>OW386293.2:93517794-94717794 GCA_936432065.2 Rutpela maculata
GCCGATGAACTTGGTCTCTCCTTCGACGTCGAGCGGGTAAATCCCGACTCTGTCACCGAGTTGGAACCTGCTCGACGAAAAGCCCAAATTAAAGCTGCGGAACACAACATCTTTCTGCAGCTTCACACGGATAAGCCAATGCACGGAGTTTTCTATAAAAATATAGAGAACCTTGGCTTATCCGAAAGGCTGACCTTTGCCTTCTTAAGGTCAGCCGGGCTGAAGTCTGAGACCGAGGGATTCATAATGGCTTGCCAGGATGGTGTATTTAACACCCTCGTCTATCGTAGTCGTGTCATGGGTATAGAGGTCCCTGATGTCAGCTGCAGGGCCTGCCGCAGGGCGCCAGAGACTCTTATGCACTTGCTGTCGGCTTGCCCGACATACGCAGTCTCGGCCTATATCCAAAGGCACGACGGAGCATTACGAGTGCTTTATTACCATTTAAGGCACTCGTATGGGATAGACGAAACACCAGTGCTGCCTTACGCTCCGGGGGATATTGAGTCCGTTGTGGGAAATGAGAAGTGTCTAATTTATTGGAACTACTCTTTTCCCACCGTCAGGCAAATACAAGCCAACAAGCCTGACGTAGTACTCCTCGACCATCAACTCAAGACAATGTTTGTCGTGGAGTTCTCGGCTCCCGCGGAGAACAACATTGTCTTGAAGGAGGAGGAAAAACGGACAAAATATCGAGATCTGCTCTTCGAACTCCGCAGACTGTATCCAGACCATACTGTTAAGATAGTGGTACTGATTATAGGAGCCCTCGGTGGAACGAGACACACACTGCTTTCGGAACTTAAGATCATACCGGCATGCCGAAACTCGGCAGAGGTCTTAGCCGGCAGAATGCAGAAGGCCGTTATTCTCGGTTCATTACGTCTGCTCAGGGCACACGATTCACGGACCCAGTAGTCACTCACCCCACGGGCGTGGGGAGTGGCTACTGGTACTACCAGCTCCCCTCTGTGAGGGTCGGAGCCACAGAGAAGGGTGACTGGTTTTTAGCTAGCTAAAAAAAAAAAAAAAAAAAAATAATAATAATAATAATAATAATAATAATAATAATAATAATAATAATAATAATAATAATAATAATAATAATAATAATAATGGACCGGCAGCCTCCACGCGGTGTACCTGGACAGGCAGAGGCAACTCTGCCTGACAGATGTCGGACGTGGATCTCGGGGCTAACCACTCTGAGATCCACTTCTCTGGTTCTAGCAGACAGAGGAAGGGCCCCTCACAATCGACCCCAACCGGATGGGGGTCAGAGACAAGTTGGAGGGGCCATACCGGACGGTCTCAATGATGACAACACACGCTACGACCATGGACGCTTTAAGTGGACGAGGGAACTTCGAGATGACTTGCTGACCTGCTATGAGAGCAGCGAACCTGCGCGCAGAGGGTACATGGCGCGATTGCACGAAATCTGGTGCGACACGCATCCAGAGCATCGCGCCTTCTCTGAGCAACAGCTCAGGGATCAAGTATCCTACCTGCGCAGGACAGGGTACGTAAGGGCACCCCGTCAGCAGGAAGAAGCGCCAGCCGCACTGCCACCGCGGCAAAGAGCTGACGGGGAACATCCTAGAAGGTACGCCGAAGTCAACTTAAGGACGAGGGTTAGCCTTAACACCAGGGTTAACCTAAAGCCACAAGACCTGGCTCGGATGGACGCTGTTATCGATGAGGAATTACCAGAAGACGCCGACATTTGGCAGATCAACTGTGCCGTGTACAGCGCTGCTAGCCAACTCGTGCCCCGCGAGAGGAATACCAACCCCTCGAGCGGTATCGAAAAGGCTAAGCGGCGTGTACAAAAGATCGAAGGCAAAATACAGTTGGCCAGACAACACGCTTCTCGAATCCAGAGTGTGGTGGAATACGTAACCACTGGCAAGGCATTTACGCCTAAAGTCCGGCGAACAGCAGCCGGACTCAGACGCCAGCACCACACTCTAAATCTAACAGTGATGCTCACTATTAAGCAGCACTGTTTAGATAGGATTCGAGCGCTTATGGCTATCAAGAAAAAGCTAAATAGGCGGGTACGAAGTATGGAGCAAAATAACTTGTTCCGTACGAATCCTTCCCGCCTATTTCAAGAGCCACAGCGTGTTGTCGATAATCCACCAACTGTAGCCGATGTCGAAAGCTTCTGGAAAGGAATCTACGAAACAACACGTCCGTTCGATAGCAACACTCCAGCAATAGCACACTTCGAGGCTCTGTGCCACAGAACCTTTGAAGAGCCGGAAGAAGTGTGCCCGGCAATCAGTCCGGAGGAAGTCCAACAAGCTCTCGTTGGCACCAAGAACTTCGCTGCTCCGGGGCCAGACGGCATAAATAACTGGTGGTGGAAAAAATTTCCTTCCACACACCGTCGTCTGGCCCGAGTTTTCAACAAGTGGTTGAACGAGGGGCAGCAGATTCCGGACTGGTTTGTCGAGGGACGTACTGTGCTCATCCCTAAAAAGGGTGATCTGTCTGACCCAAGGAATTATAGACCAATCACCTGTCTGAACTCCTGCTACAAGCTATTTACTCGTATCTTGTATGCTCGGACACTACGGCAGGTTGATCCGGTCTTCCAGCAGATATACGAGCAGCGTGGCGGCAAGAAGGGCATGGCAGGTTGTAAGGACAGCCTGCTGGTAGACCGCTGTATTACACAGGACTCTGTGCAGTACAAGCGGAATCTATCGATGGCCTGGATTGACTATCGTAAGGCATTTGACACAACATCACATGAACTTTTGTTACATTTGCTCAAATGTCTTGCGGTAGCAGAGCCACTAGTGAGATGCATAGAACAACTGCTGCCACTCTGGAGGACCCGCTTCACCATAACATCAGGTGCACAGCGGGTTACGACAGAGCAGGTGGCATTCAGAAGAGGAGTATTCCAGGGAGATTCTCTGAGTCCCCTCCTCTTTTGCATCTCACTGCTGCCGTTATCTGTTGAACTCCGCCAAACTCGCGGGTACCACTGTGGACCACCCAGCAACCGGAGGCATAAAGTCACCCATTTATTCTATATGGATGACCTGAAACTGTATGCCTCCGGAGAGCGTGAACTTCAAAATGCTCTAAGGGTGGTCGAGGAGTACACGCGGGCCATTGGTATGGAGTTCGGGTTGGACAAGTGCGCGGTCGTCCACCTCAAGAGAGGGCGATGCGGGGAATTTTCTGAGGACGCGCAGCTCGCAGACGGAAGCATCCTAAGACATCTGGATGCCGGAGAGACCTACACATACCTGGGTGTGCAACAACATCACATCCAGGATGTGCAACAAATCAAGGAATCTCTCCGCGGCAAGTACAGACGCCTACTCCGAAAGATTTGGTCGTCCGAACTTTCGGGGAAGAATAAGGCGTCTGCTACTAACATGCTTGCCGTTCCTGTTCTGCTCTACTCCTTTGGAGTAGTAAAATGGACGGTAGATGAGCTGCGCCAACTAGACAGAGACACCCGCAAGATGATGAACATCCATAGGAGTATTCATCCTAGATCGTCCGTTCCTCGTGTTTACCTCCCACGTCATCGGGGGGGCCGAGGACTCTTGGGTCTGGAGTGTATGCATGGCAGAGTAGTACTGAGTATGGCATGTAACATCCTCAGGAGCTCGGATCCGCTCCTGCTATTAGTGAGAGATCACGAAATCGCAGGGGTGGGCGCAGGATTGTTTAAGGCAGCAAAAAGAGCCGCAGATGAACTCGGTCTCGTATTCGACGCCAGACGAGGCGGCCGGCGCGGTGCTGACCCAGAGTCAGTCACTGAGCTTCAGCCGACTCGTCTGAAAGCCCAAATAAAAGCTGCCGAACAGGAGAGCCTGTTTAGGCAGCATGTCGATAAACCCATGCACGGTGTATACTACAAAAACATGGAAACACTGGGTTTATCGACTAGGCTGACATTCGCCTTTTTAAGGTCAGCTGGGCTTAAGTCGGAGACCGAGGGATTCATTGTGGCCTGTCAGGATGGTGTAATAAACACCTTGGTCTACCGGAGCCGCGTAATGGGTGTAGAGGTCCCTGATACCAACTGCAGGACCTGCCGTCAGGCGCCGGAATCGCTGATGCATTTGCTTTCAGCATGCCCGGTATACGCGATTTCGGCCTACATCCACCGCCATAACGCGGCTTTACGAGTGCTATACTACCACCTACGGCACTCGTATGGGGTAGACCAAACACCAGTGCTGCCTTACATCCCCGGAGATATTGAGTCCGTTGTCGAGAACGAGAGGTGCCGAATTTATTGGAACTACTCGTTCCCGACCGTCAGGCTAATTCAAGCCAACAAGCCTGACATAGTCCTCCTCGACCATCAGAACAAAGTGATGTTTGTCATTGAATTCTCAGCACCTGCTGAGACAAATATCGCTTTGAAGGAGGGGGAAAAACGGACCAAATATCGTGATCTCCGGTATGAGCTCCAAGTGCTGTACCCAGGCTACTCTGTCAAGATGGTCGTCCTAATAATCGGCGTACTCGGAGGGATGAAGCCTTCGCTGCTCTCAGAATTGAAGATCATACCGGCCTGCCAGAATTCGGCAGAATGGTTGGCAGGCCAGATGCAGAAGGCGGTTATCTTGGGGTCCCTTCGTCTACTTAGGGCACACGATTTAGGTATTTGCAGTCACTAACTCCACAGGTCGTGGAGAGTGGCTGCAAGGAATTCGCCGGCGCGGCTACCGTGAGGTGTCGGAGGCCACGGAAGTCCTGTCCGGCAGCGGGCAAACCGAAAAAAAAAATAATAATAATAATAATAATAATAATAATAATAATAATAATAATAATAATAATAATAATAATAATAATAATAATAATAATAATAATAATAATAATAATAATAATAATAATAATAATAATAATAATAATAATAATAATAATAATAATAATAAGCAGGAGAGGCTAACCGTTATCATCTAGCCTTTGGTGAGTAGCGCCACCACTTACTCCAGCTGGGGGTGCAAAACCGAACCGGCAGCCCTAGCGCACCCGGGAGGGGAAAGCGCTTTCCCCTCTGGTGTCGGTCGTGGGCTTGTTGGGCTAACCACCCACAAGCCCGATCCTCCGGTTCCAGTTGGCCGAAGACAGGGCCCCCACGATCGACCCCGTGCGGATAGGGGTCAAGGGCAAGGTGGTGGGGCCCAACAGGAAAGGATGCCCATTGATGACGACCGCTATAACCAAGGACGCTTTGAGTGGACAGATGAACTGAGAGACGACCTGATGCACTGTTATGAAAGCAGTGAACCCGGCCGAAGGGGGTACATGGCGCGAATGCATGCTCTGTGGTGTGAAAACCACCCAGAACATGACGCCTTCACATCTCAGAACCTACGTGATTATGTATCCCACCTTCGTGCTAGAGGCTATGTCAGAGCCGCTCCTCAGCCAGTGAATGAGGTGGCCGAACAGCCACCGAATGAACCGGTTGAGGAAGCGGTTCCCATCGTTCCACCAACACCAGAGGGTCTCAGTACCAGACGGGGGTTGCACAACATAAAACCCCCCGGGCCACAAGATCTGGCCAGAGTGGATGCAGAACTTCGTGCAGCGCTACCAGAAGAGGCTGACATCTGGCACATAAATTGTGCCGTGTATGCTGCCGCTCAACGCTTGTCTCAAGTGGAGAGGCGAAATACTACCTCTCCACAAGAAAGAGCGGGACGGCGCATACAGAAGATGGAAGCCAAGATCCGGTCGGCGAGGCAACACGCATCCCGTATCCAATGTGTGATGGACTATATGGCAGCCAATAGGCCTTTCACGCCTAAAGTGCGGCGAGTAGCTGCCAACTTAAGACGCGTCCATCACACACTTAATGGGGCAGTGCTGCAAACCACCAAACAGCACTGCCTCGACAGGATACGGATGCTAGTGTCTTGTAAGAAGTCACTAGTGAGGCGGGCGAGTGGGCTGGCGGAAAATCAACTTTTCCGCAAAAAGCCCTCGCGCCTTTTCGAACCGCCTCAGCGTGTTGCTGAAAATCCGCCGACTGCAGATCAGGTGGAAAACTTCTGGAAAACGTTGTACGAACAGAAGCTTCCACTCAACAGAGACTCTCCAGCCCTGGCACACTTTGAAACCTTTAGCCAAAGGTTTCGCCAACCACACGAGGTGTGCCAACCAATAACCCCAGAAGAGGTTCGAAAAGCTCTTGAGGGCTCTAAGAACTTTGCTGCTCCAGGTCCCGACGGGATAAATAACTTTTGGTGGAAAAAGTTATCGAGTACCCACCACCATTTGGCCAGAATTTTTAATGCCTGGCTAAATGGGGAGCAGCAAATTCCTTCTTGGGTTGTTGAGGGGCGGACAGTGCTGATCCCCAAGAACGGAGATTTGTCTAACCCAAAGATCTACCGCCCGATAACCTGTTTAAACGCATGTTACAAAGTGTTTACACGCATTTTGTACATGCGGGTGCTCCACGCAGTTGAACCGGTTTACGAACGGATACATGAGCAACGAGGGTCGAAGAGAGGTGTCGCTGGCTGCAAGGAGAACCTGCTGATTGACAGATGTGTCACGCAGGACTCCGTGCAGTATAAGCGGAACCTCTCCATGGCCTGGATCGACTACCGCAAGGCATTTGACATGACATCTCATGAGCTTATTTTACACTTGCTCCAATGTCTTGCGGTACCCGGTCCCGTAGTGAGATGTATTGAAGAACTGATGCCGCTCTGGAGGACTCGCTTTACTATAACATCCGGTAACGATAGAGTCCAGACGGAGCCGGTATCGTTCAGAAGGGGAGTATTTCAGGGAGACTCCCTTAGCCCCCTTCTGTTTTGCATCTCACTACTGCCATTATCCGTTTCGCTCCGGAAAACCCGTGGATACAACTGCGGTACCCCCGGCGATAGGAGGCATAAGGTCACCCATTTGTTTTATATGGATGACCTTAAACTTTATGCCTCCGGAGAAAGGGACCTACACCAGTCCCTTAGGGTGGTACAGGAGTACACGCAGGCTGTCGGTATGGAGTTCGGGTTGGACAAATGTGCACTGGTCCATCTCAAGAGAGGACGATGCGGGGACTACGGAGAGGACGCGCAGCTCGTAGACGGAAGCATCTTACATCATCTAGATGCCGGAGAGTCGTACACTTACTTGGGTGTCGAGCAACGCTCCACCCAAGAAGTGAGTGTAGTGAAAAACGCTCTCCGCGGCAAGTATCAGCACCGACTCCGACAGATTTGGTCTTCAGAACTGTCGGGGAAGAACAAGGTGTCTGCTACCAACATGCTTGCCGTTACGATCCTTCTCCACTCCTTTGGAGTGGTGAAATGGAACCGAGAGGAGTTGCGTCAACTCGACGTAGGAACCCGCAAGAAGATGCATCTCAATAGGAGTTTGCATCCTAAATCGTCCGTTCCACGGTTATACCTCCCACGACATCGGGGAGGCCGTGGACTCTTGAGTTTGGAGAGTCTCCATAACAGGATGGTTCTAGATGGAGCCTGTAAGATTATCAGGAGTTCGGATCCCCTCCTCTGCATGGTCCGAGACCATGAAAATGCAGAGGTAGGAGCGTTTTTGTTTAAGGCAGCACAGAGAGCAGCCGATGAACTTGGTCTCTCCTTCGACGTCGAGCGGGTAAATCGCGACTCTGTCACCGAGTTGGAACCTGCTCGGCGAAAAGCCCAAATTAAAGCTGCAGAACACAACATCTTTCTGCAGCTTCATACGGATAAGCCAATGCATGGAGTCTTCTATAAAAATATAGAAGATCTTGGCTTACCGAAAGGCTGACCTTTGCCTTCTTAAGGTCAGCCGGGCTGAAGTCTGAGACCGAGGGATTCATAATGGCTTGCCAGGATGGTGTATTTAACACTCTCGTTTATCGAAGCCGTGTCATGGGTATAGAGGTCCCTGATGTCAGCTGCAGGGCCTGCCGCAGGGCGCCAGAGACTCTAATGCACTTGTTGTCGGCCTGTCCGACATATGCAGTCTCGGCCTATATCCAGAGGCACGACGGAGCATTGCGAGTGCTTTATTATCACTTAAGGCACTCGTATGGGATAGACGATACACCAGTGCTGCCTTATGCTCCGGGGGATATTGAGTCCGTTGTGGGAAATGAGAAGTGTCTAATTTATTGGAACTACTCTTTTCCCACAGTCAGGCAAATACAAGCCAACAAGCCTGACATAGTCCTCCTCGACCACCAACTCAAGACAATGTTTGTCGTGGAGTTCTCGGCTCCCGCGGAGAACAACATTGTCTTGAAGGAGGAGGAAAAACGGACAAAATATCGAGATTTGCTCTTCGAACTCCGCAGACTCTATCCAGACCATACTGTTAAGATAGTGGTACTGATTATAGGAGCCCTCGGTGGAACGAGACACACACTGCTTTCAGAACTTAAGATCATACCGGCATGCCGAAATTCGGCAGAGGTCTTAGCCGGCAGAATGCAGAAGGCCGTCATCCTCGGTTCATTACGTCTGCTCAGGGCACACGATTCGCGGACCCAGTAGTCACTCACCCCACGGGCGTGGGGAGTGGCTCCCGGTACTACCAGCTCCCCTCTGTGAGTGTCGGAGCCACAGAGTTTAAAGGGTGACTGGCTTTTACAAAAAAAAAAAAAAAAAAAAAATAATAATAATAATAATAATAGTCACTCACCCCACGGACGTGGGGAGTGGCTGCCGGTACTACCAGCTCCCCTCTGTGAGTGTCGGAGCCACAGAGTATAAAGGGTGACTGGCTTTTATAAACTAAAAAAAAAAAAAATAATAATAATAATAATAATAATAATAATAATGCTTATTCACATTAAGACATACATTTTTTTGACAGAATATAAGTGACAATAACATGTAAATAAACATTAAAAGAAACCCACAAAAGAAAACTTGTAAGTGGGGATTACCATAATATTCATTCAATGTTAATTTTAAGATTATACATGAATAATAATTGTTAATTACAGCTATAAATGAATTAAGGTAATAATTAGACGTAAAACACATATACATATAATAATATAGTAATATAATATATAATAATAAAGGTTTACAATAAAGAGTTGCACAGTAAAGAAGTACGCAACAACAATAAAAAAATTTAAAAAATAACAAAATTTGTTTGTAAACAAGCATGTATATCACTGTAAGTAGTTGGTGTGCTACTTGTGCATGATCTACGGTAATTAAATTAAGTAATTTACTATTTTTCTAATGTTCATAGCTTATATAGGTGTATAAATGTATTAACCAACTATGGACAAACAAACAGAGAGTGGTATACGAATAATAAAGGATTCATTCTTTAATTAGTGTATCCTTTGGTCTCAACACTCTCAACACACTGCCATAAGCCACAACTGCAAATGGAATATGAGTTAGAACAGTTTGTAGTCTGCATGTACCATAGGAAATCCTTGGGCATGACTCTGTATATGAGACATAATACATATTCTTTCAACTCCCGAAGAAAAACTGCTTGACAGTCTTCCTCCAATATTAGCAGTACTCCGACAAGGTGCCTTGAGAGCTGGTTATCAGGGCAGCCACATTTATTGAGTCAGCATGAACTCACAGCAACAATCCCTTGTCAAGATAATTGGTGTTAGATGAAAGATGGTTAACATTGGTTAACCCGTTTGTACTTGTAAATGCAAAACAGCATGCTCTTCAAACTGCAGCTATAGACGCTCCGTGGTAAAATATACTCTCACGTGTGTTAACTGTAATTAAAGTGACCATATTTAAATCTTGCTAATGTGAGACATAATGGAAAAAGATTTCCAGGTTTAATAATTGATGAGCAGGTGGGGATAGAATGGGAAAATATTTTTTTATCCGTAATAATTGATGAGCGGGGGAAGGTGAAACCACGGGAATGGGGGATATTTTTAGTGAAACCACGCGAATAGGAAACATTTTGGGGGACACTCACATTAGGGGACAGCTCCATAAGGGGGACTGTCCCCCTTAAAAGGGGGAGGAATGGTCACCTTAACTGTAATAATTGCACCAACATGACAGGGGTTTTCTTTGTTTTTAATCTGAACCACACTATAATGTCATTAATTTCACAATAAATATTTTTTTGGATACCAATGATGGAATACGCGATGGGTTTTTCATTTTTCTGTTCAGCCAAGAATACACGAAAGAAAACTCTCCGGATAATATGATCATAAATAATGTGGAAGCACCGGGTTTTTGACTGCATTGCATATCAGCCATTACAATTCTTTTTCAAATTGTAAATTACCATTGTTAGTCGTTTAATTTAAGTGTAGGTATAGTAAAGCCGTTCCCCACATAGCACAATTTGATTCCTAGAATAATCATTGATTATGCGTCTGGAAGATGTAATTATCTTAAAATAATTTTTAAATATTCCAGATATTACAAGAGATATTCTTTTTTATGCAAATAGCATATTTTATAGATGATTAGTCTGGTAATTGGAGAGCAGATTTTGCTCTTTCTAACGGTCTTTCATTGGTTGTTCAAGTGTGAGGTGATCATTTTATAGGTATACCTACGAATCACAACGCCGCTATACTATGCATGACGAAGACAAACTCTCTTTGCAGTAATCTGGTTAAGCAACCTGACTAACACTCCACGTATAAGTATATTTCCGACATTTTTTAGTGGTCACAGATATTCTTATTTAAAAAAAAGTGTAAAATTTAATTGTTTTTTAAATCATGTTTTTTTGTACATGTCGAAGCGTACGCGCGCCGTACTTAAGAATAATAATGATTATGTATTGTGTGTAACGGAACTTTTCATTATTACTTTTTTATGTTTAGGACTGTTTTATCACGTTTTAAAGGATAACTTATTTTTTCCAGTGGCACATTAAGGACTAAGGTTGAAGGCAAAAAGGAATTAAAAATCTTAAATAGAGTATGCGTTGCATTGGGATCTCGGAAACTGTGAAAAATAATATTGTAGTAAAATGGGAAAAATATTGCGCAACTAGGGGGCTAATAAAATCCCACAAACAGAAGTTTAGGAAAAGTAATAATTTTGGAGTGTTTTGATAGAAGGTAAACTATCGAGTTTTCCTTTTTAGTCCAATTAAATAAGTCGGCAAATCAAAATTTTGAGGTAAATACTTGAATTTTTGATATAACTTACTTTGATGTATTAGCACACGATTAATGAAAGAAATTTTTTTCTGAACCCCCGGGAAGGGGTGAAAAAAAATAAAATAAAGTGTTTTTTCAAAATTACTCAAAATGTGTAAAAGCTAATAAAAAAAATTTCAAACAAAAATTGTAAAGCATGAAATTTTATATAAAAATGATCTCTAGACTTTTTTTGGTACTACTAAAATTAACGAAGTTAGGCTGGTTAGAAATTAAGGGATGATATGTACAACTTTAAAAAATCATAGCGTGCTGAAAAGTTAATGAATTTGAAATTTTTTTTTTCTATTTACTCAGAAAAATATAAACATTCGTTTCAGAGAAATGGATTTGTTTTTAAATTGTTAATAAAAAAGTTATAAAAAATTTAATTTTTTATTTTCAATTAAAACCACTTTGAACGGTGAAACGAATTTTTTTTTATACCATTCTGTTCATTATTTAATATATTGAATATTTGCTTTTGAAATTTTTTTTTACCCTTCATTTTCAAGAAGGTATGAATTTATTTACTTGCTTAGTTTTTTCCAAATGTAAGACACTGCTCTTGTGACGTCATGATAACTGAAAAGAAATAAAGAATGCATACGACAAAGATAAAATTGTTTCGTAGCTGCTGCGTTGCCTACAAGACGCGCATGCGTCACATCTATAGGGCATCTGCACGTGACGTCACAGCTAACCCCAAAAATATGTGTTTCTTAAGATTTAAGAGTATTACGCCGCTATTATTAAAATTTCTGCCTGGTTCCCGTATTTTCAACTAAAATCTAGTTCAGTGTAATATTTATGAAGTTCTAAACACTTTGTCCTAATAAAATAGGCCTCTTTTTGTAGGTTGGAAATCTAACCTGTAATTAGCAGTCTATTTCTATTAATCAAGAATCTTGAAAAATTATTTACGTGAATTTTTAAATATTTGCTTGGAGCCAGTACCGGCTCCAAGCTAAAAAGCGTACACAAACATTAAAAATGAGAATAAACTTGAAAAACTTAAAATTTAAGGTTATGTTAGTTACATGATGCAGATGCAGACTAGTTTACAAGTTCAAGGCCGTGTTAATGCTTGATAAAGCTCGTAAAAATATTAGTAAGGGCTCATTGAATTCGGAATGACGTCTAGAAAAAGTGTAAAAGTTTCACACCCGCACATAAACAATTGCAAAAGTTATAAACAAATGAAGATTGAAAATATAACGAGTTTCGTCTTTTGCAAATAACTCAAAAACTATTAATATTTAAGAAAATTGAAAGAACGATTCTTAAAGAGGAATGAATTTCCAATAAAAAAGCCGAACTCCCAAAACTCTATCTCTCAGCGCTCTGCGCGGCGAACACTAAGCCGTTACGATGCTCTGAAATCGGCCGTAATAAGTAAAAATATTTTTTTATGTTATTAAATATTAATTTAAAATTTTTTAAAAATTATAGTATTATTTAGACATTTAACGGAACAATATCCCGTTGAAAAAAAATTGTTTCACCGATTTTTCATAAAATGAGCCTATTGTTAATTAACAAATTTTTTTAGAGTTTACGTTTATATTTCAAGTCGGATAATTGTTAAACAAAAGCCACTAACATTATTTCGCTTCATGGAGACCTTATAAAAATTTTTTTGCCATTTTATTAAAAAATATTGTGATTAAAAATAAAAAAAACGTCTTATAATTTTTTTTTAATTGTTTATAATCATGTTTTTCTTTTTTTCATTATTTAAACAAATTATTAAGAAAAAAATGTATTCTTAAAATTTATTATTTGCAATTCTCTACAAGACGAAAAACAGAAAAAATTTTGTTGTTAATTTGTTTGTTTATTTAATAAACAATTTGTTATTAACAATTGCCGAATGTTTTAGATAGAAAAAAAAAGCAAAAACAACCGTATACATAAACATATGTAAAAGGAAAAATAAATTTAACATGTTTATGTATACGGTTGTTTTTGTTATTTTTTCCATCTTGTAGAGAATTGCAAATAATAAAGTTTAAGAATAAATTTTTTTCTTAATAATTTGTTTAAATAACGAAACAATGGAACAAAATATTATAAACAATTAAAAAAATTTTTTAAAGAAAATTTTTTAATTTTTAATCACAATATTTTTAGGCTATTGTCTATGTCCAAAAAAAGAGGGTTGAAAGGAGCTAAAACGTTAAGGGGTTTTTATTGTTTCTTATGTTCAATTGACCCCAAAATATGAGAAAACCGCTGAGTGCTACCATTTAAAGGGGAGCGTTTTTGAGATCGGAGTAAAAAGGTCAAATTTTCAAATTTTTGAGTTTTACTGGAAAACTATGCATTTTTCCTATAAACACGTCAATAGAAAAGTTGTAGATAATTAAATTTCCAATCGAAATGGTACCTTCAGAAGTCAATTTTTTTTTACAAAAATACGCCCAGCAAACAAAACAAAAAAAAAACGGAAAAATGCATTTTTGTTTTGTTTTAGCCTGTACATTTAGGCATAGATATTCTGCATAAAAAAGCTGACGTTTTACCCGTTAATAATCATTTTAACGGTAAAACGCCAGCCTTTTTTTATGCAGCAATGTCTATGCCTAAATGTACCCGAAAAAAGTTACAGGCTAAAATTAAAAAAAATAAAAAATTGCATTTTTTGTTGTTTTGTTTTCTGGGCGTATTTTTATAAAAAAATATATTTTGATTTCTGAAGGTGACATTTCGATTGGAAATTTAATTCTCAACAACTTTTCTATTGACGTGTTTATAGGAAAAATGCATAGTTTTCGAGCAAAACTCAAAACAACAATAATTTTTACTTATTACGGCCGGTTTCGGAGCATCGTAACGGCTTAGTGTTCGCCGCGCAGAGCTCCATTTTCAACATTAAATTGAAATTATTAATAATAGACATAGAGTTTCGGGAGTTGGCACTTTTTTATTTGAAATTCATTCCTGTTTAAAAATCCTCCTTTAATTTTTTTTAAATATTAATAGTTTTCGAGTTATTTGCAAAAAACGAAACTCGTTATTTTTTCAATCTTCATTTGTTTATAATTTTTGCAATTGTTTATATACGGGTTTGAAACTTTGCACATTTTTCTAGGTGTCATTCCGAATCCAATGAGCCCTCACTCATATTTTCACGAGCTTTATTAAGCATTAACACGGCTTTGAACTTGTGAACTAGTCTATATATCTCAATGCAGCGGTGGTGTATGTTTTGGTGAACAAATGCTCCTAAAAATTGTTAACAAATTTGTTTTTAGTAATTCTTATTTTAACTTTTCATAAGATTAATTTAATATAGAATGGATCATACATTTTGTTTTAAGAATGAATTATTTTCTTCTAATTGTTATTATCCATCCATCAAAAAAATGGTTCAATTATTTATTATTTAATTTATCCAATTTTATTTTTTAAACTGTTTATTTTTATTTAGATTGGGAATAGAATAATATCAATGATCTATTTTAATAGAAATGTATCGATCATTTTTTTTAAATGTCATTTTTATTTCATTCAAAATTGAAATTAATGATCCAAAAAAAAATTCACTCAAATTCATTCAAAATTTGTATTTATTCACCAAAACATTCACAACCGCTGCATTGAGATATCGAGCATCTGCATCATGTAACCAACATAACCTTAAATTTTAAGTTTTTCAAGTTTATTCTCATTTTTAATGTTTGTATACGCATTTTTAGCTTGGAGCCGGTACTGGCTCTAAGCAAATATTTAAAAATTCGCGTAAATAATTTTTCAATATTGTTGATTAATAGAAATAGACTGCTAATTACAGGTTAGATTTCCAACCTATTTTATTGGGACAAAGTATTTAGAACTTCATAAACATTACGCTGTACTAGATTATAGTTGAAAATACGGGAACCAGGCAGAAATTTTAATAATAGTTGCGTAATACTCTTAAATCTTAAGAAACACATATTTTTGAGGTTAGTTGTGACGTCACTAGCGGATGCCCTTACTGCCGTCATAAGGTGAAAAGCCGCATCTAGATATTTGTCATAGATGAGATTCTAATAATATATGAGCACCCAAGAATTCTGCAGTTAAAAATATTATTAAAAAATTATAAAGTACAAAAACATAAGTGGATAAAAAGCAGCTATATGATTTTCTTAATTAATATTTACTAGTTGGGAAAAAACAAACGCCTTTGTTACTTTCCTCGCCAACCGACAATTTACAGATGGGCTATTCTCCTTATGACTTATGACGGCAGTATAGATGTGACGTATACGCGTCTTGTAGGCAACGCAGCAGCTACGAAACCATTTTATCTTTGTCGTACGCATTCTTTATTTCTTTTCAGTGATCGTGACGTCACAAGAGCAGTGTCTTACGTTTGGAAAAAAGTTAAACAGGTAAATAAATTCATACCTGCTCAAAAATGATGGGTAAAAAAAAATTTCAAAAGCAAATATTGAATATATTAAATAATGAACAGAATGGTATATAAAAAAATTCGTTTCACCGTTCAAAGTGGTTTTAATTGAAAATAAAAAAATTAAAATTTTTATAACTTTTTTATTAACAATTTAAAAAAAATCCATTTCTCTGAAACGAATGTTTATATTTTTCTGAGTAAATAGAAAAAAAAAATTCAAATTTATTAAGTTTTCAGCACTCTATGATTTTTTAAAGTTGTACATATCATCCCTTAATTTCTAACCAACCTAACTCCGTTAATTTTAGTAATACCAAAAAAGTCTAGAGATCATTTTTATATAAAATTTCATGTTTTACAATTTTTGTTTGAAACTTTTTTTACTAACTTTTACGCATTTTGAGTAATTTTGAAAAAACACATTATTTTATTTTTTTTCACCCCTTCCCGGGGGTTCAGAAAAAAAATTCTTTCATGAATCGTGTTCTAATACATCAAAGTAAGTTATATCAAAAATTCAAGTATTTACCTCAAAATTTTGATTTGCCGACTTATTTAATTGGACTATTTTTTTGCGTTATTATTGGAGCTAAATAAAAAATGACAGTTTCTTAAAGCACCTGGCAATCTTAATATTTGTATCCGACATTTCCTGTGTCAGAGTCCCTATCCGAAACTCCCATGCATTGCATTTTTACCCTAGATCCCACAATAACACAGGTCGACAAAAAAAAAAAATCCTGCTCCAAGGACTAAACCTATCATGCCTTAAGTATTTTGTGCTGCCTGGATTCGAATTTTCCACTTAGATTTCGAGCAAACGTCAAAAATTGTAAAAAAATTGTATTTTGACGATAAAAACCGGGATTCACTCGAAATCTACGCGGTAGAAAAAAAATTAAATTGAAAATTCGGATTCAGCACACAAAAATACATAGGGAATGATAGGTTTAGTCCTTGGAACAGAACTTTTTTTCTTGTAGATCTGTGCACAGATGCACTTTGTACACAGGTCTACAAAAAAAGAAATTCTGTTCCAATGACTAAATCTATCATTCCTTATGTATTTTTGTATGCTGAATCCGAATTTTCAATTTAAAAAAATATTTACCGCGTAGATTTCGAGTAAATCCCGATTTTTATCATCAAAATACGGTTTTTTGACAATAAAAACCGGAATTTACTCGAAATCTACGCAGTAGAAAATTTTTTTAATTGAAAATTCAGATTCAGCACACCAAATAACTTAAAGCATGATAGGTTTAGTTCTTGGAGCAGAATTTTTTTTTTTTTTTTTTTTGTAGACCTGTGTGAATTGAGTAAATGTATTATTTTCGCCTAAATTAGGTAACAAAAAAGAAAAAATATCCTAAATTAAGTCTTTTTTAATTTCCGCAGCACTAATTATAGTCTCTAAACCCCGTTTCCATGGCTTGTGCACAAGTTTATCGTTTTCCTCTATTACTGCGCCACATAAAATTCACTCCATTTTACAATGAAACTTAGATTGCTTTTTTATCTTAAATATTTTTTAAGCAGATAATCCACGCACAATTCGCACAATGACCATACGTTTTACAATATAATACAAGTGGAAATAAGAGAAAGAATATCGTTACACATTTTACTTCCACATCCAGTGGAAATATAGTATGGACAAAAATATTTTTGAAAATTTTTATTGTCCAAATAGGCTTAGAATGTCATGAAACGTCGAGATTTTAAGTTTGAGAGAAAAAAATGTTTGTCTGTAACTTTTTTTGTGCACACGATTACTCTGGAACCGTTTGAGATATTGACTTGAAATTTGGTACACGTACCATGTATTTTAACGAACCCGTTAAAGGGTTCGGGGTAAATGGAGGTAAATAGGCAAATCAAGTAAGTAAGAGTCCATAAAACTGGTATTTAGTATATATAAGAGAAGCTAAGCTCTCAAAATTTTTTTTGGCATTAACCACCTCCATTACCAACTCCCACCCCATTATTCAAGGGGCGAAAAAAATAAAATTGTCATTTAGTATATATAAGAGAAGCTAAGCTCTCAAAATTTTTTTTGGCATTAACCACCTCCATTACCAACTCCCACCCCATTATTCAAGGGGCGAAAAAAATAAAATTGTCATTTACTGTGTACAAGAACCAAAGGCCTCAAATTTTTTTTTACTTTATCCACCACTACTACCACCCCCATTCCACCACCCTCAGCCCCACTACCGATGTTGCATATCGTTTTATAGGTTTTTGGGGTAGACGATTTCAAATATTATATTATTAAAGTTCCATAAAAAATTATTTCCACATTCAAATTTTTTTCGTTCTGAGAGACTTGGATAGAAGATCTGGATGTGGAAGTAGTGATTCCTTGGGCAGCGGTTTTGTAATTTGACCTTCGACAAAAACAAATAACGTTGATAGTACACCGCCCTGAGACTACTTAGTTTTAGTGGACGCGGGCGTATTAATACTCAATTTCTGCAATTCGCGCGCTCTAAAAAAATCACTGTACCTAAACTATAAAAGACACAATAAAAATTATGCTATCAAAAACTTTTTTGGTCTTTTGGCTTTATTTTCTTCGCAGCATGTTATACAAAATTTCCAAAAACAAAAAAGTTTGTAGCTTAGTGAAAATTTGACTGCGTATTTTCTGAATTTTCAAGGTTATCTAAGTTTTTTAACAAGCTTAAAAATGTTTTAATTAACAATACTATACACAGATAGAAGCGCTTAAGTGTGTGTTTTATAACAAAAAAAAGTTCATGTGGATAGCTCCATTCGTTTTTGATTTATGGCATTAGATGTTCAAAAAAACGATTAAAAAAAAAAAAAATCACTCCTTTTTAAAAATAACAATGTCCGTGACCACTAAAATATGTCGTATTTCATGATTTCTAATGAACATCGACCTACTTGACGAAATGATATATATATCTCAGTTTGTTCTAAGATTAAAAAAAAAAATTCGAGAAGGAAGCGACTTTTCCCCTGTTTTTTACTCCACTAATACGCAAACAACTTGCATTCGGTAGCTAAACGAGCATACCTGTAATTGTATGTACCTTGATGTTCTCTGTCAGAGTAGCGCCATCTTGCGTCTGGTTTCTTCCTTTCATTTTTATGGACATAGTAAAAGCAGTTAACTGGTAAAAACACAGTAAAAGCACATCATGCTTGCTCCTTGTTGTAGTTGATCATCATATGTATATAGTTGTGGATTACCATTTTCGCCTTCTGTTGTTACCAGGGTGTATTTTGTTACTTATTTTCTTAATAATATGCTACAGATACCTAACTCCACTCTCTGGATTGAATTTCTGTAACCACAAATTTGTTTTTGATTGCGTCATCTTTGGCGCTGCTATGTAGTTACGTGGTGACAGTAGTACAGCAAGAAAAGAATGCTCTAACAGTAATATGCATTCTGTCAATAGATGGCGCAGATATGATAAAAGATGGGAAAACGCTGATTGGAAAACTCAAGGGAAAACGGTAATTCGAATTGTAACATTCTTAGTCAGTAATCAATCATATTTTACAATAAACAGTTTTTTTTTGTTCAAATTTGTATTTACTGTAAATTTAAAAACAAAAAAACTTTAGTCTACATTATCTTAGTGATATGATGAACGAAGAAATATTAATACTGAAAATGCTATAAATAATGTAGAATTATCTACATTATTTAAAATTGTACATATTTCCAATATTACATAGAATGGTAGTATTTCTACAAATATTACAGAATAAAGTCAATTGTGTTTACATGGCTCGTTAGCTCAGTTGGTTAGAGTGCCACGCTCAATTGTAAGAAGTGGAGGTCGTAGGTTCGATCCCTACACGAGCCCGCTTTTTTTTTTTAACGAAAATCGCTTGTTTTTGCGTGCTCTAAAGTATAGTTACATGTTATGAAATTAAAAAGTTTAGTTTACAGTCTAATTATGAAAAACGGAAAATATTTTTAACAATTGACGAAACTGGGTAATCATGAACAGAAATACACACCATAATCAATGAAATTCCATAATTTTTTATTTTATGTGTATGTCGATAATATCAAAACTTTTCATTTGTTGCAATTCATCATTCATTACTCATTAATTTTCTTAAAAATCAAAGGATTTTATACAATAACTTTTATCTGAACATATTTTCCTGGCGTTAGTGTTTATGTGCACGGAATAGTGCTAATTTTAAGTTTTTAATTTAATTATTTTTAAATACTTCTATGTATTACATTCTAAAATTATTGTTATTGTCTGAACCTATGTAAAAATGGTCTCAGTGTCATAAAACTGGAGTATGTTGTACTTCAAACCATGCTGATTAAGTCTCAACACCCTAAAGTCAAGGGTTTCCAAAATATTTAAGTATAAAGTTTGAAAAACGCAGCTGGCAGGGGCAGTACCAGGGTTACCTTAGGCAGTACCTTTCCACGAAGTGGAGACATACCTACAAGGTAAAAGATTTAATAAAATAATAAAAGGTGCATTTCAGAAAATACAGAAAAATATATATTTCATCCTTTAGAAATGCTTTCTTCATATTCTGATTAGACTAATTCATACTTTATATATTATTTTGTTTTAATGTTATTTTTATTTAATGCTGTTGCATGTTATACCCCCAGAGACATCTATGAAAGTCCCTCTAAGTTCCAATTCAAAAGGTAGGCGGTAAACAAACAATTCAATTGGTTAGTTTGGCAATTGGCCCAGAGATGGCGCGCGGTGTCAGAGCCTGGAAGTTGTAAAGAGCTTTCTTGAAAATTCCAGAACATGGAGAGAACATTCTAGACCTCTCATCTTTGGGTATATAAAGGAATGGACAAGCTGTGTGTGGACAGTTTAGTTTTGATAACAAGTTCAGTAAGATCAGGAAGATAGTAAAGTGATCAAGTGATTAAAGTAGCCAATTATTATAGTATTTAGTATAAACTGTTAGTTGATGTAATTATCTGTTGTAATTAGCAACTTAATAAATTAGTGTTTAGTGTTACTCTGGTGTTATAATTTACGGATCCACGATACAGGGTGTTTACAAAAGAAGTGAAACACGTAACAATACTTTCAGTTTTTTTAAATAAAATATGCAATTTAACTTTTTTTTTTCAAAATTGAACCGACACAAATCCCCTCCCTGGAACCATACCTCAGTAAAGGGACCATGTTCATACTTGAATAAAAACAGAATCATGACTTAGACCACAGTTAGTGGTATCTCTCTCGTTATATTTCCGCCAATTAAGATGCAAGATAAAAGTATTATCCAAAACAAAAAGGGAGTATGATGAAAGGATGGGGAATAACACAGGGTAACCTACAGGGCCGGCCTTAAATTCTCAAGCGCCCTCGTGCGGGGCATGGTCCCCCCCCTAGAGGCCAGCCCTGGTAACATACCACATAAAGAAGATAAAAAATTACATCATAATTAATAAAATTATTTATTAAATATATTAGTTGTAAGTTTAATAGTAAAAACAACATACAGTAAATAATATTAATAAAATATATCTCACTCCCACATACAAATTAGATCATAATAAAATAAAATACTAAACATAATATAACTATAGATATCACAAACATTTACTTTTTACCACATGTTATTGACTGTTACTAAACTATTTTTGTTTAGTGTCAAATACTAAGATACTTTATATTAACTTAATACTTAATACAACCAAGAAATCTTTAACTTAGAGTGTATTTATTTCCTATCTCTTTGCTCCAAACGCATGAAGCCTTATGGCAGGCAATCAACTATACTTAATCCGTAAGAGAAGGACATCAGTGATAAACTGAACTGTCAAGAGTGTCAAGTGGCACATGTAACAGAGCGACGTTGACTTAAAGTCTTTGTAAAACTTATTTTGATCTACATCTCCCACTTCAAATGCCAGCAGGATTCGTTGCACATGCTGATTACATGCATTTAGTACTATCCTCCGTTTACGGATTTAGTATACTGCCCTCCTAAGCCAAAAAGACGTATCTCAAGGTTTCACTGTTTTGATATATAAGGCATGTTTTGAAGTTTCGAAATCGCGTCAATATTTTCAAATATTTACTAATATTTTTTTTGTAGTTGTACTAATGTAGAGATTAATAGTGGTGTAGTTATGAATGTATATTAATTAGGTTACTAGTTTTTTTTTTTACAATGAGATACGTCTAATTGGCTAAATCGCTTAGGTTTTCTCATATTTTTTTAGATACGTCAAACTTTGTTAGCACTTTAAAAATACTTAACGATTGAAATACGTTTATTTCGCTATGGAAATATATAGAAAATAGCTCCAGCTATCCTAAGGTATAAAAATATGCATTTCGGCCAAAACTTGAGATACGTCTTTTTGGCTTAGGACGGCAGTATAGTAATATTACTTTTTGAAAAAAAAAAAAATTCGTCAGCCTCTGGTGTAAGGGAAGGCGAGATTTAGATACTTAACTTTCATCAGTGTAACAAGTTGTATTTATCTCTTTTCCTTTAGAAAAACGAGATTTATCATAGACTTAAAAATTGTTTTTAATTTCTGATTGTTACTCTTAGAAAAATGTTACTTTTGTCAGTAACATATTATTTCTACATATTTTGATAAATAGTTGGTTTGGTCAGATTATCTAATTTTAAAAAATAAACATGGTATACTCGTCTCAAATTATTACAATACAAAATATGGGATCGATTTTTTTTACGTGAGGACAACTTCAGACAATAAGCAATTTAAATATAAATTACAACAAAACGAAAATTACGATTTTAGATTGAGCAAATGATATAACCACCCACTGGGACACATTAAGAATAGGTGACCATGAGGTAGTAAACAAGATGGTATACCTTAGAGCCCTTGTGAATATTACTTGCAACTGCGAATATAAGATTCGGCGAAGAATACAGATGGTAAAATTGACAAGTTGCCCATACAACAAAATTCGGTGCGACAGAAATATCACGAAACGCTCAAAGATCAGGCTTGTTAATGCTCTATACCTTGAAATATTGACAGTGAAAGGTTGCGAGTTGGGGCTACCAAGAGTGTGGCGGCATGGCCGCCTGACAACTGTGCATCCTAAATGCATCCTAAAGCAAGTGCTGCTCCATTTTTAAGAAATACAGCTTCATATTCTCCTAAATCCTCTGATTTTTCGTCCACATCTTCCAGAAATATAGAATAGATCAGTGGGGGATGAGGTACGATCACCGGTTTAAGTTTTGTCACTCGATCAGCGAGGCGCAGCAACGCTGTGCGAGTCTGGCACTTGGATGGGCGACCCATGATCTCATCTAATAGTTGGTAGGCTGCCAACAGAGGCAATCCTAGGGCTAGTGAACCACCTTGAAAGGTGGTGGCTGGCCCAGGAGACAATCCTGGGCTATTGAGCCGCCGTGGGAGGACCAGGGTGGGTCAAAGTTGGTGGTCAAGGACCGTGGTTTGTCCACCCTAAACTGTAGATCCCTAGGCAAAATGGGTTATCCCGGCTTGATTGACTAAAAATAGCAGTACTACTACTAATAGATCAGTGAAAACATAACGGCAAGGAGCTGATTGGAAGGAGCTTTGGTAAAACTATGCGCTTAACAGGCAACCACGTGATGTCAAACAGCATATGGAAGCTAACTCAAAATGTGTGGCAAGACATTGTAAATAAGAAGAAGCTTACTAGAGATATTTCATATGAGTACACTAGATGCAAAACTCGGTTTTTGCAGATTAACCCAGATATGCCTACTGTACATTTAAACGAACAGAGTGCAGATCTCTATTATAATATTTTTTGCAAGCTTCCAGAAGCTCGCGGATAGATGGCACAGTGTTGGGCCTTTTGTCAATGTCACATTTTATTACTTTCTGTCATTGAATACCGAACTTGAATTGTTTTGAGAGTGAAAAATAATTTTCTATCCAATTGTGTGTCTCATAATGGATAATCCAATCGACTTGCGACCTGTCGGGTGAGTAAGCTTTACAGTATTCATTTTATTACCGCATGATATTTTATAAATGAGTCGAAAATATGTTTTGCTTACACTTTTTGCAACTGTCACATAGTAAATTGTGGTTTCGGATTTTGCGCAGGGCTCTAAAATCGTATGTACGTTAAAACGTACAGTAGGCACATAAGCACATAAATTTCGAAGTAATAGGTGTTCTAAGAAATGAAAATAAGTTTTCGTTTTCATGACCTTCTTGCTGAGCTAGAAGAAAATATCCACACAAACTCAACTAACGAAATTGATATCGTTATTTTACCACCTACCAATGCGAACGATGATTTCACGATGAAGATTCAGGTGATGAACAAGAGGTGTCAATCAATAACTTACCATCATCACAATTATTGGCTGAAGCGGAAATTCACAATGAGGATGAAGAAAATGCGGGTATGGATAGCCAAGTGGATGGGGAGGAAATGGAAGAACGTGAAAGTCAGGAGGATATGTGGGATGAGAGTGATAATTTGCCATTGTCACATTTTGTAATATCCAAAAAAAAGCCCAAGAAAAAGAAATATGAATATAAATGGAAAAAGCTCGATATTGACAATAAGAAGATAAATAGTCCTTGGTCACCAGTACTTACAGCTGCTAATGAAAGTTCCCCTCCACAGCTGTTTGCCAAATTTTTTTATGAAAGTGTTATAAAACTCATAGTAGACTTTAGCAATATGTATGCTGCAAAACGAAATAGGAAAGCAGATATAACTTATGATGAGATGAAATGTTTTTTGGGAGTGTTGTTATTGGTGAGCGGCTATTCCTCAGTCAGTAGAAGATGAATGTACTGGGAACATTCAGATGATTCCAGGAACATTTTGATTTCAAATGCCATGAGTAGGGATAGATTCGAGTATATTATGTCGAACATCCACTGCTGCGACAACGATAACCTGGACATAAGTGATCGCTTTGCAAAAATGAGGCCTCTTTTTGACAAAATAAATGAAAATTGTTTAGCAAATGCACCACATGTAGAGCAGCATAGCATAGATGAGGCCATGGTGCCGTATTTTGGAAGGCATCCAGGAAAACAATTTCTCAAAGGAAAACCGGTGAGATATGGCTATAAACTTTGGGTCGGTACGACATTTTATGGCTATGTCAACTGGTTTGAACCCTATCAAGGCGCAAAATCGGAAATAAAGAAGTATAAACACATGGGATTGGGACCTTCAGTCATCTTGAACTACGCTGATGTAGTTTGTGCAAAGATAAATGCCCCATATCACTTTTTCTTCGACAATTTCTTTTCAAACATTCCTCTAGTAGAAGAACTGACCAATAGAAAAATAAAAGTAACAGCAACTCTCCGGGAGAATAGACGAGCAAACTGCCCTTTATCATCTAACAAAATTTTCAAAAAAAAAACGAGGCAGCTGGGATTTCCAATCTACGAAAAAACGTTCCATTATTATTGCGTCTTGGAATGACAATAATATTGTAAATATGATATCAAATTTTGTAGGAATACAACCGACTCACACAGTGACACGTTTTTCACATACTGAAAAAAAAACGAGTAAGCCTCAAGCTATAAAAGTGTATAATAAATACATGGGAGGAGTTGACCGTAGCGACCAGAATATGAGTTTGTACCGAACGGCAATTAGAGGCAAAAAGTGGTATTTTCCCCTTTTTTCTCATATGTTGGATTTAGCAGTACAAAATGCCTGGGTCCTACATAAAAAAACAGAAAATGGAAAATTGGAAAAACACATTTATTAAAAAAGACATACTCTTAATGACACCTTAGAAAACCCCTCGTCAAAATCCTTAACATTCTATGCACTGGGTTCTTCTGCATGATCTAAAAACTTGTGCTTTTCCGAAAGATCGGTGATTGAAGACTTAGTAACACTAATTAAATGATTCAAAAATAGAAACAACTTCTAAAAAAATAATAAAAATGCTCAAATTTGTCGAGACCTTGTTAACTCTTCTTAAATTCAGTAATCACTAACGTTGGCTCTTGCGGCAAAATTGCTGGCCCACATGGTATATAAAACTACACAATGATTAGTTAATAGCAAATACGTAATTATGTATCTGACAGAAGCAAACAAATACCGAGTTTTGCAGCTGAGTTAGATTTTAATACTTACTTAATCAACAAAATATTGACTTACTCATCTTATTGCTTAAATAGTCTTGTAAACAATACATTCTTACATTCGAATAACATAAAACCCGCGTTTTTAAATTTTTGCTAAAACCGAGTTTTGCATCTAGGGTACTCATATCTTGTGTTTCCGTTTAATTCTGCTGACTGCATGTTTCGGTAAGGTGGAGGGCTGATTAGCTTTGCACTATCTGGCTGCATAATCTTATTATAGATGCAAGGATCACAGGCATAGAGTAACTTTCCACAAGTTAAATTATTTCGAATTTTAGTTGTTTGGTTTAAGAATTCACATAAATCCATGTAATTTTTCAACTTAAGGATTTTACATACAACCTTTGTGGCAAGTAATAAAACTTTGAAAAATCAACCTTGGCACTTGTAAAAATACATAGAATTATAAATATATTTATTTATTTATTTATTTGGAGTAGGTATAATAAACTATGTTCTAAAAATATTTTTTCAATTATTATATAAAAGGTATATATTACATTTAAATTTATTTTGTTTAAAAATTTAATTAGTCATAATAAATTATTTCCTAGAAATATATTTCTTAAAGATATTGTTTGCTTTTGGTATCAAAAATTCCTCATTTTATTGTCCTTTATTTTAATTTGATGAATAGAACGCAAATTGATATAACGGCTTTCTGTCTATACATACACTACTAATCAGTGTATAATTAATTGATGACCTACATTTGTTAGTCATGTAATCATTTTTTGAGAGCATTTTAATTTTTTTTAGGAATGTGCAAAATGTATATAATGTAATTATCTAGCAGACATTCAGCGCTATTATCATTTCAGTTGATAAATTTGTTTGCAAAATTTTAACTACAGTTGTTTAAAAACCTTATTATAAATGTATGGTGTCGTTAAATAATTGAATTTTATTGATCTGAGATATCAATTATTTACATATTTTTAATAACCGAGTTTTGCTGTCGTTAGGATTTATCACTATCGAAAATTTTAAAAGTATAGCATTCAAATTGGTTGTCAAGCAATTCTAGAAGAAATTCACGAATTGGAGCAAATGTGAGTAAAAACTATTCATATATTAACATTCAGAGATGCCTTAGTCATTATTTTGAGAACGATTTAATTTTAACTAGGAGAATCACTTTGAACTTCCTGAAGTGAGTAGAATAAAGAAGTGTTTATTTTTTTTAAATGTGTACGACTTTTATTTTCTTATGAACTAATACACAAAAACCAATATTAAAAAATAATTGACAGCTGGTAGACTTTCAATACTAATCTGAAAAGTGGGACACACATCAGAGAAATTACGATACAAGTTCGACTCAGTCGAACCTGTCCCAGTTTTGCCGGGACTTTCCCGATTTTTTAGTGCATTGTCACGGGTCCCGACAGCTTACGTTTATGTCCCGATTTTTATTTTCTGAGGCCGAACTAACAATATAACAGTGCCCCCCACAGCTCATCAAAAAAAATTTTGTGTTCCTCCGCCTGTTTTGGACTGGGCCCACCCAGTTTTGTACTTCTAGTGCGCTCTTTTTATGAAGAATATACATATATTTTTTTCAGATTCTTGTTTTGAAAACATTTTTTTTTGCCAAAATTGGAAAAAAAAAATTTTTTGCGAGAAAAATTTGAGAAAATTGTGAGGTATATTCTACATAAAAAAAGAAACAACTTTTCTCTTTTACAATTTTCTCTAGAGCGCATAGTTTCGTCATAAAAAATTATTGAGAGTTGAAAAATTTCTGGCCCAAATTGGCCTCGGAGTAAAAAATTGCAAAGAACAAAAGATTGCTATTTTTTGGCGTAGAATCGAAATCCACTATAAAAAAAAGAGGGGTTGATTATATAAAAAAACATGTTACCCCGTAAAAACCCCATTAAAAGTAAAGACCTATAGTGCCATTATGTAGAGCCCATAAAACTGAAAAATTTTTGTCTCAAACTTTTTTTGATTGGACGTCATGGGAAAGCGTCATATTAAAATATTATTAGAGCCATATCACAAAAATGGCTGCTTCTGCGCTGCTGCAATCCGGATTGCTATGACCGACTACACAAGTTCAGAGAATGATTTCATAAGCATCCCCACCAATTTTTGACTCTCCAGCTTATGTGTTCCATTTTTGTCAGTGGGCTCTCGTGCTATCAACTCGATAAAAATATTTATCTACATTAGTTACCTATTGTTGATATTTTTAACTACGGTGAATCGTAATAGCGCCAGCTATCAGTTTTGATCAGTAGGTTGTAAATAACAATAATCATGTCTGCTAGCATTGTCAATTGTTAGTACTCTAAACTGGAAAAAACTCAACTATATCATGTGTGTGCCCTGGGCCAAATTATTAAATACATAATAAAAACCAAGGATGTACTGGAGACAGACATCCTAAATTCTTATTTTGCAGAGCCATACAATTTAAACAATTATTTATTGTCATATATTTTTTAAATTTTGGACTTTTCACCCAGTCTTTGGATTTTTCCGGGATACATTTATAAAAAAAAATGTTTTTAAAATTTATATTGAAACAAGCTTAACTGCATTATTTCCATGATAAAATAAGTATCATTATAGGCATATTTCTTTTTCTTCTTCATTATAGTCATCTCGATAGTCTGGTTTTTGATTTTTAAATTCTTACAAAATCAATCTTGCGATTTAGATGACAGAGATGATTGTTATCTCTTAAACCATACGGCATCAAAAATAACGATATTGCATACATAAAACCTATTGTTATTAAAAGATTTTGTATAAAAGTCCCTTTTAGTTTAAATTAAGCTTAAAATTTCTTAAAAATGTTGTTAGTCTTGTTCAAGTTACTGATGTAACTCCTTGAAAATCCAGGTCTTTATGTTAGGTAAATATAAACGAGCCTTACAGTTCTTGGGGATAATTTTATAATTAAAATTATTTTGCAGAAAGCATGGTTTGAACCCGTTTCGCTAGATATAGTAGCTTGCAAGGCAAATTTTTATTTATTTTTTATTCACTTATTTTTAACGTCTTATTTATATTAACGTCCTGGCGGAGCTTAGCTGTAGTTATCTACCACTCAACAATGGATACGCTCGCATTGACAATATCACAACCCCATTCCTATTCCCTGCGACATTGCCACCTGCCACAGTTGAGACTCGAACTCAGGAAAGAGGAGCAACTAACTGTGTTGTCTCTCACACAACCACGGTTTAGCCAACTGCTACCGTCTCGGCAACATGTAAAACGCCACTACCCATCCATACCTTAGCCAGGATTCGAATCCAGGACCCCGTGGTCACAAGCCTAACACCGTAAGCACTGAACCACTGTATCGGATGCGCTAACCATTGAGCTATAATTTCCAAAGTGGTGAATATCATTTACATAGATGATAGATAGATAAGATTTATTTGCTCTAACATACCACCCTATTACGGTATAGAACGTGTCAACATTTAGTGGTTTACAAACTCTATTATATAATATTTGGGTATGGATATTTCAAAAACTGTCGGCTGTGTGCACCGTAAAAACCAGCATGGGGTTAACCAACATGCAATATAGTATACAAACAATGATGTGAAGTAGAGTGAAATTACTTAGAGAAGATAACATGCGTATAAAACAGTTGGCATAATAACAGTTCCGTGCCATCCATTTTTTATTTAAATATAAATGGTAGTAGGCAGATCGACGTCCATGCAGATGTAAAAATAGGATCGTTACCTAGGTAGCGGGTACATGGTAACGATATCGATCTCTGCGCATCTATGACGATGTTATCTTCTCTAAGTAAAATCACTTTTGAAAACAAAACAAACAAAAAAAACAGGAGGAAACACTTCATAAATTAGACAACGAAGTGAAATTCTGGTTTGCGACTATACAGTTACATTACCCAATCTTGTAGTTAAATTTAATAAACAAAAATTCTTCTTATATTATCAAGTAGTTTCAACATTTGATAGTTGTCACTAAACAGTACAAGCAGTGCTTTATCAGTGACTCTCTAAATGCATCTATTCACTTTCCAATCATTTAGAAGATTAAGTTAGTAACTCTACAAATTGTCCTAAATAAGACTCTTTCCCATGAAGAGCAGAACAGAGCAAGAACACTTATGGGAATAACCGAAGAAATTTTTCCACAAAACGTGATACCTTAAGACATGCCACAGGTGGCATTGATGTCAACAATAATAGTGCCACAGCCTCCCACCCTAGTTCCCCAATTGTAAAATTCGTATTTACACGCAGTTCAAGATATCCTTTGACAATAACGCTACCTTAATTTCCTTCACTTCTAAGGACACACTGAAAGTACAATGCTCTTACTATCCTCTCTCTCTATTCTTCAAGTTCTTTCTTTTGAAAGTGAGGTTACACAATATCAAAACTGTTTAATTTATGGTTTAAGATTTCTTTTAAAATAATTGATAAAACATAATTCCATGAAAGTAATGGGAGTGAGACATAGACAATTAATAAATAAATAAATCTTAAAAATATACTTTTCACTTTCCGTATATATTTTTAACATCATAACATTTTTAAACCGTATAACTACTATGTGATTATGCCATAGCTGATACAGGCAAAGAACTATGTTTTGGTTTCATTTTATTTATAAAAACTTTGATACATCCATTGAAATCAGCAGAAATTAAGACATAACCACCACATCCTTTGGTATGTTGTTCAACTACTGGGTCCTCCACCTGGAAATTATTTTTGCGGATGACACAAATTGGAATTTACATTTACTCATGTCAGTATTATTGGTACAAGAAATATTTAAATTCAAATTTTCTTATAAGAAAATAAAACTAATAAAGAAGCTACACCATTATACTGACATGAAATCGCATTAACTAGAAATTTTAAAAATCCGACAATTTTCATAATGCAAAATAGTTTACCATTTCTCACAGCTAAATATTATAGGCCAATAAAATTGGGTCGAACCCAAAACAAATTTGGAACAAGCTGATTTTCACGGTATTTGCTAGTACTTGAGGTGCTTTTTAACTGACTAAAAATCCCCTAAGATCAGAGTGGTCAAACTATCCTAAAATTACCCCCAAAGGTACACTTTTTTAGCCTTTTGAAGTTTTTTCGAACATCTTTCGTCAAAAACACAGGAATATTTTTTTATAGAGCATAAAATTTCCAAGCGAATGGTGTATAAAAAGTTTAGAAACACATTTTAATTAGGTGTGAGACAAGATGCAGAAATAGGAACAATTAAATTGTTCAGATAAAAATTAAATATGGGAATATTGTTTTGCTATGTAAGATAGTATTTAAGTAATTGTTGTAAAAACTTTTTACACATTTTATTTTTAATTTCAAACATACAGTGATACACATTTCAAATAACATTTCTATATTTAAAAAATTCACGGATTTCGCAATCCTTGCAACCATCGGAGACATTGGAAATGATAACACCATATATGAAACACAATATTTTATCTTCTGACGTTTCAAAATGATTTAATTATAGATATTATTTTCAGTGCCAAAATGATCTACTTCAGCGGCAACAACGACAACATGATTGCTAGTTTTTTCTGGCGCATTCGGTAGCAGTTCTAGTAACTAAGTACATTGCATTTTGAAAATGCAATTTCAAGAAATGAATGTTCTTCCTTGTTTGAAGACATGGCTGTACTGTTCGCCTTTGCGCGCGTTTTTTCGACAAAGATGCAAGTTATGATTTGACGTGACAGAGTTGCGGTAAGTTATTGTTTTGCTGTGGCTGTGCTACCAAGTTATACGTGCGCTGTCAACATTTCTGTTAGTCGCACTTTTTTAGTTTAATACAAGTACTAAAATACTTAATCTATAGTTGTGGTGAGAGGCAAGCGAGGAATAAAAAAGGTGGCAAGTCATCTCCCGTTTTTACTCCACTTTTGCATGAAGTGAGAGAGAAGATACCGGCCATTTGTGTCGGCTATCTGACGTGGGCGTGTGGGCATAAACTTATTGTGTTGTTGTTTAAACCAGGACTGCAGTTAGAGACATCGCAGTCAAGCTTATACTGTCGAGGTGAAGATATAATTCGATAATTACTTTATATTTCTTTATTTGGTAATGTGTTTTTGAAAATAATTTTAGTGAGTTTTGTTACCAGTTCATAACAGTGCTTTGGGGGATATTTTCCTGTCAAGTGTAATATTATAAGTTATTATTATTTTATATTTATTTAAAATATAGTTAAATCGGGATCTGCGTTCTGCACCTCTTGCCTCTCAACATCGCTCACAAATGTTATTGCTTCAAATATAATATCTTACATAGTGAAACAGCATTCGTATACTTATTTTTTACCTGAAAAATAGAATCGTACCTATTTCTTCAGCTCGTGTTACACCTAATTAAAATGTGCTTCTAAACTTTTTATACACCATTCGCTCAGAAATTTTATGTTCTATAAAAAAAACACTCGTGTTTTTATCGAAAAATCAATAGTCTCCGAGAAATCTTCAAAAAACTAAAAAATATAATTTTGGTTTGGTTTTAGGGTAGTTTGGCCATTCGGATTTTAGGGGACTTTTAGTCAGTTAAAAAGCACCCTCTTCATAATAAAATGCCGCCAAAATTAGCTTATTCCAAATTTGTTTTAGGTTGGGAATCAAAATGCCCTAATTTTATTGGCCTAATAGGCAAGTAACTAGAATGAAATGTTATGCCAAAATTTATTTGAAGCCTGACATGATTACACATATCTGTCTAGCAATTAACTGGCGATCATATAAAAAAAAAATGTGTTCAACGAAGTCAGTTAATATTTGAAAATAAACTTGTACACAAATTTTCTAACATACTCTACAGACCAGGGCGGCTCTTATTTGGATATTGTATAAGGAACATCTTTTATGTTATAGTCAATTTTTTAATGTCTCTGGATTTCAAACATTTCTCCCAGTATTTTTAATAGCAAACTGTCGATTGCAATATCTCCCTTACTGTGGTATTTAAGACCTGAAGTTGTCACATTGTTATTTTTTTTTTATTCAACCATCATTGAAATTCAAGCAGAAAATGATAGATCTAGGTTTTCTGATTTCCCGAGATTTTTATTCGTTCCCGGGAATTGGGAAATAAAAACTGACGTTCCGGCAAACTCGAGAAATAATAAATTTTATATATATTTGCAAAAAAACACAATTTATTTGTTTCAACTCCAGATACAATAAGGTCATTTAATGAGAGGCAAAAAAATTAAACTGGAAATGAAACCCCAACTTCTACCCACAAATACTTTGCACATCAGTTACCACCATTCATAACAACATTGATCAAACAGAAAAGAAAAATTTACAGAGATTACAAGCATAATCAAGGCCCTGATCTCAAAAAAAAAGTCAAACATAAAAACAAAAATATTCATAATATGATGATGCAATTTAAGTCCACAAAATGGTTGGAAGCATGTGAGGAGATAAATAAATCGAAAGGCCGAAACTATTTTCAACAAAGTAACCAAATTCAAACAGAAATTTTACGTGCCAACTATACAAGAAAATGGATTACAATATTGCTCCGACGAAGAAAAATCTCAAATATTTGATGAAAACCTAAAACAACTTTATGTTCATAATAATAACTCCAACTTCAACAATGAAACATTTAATTCTGTATCGGAATGGCATAATCAGTTTTTTGATCATATTGACATAAATGAGGGTATAAAAATTAATGAAGAGGAGTACTTCCAAATTCTTGATGTTCCCTGGTCGTTAATAAAAAAAATAAACTACCATATCCATCTTTATATAATCAAAATTTATGAATTCTGTTTAAATCATCACAATTTTCCAGCCGAATGGAAAAAAGGACAAATAATCTTAATCCCTAAGCCCAACACTGATCACACAGTAACAGACAAGTAAAATTGAAAATTTTTAAAAACCCCCGATCAATGTATCTAATCGTACCAGTTTCATATCACCGAATAAAAATGAGGCCTAAATGTATCGGAATGGCATAATCAGTTTTTTGATCATATTGACATAAATGAGGGTATAAAAATTAATGAAGAGGAGTACTTCCAAATTCTTGATATGTTCCCTGGTCGTTAATAAAAAAAATAAACTACCATATCCATCTTTATATAATCAAAATTTATGAATTCTGTTTAAATCATCACAATTTTCCAGCCGAATGGAAAAAAGGACAAATAATCTTAATCCCTAAGCCCAACACTGATCACACAGTAACAGACAAGTAAAATTGAAAATTTTTAAAAACCCCCGATCAATGTATCTAATCGTACCAGTTTCATATCACCGAATAAAAATGAGGCCTAAATCATGTTCGGCTACCATAATTGTCTGCACATTTTCAATTTTACTTCAATCAAACAATTTCTAGAGAAGTTCAACATGGCGAATTCAAGATGGCGACCAAACATCAAAATCTAATATGGCCTATAACCTTCTCGACAAAATACTCTTTCAAATAAAAAAACTGCATCAAAATTGGATCACCTGTTCAAGAGATATGAAGCCACAGATAGACAGACAGACAAACAAACACAAACATACGCGTCAAACTTATCTCTTTTGAAAAGAGAGAAAATAATAAAAGAAAGAATTCAAGATTGTCTAAATGATAAAATTCCAGTATATCAATTTGGATTTAAAGAAAAATGTTCGACACTACACTCTCTTACAATTCTCATGTACACTGTCCAGTCAGCTAAATTATACAACCTTCTTAGACATTAAAAAAGCATTTGATAGTGTGTGGCATTTGGGTTTACTTTACAAATTAAACAAATTAGAAATCCCTAACTATCTGATTTATAATCAATTAATAATAGTATCCGTATCTAAGATTTCAATTAGGAATTAGTTGGTGTATGAATGTATGAATGGCTTTATTGAATAGGACTAGTATCCTAATATACTTACAAAAACTATTAAATTAATACATATTACACAACACATGTTACAATGAAGATGTAATTTAAAAAATAATTACTAAAAATGTAATACCTAACGTAATTTAATTATTGCACAACGTCTGTTACTATGAAAGTGGTAATTTAAAATTATTATTAAAAATGTAATAGCTAAGGTAATTTAATAAATGGAATACTTAATGCTCACCTTCTTTGAATCATGTACTACCCTTTACTTTTTAATATAAGTAAGAAGTTTACTTTTAAACTCATGAACTGATTTGGCATTTTTAATAACATCTGGCAATTTATTGAAGTTGTTAAGGCCTTTATAGAATAAAGATTTCATAGATCTACTTAAGTGGTACTTTGGCAAATAAAAATTAGAATTTATTCTAGTTGGATAACTATGTATTTGAGAATTGTAAATGAGAAACTCTTCAAAATAGGAGGGTAACAAGTTGTTTAATATTTTAAAAATAAATATCATGGCGTTTAAATAAAATCTCTCAGATATTGAAATCCACTGTAATGTATTAAGCATCAATGTTATACTTGTATATTTGCTACATTTAAGTATTATGCGCATACCACGATTTTGTAATTTTTGTAATGCTGATAATTTATTTAAATCGAGGGAATAAAGTAGGCTGGCACAATAGTCAAAATGCGGTTGTATTATAACATTATACACTGTAATTTTTGAGAAAGTTGATAGACATGATGCAATTCTGCTGAAGAAAAACAATTTTTTACAAATTTTTTTATAGATATATGAAAAGTGTGAATTAAATGATAGGTAATTATCTAGCATAAAGCCTAGATACTTAAATTCAGTAACAAATTCAATGACATTGTTATCAATGCTTAACTTGCATTGCTCTATTTCGATGTTTTTATATCTATATGGTGTAGTTAATATCATTGCTTTCGTTTTACCAATATTTAATTTTAGTTTATTTGCACTGAAATAGGTGTTGATCATTTTTAGGGAACTATTCATTTTTGATAGAGCCAAATCAAGGTTACTATTTGAGACTGAAAGGAGTGTGTCATCCGCGAATAAATTAATAAAATCCCAATTATGGAAAAAAATTATATCATTAATATGTATTAAAAAGAGGAGCGGCCCTAATACACTCCCTTGAGGTACACCAATGTCATTACTGAGAGAGCTAGAAAAAGTGCTATCGATTTTTGTAATTTGCATTCTATTTGATAGGTAGTCATTGAACCAACTTAATACATTACCATCAATACCAATACTCTTCATTTTATTTAGTAATACAATACGATCGATTGTCTCGAAGGCCCGCTTTAAGTCAAGAAATAAAGCAATAATATATTCTCCTTGATCGATTGACTTTTTCCATTTTGTTACTGTAAGTTGTAATGAGGATTCACAGGAATGTTTAGGTCTAAAGCCTGATTGGTTTAACATAAGAATATTATTGTTATTTAGATAATCTAAAAGTTGGTTATAGACGACCCTCTCTAGTATTATGTCAGTACAAGGTAGTGTATTTATAGGTCTTAACTCCCAGGACTTATTAGTATTAAGAACTTTTTGAATTGGTACTACCACACTAATTTTCAGTTTACTAGGAACCTTGCCAGTGTCCAAAGATGTATTTATAAGGTGCAATAAAACATGACCAATAACTCCAAATGTAGATTTAATAAACTTAGCATCCAAAACTTCATTGCCTGATTTGTTATCTAAAGTATTAACTATTTCTGCTAGTTCATGTAAATCAATTAATTTCCATTCATTAAATTTACAATCAGATTCATAAACACTATGCCATTCTGGACCAATATCAATTGTATTTACTATTTGTTTAATGCTTTCAATACAGTATAGATTAAAATGCTCAGCAATCTCTTTGACGTTATGAACAGATTTGATTTCACCTTCATATTCAAACTCAACCCCGTTACTAAAATAATGACCATTATATTTAGTGTTAATAAGGCTCTTTAATGTTTTCCACATTTTTTGTGGATTATTTTTATTTAAATCTATTTTTTCATGATAATATTGTTGCCTCTTTTTTAGTTAACACATTCATTACGAACTTGTTTGTAACCAAGCCAATTTTCCTCATTACTGTTAATTTTAAATAACTTAAAAGCATCGTCTCTCTCTTTGGACTTAATTCTCATTTCATGATCATAATAGGGTAAGTTGTTTTCCTTACTTTTATAGGTTTTAGTCGGAGCAATTTTATCAACAACAGAATTGCATTTATTAAGAAAATCTTCATAAAACTTATCTATAACTGTACAATTTAGTAAGAAGTTACATTCAATAAGATCCAGATTTATTTTATGCATATTTTTCTCACTTAAGTCTTTGTATTCTACGTCTATGATCTTGCCAGTGTGGATACTATTGTTATAGAAATTAATAGAGATAACAGAATGATCAGTAATTTTGGGTACATCGTGAATCACCGTGATAACCTTGTCAAAATTTGTGAGTACATAATCTACAATGGTTGAGATATTAAGTGTACATCTAGTAAAATCACTCACATTTTGTTGAATGCCAAACATATTAAAAACATTTTTTATTTTAGTACAATAATATTCATTACTTACATAATTTAAGTTAAAGTCCCCGACTAGAATACTCTTTATACTATTATCAAATATTTCTTCACATATATTTTCAAAATCATTTATAAATAATGAATGACTAGAACTTGGAGAATGATATAATGCACTAACTAATAATTTAAAACCATTATAACTTATACCTATTGTTTGACACCAGTAGTTACCCTCAATAACATAACTTTTTTTCACAGAAAAACTAATCTTTTCTAATGTATATTAATACACCACCAGTGTGACGGGAGGTTGAATCATATCTCACAACGTTGTAGTTAAACAAATTAAGTTCAGAATTTTCAACATCATTTGTAGTACGACTTTCACTGAATAGAATTAATGCAGGATTATAACATAAGATATTTGTTGTAACTTCAAACTTGTTAGCTAGGTAACTTTGTATATTTGTGTATATTATATCACAATTAGGTTGAATAACAGGATATTCTACTGGTTTTAATTGCTAAATTGAGTAATTTGTTTTCCTTTTTATTGACTCTATAATCCTTTGTAAGACGGAGCATGAACCATCATATACTGTATGATCTGTATCTAATTTTAAATTTAATTTTTCATTAAATGTATCGGATAAAAATAAAACCAGGTTATTTCCACTAGTTGACGTTTCGAATAAACTTTTATTCTTCCTCAAGACTTTAGAGAAACGAAACCACAAAAATACTTCTTAGGTGAGAAGGAGTCATAATATTGAACAAGCGAGTTGAAAAATAAAATAAAATCCAATGGACAACATAACATATAATTACTAAACAATGTAAATGTATGGACGTGAATAGTTTCATACCAATTACAATACTGTAATTGTAATAGGTATAATTATATGATTACTAATTATAGGTTGGATTTCCAACCTACAAAAATCACCTTATTTTATTGGGAGAAGATATTTAAAACTTTATGAACATTACATTGAACAAGATTTTAGTTGAAAATACGAGAACCAAGCGGAAATTTTCATAATAGTGACATATTATTCGGAAATTTTTAAAAGATATGTATTTTTAAGGTTAGGTGTTTATGACCGATGACGTCAACAATATAGCTTAGTGTTTTGGGCGGTAAAATTTTAATTCAAATTTAAAAATACTTTTTCTTGGATATTACCCAACTGGTTGTGGAAATTCAAATGTTTTTAGTTATAATTAAGTATTACCTTTACAGTTAATGAGATTTTAAAATTTGTGAAAACACCGAATTGCAGGGATCGAAAATATCATGATATTTATATAAATATCAGACAAACTGATATATATCACAAAAAACGTGATATATATCACTTTTTGATATTTATGATATTTATTTTTTTAATTCATGTAACTTATTCATGCAAATAAAACCACGATTGAATTTAAAAGAGTGCATATCATATTTTAAATCGTTTTTATTCAATGTTTTTTAAGCTTATTATGTCTTGGCTCTGAAAATGTAACAAACAAAACATAAATTCTAACAGTTTAAAATAAAGTCAAATTCCGTTCAGCTGCCTCGGGTGCCCAAGGCACCCGCCCGAAAATGGGGTCGTTGCACTATATCGAAATTGAGTCTGATTTTGTATGGAAAATGTAACTGTGGGTTTGTTAATGCCCTGTGTTACATACATTGACCAAACTATTGCGCAAAATTTGAACTACACCACTTTAAAATAAATGGCGCCGTCAGCACAATTCCTGTGCCCTTGCTACGTCATGAAAACGCTGATGCGCTTGATAGAGATGGGCGGTCCGGGCGGACCCGTTTCAAGTGAACGAATCCGGAGGTGGAATGGTCCGAACGAATCCACGATGTCGATCGAACCGTGTCTGCGGTCCATTGATCTGGTATGATATGTGTGTACTGGGGTCGTTGCACCATATCGAAATTGAGTGTGATTTTGTATGGAAAATGTAACTGTGGGTTTGTTAATGCCCTGTGTTACATGAATTGACCAAACTACTGTCCGAAATTTAAACCACCAAATTGAAAACGATGATGCTCTTGCGTCGGATTATTGATCGACACATAGGCTTAGGTCAAGATTTGTAAAAGAGACAGGTTGCCTGGTAACTCCAGGAGCCAATAAAATTCTTGCGCGGGAGTGACGTGTCCAGAGGACCTTTTAAAATTAACATGCACAATATCAAATTGTCAAACCAACACAAACATTTTGTTTTGTTATGAATGACAGGGACGGGCACGGATAGATCGGTAAGTTCCGACTAATTTCGGAGGCATTCGGCGTTGCCCGCCTACGTCAACTTTGATGCTAATTTACACTCTTAAAACGCATGTAACAAAAAAAGACAAAAATATCCATTGACTTGATATTGATAGATAGTAGATACCTGTATAAATATAATAGGAAAAAGTGATGGACAATTTTTAGTTTCCTACCTAATTGCGTAAACATTTTGAAGCGGATCCGATGGAACGAATCCACAAGCGGAACGGTTCCAAACGGACCGAAACCACTAAAGGAACCGGACCCATCTCTAGCGCTTGAATGACAGGGACGGGCACGGATGGATCGGTAAGTTCCGACTATTTTCGGAGGCATTCGGCGTTGCCCGCGCTACGTCATCATTTTAACTTTTATGCTAATTTACACCCTTAAAACGCATGCAAAAAAAAAAAACAAAAAACACGGGTCTAATATTTTTCATTATATTTTCAGAATATGCAATAAAAAAAATACGTGCAACGACCCCATTCTTCTCACGGCCCAATGATGTATCACTTTACCCGGGTTACCCCCTCTATCCTTCCAGCTGCATTTGGGTATCATTGGGTTCGTACAAGTGGGAAGAGAATCACGAGTTTTGTTACATCAAAATTAAAATGATGATCTTGCCCCGTCCAACTGTAAAGCTAAGCAGCTGAAGAGAATTTGGCTTAAAAAAACATAACAAAATTGCTCTCATAGATGTTCAATATTAGTATTATAAGGACAATAAAGAAATACCTATAAGTATTAAAATGAAACTAATTTTAAAAATATACATATATATTTTTCACCAATGGCGTAGGTGTTTAATCGCGCACCATAGACGTAGGCGTTTTATTTTCATATTTGCGATATATATCATGATATTTATGGTGATATTTATGGTGTGATATTTTCCATAAATATCATGATATATATCAAGTGATATATATCCTCGATCCCTGCCGAATTGTATTATGAAATATTCTTTTTTTTATGGTATATTATGAAATATTTTTTTTTACACTGAAACTGATCTTACTTTTCACTATACAGTGTGCCTCAGGATAGATGTAACAAGAGATGTAATGGACCAAAAATTTTGTAATTTTGGAATGGTATTTGGGGATTGAGTCCTGCTTGTTGTAAAACTAAAGTATACCAAAAATGACTTGATTTGGTGTTCTACAGGGTGTTTTATAAGCAAAGTTGTAAAAATCTCCAATAATAAAGTACCTTTATTTTTCAAAATATGAAAAAATTCTACCAAGAAAAGTTATTTAGAATGCAATTTTATACCTCTATACCAAATTTCAGGAATATAAAATTATTTTTTTGAAACTTCCCATTTTTTCAATAAATTAGTATTTTATTTTAAACCATTCAATTAAAACTGCATAGAAATTATTTTTTGTGAATTAATATTTAAAGTTATGTAGAAGCTAAAAGTAGGCTATGAGAAAAGCTGTGGATACACATTTATCATTTATTATTGACATAATCTGTCAAACGTAGTCAATATTATCCTTAATTTCTGTTTCAAATTAACGAACCAAGCATAAAAAATTAAGTGAAAATGGTACTCACAGTGCATGAAAAAATTTATATTGTGCAATGCTACGGAATTGGCGGTGACAACTCGCTAAGAGAAGTGGTAAGGCAATTTAATTTGAAATTTCCAAATACTGCTTTGTCACGTACTCAGGCTATGAGAATAATTAAAAAGTTTCTGGCTACTGGTAGTGTTCTTAACATGAAAAGAAAAATAAAAGCATATAATGAAGACAATGTTGGGGCTATTATAGCTCATGCCTCTGTTATAGAAAATCCTAGGATGCCACTAAGAGAGAGATCAGCTCTTATTAATATTAGCAAGTCTGAACTCCAAAGAATTTACAAGGCAAAGAAAATTAGGGCATATAAAGCAAATTATAAACATACGCTTGAAGAGGGAGATGACGGCCATGGGTTGGATTTTTGTTTGACCATTGGAGAAAAAATCATGGAAGAGAGATTTTTTCATCATTTCATAATTTTCTCAGATGAATCCACATTCACAACCAATGGTATTGTTTCATCTCAGAATTGTCAGTTTTGGGCTTCTAAAAATCCAAATTTTAGAATTCATTGTAGAAGACAAATATTATAAAAAAGTGAGTCTGTGGTGTGCCGTTTCTTATCACGTTGGAGTTATTGGACCTTATTTCATTGAGGGAAGGTTAAACCAGCACACTTATTTACAGCTTCTTGAAAGATTTTCTGAAGAACATTTAAATATTTTAAGAGATATGCCTTTAGTTCATTTTCAACATGATGGTTGCACTGGCCACTCCACAGAAATGGTTAATCGGTGGTTGAATTTAAATTTTGGAGAAAATTGGATTGCCAGGAATGGACCGATCAAGTGGCCGGCGAGATCCCGAGACCTATCAATATTGGATTTCTTTTTATGGGGTCGCCTCAAGCAGTTGCTTTACACTGAACCACTTCCTAACGATGTAGCAGTATTGAAGCAGAGAATTACAAATGTCGTAAACTCCATACCGTTAGATCATATTCGAAACAGTTTTAAGGACTTCAGGCGAAGGATCGAAATGTGTGTAGATGTGGGTGGTAGCTACGTCGAATAATAAAAAAATTGTAAACATTGTTTTGTATTGGTCAATAATTAATTTGTTTTGTGAATCTGTTATGTTTTTGACATTTATTACTTGTTATAATTTTTAAACCTCATTAATCTTCTGTTAGTAATTGTTTCTTGTTTTACAATTAGTTCGATTAACATTATACCTTCTTACATCTCGTATATTCAATTTTTTATTTACCAATAGCTTACTTTTTGAGATGATTAACATTTGCTCCTACACAACTTTAAATATGAATTCAACTCTTAATTCGCAAAAAATGGGAAGTTTCAAAAAAATAATTTTATATTCCTGAAATTTGGTATAGAGGTATAAAATTGCATTCTAAATAACTTTTCTAATGGCCTTTTGGTTGTATTTGTATTGTTTACTTATATGACCAATAAAGATGTTTTACTAATATTATTATTATTATTTGTTTCAAAATGTTTGTTAATCTTGTCACGCAAATATAGAATTTTTTAAAAAGTATCTGTTTTCTTTTTTGGCCAATTAAAAATCTCGGGACTGTTTTATGTTTTATTTATAATTAAAAATAAGCAACCACACAAAAGAAAAGAACATAAAAAGTCTTACGAACAAAAATAAAACTACTTTCTTCTTTCAAAAAAAAATATATACAAATTATAATTATTATGTATTTAATTTTCTTAGACGTGTTTTTATTCTCGAGTGTCCGGGAAATCCTGACTGTTATTTTCTGGGAACGGAACCTATAAAAACTGACATTATTCCCGGGAAATCCCACCCCGGGATTCTCGGGACAGAAACCCTAGATAGATCCTTTAATTCAATGTCGGCTGGTTAGATGAGATAAGTGAGGCGTCGCTTCATATCTCACAAGCACTTTTTTTTTATTATCTATTGTTAAAAATTACTATATTCAATTTATATTTTTCATCGTTTTCTGCTACAATTTTTAACAAAATAAATATTTTTAAAATTTCTAGGTTTTTTTTCTCTTGCCGGTTTAATTAAAAAGACTTGCAAGCAAACTACCCAACTAGCACCAAAGTTACACTGAGAGCAGTAAAAATTCTAGAGAGTGAAAAAATTTATTGTAGTGGTTTGCAAGACGGATAGCCACGTATTACACAATTAGAAGTGAAAATCAATAATATGATTTCTTTACTCCGAATTCATGTTTTAGGTGGTAAAGTACAAATACATAAAAACATAAAAGATGCCCCTTACAACTTTTGCTGGTCAATGACAGAAGAAAGTCACAGAAAACCAATTTTTTAAAAGTTCTGGGAACATATTTTCACCTTATTCAATAAAGCCGACATATTCCACTTTTTTTTATGAATCGGGACGATTTTTGATATAATTCGAAATTAGAAAATAAGAGCCACCCTATTATATACTCCAATACTTCTCACTAAGCATATATACTTCATTCACAATCCATTTGTGCTGGAAGTTAAGTTCATTATTTTAATGAGTAACATTGCTTTTGAAATGGTTACAACTATGTTTTAGATTTGTCCATTTATAATAAACTACTTAAAAAACAGATTCATACCAATCTGATGTACTTAAATAATCACAGAGTTTTTAAGGTACTTGTATACTGATAAGAGCGTATTTAGCGGTGGATTTAATAAATTAAAAAGGGAGAGAGATAGAGTAAAAAGATTTGGCAACACTGTATTAAATACGACTGTCATATACTAATTTTTAATTTAAATTAAGTTATAAATAGATACAAACATTAAATAATTATACAACATATTTAAAAATGTCAGAACAACTATAATATAAAGGCAGGTTTATTAAAAAAGTGCCCTAAAAAACAATTAAGAGTTAAAAAAAGGGTATTAGTAATAATAAACCCGATTCTAGCCTTTCAACTGAATGCCAAAATCATGTTTGTGAAGGAAATCCCATGAGCTTGGTTTAGAATGCTCATTAATTGTTAATTCTTTGTATGGAAGATAAAAAGTGAAAAAAATTGTGCTTTACTTTCAATTCGAAATGTTTCCTTGCAAAAATTGCTCATTTGTTTAGGTTGTACGTACAGGAAAAGTGCATGAAATAAACGAATATAAACAAAATTCTGCAACTCCAAAAACAAATACAAAAATACAACACAATGATATTAGTACAATTAAATTTATACTTTTTAAAAATTTAAATATTCGCATCACCTTCGAAATATGCATCGTTCCAAATCAATTTCAACAGCTGGTTTATTTACACATAACAAATTAAACAGGACTTAAAATTCTAATAACTTTTATATTAGACAGACGATTTTTTCGGAGTTTTAAGAGTGTTAATAAGAAACTACTTAATTGTTATAAAATATTTTGGGTATTCAGCAGATAACTTTCAAAGAAATCATTCGTTCCTTTCATATATTATTGATCTAAATCTGATCAAGCTAGAATATCAACGAGTAGTCCTCTTACAAACAAACTTGTCAATTTCTTTATACATTTACTATGTCTATCAGATTTAGATCAATAATATATGAAAGGAACGAATGATTTCTTTGAAAGTTATCTGCTGAATACCCAAAATATTTTATAACAATGATGTAAGCAGAAATACAAGATATTTATTTTTAAAAAACTACTTAATGTTATGCTAGTTTTTGAAGCATATTTCTAAAAAATTGTTGTATTAAGAGCGAAAATTAACTTAGTCTAGTGTACATCCAAGCTCTACTCAAATAAGGCATATTTGTCAAACTTTCCGAATCGATTACTCCGAAACTAAATGGATGATTTTATTTTTATTAAAAATTCAAGTCTAAAATCACTTATTTGTTAGTATACCAAATTATATTAAAACTGTAAAAGATCATTTTAGTATACAAGTACCTTAAATTCAATGTTGTACACTGCCGCCCAAATGGGCAGTCGGCTAAAAATTAGTCATGTGTTGGAATTTATTTTGAACAAATTCCAGTGGTACACAACAGGTTAGGCCTATATAATTTTCCAGACAGCAAACTATAAATTGACCACTTGTCACGTTTTTCTTATCGAATTTTAAATTGATTTCCTACAAATAACGAAGTGCCAATTTAAAAGTAGTATGAAAATTTTAGTGGCTCATTATTTAATCCTTACTCCTGTATTATTCAAATCATACTCTCAATGCAATTAATTTCATAAAGTTTATAGATACCGTAATAAACCAGTCAGGTGTCAAAAAATCATTAGAGCCTATAAAATTAATTAACGCATGCATACCTCAGCAATCTCTAAAAAAATATATACAACAAACCTTGTTGGTGTTTTCGCTCTCCTCATTCTGCCTGGTACTCTCCTCCAACATTTTGATTATGGCCTCTGGATTCGGTGCAAAAATAGCACAAGTTACTACAGCATTATGAGCTTTGATCGCTTCCCAAAAATCATTTCTATCTCTCCTAACCGAAGAAAACTTTGAGTAATCGTGGTTTGTTTTCCAAATGTAAATATCCTTATTCTCTGAACCACTGACGATATATTTCCCATCGTGACTAAAGCTGGCCTTTATCTGACTACTCATGTTAACGTAGCCCTTATATTTGCAGGATACATTCAGATCCCGCAAATCGTAAAGCCTGATCCTACTATCGTTAGACGTTACCAGGATCTTGTCCTCACCTGGCATGGGTTCGATACCGCTTATCTTGCGGCCAGTGGAATTCCTTCCTCTGGAGGACCGTACGTGAATTTGAGTGTGATACTTTAATTGATCGGTTACATAAAAAATGCATCGCCCATCGTACGTGCCAACAACAGCAAATTTTCCATTTTGGCAGAAGTTAGCGGCTGTTATTAACTTCGGATTGCCCTCCACCTCATTCCACACTGCAACCTAATTATACAGTTTACATGTGATCTGCTGTGCCAAAGAGAAAATAAATGCGCTATATTTAGTATATATTAATAATAAGTACCATTCAAATGTCAAACTATACAAATGTTATTCGAAATTGAGCAATAGATATGTTTATTCTGCAGAATACATTTTATCCCGGAGATAAGCAAAAAATTGGTATTTTCACCTACAAATAGTGATATCCATCAAATAAATGTGCTTTATTTTAGGATAACCTCTCCAGCAGCTAGACTTTCGGATCACGCTTTTATCTGCCAGATAAAATAGCCACGCCCACACGGTTATCTTCTAATCCGATTTTTTTAAAGTCTGGTTTGTTTTATAATTAGATGTAAATAATCATATTTACTAAAAAGGCATTAGTAAAATGATATCAAAGACTACGTATATTGTAATATGCATATTTTAAATACTTTGTTCTAATAAAATAAGACTATTTTTGTAGGTTGGGAATTCAACCTATAATTATTATTAAAATAAACACCACTGAAAAATCATTTGAGTGGATTTTTAAATGTTTGCCTGGAGCCAGTATATGGCTACAAGCTAAAAATGCGATACAAATATTAAAAATGTAGGGGAATCTTTTCTATCTCTACTTTACCGTATCTTGAGTTGGCAACATTTATTTTGGGAAGCATCTAAAGTGGATATCTATTGGATAGTTAACCTAGAGTATATTTCGAATGAAAGCACGCAACCAAGTTATCTTACAGATAGCAAGCTTCGGTTATCTTATCCATCGGATGGTTATTCGGCGGATAAAGTTTATTTATACTTACGTGACTGGGCCTTAATATAATTTAAAGGGTTTAGCATGATAAACATATGAAATGTGGGCCCAGCACCGAATATGACAAATACTATTTTGTTTAATAGGTTATCTATTTACACTATTATTTATATAGTTTTCATCTATGTCTTAACATTACTGAGTAACGTTGAAAAGTATGTATTTTAAGATATTTTTTAAACTTTTTTTTCTCTGAATTTAATAGAGATAGAGTGATGAACTAAAAATATCATTGTAGGCAGTATTATGAAGAAAATTAGACATATTTTGCATCGTCTCGCTTAAATGTTAATATTTTTATTTACCGAAAATTGTTTTTGAAAGTGGTTTTTATAGGGTTTCATGAGAGTGATCACCTTAGAAAAATTCTTAAATATAGCCGTACATATGTAGATAAACTGATAAAAGTTTTATCAAAAGCAGATTGCTGCAACGTAGTGAAAAATAAATAAATGTCTAGTTGGTTCGCGGTTCCGCCCGCTCTACAGGTTATAATTATTCGATTCAAATAATAAATACCAGCTATATTTATATTTTTTATTAATCGTCATCACTGTCATAATTTATTACAATAGATACACCATCTTCTTCGAATATTTTTGACAAATTTCTGATGGCTTAATTGTTCCAGAGATATTTAGCATGAGATAAATAATTTATAACGGCTGCCACATGTGAACACAATTCCCACAATTCTGTTACCATTAAGGACAATCACAAGTACAGCGCTTGATGCTGGTGTAGCTCTTACTATGGAAAACATTATCAATTTAATAAAAACGATAATACTGACAGCTTTTGTGCCGTGATTTAAGTTCAACTTTAAGTATATTTGGAGATTCTTTCACATATTGTATTTCAGGAAAATCTGACAACTGCGGTACCAATAATAATGTTTAAAAAACTTTTTTCGTTAGTTTAATGTTGTTTTTCGACTTCTTCGCTGAAATTATTTCTTGTTTATATATATTCAATGATTTCATCAGCCAAATCACTCTGAGATCCTAAACGTTTTTATTATGTTGATTTTGTTCTCCACGGTATGAGCTACACCAGCATCAAGCTCGAAAGTGATTAAAATATATCAAGCGGTCCATGTCACTCTTAAGTTGGCTCCAAACTATACGTACACCATTGGTTCCAATGTTGGCTCCAACATTTGTCTCAAATATTTGTGACTCGGACGTTTGAGAAACTGCCTACCGACAATGCGTCCAACATTGCTGATTATTGTTAAGAACGCTGAATGCATAGTCTAGACGACACCGAAATGTCATAGCAGCACAATTCAACATTGGAGGTTCCTTTTGAAGAGGGACAAAAATACCGACTACACTCCAAATGTCTTCCAATGCCAGCATTGGAGGCTCGACACTTGACACACGCCACATGCTTCCAGCATGGTATTTGATGCGTAATTTGGAGCCGGCTTTTTATACTGACTGATGTCAGTATAAAAAGCAGTTTTAATTCGTTTACATGATGTCAAAGTTACTACATATAATCTGTAATTATACTATTTACAATAAAATTAATATTGAAAAACAAACTAACTAAACTTTCATTAATTAAACCAACAAACTAAAACTGCATCGATTAAACGTACAATAAAATGACAATACGATGCAAGTTAAGTCGAGTTATTCGAAACAACGCGTGGCAATATGCGATGTAAACATAGTATGTAGTATTTCAATACCAACTTAAATATTTGGTATGTGCATACAGAATTTTGACATGGTATTTCATGACGCGAATAATATAATACATGTACCGCTTAATATATTGAAATTACTTTACTTGTGATTGTCCTCAATGGCAACAAAAGTGTGGGCTGCTGTTCACATGTGGCAGCCGTGATAACAATTAAGAAATTTAGTCAAAAATGTTCTAAAAAGAGTGTATCTATTGTAATAAATTGTAAAAAAATATAAAGCTAGTATTTATTTTTTGAATTGAATAATTATAACCTGTAGAGTGGTTATTTATTTATTTTTCATGTTACAGCAGTCTGATTTTACCAGTATATCTATATATGTATGGCTATATTTAAAAAAAGGTAGTCACTCTGATGAAACCTTATAAAAATCACATTTGAAAAAAAAATTTGTTAAATAAAAATATTAATAGTTAACCCATTAAGTACCACTACCACAATTACTTTAAAAAAATCTAGTTTTTTTCTCTTAAATATGTTTATTATTACACAAATAGTACTAATATTACAAAATGAAAAAAATTCTTAAAAGAAAATCATTAAAAAAAGGGCCTTGCGTTTTCGCAATATTGGCAAAAACTATTAAATATGTAAATAATTTTTTGTGATACAAGACAAAACATTTGGAGTGCAAAAATACGTTGCACTTTGTGCAATAATAATATGTAGTGCTTTTGCAAAATTTGCAGGTTCGTCTTAAATTTTCCGGATGTTTTTCTATCAAATGCCCAACATTATCATATCGAATTCCATTGATTGGTTTCCCGGATGCACGTCCTCTTTGAGAATTATTAGACTTCTCACATTTGCCTTTTAGCAATAATTCATGTACCAATTGGGAACGAAAATTAATTTGAGATTTAGGTTTTTCTGAATGCACCAATCTGTCCAATTTCCAGGCACTGTCAATCAGGTTTGAGAAAAGTGGCCACCACCATTTTTTCCCACGGATTCTTATTCGGTAGTTCGCTATACCATTATCATGTAGATCTACGCCTCCCATATGTGTGTTATACTTATGTATCATATTTGGCTGATCTATCTGATTGTCTTTTCTTTCTTTACGGTTGAAAGGTCTGACATGCACTAGCGGTTGAACAGATTCACAATTAGACATAACGGTTACTACCGAATTGTCATTCCAGCGAACCAAACTGATTTCGTTGAAATGATCACATAGTGTATCAAATGAACCTCTTTGCTTTTTCGTTAGTAACTTCGATGGTTCTATGGGACATCCGGCTAGACGATTCTTTCTTCCAGTACCTGTAGCAAAGAAGCCCAATTCTTTCAGATGCACCAAAAGAAAGTGACTAGTGAAAAAATTGTCAGAACCTAATGCTATAAGCATTAGGTTCTGAAACAATACTCAATAGTTCTAACACAACACTTTCACCAAGTCCAAGTTCAGGATTGCGTTGCTCTTGTGTCTTGCCACCATATGGTATAAACTTTAAAAGGTAGCCGTCACTTGTCGTCAAACACCACAGTTTGAATCCAAATCTTACAGGCTTGTTTTTGATGAACATTTTAGCAGAATGTTTACTAAAATAAGGTACCATTTGTTCATCTATTGATAAGTGGTGTTTGAAAACCCCAAATCGCGAGTAGTTTTCATTTACCAGATTAAATATAGGCCTGAGTTTTGCAAACTTGTCATCTTTGTCAAGCTCATTATTATTTGCAAGATGCAGATTTTTTTTTATGTTTAGAAATCGATTTCTTGACATACTTTTTTTTTATAATTTGTACACCTTTATCCTCATCTGAGGACCAGTACATACTAGTCTGCGGAAGAGTGTGATATCCGCTTAGAATTAGAATGCCTAAAAATTTTTCCAAATCTTCTACATCGAGCTGAAAATCTGGTCTATTATTGTCTGCAGCGTAAATCTTCGAATACCGAATAATTTCTTGCATTACATTTTCATCAAAAAAAAGCCTAAACATTTCAAGAGAACTTTTACCATGCAACTCTTCAGTTATTTTTTTTATACAATCTTCCTCATGCGATTGCGGAACTGAATCGTAACCCCTGTAATCGATAGGGGTTTTACTCCATGTAACTTCCTTTCGCTGTTCGCCTTGACCTATTTTTACTTTTCGTTCTTTCACTTTTGCAGTCACTTTTGCCTTTCCTTTTTTCAAACTTTTCATTTTCTGTACTATAATTTCCTTATCAGTGATTTCTTCTACTTCACTAATATCCTGTAGAATTTCTACATCGTTGATTTCTTCTTCTCGAATAATTTCGAATGTTCCAGCTATCTCTCAGGTTACTTGTAAATCACCAGTTTCATCATCGTCAAAATCTTCTTCATCGGTAAGTTTATCCACATCTGGAGGAATATATGCTATATCTATTGCTTCCTCATTTTTTCAAGTTCTAAATTTTCTACAATATCCTCCAATTCCCTCATAGTAAGAGCCCTTGTTGGATAATTTTCTAATTTATACTGAAAATATTGTCGCGTGTTTCCACCCTTAGGAAACCACCCTCGCAAATTCCGTGGGTTCCAAAAATTATAACAAGAGATGTCCACTAACACACTTTATTAAATGTTTACTGGATACTTCACAATACTATTATTAATTTAAATACACTTTACTGACTAAAAATCACAATGTTTATTACTTTGTTTATCTTTGAACTCTTAACCTCACTTTCTATACTTTCTCCACTACTCGCCGAGAATGCGGTCGGTCTTTTATACCTAAAAATGACAGATCTCGATTGTTCTGTGATGACGCCACCATTCTCTAGGTAATTCCAGATGTCACTTTGGAATCTTCTGGTAGGTTCTTTTTCGAGTAGGTGCAAATACATCATTCTAGGGGTTGTAACATATTACACTGCCCCCTCCTTAAGCCTGAACGTCCCGGTCAGGTAATTCAGCCTCTTTCACATACTTCGCCAAGTGTACGATCTTCATCTTGGACTTTTTGTTTCGTTGAATACGATAGACGACATCATTAATTCGGGTAATAACAGTATAAGGTCCTTCCCAAGGAGGTTGAATTTTCGGTGACTTCCCTTTCTTCCGCTGTGGGTTGTACAGCCAAACCAGATCTCCTGCCTTGAACCCTTCTGAACTACCCTTACGGTCGTATCGAGCCTTCATTCGGTCACTGGCTATGGTGATTTGGTCTCTAACCAGCTCATGAACATTTCTTAGCCGTTCACTCATTTCATCCACATAGCTGTTCACAGGAAGCTGTTCTCCGCCTGGTGTTCCGAAAATCAAATCACACGGCAGTCTGATCTCGTGTCCAAATACTACACGGGCTGGTGTTTGTTTCGTAGACTCGTGGATAGCAGCTCTGTATGCCATGAGGAAGAACGGTATGTGGAGATCCCAATCGCGTTGATTCTTATGAACCACTTTAGAAAGATGTTCTTTCATGGTCTTGTTATGTCGTTCCACCATTCCATCTGATTGCGGGTGAAGGGCTGTTGTCCGTGTTTTGTGTATCCCCAATAACTTGCAGATTTGTTGAAACACCCCTGACTCAAAGTTCCTCACTTGATCTGAGTGCAGCTCCAGGGGTACACCAAACCGACATATCAAATTATCTACCAAGACTTTGGCGACAGTGACTGCTTCTTGGTTTGGAATTGCATAGGCCTCTGGCCACTTACTAAAATAGTCCATGGCAACCAGTATGTACTTGTTCCCATCCTTGGTTACTGGGAATGGGCCGGCTATATCGATCGCGATCCTCTCGAAAGGAGCTCCGACGTTATATTGCTTCATTGCACCCCTACTTCTAGTCTGTGGTCCCTTACTGGCTGCACAAATTTTGCAATTGCGACACCAAGCTTCCACATCTTGACGACTATTTACCCAATAAAATCGTTCTCGTACTTTATTCAGGGTCTTATTAATGCCGAAGTGCCCACCGGATGCTCCATTATGCACTTCCTGAAGTACTTTCGGTACTCGACACCTGGGAATCACTAGACGCATAACAACTTCCCTGCCATCCGGGCTTTCCCAAGCTCTCTTTAGCAGCCCGTTCATGACTTTAAGTGAATCCCATTGGGCCCACAAAGCCTTCAAGCCAACTGCCTTATCCGAAACATCCTTCCACGCTGGTCGAATTCCTTTCTCCTTTGCTCTCAATATAGGCCCAATTTCTGTGTCATTCAGTTGTTCTTGTCTCAGGGCTTCGGTCGTCCAATCGTCCGGAACCTCTATTTTAATAGTGTTGACGGCCACCGTACCCTGCAATTTCTCAACGTGGCGGCAGTGCTTGCAATCTTCCTTGCACGGTCTTCTATATAAAGCGTCTGCGTTCTTATGAGATCTTCCAGGTCGATGTTCGATTTTGAAATCATACTGTTGCAGCCGTTCTATCCAACGAGCCAGTTGACCTTCAGGGGTTTTCAACTGTAACAGCCATTTTAATGCAGCATGGTCGGTCCGAATCTTGAAATGTCGTCCATAAAGATATTTATGAAAATGGTCCACTGATTTAACGATGGCCAGTAACTCTTTCCGGGTTACACAATAGTTTCTTTCCGGTTTGGACAGCACCTTGCTGAAGTACTCGATCACTCTTTCCTGCCCATTCTGCATTTGAGACAGTACACAACCGACCGAAGAATTGCTGGCATCCGTGTCTAAAATAAAAAGTCCTTCCCGTTGTGGGTATGCTAGCACAGGACCAGTGCATAGAGCTGCCTTCAATCTTCTCCATGCCGTTTCACATTCCGGTGTCCATTGGTACTGCACTTTCTCTTCTGTCAGCCGGTGTAATGGCTTCGCAATTTCTGCAAACCCTTCTACAAAGCGCCTATAATAAGTGCAGAGGCCAAGGAAGCTCCGTACTTCATGAACGTTAGATGGTCTTGGCCAATCTCGTACTGCAGAAATTTTGTCGGGGTCTGTTTGTATTCCATCCGAAGACACCACATGACCAAGAAATTTGACTTCTTTCTGGAATAGCAGGCACTTCTTCGGGTTCAACTTCAGATGGGCATTCCTGACTCGCCCAAATACTTCTTGAAGATTTTTCAAATGTTCTGTAAAATCCTGTCCCATAACAAGCACGTCGTCAAGGTAAACCAGGCACGTCCTCCAGGTTAGCCCTCGCAGTACGAATTCCATCAATCTTTCAAAGGTAGCTGGCGCATTGCAAAGTCCAAAAGGCATCACAGTAAATTGATAAAGACCACTGCCTGCTGAAAACGCTGTCTTCTCCTTATCATCAGGATGAAGCCCCACTTGCCAGTATCCACTCCTAAGGTCTAACGTAGAAAACCATCGTGAGCCTGCCAACATGCTTAACGTGTCGTCAATTCGTGGTAATGGGTAACTGTCTTTCTTCGTGACATCAGTTAATTTTCGATAATCGACACAAAATCTTAATGTTCCGTCCTTCTTGGCAACCAAAACGACTGGCGATGACCAGGGACTCGTTGACTCCTCAATGACTCCATCTTGCAGCATCTTGTTTATCATTGCCGAGGCATCCTCTTGTTTCGCTAATGGAAGCCTCCTAGGTGGTTGTCGAATAGCTGGTGAGTCGCCAGTATTTATCCGATGCTGGACTATGTCTGTTTTTGTAAGGGCCTCTGTATTCTTGGCAAATACTGAACTTTCCTTTTCTAGGAACTTGATTGCCTCCCTTCGCTCATCCTCAGATAAATGCTCCAACTGGGTACTCAGCAAGGTCAAAACTTCCTGGTCTATTTTCGTAGACGAACTTCCCTCTGTTTGTTCCTCGCACCTCGCTACCCATGTGACCGGTTCATAGGAGCCAATCGGTTTGCCTTCCTTAATTGTCACCGAGTGGGAATTTAAATTAACAACTCTAATTGGGATTTTGTCTTTAGTCCGGGTTAAAGTTCTCGCCACAATAATATTGGATAGGGACTTAATCGATTCGTCATCTTCAACTAGGCCAACACGGTACCCTCCAGGATTTCCTTCTAAGGCAACATCAATCATTTGTTCTGAATGAGCAGGAATCTTGATTGTTTGTGTTGTTAACAATCTTGCTTTATGGAATTGGTCGTCTGCGGTTGCCAGAATAAATTCCTCATTTCCAATTTTTAAGACTCGCTCCCCTACGTCAACAATAAATCCCTGCTCTCCCATGATGTCCAGACCCAAAATGAAATCATCCATAATGTCAGCCACAATGACCTTGTAATTGAACCTCAACCGTCCAACCTGCAGTTCCAAGTTAATTTCTCCATGGACCGCAGCCCTGTCCCCCGTGGCTGTCCGAATGATTACTCCATTTTGCTTCTTGTCAATCTGCAAGCCTGATATAAACCCTGGCCGCACTATTGATGACGTAGCACCGGTGTCAATAGTAAACACGCATTTTCTTCCATTCACATATCCTTGCAACAACAGACTGCTTGGAATTCTTTGGAGCTGGGAAATCTTTATTTCTTTGGGGGCACCGCATTCCCTAGCCAGCACAGCCCCCTTGGTGCTGGCTATCTTTAGTTTTCCTGCTTCTCTTCAACATTCACAGCATTTACTCGACTCTCCGAGTTCTGCTGTCGACAGTCTCGTTTCATATGTCCCACCTTGCCGCAGTTGAAACATTTAATACCTCCGCTCAGCTTTCCTTTATTTTGTTGTTTCTCCTGCTTTCCGAGGCCATCCAATTTATCGCATAATTTGGTGAATATTTTCTGCATCTCAGTCAGCAAGGGGTTCTGGTTCATTTCTGGTTGCGATTCTTCGAGAGTCACAGCTCGAACTCTCGACCTTGGAGTAAGCGGCTTCTACTTCAAGTGCACGCACCAAAGCTTCGCTACTACTTTGGTGTCTCGTCAGCCTCAGAACTCGCCTGACCTCTTCGTCCCTTATACCATCTAAAAAGGCCCCCACGGCTAATTGTTCCTGGAATTCTTTAGGTGCATTTGGATACGCCAGGTGTGCCAGTCTCTCTATCGCAGCTTCAAATTCTTGTAAACTTTCCCCAGCTTTTTGCATCCGGGATTTCAGCTGAGCCTGGTATAATTGGGCAAGGTGTTGATCGCCATACCTCAAGTCTAATGCAGCTTCCAAGACTTTGAAGTCCCTTTGTTTATCCACTGGGATAGTTTGAAGCAACTCTGAGGCCTGGCCCCTTAACGCCAGAACTAATGCCATGGCCTTTTCCTCATTATCCCAGTTGTTCGCACACGCTGCTGCCTCAAACTGCCTCTTGTACGTCGTCCAGGAACTTTGGCCATCAAAAGAAGGAGGTTTTAGTCGCTGACCTGATGATACCACCTGCTGGCTTCCTCTATCTCTCAACTGTCGTTTAAGTCTCTCCATTTCTCCTTCGAACTCGCTCATTTTTCCTCTGATTTGACTAACTTCTGTCTCGACCACAACTACTTTGTCTTCGACCTTGTTTATCTCTTCTTTGACCTCACTCTTTAATTCTTCGTTGGCAGAAATGATAGCATCCTGCTGTATTTTCATTTGTTCATTCAGAATTTTCCTTAATTCTTCTTGCCGTCTTTCTTGTTCCTCTTTTTCTTGTTGGCGTCCTATTTCCAGATTTTCCATCATTTTCTTTAATTCATCTCTTTCTTCTTGACGTCTTTTTTCTTGTTCTTCTTTTTCCTCTTGATGTCGTCTTTCTTGTTCCTCTTTCTCTTCTTGACGTCGTCTTTCTTGCTCTTCTTTTTCCTCTTGATGTCGTCTTTCTTGTTCTTCTTTTTCTTTCTGACGTCTTGTTTCTTCATCCTCTTTTTCTTTCTGACGTCTTATTTCCTGATCTTCCATTATTTTCTTTAATTCGTTCCTTTCTTCTTGACGCCGTTTTTCTTCCTCCTGGCGTTTTCTTTCTTGCTCTTCTTTATCTACTTGACGTCGCTTTTCTTGTTCTTCTTTCTCCTCTTGACGTTTTTTCTCCTGTTCTTCTTTGTCTTCCTGCCGTTGCTGCGCCATCATTTTTTGGAATTGTTCGAATAAGTCCTGTATTTGTTTATCGGATGCCATACTTCTTGTTGTTACGGGCATACGATGAAATTAAAATAAAATAAATTTAACTGTCACGTCAATATCGGTAATGGAACTTCCCAGACAAATCTCGAAATAGCACGAAAAAGTCTTATCCAGAGTCTTTTGTCACTATCCAGTTCAGAGAATTTAATAATCTCCACTAATGTCCAAATAGAAAAGTTCTAGAAATTTTCACGCACTAAATGAGTCTTTTTCATTGTCTCTATCACTTCTCAGTTCAAAGGATTTAATTATCACACTAATGTCCTAATAAACTGTTCTACAATGTCTCAAAAATGCACTTAAACACTATTTTCCTGTTCGAAAATAACCCTCGAACAATGTCCAGTAAATTAGTCCTGTGTTAGCACTAACTCTCGAGAATACTTTTCGAACACTCCAACACAACTTCAGAGCTCCTCTTGTCATAAAATTCCGCTTTCTGACACCAATTGTCGCGTGTTTCCACCCTTAGGAAACCACCCTCGCAAATTCCGTGGGTTCCAAAAATTATAACAAGAGATGTCCACTAACACACTTTATTAAATGTTTACTGGATACTTCACAATACTATTATTAATTTAAATACACTTTACTGACTAAAAATCACAATGTTTATTACTTTGTTTATCTTTGAACTCTTAACCTCACTTTCTATACTTTCTCCACTACTCGCCGAGAATGCGGTCGGTGTCTTTTATACCTAAAAATGACAGATCTCGATTGTTCTGTGATGACGCCACCATTCTCTAGGTAATTCCAGATGTCACTTTGGAATCTTCTGGTAGGTTCTTTTTCGAGTAGGTGCAAATACATCATTCTAGGGGTTGTAACATATTACAATATATTTTACGAAATAATAAAGGCTGTCTATTTACTATAAGTAATAATACTTACCATAATTAGCTATTACTTTGAACACAGAAAACAATGACAATATGTACCAGTATACTTGTATTTGCTTGAACATGCACTGCTGCTTGTCAACTGATGTAAGAGAACAAAGTAGGGTATTGTTTCAATTTAGGCATAATATGTCTGATAGTGAGGCATTCACAGCACATTCTGCCAATATTGTGTTTTCGCAAGGTTGAGATTTGACAAATAAATGCTAACAGAGAGTGAAGTTTGATGTACTTTTACATAGACATGTTTATTACTACATCCAAGAGACTCGTTTCGCAGTTTGTATTTTATTTCAATGATTTCAAATAGAAAAGTTACATAGAAAATATGTTAGTGATGCAAAAAGTGCTAAAATTGGCTAAACGCATGTTTAGATAAACAAGCAGATATTTTCTTTTTTTATATAAAAAAAATATTTTTAATAACTACAATCTTCTGTTTATGACCAGCTGGTGTTCTCTTATTTTATTTTTAATAGTAAAGTGTTTTAAAAAAATCATGTTCATTACATTGCGTTAACGCAATATTGGCAAAAGATGGGTTAAGCAAGATGATTGAAAAAATGTATTTGTATTTTCTTCGTAATACTCCCTACAATAACGTTTTTGGTTCATCACTCCATCTCTATTAGATTCAGATAAAAAACAGTTAAAAAAAACACATTTTAAAATACGTATACTTTTCAACTTTACCCAGTACTGTTAAGAGATAGGTGAATAAAAACTATATAAATAATAGAATAAATGGATAACCTATTAAACAAAAAAAGTATATATTCTGTTCTGGGGGCACATTTCATATGGTTATCATGCTAGACTCTTTAGAAGGGACCATGAAATGGTACTTTGTAGAACACCATTTCAAAATGTAAGTGATTTTTATTTAATACAATAATACTATTACAACCAAAATAAAATTGGTAAAATAAATATTCTATAAAATATCCCAAAACAATCTCCAAATTTTCAGGGATGATATTCTATTTATAGCCTGTTTGCGGTATACATATAAATATTTCGCACAATATGTTGGCCCAAAAGAAATAAAAAATTTTTATATTTTTTTTTTTCTAACAAACCTATTTTTTGATTTAAAATTAACCAGTTAATCAGTGTAGATAGTACAATTATAAACAGAACACGGAAGAGACAAAGATATTATGCTCAATTTTGCAGTATTGCAACTTAATCATTTAAAAATAATAAAACAGTTTTACTTTTACCTTATTTAATTAGTTGTTAATTGAAAACACTATTGATATTTAATGTTAATTTACTCCTTGTCATTTTAGCATTATTTCACAAACACAAACATTTCATAGGTTTTCATAGGTTTTATTAAGAAAAGTAAGCCGGCTAGGTCGGTTTTTGAAGCTCCTTGTAACTTTATTGAAAAGATATCACTGATGTTAATAATTTAGTGTGTGCAAAAAATGTATTTTAATGATGAGAATAAGACTTGCCATTTTTTTTTATTATAATTTAATGTTATAATTCATCACCTCATCCATCACATCTAGTTTCATTATTGTTACTACAAATTTACTTAAAAACTAGATAAATCAAACACATTGACAACACTGTACGATTGGTTGCAGTGGTTCATAATAAAAAGGGACATATACATCTCAAAAGGACCTTGAATAGGGATTCAGCACTATACTGAATTAGACAATATTACAGGTATTATCTGGCTCGGAAATATTTAATTTAAGGAAAACCTTTTTTTACTTCTTTTTGGTCAATATATTATTATGCTAAATATTTGTACGTATACTCCAGACACTCTGAATATTAATAATAGCATACAAATTGACAAACTGTACAAATGTTCCTGCAAATTCTGTAATTCTTAACATAATTTAAATTTAGAAACGGCCCTAAAATGGTACTTTGTAGGACACCATCTCAAAAGGTCTCAAGAGAATCCTCAAACTTTTGGGGACTTTTTTCTAAGTAAAAATTAGTATCCCTAAAAGTGTCAGACAAAAATAAGACGATACACTTGCCTTTTTATCTGGAATGTTCCACAGCCTCAATTTACCATCCAAAGACCCACTAAGGAAGTATCTGTCATCTCGTGGGTGGAAAACAATAGCAGTCACAAAATCTATATGTTGGAAGCAGCACAGGCATTCTTTTCTGGAAATATGCCAGAGCCTTACGGTCTTATCCATGGAAGAAGATAAAATAAAATAATTCTTGGACCAGGAGACATCTAGTAAGTCGGAAGTGTGACCTGTATAGGTGCAAAACGGTTTGGGCATGAAAGTGAGTTTACTCGCTTCTTCTGAAGACATTCCTTCAAAAGCTGCAATATTGGAAGTTTCTGCCGAGTGGTGTGACACTAAGGATTCCTGGGAGGGCGTCGGGGAGACTTTTTCAGCATTGTACTTGGTCCGCATGTCCTATAATGTACAATAGGAAAAAGAGACATGTAAATAAACCATAAAATTTTGTGAACCAACCTGGAAAAATGGATAAGCATCTCTAACAATCCATATCCTCAACACTTTATCTTGGCCAGCAGTAGCCAAAAGTCTTCCACAACAGGAGAATTTCATACACCAAATAGGGCCTTCATGTTGATCATCTTTGAGCTCTTGAACATGTTCAATTTTTTCAAATTCAAATGGACCTTTATGCGAATTGGAAGCCTGAAAAAATAGATGACCTTAAACACATATTTCAAAGCACTTAAATAAGATGATAAGATGATTCTTCTTTTGCAATCTTGGGATTTTTCATTTTGCGCTCTAAAGTAGTTTCAATTAATGTTAACCCATGCCCCAAGGCCATTAAAATTCACCACCAAATCCAAGTTTCATCTATTTTTAATAGTACCTAACGGTGGCTTATATCGAAATTTTTTACATGTTTAATAAAACGAAAGTTTCATTTACTAGAACCTGATTCCATTGCATTTTTCTAATGCATTTAATAGTTTTAGAAATAATGAAGATTTGGTCAGCATAAACAAGTACTAGAACATTCATACTTTCATTCACAATGCCATAACAGACATTCTGTGTCTCATGAATTATTTTAAATACCGAATATCTTAGAATCAAAATTTTGTACACCGCTGGTTACATAGAATGAACCTCTCAAATTTTCACACTGTAATTCTGACTTTAAACTGACACTTCATTATTTGTTCCTTTTCTCTATTGTTTCCAATTGACTCACACTGATTTTCTCAAATTTGTACTACTTGATGTTAATACCAAGTAACAACCAGGAGGAATTTTTTTTCATTGAAAAAAAAAAATGTTTTCAACTACCTAAATCAAATCTAACTCTAAAGTATAAGCAATATCAAGTATTTTATATAATTTTGCGGAACGAAATATCGCCCCTCGGATTGCCTGTATATTACCTCGGATTGCACCAGATCGCCTGTGGATTACCTTGGATCGCCCCCTATTACCTTATTACAATTCACCTCGGATTGCCTTTAGATTGCCCCAGGTCTTCCTTAAACCACCATGGATCACCTCGATAAGGGACAAAAATCGCCCCGTGACTTACCCCTCGTAATATACTATTTGCTAATGAACCAGATGGTATGGTAGATGTTGTTCTTTGAAGGATCGAAGATCACTCATTTTTTGGTCAATCACAATCGACCTAGAGTTGGCCACTCTGTAGAAAGTGTTACCAACGTCAGGTTATTCAAGGGTTTCCTAACCCACACATAGAACATAGTGGACAAACGGTTGTGAGTTTAACACTCGCCTTAACCTAAGGTTAAAGTTATGCTGGGGCTAGCTAACATGCACATTAATTCACAAAAGACCTTTTAGGTCGAGGTGAAGAAAGGCCAACCCAGACCTCTTAAACAATCTACAACATGCACATCTGACCCTGCATTGATAAACAGGTACTTAGTATGTTATTTGTACTGTATATTTTATATTAACCTTTTTTATTTTGTACTTTCTATTTGATTGACACACTTCTTCAAATATGTATGTAAATTATTTTTATAATGTATGCGTATATCTGTTGAAATTAATAATTTAAATACATCTATCTATCCATATATCTATCATGTGTCCAACAGACGACCTTGACAGATGCTGTGAAAGTATGAGACATTCCATACAGTAAACAGAAGCCAATTTCAATAATTCATGTGACCCAAACTGTCTGTCAAGGCCTTGTGAACCGCAACATAAATGTTCTAGTGCCTGTTTAAGCTGACCAAACCTCCATTATTTCGAAAACTATAAACGTACGAGAAACATGCAACGGAAAATGAAATTTTCTTTTTATAAATGTACAAAATTTCGATATGACCAACCGTTCATGAGATTCTATTGAAAATAGATGAAAATTGCATTTGGTGGTGAATTTTAATGGCATTGTGGGTTAACACGTTCGCTGCTTATCCGATTCTGGTATAGCCTACCGATATTCTGATATCAATTTTTAGTAAAAATTAACACTAAATTGACTATTGTGATCGACACTCATAGGCGCCATCCGCATATCAGTTGAGCCATAGACTGACGCTCATGAGTGCCATACGCAGCGAACATGTTAACAATATCCGACTGAGATGAAATTTTGTACGTATCTGATTTTTCAAATAATTGGAACCATTTTAAGGGCTAAAACCGAAAAAATTAGAAATGGATTTGTTAGAAAATTACCTTCAATTTGCAATTTTGCTCGCCAGGATGGACATTATCAACAATATCTATAATATCCTCCTTGTGTCTTGCATGAGAGACTTCTTGAGCAATGGACTTGGCTTTATGCATGGTCTTCTTCACTGTCGATCCTAAGAAACGTTTCAATTTTGCTGTCTTTTGCCTAATCCTACCAACCTCAGCATCGTTTTCGTCAACAATGGGTATTTCAGACTTTTTAATATCAACGCTTTCTTCGTCAGACTCTTTCTCTTTCTCCATGCTGGAGCTGCTAACATATTCAGATGTAAGTCTCATTATGTGTAACGAAAGTGGATTAATACATTGCGGAAGCTTATCTTCTGCGACACTTAAAGGTACCCGTTCACCTGTGTCCAAGTTAAGTACAGTCACTTGCTCGAGTATTTCCAAGTCGGACAGCTGCTTTCCCGAGTCGGTGTGTGTACGAACGTGCAGGTTGATGTCTTTGAGGAAGTTTTCGTCACCTGCAGACCTTCTGCGCTCCTTTGTGGACCGCTTGCTGTTGTTTTGATGGGTGCCCCTATATAACGTACTTTTACTACACACATGAATTAAAGAATTTTAAAAACTTTATATAACATATCAAATATCGATATTTGTTTGTTCTACCACGTATCAAACCCATATGAGACACTGAATATGACAACAACACATTGTGTGATAAGCAGTGATCGGAACTTGGGTTTAATTTTCAGGTGCGTCGTTACAAGGATTTATTAAAATATGCATACATTTTTAGTTGTACATATGTATACATGTATTCTATTATGCCAAAATAAATGAAAAACTCATAAGGTATGTTCGTATTACATTTAATTTCGATTTATTTTGTAAGAAAGAACAAAGATACATTTAATTTCTTAATGTAAAATTTTATATACCTATGTGCGCCACTGAAATTAATCCCAAATTCTGATCATTGGTAATAAGAGAGGAGATATATATCTATCAACCTTGTATTTGTAAACTCATCAACATCTTTTTACTTTAAATGGTGACAATCTTGAATATGACACCCTTCTCAAAATCCAATAGGTATCAGTATTCCCACACACAGACTTTCATCGACAAACAGAAATCTTACTGGACAGACTTTCTTAATTCACTACCATCAGAACTAAAAAACTCGTCCCTAAATAACTTTAAATCAAACATAAAAATTAATTTATTAAGTACCTAATGTACCTAGTACCTAGATTTTCAATATTACTAAGTGTGTTTTTTTTAATGTATTTTTATGTGCTATAATTTTAAATGTAATGAACCTATTTCTTTTTGTTTGTTCAAATTATTGTAAAACTTTTATGACGTATCAAAACACCAATAAAGAATCAAACAATCAAATTAAGGCACTAGCAGTGGATTTAGTAAATTATAGCGCGAGAAAGAGAGTAAAAGGATTTGGCAACACTATTAAATACGATTCTCATAACTGTCACATACTAATCTGCTATATTTAATCTGGCTACATTTCCTCGAGTAATTTTTGATATTTCAAGAGTTATTAAGTTATTACTGTCGGCTATATCTTTTTATACTACTTTTAAGTACCACTTATCAACACCAACTTTCAATAAGTTACCAAATACTGTATACGGATCGCGAATGATTTAACAAAATCGTCACATCAACTGCCTTCGAAATCACTAAACATCAAAAAATGCTACTTTCGATTTGTTCGTTCCGAGCTGAATTTTCCAATTTAATAATAATAATAATAACAATATTTATTAATTTCAGAAACTGTACAAAGTGCAGTTAAGAAATATTGTCGGTAGAAGTACAAAGAAAAATATCACAAATAACATTGTAAAAACATATACACCCAAAAAACATGTGAACAGTGAGCAATTGAAAATATTATAGGGTATAATTCACAAATAATAAAAAAACTAGAGAAGAGTAGTCACACATTTTGTAAAAATTCGTCAACATTATTGCTGTTTATGTCCAACAAAGTGATTTTAAAGCCTTTTTAAACTTAAAAAAATGTTGTCATAGATTTAATATGCTCAGACAAACAGTTAAAAAATTTACAACCCATGAAAAAAATACTTTTTTGGTATAAAGCTGTTCTGTGTTTCTTTTGGTAAAAGGAGACCTTTTTTCCTAGTGCTATATGGAGAATCAGTTCTAATCTTAAATTTGATTCTGTTTTTGTAAACAAAATGTGACAACTCATAAATGTAAATAAAGTTCAAGGTAAGAATGTTTAAGCTTTTAAAGGCTTCCCTGTAGGAAGTATTATATCCAAGATTGGCTATGATACGTATTGCCCTTTTTTGCAGTAAACTCTATTTGCCTTGGATCAGGAACCCCAATGCACTATACCGTACTTTATGCAAGAATGAAAACAAGCAAAATACAACTGTCTTACTATTGATAGGTTGCAATGTTTAGATGTTATCGCCAAGGCATAACAGATCTTTGACAGTTTTCCACACATATCATGAATGTGATTAGACCATTTAAGGCTACAGTCAATTTTCAAACCAAGCATTTTTTATTCATTGGCATACTTCACGCTTGTAGTAGGAGATAAAAGGATATTGGTGTTGAAAGCAATATTAGACTGCAATGTTCTAAAGAGAAAACAGGTTGTTTTACTTTTGTTAATACACAGTTTATTATTTTCAGTCCACAAAATTACTTTATCATATATAGTTTTTGCACAGTCTTCAGCATCAGCTAGGGTATTAGATTTTATTAAAATGTTCGTATCATCAGCATACGAAACTGTCAAACATGATGGATGTTGAATAAAATTCAGCATATTATTGATATAAATAATAAAAAGTGTGGGTCTCAATATAGACCCTTAAGGTACTCCAACGCTGACAGTCTGCGAGTCAGATACAACATCCTCAATACAGACCTGCTGATTTCTATTTGCAAGATATGATGCAAACCAATCATGAGCTCATAACTCCATATTTTTCAAGTTTTGTCAATAATATAGAGTGATATACACAGTCAAAAGCCCTTGAAACATCTATAAAGAGTCCCAGAGTTATTTGTCTTTGTCCATGGACGTTACAATACCATTTACAAAATCACTCAAAGCAGTGTCTATGCTTTTTTCTTTTGTGAAACCATGTTGACTGGGAGAAAGCTTATTATGCATCATTAAAAAACTTATTAGCTAAGAATTTACTGCAGACTCAAAAACTTTTGACATACAAGGAAAAAGGCTAATGCCCCTATAATTCTCAAACAAGTTTGGGTCGCCTTTTTTAAACAACGGAATAACTTTTGACAATTTTAAATCCGATGGATACATTCCCTGATCAAGAGACAGATTTATCAGATAAGTTAAAGGTTTAATGATATATGTAGCAATACGTTTTAATAATATATTTGATATTTCATCGTGTCCCAAAGAGTTGGAGTTTTTCAATTTTTATATTAAATTTAAAGTGTCCTCCTCGGAAAGGGCCCGAAGAAATAATGAGTGATTCGAAACTTCCAAACATTTATCTATGTAGTGGAAGTCAATATATGGAGGTAAGTCAGCGGTAACAAACTTGGGAGCATTTATAAAAAAAGTATTGAATTTTTCTGTTAGTTCACTATTATTTAAAAGCTTGTCATTTTCTTTTATTTGTTTAATTTCGATGTACAATTTACGATCAGGCTCAATTGGAAGTCTTCCTCTTTACGTCGCGACATCGTACGGCCGTCCCGCTGGTGTTTTCGAAAATAATGAGTGTCGAGATAGCATGTTTTTGTGATTTTTTCGGATCCGAAATGCGAGCTGTTTTTTACTAGTAGTAGTACAAGTTCTTTATTGGTTACGTTAACAACCAAATGGCCATCGACCGAAGTCCTTCAGCCAGTGTGATTCGTACATATGTGTCTGGTTAATTACATTACTTAGTACCTATGTAATATGATATGAATAAATAAAACATTTCATTTGTAAAAAGAATTAGGTACAGAATTTTTATATAAATGTTCTATAATATATATTCAGTTTTCCAGTGCCAGAGACGACAGAATTTCTTGGAGTGTTCTTGTAGGATGTTTGTATTTAGGCCTATCTTCTGTTCTTGGTATTAAAAGTGGTTCTAGATGTTCCATGTTATGTGCTTTTTTGGCAAATTTGGTAGAAAGTATTGGCAACCTTTGGGTGATCAGGAGAATTTTAGTTTTGTTGTATAGTAAAGTATTGGATGGGTGATGGAGTTGATTTGCAGAATGACGAATTTTTGTGATAACTCTAAGAGAGGATGTTTCGATGACTTGAATGTTTTTTAAGGCAGGTTCTCTACAGTTTAAATAAAGTGTGTGTCCATAATGATTGGTCTGCAAATTGATTTATAGATTTTGGAAGCAGCACACATATTGCAGATTTAAAAAATTCGAATTCCTCAGGTGATGATGGTATTAGCAACAATTTGATTAAAAAATGTAAGAAATTTATTAGTAAACCATTAGCCTATTTAATAAATTGTTCTTTGAACCAAGGCATATTTCCAAATAAACTAAAACCGGCCAAAATAATACCTATATACAAATCCGGCAATAAAAATAAATTGGAAATATATAGGCCCATTTCTATTCTAAGTTCTTTTGCGAAAATCTTTGAAAAAGTAGTTGCTAATAGAATTGTTACTTTTTTTGTTAAATATAACTTATTTAATCCTAAACAGTTTGGATTCCGAAAGGGCTTATCTACAACAACGGCTATTTTACATGTTTCAAATTTGCTATATAAGAACCTTGATCAGCGTCATAAATGTGTGGGCATATTTCTAGATTTAAGCAAAGCTTTCGACTTAGTGGATCATGAAATACTGATAAATAAGTTGGACTGTTATGGTATTAGAGGAGTGACTTTAGATTGGTTCAAAAGCTACTTAAGTAATAGAAGGCATAATGTAGATGTGAATAACTGTAAGTCTGATCGTCTAGAATCCACGATTGGTGTACCTCAAGGTTCCATTCTTGGACCACTCTTATATGTAATATACGTAAATGATTTTTAATTTGATAACTCCACAATGTATGCTGACGACACTTCCCTGTTAATTTGTCACCCCAGAATAGAGGACGTAACTAAAAATGCTAATCTACAATTTCAGCAGATTCATGAATGGTACAAAAGTAACAAGCTAAGATTAAATGTAAAAAAATCCAGTTTTATCAGATTTGATATATCTAACAAAAAAGTTGACAGTAGCTTATTAATAAAAACTGATGGTGGTTCATTAGAGCAAAAGAACAGTTTAAAATTCTTGGGGTTACATATATCTAACAACTGTTCTTGGCATCCTCATATAGATTCAGTTTGTAACAAAATTGCGCCAGTTTGTTACTGTTTAAATCAATTGAGGAAAACTGTTGAGCAGTCTGTTCTTTTAATGTACTATTATGCCCACTTTCACTCTGTGATTTCATACGGTGTTATTGCTTGGGGTGGATCCACTGAAAGTGAGAGAGTGTTCAAAATGCAGAAAAGAGCAATCAGACACATAGTAGGAGTAAATCAGAGAACCAGCTGTAAACCAATCTTTAAGGAATTAGGCATCCTAACTTTACCCAGCATCTATATACTTCAATTATAAATACATGCTAAATCTGAATTTAATCGTCTCAATCTTTTAAGCCAAAATCACAATTTAAATACTAGAAAAAACTTAGTATTAGAAGTTCCACAGCATAATTTATCAATTTTTGAAAAAAGCCCTGAATACCTGGCTATTAAAGTTTATAATAAGCTGCCGAATGTGTACAAATATCTAAATGAAAAATCTTTTAAACATAATATGAAAAAAATACTAGTTGAAAAGTGTTATTATACAATTGGTGAATTTTTTTGTGATAATCTGTGATATTGTATCTTTATTTATCAATTATGTTCGTGTAGATATTGTTATAAATATTGTGTATTTACTATAATTTTATATCTATTTTATTGTGTGTTTGTTATAGATTGTCCAATGACGTACCATATATACATTTTTTTTTTGTATTTGAAATGGTCAATAAAGATTATTATTATTATTATTATTGATGCCTTTGTTTTTGTATGTTAACGTCCTGAAGTGTTTTGCTCTGGATATTATTTTTCATTTTATTATTTTTGCGTGGAGATTCATATTCAGTTTGTTATCCAAGTTCTTTCCGAGATATTTCACATTTGTTACTGGACGAATTATATTATTAAAGATAGTTATTGACGGGGAAGAGTTTGAAGGTGTGTGATTAAAAATCAGCAAGTGCGATTTAGCTGGGTTGGCCTGTAGACGCCAATTGTTAAACCATATCTGAGTTTCATCCTTGCTGTTTTTTCATGTGCCACTAAAGCAGCGTCGTCAGCATATTGCAACATGTATCCAGCATTAATGAGTTGATCCATGGGAGTAAATATATCATAACAATAAATATTAAATAGTAAGGGAGAGAGTGGAGATCCTTGAGGTACTCCTTGCTCTGCGGTAAATTCTTCTGATATTGCGTTATTTATTTTAATTCTTAATTTTCTATAATCTAAAAATGTTTTGGTGAGATGAATGAGGTAAGCAGGTATATCAAGTTTCTTTAATTTATATAATAGTCCTATGTGCCAGATATTATCAAACGCTTTTTTGATGTCAAGAAATAAAGCTGCTGTTTTGAGGTTATTTAGTTTAGCAGTTTCTACATTGGAGGCGAGTGCAGCAGGAAGTATCGTAGAACATTTTGCTTTGAACCCAAATTGATATGGGGGAATTTTTTCTTCTACTGTCTGCAAAATATTGTTTTATGATTTTTTCCAGTTTTTTACTATTTCTCGCAGAAATCTCCGAAACGGCAAGAGCTAGCTCGAAATAAAAAATTAGGTCAAACGAGTATTTTCACTGTGAATCTTTTGCTGCTATCAGAATTTTGATTTTTCTTTTAGTTACGGAGATATTTACTGAAATGTTGACGATGTAGGGCAAAAAATCGTAAATTTTGTGCTTCAAAAGTTGGCAACTTCAATCTTGACGCCTATGTCAAAAGACTACTCCAGCTAATTTAAATTAAATTAAATTTGCTAAAACTCCTTTTTTTTTATTTTTTTGGATTCTGACAAAAATTAAGGAATTAGAGGGGGCAGAAATTGACACTTTTTTTTTTTTTTTTTTGTAAAATTTCGCCATTTTGTCACCGTAATTAATCGGTAATCAACTGAAATCGATCTCATATACGATGTCCACTTAATATCATGTATTACCTAGATGCTTTATTAATCTCAGCCCTTCAAAACAAAGGTTTCTGACAAAGTCGTTTTAAGATTTACATGCATTTTCTAGGAAAACGTGGAATTTTCTCCATTTACTCGAATATCTAGGTTTATTCGAAAAATTTGTAGGCAACAACAAATGTAAAGAGTATTTATATTAATCTTTAATACACTTTTTAAGTATTTAAATATTCACCATCTTCAAAATATGCAACGTTGCCAATCAATTTCAACAGCTGTTTTATTTACACAAATGTAGGACTTAAAATTGATTAAAGTAATAACTTTTATGCTAGACGGACGATTTTTTCAGGGTTTTAACAGAGTGTTAATAAGAAACTACTTAATGTTAGTTTTTGAAGCACATTTCTAAAAAATTGTGGTATTAAGAGCGAAAATTAATTTGAGCCCAGCTCTACTATATCAAATAAGGCATCTTTGCCTATGAAAGTCAAACTTTCCGAATCGATTACTCCGAAACTAAACGTACGATTTCATTTTTATTGAAAATTCAAGTGTGAAATCACTTTATTTATTACTATACCAAATTATGTTTAAAACTGTAAAAGTTCATTTTAGTATACGCAAGTGCCTCAAAGGGATTTAAAGGAATATAATGCACGTGTAATTCTAGATCTTGTACTCAGTGATATCGAGGGCCCAGATCGCAGATATTTTTACGTCGCTGTAAACGATGTGTCACCGTGTAAAAACTTCCATGTATATAAGACATAATGAACTGTCAGAACTCCCGAAATTGAGAAAGCGGAGCTGCAGGAAATCGAAGAACATCCTGAGACGAGTACGGGGAAGATTCCTAGAGCTCTGAATATCTGTCATCAAATTGTTTGGCGAATTTTGGTTGATTTTTTGTTGTATCCATACCATATTCTAAGAGTACTGGCATTACTTCCCAGATTTTCCAGTGTGTGAACTTCTCTCAGTGATACCTTCAAAATATTACACTAAATCTGCAGTTTCAGTCACAAATTATGTTCACAGGCAAAACCAATTTTTCTAGGAATGCTATTCAAAATTTCCATGGAAATCATGTGTGGGCCACTGAACTCTACTATATAAATGGAAGGTCAATATCTATACCAATTTTTACGTGAAATTGAACCTCGCGCAAGTATGGCGACCTTAAAGCGGAGCGCAATCGCACTACAAAATACGCCAGAGCTGGTCTCATCGTTACTGCAACTGTTTAAAACCCGGGACTTTGCAACGAACCTTGCAACACAGTACCATACAAGATTGCACCATATTGTCTCAATTAACTGTTTATAACAGTCACAAAATAATCAATTTATAACAACTTTACATAAATGACAGAAATAAACAAAGAATAAAATGAGTGACACCGACTCTGGAAATTACATCTAATCCAAGACTTACGCTACGGAATCTATGGGAAACGAATAAAATACAGAATCGCGTCAGCGCATAACTTCTGTAGACAGCCGTTTGGTTCAAGCACAGACATCAATTTCTCTACTGCGTCGACGCGTGGCTTTATATTTTGAGTTTTAATCTGTGGCATAATTGCCGTATTTTGTTCACGCGCATATACCTATATTGGCCTTCCATTTATAATAGTAGAGTTCAGTGGTGTGGGCGGACGAAAACCCCCTGCCATAAACGAAACCTATTTCATTTCCAAGAGCAATCTACGGTTAATGTATAGGTATGAAATATTGGTAATAATCTTATAGGCCCCTTCTTTCTGCCAAGGCGCCTTAATGGACAATCTTACCTGCATTTTCTCCAAGAAGAACTACCTGTATTGCTTGAAGATGTACCAATTGCGTTAAGGAATCAAATGTGGTACATACACGATGGAGTGTAACTGTTCGCGACCATTTACATGTGGTTTAACCTAATCGTTGAATAAGTTGCGGTTTAAAACTTCCATTAACACTTTAGAAGATTTAAAAGAGCAAATAGTTGCCTCGTGTGAAACAATACGGAATACGCCGAGAATATTTGAACGAGTGTGCAATTCGCTGCGAAGACGGGCGGAAACATGCCTATTTGAGTTTTCAAGATGGTTGACGAAGAAAGTGACAATTCAAGTGCTCTCTGCAATTTTTGTAAAAAACCTGTAGTTTATAAAAAAGTAAAATGTGTTAATTGTGAAACTGTGTTTCATAAGAGCTGTTCTATCAAAAAAACCAAAAAGTGTTGTGATAAGCAATTATATGCTGAAGAAGAAAAACAAAAAGAAATAGAGGAAATACAAATTCCATTAAATGACACCACAATGGTAAATTCAATTACTCTGGAAAACAAATTGTTAAAGGAAATGAACAAGGACTTAAGAGAAAACATTTTATTACTCAAAGAAAAAATTGAACTTCTAGAAGTTGAAAATTTTGAATTAAAGGCAACCATAAATAAAGAAACAGATAATCAAAAACAAACATTAAACTTACAAGAAGAGATAATAAATACTGTTTGTGAAAACCTGAAAACTACATTTAATAATAACTTTCAATTTATAACTGAAAAAATTAACCATTTAGATATAAAGGTTAACATGTTATCTAAATGTAATGCAGATGATAAACAAACCTTATCAGTAGAAAAACCACAGACACAGATAAGAAACAAGAGTGCTAGACCTGCTAAACAAACAAATACAAATACAGGGACTCCCAAACAACTAAATACTGGGATGTCAAAACAACTAAATTTAGAAACCACCAAACAGTCTTCGTCACTAATTAAGGAAACTATGTCTGAACAGCACAAGGCCCTGGAAGATAAGCAGTTAAACATAATGAATGATATAATAAATCTAGCAAATGAATGTAATAATAATAAAGAAACAATTACTACACAACAAAATAATGAAAATAACTGGCAATTTGTTCAAAGAAGAAATAGATATAAAAGAAACATAGGCCAATCAGAAGATAAAGAAAATAATTTTAAGGGAATAAGACCAAAGGTGTGGATGTATATATACAAAGTAGCACAGGAAACCACAGAAGAAGACATTACAAACTTTTTGAAGAAAAAGACAGGGGATGAAGATGAGAATTTTATTGTCAAAGATTTAAAGGAACAAAGAAAGTTGAAATCCTATATGGTTGCCGCAGATTTTAAATATAAAGATGATTTTTACAAAACGTCCTTTTGGCCAATCGGAGTGAATTATAGAAGATTTGATTTTAATCGGCATTTTGTAAAACACAATACAAGAAATATTATTTCCAACGAAAATGAAGAAAGACCAGAATCTTTTTTAGACGTAGCCAAGTAATATCAAGTGAAAGAAACTTTACAAATAATGATGTACCTAGGGGCAATTCGCCTTTTTCTAAAAATAAACATAAGTTGTCAATATTCTATATTAACATTCAGTGTCTACATAATAAATTATTGGAGCTTAACCAATTATTTTCAGAAAACAAGTATGATATTATTTGTTTCAGTGAAGTATGGTGTAATGAAGAACAAATTAAACATGTTCACTTAAATAGCTATGTTCTGGCCAGCCATTATACAAGATCAAATCATATTCATGGAGGCGTAGCTATCTATGTCAAAGATGGTTTAGAATATAAGACATATCAATGGGCAAATAGGCTGTGTATGGACAAGCATTTTGAGATGTGTGCTATTGAATTAGTTAAGTCTAAGTTAATTATATGCTGCTGTTATCGATCTCCTGCAGGGGATTTTGAAATTTTCAATAACAATCTGACAATGTTTTTGGACAAAATATCATTAGATAAAAAAATTATGTTTTGTGCAGACTTTAATGTGGATTTTACTAAGGAATCAAGAAATTCTCAAGCTCTAACAAATATCTTTATTTCTTTTGGTATGTATGAAGGTATAAGTGATTTCACTAGGGTTACAAAAAAATCTGCATCAAGAATAGATAATATTTTCTCCAACATAGACTCCAATTTATATGAGACAGAAGTATATAATCCTTGTTTATCTGATCATGAGAGTTTGTGTTTTCACTATTTTGACTCCACTATGTTTTATACTGAAATTGAACATCAAAATTACAGACTAATCAATAATTTTACTAAGGAAAATTATAAATTAGCAATTTCAAATTCAGACTGGTCTAATTTTTTTACAACTAATGATGTTAATGTCAGAAATCTTAATACACAACATAACAAAGGCTTTTGATAATTCCTTTCCACTTAAACAGGGTAAAAAAAGACACAATAAAAAAATTAAGTACAGTCAACGAATTAAAATAATGAAAAATAACCTGGTAATGTTACATGACTTCAGTAAGTTTAACGATAATTTTAAAAAAACTTATAATCAGTTTAAAAAAGAATACAAGTTAGCGCTAAAATCTGAAACTATAAATTATAATACTAACCTCATTTCAAATGCTTGTAACAAACAAAAAGTAGCTTGGTCAATTATAAATCAAAATAAGCCCAGTCACACTCACAAAATTTCAGTTGAAGAGCTAAATAATTTTTTTGTTAATATATCAGATGAAATTTTAAATGGATTAAAACAAAGCAACTTAGAATATTTAAGTAATTTAAGAAAAAGTCAAGTTATGTTCTCCTTTTACCTTGAACCAGTAACGGTACTAGAAGTTAGTAACCTAATCGATAAATTAAGCACATCTAAGTGTAAAGACTATTATGGGTTAAATAGCGATATGATCAAACTAGTAAAAGAAGAACTTTTACTACAGATCACACATTTTATAAACCTATGTTTTGAAAAAGGTAATTTTCCGGAATGCCTTAAAATATCAAAAGTCACTCCAGTTTTTAAAAAAGGAAATGAAAATCTTACAACTAATTACAGACCAATCTCAATTGTACCTATCCTGTCCAAATTGTTAGAGTTAGCATTTAAGGTTAGATTAATGAAGTATTTGGATACAAAACATTTACTTAATTGTAGTCAATATGGATACACAGAAGGAAAATCTACTACTAAGGCATTAATAGATATTATCACATTTATTACTGACCATTTTGAAAACGGAAATATGACCATGGCATCCTATTTAGACTTATCTAAAGCTTTTGATTGTGTTTCTACGGATATACTATTAATAAAATTAGAGAACTATGGTATTAGAGGACCTGCTCAATCTTTTATTCAAAGTTACATCACAAATAGGTATCAGTGTGTAAGTGACGGCACTACTTCGTCTTCTCTAAAGCCTCTCAAACATGGAGTTCCCCAGGGATCCATCTTGGGACCAGTCCTATTCATAATTTATTTAAATGATATATCGTTACACCTGACTCATAAACATATTGAATATGCTGATGACACTACCTTAATCGCTGTAGGAAATGATTTAAAACAGCTTAAACAAAAATCAAAAGAAATGCAGTCTCAAGCCAAGGTTTATTTCAATAATATCAAATTAAAGTTAAATGAGGAAAAGACTCAAACTCTCATTTTCAATTTAAATCCTTCTGTCTCCATCAACAATAATGGGCCTGTGAAATACCTGGGTCTCACTCTTGATAGTAAGCTATCTTGGGAAGCTCACATAGATTGTTTGTCCAAAAAATTGTCTAGTTGTATCTATTTATTAAAAAATCTCAATTATCTGGTTCATCAAAATGTAATTGTAATGGCTTATCATGCACTTTTCCATAGCATAATGTGCTATGGCATTATACTTTGGGGGGATCTCCACATGCCTACAAAATATTAAAATTACAGAAAAGAGCCATAAGAACCATTACAAATTCCAAATTTAATGATACCTGCAGACCTTTATTTAAACATCTAGGAATACTTACTTCTATTAATCAGTACATATTTGAATGCATTGTCCATGCACAAAACCATCTCCATGAATATCAATTTCAAGATAGTTATAATACCAGGCATAAACCTATAATTGCACCACATTTCCGTTTATCAAGGAATATTAATAGTTACAGATATTTATCAGTAAAATTATATAATCTGCTACCAAATGAATGGAAGCATTTAGAAAAAAAAAGGTTTTTGATAAAAGTTAAAGGTTTTCTGAAAGAAAATGTTTTTTATAAGGTCCAAGAATTTATTGATTATTTCGGCACATCTCATAATCAGGTCTCCTAATTTTCAATTATCAATTTTATTGCACTGACATGTATATTTTATCTGTTCATGAAGTATTTTCTTAATTACTTTCTGCTTTCTTGTCTTATATTATTATATATTTTATCATGATATTGTAATGTTTGTATACTTATAATTTTGTATGTTTTTTACCTTGAATGTAATTTTACAATGTTTTTTATTGACGAGTGTACACAATTGTAATTGTCTCACATGAAATAAATTATCTATCTATCTATCTATCTATCTATTATCAACATCAATAAAAACACAGGCACACAAAAAAAGAAAAAGGTCGTATACTCGGGGACCGACCTATATATCAGTATGTATTTTCGCCTGCTGAACCCGAATCCGGGGTCAGAATTGTCCCATCGGGTCAAAATTGGCCAAAAAAATAAAAAAATTGCCGGAAATTCGCCAAAATTCGGGTAAAAAAATATTGAAGGGATGTGACTTAACCCATATACCGGTATGTATTTTTGCCCACTGAACCCGAATCCGGGGTCAGAATTGGTCCATCAAGTCAAAATTCGCCAAAAAACATTAAATGATATTGAAGTGACTACCTTAGATCGGTGTATATTTTTTCCCGCTCTAAATCTGGGGTCAGAATTAGCCCGACCGGTCAAAGCCAACAAATGGCTCAAAATTGCCCAAAATTTGGGGCAAAGAATATTGAATGATGTTCAGGTGACTCGACTATTGTGTTAGTATGTATTTTTGTCCACTGAATCTGAATCAGTTGGTCAATAATGTTAGAAGATCGAACATGTGCAAGCGAATTTCCCAGCATTTTTTTGGGTCGCTCCACTCAGTCTCCATTTTTTCCAAACCATATTGCCTCCGAAACAAGCAAGTCCCTGTTGAGCATCCACAAAAAATTTACCTGAGGGTTTTTCCTTTATTCATCTTTGTTTGTGTATGTAGTGCGCATCCGGCTGCATTCCACTTTTCATCAGAAGTACTCGCATTGGCCTTAATCTACAGGTAAACTGTAGAAAACCTTATACGAAGTACAGCTTAACTGGAATCAGCCTGCATAAGCAGCATCTTCTTCTCATCTCCTGGTCCTAAAACTCATGCCGGTACGTTTTAACCAAACAATCACCCATGCAGTTACTGCTCGTTTCGGTAAAACATACACAGCTTTAAATCCTGCTATTGCAATAGATGTTGGGAGCAATGATAATTGATAAAGGAGATGTGTAGAATGATTCGCTTTCCGTCTACTGTGGTAATAAAACCAGCGAAGGCACCCTGTCCTACAGGGGAGCGTCAGAGTGTGCCTAGTGTGTCTGACGACGAGATGTAACATACCTCGTCAAGGTCAGAAAGCCCTCATACTTAGGCCTGGGGAGGCATGAGGGTTATCACCCCCAGGAACAGGAAAACTTGCTTGAACATGTTGGAGGCTATTTGGCAGCCAATTTTTCCCGCCAATTTTCATTCCATGGGCCAATTCTGACCCTCTCCACCAACGACAAGGTCTCACAGCCCCCAGATTCGGTTTCAGCGGGCAAAAATACACACCGATATAGGGTGTTTTTTGACACGAATTTTGGCGAATTCCCGGCAATTTTTTTTATTTTTCTGGCCAATTTTAACCCGATGGGCCAATTCTGACCCAGTATTCGAGTTCAGCGGGCGAAAATACATACCGGTATATGGGTTAAGTCACGTCAATCCAGTCAATGTATTTGATCCGAGTTTTGGCGAATTTCGGACAATTTTTTGATTTTTCCGGATAATTTTGACCCAATGCACAGTGGGAAAAATATGCCCTTTTTTGGACAAAAATCTGCCAACAGTAGAGATTTCAATCAAATTAAATAAAAAACATGGCAAATACCCTTAAGACATTGTACTTTAGAGTAGTGCTACGGCAAAGTGGCTTTGGATTAACCTAACCTAAAAATCGAAGATATTACTTCCACATCCAGTGGAAGTATAGAAATGACAAAAAATTAAAAAAAAAAATTATTGTTCAAATAAGCTTAGAATGTCATGAAACGTCGAGATTTTAGGTTTGAGCAAAAAAAATGTCCGTCGGTCTGTCTGTAACTTTTTTGTGCGCACGATTACTCTGGAACCGTTTAAGATATTGACTTGAAATTTGGTACACATATGTATTTTAAGGAGATCTGGAATAGATTATATTTTCATCTTATTCCGTTGAAGGGTTGTGGGGTAAATGGGTAAATCAAGCAGGTAAGAGTTCATAAAATTGAGAGAAGCTAATGTCTCAAAAAAAATTGTAGCATTAGCCACCCCCAATGCTACCCCCACCCCATTATAAAATGGGGTGAAAAAAATTCATCGTAGATGACCATTCGAAAGCTTATTTTAAAGAGGAAAATTAAAAGATGTATTTATTAGAAATATATTGAAATTTTTTTTTAACCCTATACATAACCTCAAAATTTGCCAAAAAAGTCATTTTTTTAAGTAAACTAAAATATGTCAAAATCCTAACATTTCCTCCAATTCTGAGGCCAGATTCGGATTCAGCGTGAAAAATTACTTCGGAAATTGGATAATGTTGGTGTTAAAACTGAATGAAGTAAAGCAGCAAATACCGGAACTATTTAAAAAAAATCAAGCTGGTGATTTCTTATAAGGATATTAATAGGTAAATTGTAAAAACAAGGAAATAACTTAAATATTAATATAAATATAATTTAATGATAGGGTAAGATTGTAAAATCATTGAAAAATGTATCTTGTCCTTTTGTGTTTCACAATAAAGAGTGTATTTATTTATTTATTTAAAAAAAAATTGAGGCCTGTGGCATATTAAATCACAATTTTTTCACCTCTTTTATAATAAGGTGGGGGTAGTAATGGAGGTGGCTGATGCCAAATTTTTTTTTCAGACATTAGCTTCTCTTGTATATACTAAATACCAATTTTATGGATTCTTCTCTGCTCGATTTACCTATTTACCCCCATTTACCACAATTTATCCCCCAACCCTTGAACAGAATAATATGAAAAATACATATGTGTACCAAATTTCAAGTCGATAATCTTAAACAGTTCCAGAGTAATCGTGCACACAAAAAAGTTACAGACAGACCGACAGACAGCAGACTTTTTTTTTGCTTAAACTTAAAACCTCGACATTCTTAAGCCTATTTGAACAGTAACATTTTTTTAAAATTTTTTGTTGTTTCTATATTTCCACTGGATGTGGAAGTAATATATGCAATTTTTAGGTTAGGTTAACCCAAGGCTACTTCGTCGCAGCACTACTCTAAAGTACAATGTCTCTAAGGGTATTTTCCATTTTTTAAAATTTAATTTGATTCAAATCTCTACTGTCGGCAGATTTTTGTCCAAAAAAGGGCATATTTTTCGCACTGTGCGATGGGTCAATTCTGACTCCGGATTCGGGTTCAATGGGCGAAAACACATACCGGTATGTGGGTTAAGTCACGTCAATCCCTTTAATGGTGCTTTACCCGAATTTTGGCGAGTTTCCGGCAATTTTTTTATTTTTCCAGCCAATTTTGACCCGATGCGCCAATTCTGACCCCGAATTCGGGTTCAGCGGGCGAAAATACATACCGGTATATAATAGGTCGGTCCCCGAGTTCACGACCTGTTTTTTTTGTGTGTGTGCCTGTGAATTAGTTTCAATTTGAATTTAACTGTTTTAATCAAGAACTGTGAGTCTGACGAAAAAAAAAGCAAGAGGCCGTTTTCATGCAGAACTGACCAAGCTAATCAGAAAAAATATCCACTTGGAAAAATGTCAGTGGCTTACCACTTCTTTGGTAAAAAATATCAGAGGACATGTTTGTAGGGACGCCACTGGTGGAGCGATAAAATAACTTTTCTAACTAAAATATTAACACATACCAAAATTGAAAATAATATCTAAAGTACTTTCTGAGATATTAAAAAATAACGATTTAAAAAAAATTCAAGCCGTTGCGGACATCTGTTCATATGAACTTTTCTTCATAAAATGACCTAAGGAATCACCCCTGAAATATTAGCACGTCATTTTTTTTTGAATCCCATAACATCTAAAGTTAATACTAGCCCATTACTATACACAATGTTTTAAAGAGAGCTGGAAGTATTGATCGATATATTAAACACATACACCATGCTGGGTACACGCGGCAGTCAACATGTTAACTACCAAACACGAGAGCAAAAGTACATTACTGATATTTTTTGCAGAGATGCTACATTTTTGACTCGTGAAGGAAAGTTTACTTCTTTGTAGTTTGAAAGGTTCCCTATATTTAGGATACTCCATTAAATGTCATTCTTTTTTTTTATTCATTCATGAAAGCAACACATGGAAGGGACGAGGGACTCATCTCACATGTCCCGTGACAGGAGATGCGTCAAAATCAGTCATAATTTTGTTTATTCTGTATTCGTGTTTAAAAGGCCACAGTACAAATAAGATAGGATTATTTTTTAGTCATTCAATAGTATGATGAAATCAAAATGGGGCTGAAATTAGTTAAAATATTTCTAAGCCTTCCTATAGAAATTCATATGGTCGAAACCGCACCTTAATTGATTTAACCGTTACTAGAGATGGATAAACTCCCGAAATAAAAAGTGTGTATATAAAGCCAATGATTCAAGATTTTCACAAAAATATTGAACTTTGATCGCCTTTGTTTTTTAAAATCGGAACACAGGCATTCGAAAATACATCTATATCTGCTCACTCCGTAAGCGGTAAGTAAATAGAGAAGAAAAAAACTGATTTAAAAGCAAGTAAAAAGTATATACATAAATTCGATGATTCAAGATTTCCACAAAAATATTTAACTTCAGCATCCAAACAAATATGCATCCTCAGCAGCCCCATTACAAATAACATTTTACCTATTGTACAAGCCATAAAGGACAAGATGACACAAGGCATAATTACTTCCACATCCAGTGGAAGTATAGTAACGACAAAAAAAAATTTTTTAAAATTTTTATTGTTCAAATAGGCTTAGAATGTCATGAAACGTCGAGATTTTAAGTTTGAGCGAAAAAAAATTCTGTCTGTCGGTCTGTCTGTCGGTCTGTCTGTCTGTCTGTCTGTAACTTTTTTTTTGTGTGCACGTTTACTCTGGAACCGTTTGAGATATTGACTTGAAATTTGGTACACATATGTACTTTAACGAGATCTAGAACTAGATTATATTTTCATCTTGTTCCGTCGAAGGGTTGGGGGGTAAATTGGGGTAAATTTGGGGTAAATAGGTAGATCAAGCAGGTAAGAGTCCATTAAATTGGTATTTAGTATATATAAGAGAGGCTAAGGTCTCAGAAAAAAAATTTGGCATTAGCCACCCCCATTACCACCCCCACCCCATTGTTAAAGGGGATGAAAAAAAAATGTGATGTAGTGTGTGTACAAGAACTAGAAACCTCAAAATATTCTTTTACTTCATCCACCCCCACTACTACCCCCTTCAGCACCCCCACCCCACTACCGATCGGTATCGTTTTATGGGTTTTTGGGGTAGAGGATTTCAAATATTATATTATTAAAGTTCCATAAACAATTATTTCCACATATGAAATTTTTTAGTTGTGAAAGTGGATGTGGAAGTAGTGATTCCTTGGGCAGCGGTTTTTTACCAATATTTCGTAATTTTTGTATTGTTTAGGAATGGATCATTAGATGTTTACATCTATACAAAAGCTATTTCTGGAATTAATCGCACAATCCAGACTCCAGGTATAACATAATAGATAATTTTAAATTGGCTACAGTATTTTTCAGTTAATATGAAGTCGTTTTACCCAATCTTACAATGTTATTGCATCCAATTCAAATGGGCAAGGTCAAAAGCGGCAATTCGGTGAGATCAAAGAAGTATCGCATATGGGTTTGATATGTGGTTATACTTCTTAATTAACATACCTATGAGGTCCTAAACTATAATGGCCAACGCTGCTACGATTCGAGGATCCTCTAGGGCTGTTATTGGAGCTGATATTCTCCAAGGGTACGCCCAACATCTCCCTGTTCTCCTCATCTGGACACTCACTGCTCTTGGAGAAACGCTGTGCTTTTAAGCTGTCATTATCCTGAGGTTTGACGACAAACTGACCTTTCAAAGCCTGCTTTATATCTAAGGAATGGCCGGAACGTAACGTTGAGCTTTTCGAATCGGTGTGGTAATTCCTGTCGGATTTCGTGGATTTGACTGATGGTAACCGATCTAAAGAATGTTCAAACTCTCTAGTAAGCGATTCAATGGTACTTGCGGGACTAGCTAGCTCAGATGATTCAAAGGTAGCGCTAGAAGCGGATTTCTAAAATACAAAATCTAGTGAGTGAGCGCACACACATCACAAGTGAAAAAAAGTGTATAGTGAACTAATTAACAGCAAGGAATAACTTCAATAGCCAAATTTTTCAATTTAATTACATTACTTAATTTTTCTATACTGCAAACTTTTTCAGCTAAATTTGATGAAAATATAATATATGTAAACATTTTTATGGAATAATAATTATAGTTTGGTCAAAATGCGAAGGCAGAGTCAGCAATAAAATCGAGAAAAAAAGGATGATTCTTGTACCTGCTTTCATTCCATTATTCTGGTTATTTGAGGTGAGGTATCAAGTGTTGCAATGTGGGCATAAAATATTAAAATATTTTCTTCTCTGTCTAACGTTTTATTGCCAATCTTGCCTTTACATTTCGACCCAACTTTATTAAAAATCTATTTAGATATATTATTTTAAAGAGCAATCACAAAACCTTACTGTCAGTGCTAGCGTTGTCGAGGATGTTTTATTTTTCTTTTTGCGCCTAGGTGGGGCAATGGGTGCATCTAAATTGGGAGGAACGTGCGAATGTGAAGCACCAAAATTTTTTTGGGAAGTATTGGATGATTTTGTGCTAGCGATGACGTCAGGCTCCTGCAGAGGAACACATGCTTTTTCACTCGGACACTCAGTTTGTGCTGTACCTGTTGAAAGCGTCATCGTACTTGGATATTGTGAGTACTGCTTAGAACTTTGTGTTGACTCAGAATCAAGAGAACTTGAAGAGAGGGCCGATACTGACATAGTTTTTCTTCCATATTCAGATAGAGCTAGTACACAATTTAATTATTTACATTTATTGAAAGTAATCAGTCTACAGCAGACTGAATATTAATATTATTATATAAATACTTATATTTCAAAAATAATTTATCAAGTAAAATATACTTCTCCAATAGGGCAGTGCACCACTTGACAGCCGACGAGATTGGAGGGCACACAACTTCAATTTTTGTGTTTACTTCACATGAAATTCATAGTTTTTCTTTGCTTTTGGGACCTTGAAATGTGGATTTTACTAAATTTGTAAGTTTATAATTTGCTATGCCCATTCATTTTTATATTCAGTTCGTTTTTGTTTTATGTAGTCAGGGCCGTGGAGAGCCGGAGCGGGCCCCGGTATTTGGAAATGCCTCGGGCCCCCCACTCCAAAAAAAGATCAAAGTCCTTGAAATTATATTTTTTATTATAGGGAACAAAACCTCCTTTTAAAAGTCAAATTAAATTTAAACTAAAAATAAACTTCTAACATATAACATAACAAACAAAAAGCCATAAAGTTCAGAAAAAAATAACACAATATGATATGAAGTAAACAAATATAAACTAATAGGTAATAAAGTAACAAAACCATCAACCAGATAATCGGTATGGTACAATTGCTTAGTTATAGGGTTGCCTTCCGAGCTTTGATGCAGGCAAATCTATCTATAATTTCTTCAAAATCAGTTTCCCGTGCTAACTTAGACTCTATAGCTTAAGGTTCCTAAACCGCGTCGCCCTTAAAGTACCGATACCCGATGTCATAAACAGCAAACGTCTCTGTTTCCATTGGCATTGACTTAATGACTTATATGACTTTGGATAAACTAGGTACATACACTCGCTGCTGCTGCCCACATAATCATAAATAGTAAATTAAGAATTCATATTATAATTTGTAATCATTTTTATTTTTAGTTTGATATTTATTGTTATTTAAAAAGTCTGAAGAAAGATGGGCTACATGTTACAAGAGCCAAGCCCGGGCCCTTACGGTAGTCAACGCTTTAAAGATAATTGGAATTCCAGCGGACCAATTCACTTTTACGAATGAGTTCAAAGCACGCCAACAAGGCTGGCTCCGTGCCGCTGGATCGTGTGTAGACCCCTAGAGAGCCGCGTTTTTTGCTTCCGGTCGAACAATAGTTACACGGCCGTGTCATTGACCGGTTTAACTAAATATCTCGTATATCTGCTTGTCAATGAGATCAATGTCTTCGATTTATTTCGATATTTTTGTAGTGTGATTTGATTAAAATCAAAAAGTGACTTCTATCTTATACAGCTTTGCTGTCAGTAGTGTCAAACCCAAGTCTGATAAAGTGATATGGTTGTACCGCGTTACGTTAGATTAGTTGAAGTCATTGGCGGCGCATTCCTACAAAAAAATAAGGTAATTTTTTTGGTCATTTTTAAAAAATTTTTCATTTTTTTACTCCTTTCGGTGGGGACAACCTACTGTTAAATTTTCCGCATGTCCTGGTAGATCACGTTGTATAAAGTTAATAAAATATTTTATATATTTACCTACATTTGTAAATGATTGAATATTCTAAAAAAATTAACAGTGAGAAAGCTTTAATCTCCAAGTTGGCAGCAGTTTTGTTGTATAATTCGAGCTCTTATTCGTTTTTTGTTCATTATTGTTATATCAATTTTGTATGTTTTATAACCAAGAAAATCCACCTATATATAAACTCTATGTCTTACTACATGAAATCATTTTTATTAGACGAAAAGTAAAAAATATGATTATTTTTCCTCACACAATAATTAGAATAGAATGAACGTATGTAGTTGATCGTTATACACTTGTAATTAAATTAATAAACTCATCTAGTGTTCATCAAACTTGTAGATTTATTATGTTCATTTGTACGTTATGTTCATTTATATGTTATGTTAACATAATATAGGTACCTACTCTATAAATACCAAAGCATTTATATTTTAAAACATTACAAAACTGTTTTTCTTTCAGTACCTACTTAACTTAGTAACGCTGGTTGACCTTAGCAAGGCATTTGACTGTCTCTCACAACTTATTAATAGAGAAACTTAATTTCCATTAGATTAGAGGCACTCCTTTAAAATTGTTGCAATTATCATATATGATAGGCTAATTTATATTTATATGTGTTTTTAACATAGTCTTAAGTTATTATAAAATGAACTAGTTTATATTTTATATTATATTTATATTATTGGTGTCCTATTCCAATAAAGTTATTATTATCATATCTAAGTACACATAAACACCGTGTATTAAGTAACAATTATATTTGCGATCTAACCAAAGCCTTCGATTGTGTATTGGCTAGTATATTGATTAATAAACTAAAATATTATAATTTCTCGAGGAACAGTATTCAGCTTATCGAATCTTATCTAAAAGACCGACAACAACTTGTGTCCTTCAAAGGAAGAAACTCAAATCTTAGATCCGTTACTTATGGAGTACCTCAAGGATCAGTGCTGGGTCCTTTGTTATTCTTAATCTATATTAATGATATATCTACTAGTGACCCCAGCACTGACTTCATCATGTTTGCTGATGATACTACTGTGATCAACAAAAATAAAAATGTAAACACATTAAAAATATCACTAGCAGATGCACAATCAAAAGTCACAAATTGGTTCCATGCCAATCAATTATGTCTTAACCACTCTAAAACGAAAACAATGTACTTTTCTTTACGTGACACATCATCAATAAACAATCTCCAAAGTGTAAAATTTCTTGGAATTTATTTAGATCAAAGGCTGACTTGGTATAATCATGTAGATATTGTTTGCAATAAGATATCATCATCCATATATGTACTTCGTAATCTATCGAAAATAGTGTCCATACCTGTTTTAGTAACAGCATTTCATGCTCTAATTCAATCAAAAATATCTTATGCAATATTGGCATGGGGTCATGCGTCCTGTGTCAGTAGAGTTTTTGCATTACAAAGAAAAGCTGTTAGAATATTAAGTGGTCTCAGCTATAGAGTTTCCTGTGTAGACAGTTATATTCAAATGAAAATACTTACAGTTCCATCTATATATATTTTGCAATGTCTCGCACATGTAAAGCAAAATTTAAATAATTATAATTCTCACATCGAAATACATGATTATAATACACGTAATAGAACAAATATATATATCAATTATCACAGGTTAACAAGATCAAAAGCGGGAATAACTTATTACGGTCCTAAGATGTTTAATCTTTTGCTTCCTACCGTGAAGGAATTGTCACAAATAAAATTTAAAACTGTGATGAAAAATTATTTAACTGATAAGTGTTTTTATTCTATTGATGATTATTTTAATAACAATTTTAGTAATATATGTATTTAAACATGTTTTAATTTGTATTGTATAAATTTGTAATGTTTTTTTAATCTGTCCTGTATTGACTTGTGTAAACCAATGGTAATAGCACCAATAAACTTACTTACTTACTTACTTACTTACTTACTTACTTACTTACTTACTTACTTACTTACTTACTTACTTACTTACTTACTTACTTACTTACTTACTTACTTACTTACTTACTTACTTACTTACTTACTTACTTACTTACTTACTTACTTACTTACTTACTTACTTACTTACTTACTTACTTACTTACTTACTTACTTACTTACTTACTTACTTACTTACTTACTTACTTACTTACTTACTTACTTACTTACTTACTTACTTACTTACTTACTTACTTACTTACTTACTTACTTACTTACTTACTTACTTACTTACTTACTTACTTACTTACTTACTTACTTACTTACTTACTTACTTACTTACTTACTTACTTACTTACTTACTTACTTACTTACTTACTTACTTACTTACTTACTTACTTACTTACTTACTTACTTACTTACTTACTTACTTACTTACTTACTTACTTACTTACTTACTTACTTACTTACTTACTTACTTACTTACTTACTTACTTACTTACTTACTTACTTACTTACTTACTTACTTACTTACTTACTTACTTACTTACTTACTTACTTACTTACTTACTTACTTACTTACTTACTTACTTACTTACTTACTTACTTACTTACTTACTTACTTACTTACTTACTTACTTACTTACTTACTTACTTACTTACTTACTTACTTACTTACTTACTTACTTACTTACTTACTTACTTACTTACTTACTTACTTACTTACTTACTTACTTACTTACTTACTTACTTACTTACTTACTTACTTACTTACTTACTTACTTACTTACTTACTTACTTACTTACTTACTTACTTACTTACTTACTTACTTACTTACTTACTTACTTACTTACTTACTTACTTACTTACTTACTTACTTACTTACTTACTTACTTACTTACTTACTTACTTACTTACTTACTTACTTACTTACTTACTTACTTACTTACTTACTTACTTACTTACTTACTTACTTACTTACTTACTTACTTACTTACTTACTTACTTACTTACTTACTTACTTACTTACTTACTTACTTACTTACTTACTTACTTACTTACTTACTTACTTACTTACTTACTTACTTACTTACTTACTTACTTACTTACTTACTTACTTACTTACTTACTTACTTACTTACTTACTTACTTACTTACTTACTTACTTACTTACTTACTTACTTACTTACTTACTTACTTACTTACTTACTTACTTACTTACTTACTTACTTACTTACTTACTTACTTACTTACTTACTTACTTACTTACTTACTTACTTACTTACTTACTTACTTACTTACTTACTTACTTACTTACTTACTTACTTACTTACTTACTTACTTACTTACTTACTTACTTACTTACTTACTTACTTACTTACTTACTTACTTACTTACTTACTTACTTACTTACTTACTTACTTACTTACTTACTTACTTACTTACTTACTTACTTACTTACTTACTTACTTACTTACTTACTTACTTACTTACTTACTTACTTACTTACTTACTTACTTACTTACTTACTTACTTACTTACTTACTTACTTACTTACTTACTTACTTACTTACTTACTTACTTACTTACTTACTTACTTACTTACTTACTTACTTACTTACTTACTTACTTACTTACTTACTTACTTACTTACTTACTTACTTACTTACTTACTTACTTACTTACTTACTTACTTACTTACTATCTGATTTTAAAATATGGAGTGCCACAATGGTCAGTTTTGGGTCCTCTATTATTTATTGTATTTGTAAATTATTTATTTTTCTATCATCTGACTAGGTAACTAATGTTAAACGAAACTCAAAATCTTGCTGAACATTGGTATATTAATAATTTTCGTTAACTCTGAAGCCGATTTTCTCCACAAATAATTCGCTAATTGTAGGTGCAAGTGTAAGATTCTTGGAGTTATCTCAGTTGATTGACTAAATTGGTCCTCTCATATTAATCAGCTGTGTAATAAAACAGAATATATATTTCTTTTACTTTGACTTAAAAAATGGTGAATAGGCAAACACTATATTGAATGCCTATCATGCACTTATCCAATCACACATGAGCTATATGGTATTATCATGTTGCTTTATTGATTTTAGCTCCAATCTGCTGTTATTTTTTGTCTGTGGGCGTTTTTTTTTCTACGTAAATATATTAAGACTGATAATTTTATTGTGATAATTTACATTTACATTTAAGTAGAAAATAAGTATTATTAAAAGGCCACAATTTTTTTTTTGTGGCTTGCTATAAACATTTTATATATGATATAATAGTTAAATAAACGTCTATCTATCTGCTATCGATGACCATATTTCATCTTTAATTCAATAAGATCGGATCGTTTTAGAGAGCTTATCCATTATTCTCATCGTTGCTTTGATTGAGATTACGCTCCGATTAAAGAACTTATATCTAGATACATAATGGCATTACTTTGTGTGATCCCGAAAGATTCACAATCTAAGGCACTTCTTCCCATAAGTTCTTAATTGGTTAGTCGATCTGTTCGCGACCGATTCGGGCACCATCGGTTCAGTTTGATTATCATAATCTCAGTTTGACACTTTTGACAGTATATCCGCCATTAATGTTAATAAGCGTTTTTCGTGTTTTTCGATCAAAATGTAGTGAAGAAGTCTTTTTATTTTAAGTTGTGATTTGCTCAATACCTAAATAATATTCTCTGTTCATATTTACACAGTTTAGTGACAATATATTTAGTGCAAATAAATAGTGAAGTGCTGTGCCGTTTGCAGAAAGCAGTTTAGAAAAGAAGAAAATCGATCGTTCCATAGTCGTAACATGATGAAGTTCAGTTTACAGTTATAAAGTAAATAGCAATTAAATTTTAATATCCTTTCAATACATATTTATCTTACTGTTTTATCTTACTGTAATATCGTATGCCTACATCACGTTATATAAAGAGCCGGTAATGCAGGAATTGCAATAATTCATTTTAATGAACATATTTAAGTACCATTCTACACATTTTCTACACACACAACGCCACTGTTGCCTATGGGATGTGATGTTCATCTGTTCTTTTTAATGGACATATAATGTGACTATGTTAGGAGCAAACAAGGTATATAATGAAAAGATAGCCTGTTATGTATCTAGATATAAGTTCTTTAACCGGAGAGATTACGGGTCTGGTAACGTTTAAGTATGTCCTAAATCAATTGTTTTTTCCACTGTTTTCAGCCTACATACCTTTTATATGTTAAGAATCGATTTAGGTATGGATGGTTACTAGATATTAATAATAAAAGGATATAAAACGATGTATTTCTTTACTATTTTTGTACATCAAATGTGGTGTCCATATTATTATTTGGCATACTTGGTAAGATACACCCCGTTCGGATGTTTTAGGACATTTTCCAAATTTTTGCATAGATGTGTTCACAGACGTTATAGTACATAATCGTTTCTGATAGTTGAAATGTTGGGCTTATGAAAATTATTTAGGGCAAGGACAAGGGTATTTTTCTCAGAAAGAAATACCTTTGTCCTTGCCCTAAATAATTGCTTTTTAATTTTTTATAAAACATGCCTTCTTTCCTCGATATAACCCAATCATAACTTTTTCTTCTTCCACAATTTGCGACAAGTCCGGTCAGTTAGATTGGGCTACGTTCGGTTCACTTTCATATTGCGTTCCTTTGTTCTACTTCTGTTAGGTGTACTTATGTTTGGTTAGGTCATGGTTTTTTTATTTTTTAATCAGTGCTCTGCACCGGAGGTCGCTAATTAACTGCTATTATGTTGTACAACTGTATTGACCATCTTTTCCATTATTATATTCCACTATTTCCCCACCCAGCACCCCATTTCGCTCCCAGAGGTCCCGTAACTTTCGTAATGTTTTTCTCAACACTTTATGGTTCATCCAAAAAAAATTTACGGTTCATCCAAAAAATTTTTTTCAAAATGTGCTCTATTAACCATGTTCTTTCCATAACTTATTGGAAAATTGTTAAAATCGGACATACTTAAACCATACCAGACCCACGATTACAAACTTTTCTTGATTTGGTGAAACCAATGGCTATCTCAAATAATTATAACTTTATACTCATGTAGGTAGGTTCTTTGTATTGTCTTTATTAAATATATTAATAATAAACACGTACCTGTAGAAGCTTAAATTAGTTTTTCGCTCAACTTCAACAACTAAATATGTCAGCATTTTGTCGTCAATAGGTAAAAAAATAATTATCGGTATTTATATCTTAATTAAGATAAATATGCTCTATGTATAATAATACCATAAAATATATAAATTGTTTTACCCAAAAAGAAAATAACTAAAAAGTCTGCTAAACAATCTGCATCTCATCAAATTACCAAAAATTATTACACAGCCCACGTAATTGTCTATATACAATGAAAACTACATTTAAAACTGTTTATTTCAATAGTTAATAACACACAAAAGTTCAAAGAAGTAAAGGGAACCAGTGACATACATTGAAAAATTGAGGTTGTATGCCTTCCAATCTCGTCGGCTATCATGGTGCAAGGGCCCTATCGGTATAAAAAATAGTACATACCAGTGTCTGCGACACCCCCTAATATTCTACCAACCCTACCAAGAGAATTAAGACTTTGCAGACTAATTGTGTCTTGTTCTATGACACGAAACGGATGTGACGTTCTTCCGGAAGCAGCAAACACTCCCTCGACAGATGAAGTCTGACTATTTGGAGGAGTAACATTACCAGTTTGACAATCCTCATCGTCATTTTGAAGCCTTTGTCGCAACTCTTTAAATTTCTTTCTGCCTCCTATTATTGGTAATGGTTTAATTTGAGGTTCAATAAATGTCTTGGATTCATCGGCACCAACAGATTTAAACGTACCTTTGCTTTGCTGATTACTTTCGGCTAAGCCTGATATGTTAGGTTCTGAGTTAGCCCGTTTTGTTAGACTATCTTTGGATGTTTTTCTAGCTTTTCTGAAAATATGAAAAATTCAAAATTATATCTAGTGGAAGTGAAAATGTAAAATCTGTCAAATGTTTTGTTTCATTGTTTAGACTTGCTGTCAAGTAAATAACTCAAAAAAGTCTTTCAAACCAAAAACTAAGAACAAACTAGTCTATGCAGATCCGTTTAGAGGTAATTAATAGATTTTTTAATTAATTTTAGCTTTATATTATACCTTGTACCGTGACTGGGTGTATTACTATTATCCTCTGCATCGTAGAATTCGTCGGAGTCACTATCACTAGACATAATAATTGTCTATCTGTTTACCATATTAGACAGAAATTTTTGGTTTAAAAACATCGACATTAGTGAAAAGTTAAATTAAAATTAATAAGAAATATTTTGTAAACGGAGTGACTTGGGACAGGCAGCGCCATATCTGTCAAATCAAATCTGCATTTGCCGTCTGTTACCGACCAATCGTTTTAAAGCGATCTGTGATCGTCGTTTTCTGTTCCGTCTCAAACCAACAGAGCGGCAGTGGCAGTACAACTCGAACTAGCTGTCCGCTCAAGGCTGTTTCCTCACCCAAGAACCAAATCAACATGGAGGACCTAGCTGTAGAAGTATGCGGCGAAAACGGAGCCCTTTATAAGGTCTGTACAATTTAAAGTATATTGTTATTCTTTAGGATATTCAGTTATACTTGAGAACATACTTCGTGGTTTTGTTTTTGCGATAAAGTGTCTGTGTTAAACGTCATAGTTCTCTGGAACTTTTAGAAAATGTGATTCACCAAACGCGGTTCTTTTGACGCCATGACCATTTGACAGGGCGTGAATTTTCCATGTGTCTTTAAAATGTTGCATTTAAAAATATTCGCATGATTGAAAACGATAACACACTGCTTTTTGCTTGTAGAATTTTTAAATATCTTACCCGATTCTCTCTTGAAAGGTTATGTTCTCAAAAGTATCATATTACAGCTATCTGTGTATTTAATAGAAGCATACAATTTTTTTCTAAATGAATTTTTGATTTCAGGGCTACATTATAGATGTTTTCGATGAGGAAGTTCTCGTACATTTCGAGGATGAGTAAGTCTAATGTTGCTTAATGCCTATCTCTATTAATTTTTACAAAATTTTCTTAGGTGGCAGCCAGATTCAAAATTTCACAATTCACAAGTTAGATTTCCTCCAAAACCAGATCCTAAAGTGGAATTTACAGAAAATATGGAAGTGGAAGTGTATTCACGATCGAATAATCAGGAGGCATATGGTTGGTGGAGTTCGAGGATTAAGGTATTATTATCTTTTCTATTTATCTGTAATGTTGTGATGATTTTATTTTAAAGCTGGTTGCTATATTGCTAGAGTATACCTTGAAAAGTGTGACCCAGTAGTCACTATAGAGTACGCTATAATTTAAATTTCTGTTCGTAAATCATTTTTGATTCATACCGTACTTTAACACGTTGTGTAATACAAATAAATTGCAATGGTGATATTCCATATTGTTTATTTTTGAACAAAATATTGCTAAGTACATATTTTTGCCCCTAGTATATGAATCACTTTGAAAAATTACTTTAACCTGATGTTTTTAAGATATAAGTATAGGTATAAAGTTCCAGAATCAAATTGCACAATAGAAGTATCTTTTCATAAAAATGGTATCTACCACTATTTTAGCACTTATGAGGGTTCTACATCCATACTTCATTTATAATTACTATATATTTGCAAAATTCATAGTAAAATTTAACCTTTAATTTTTAAGTACTTCCTTAATTTAAGTGGGGATTTTTCGTCGCCTCAAATTGGAAGTAGGTAGTTGTCGTAATTTTAATTGATTATTAAATTCAAATTGTTTCATTTGACATTAATACTCTTTCATCTAAGTATTCTCCACCAGCGATGAAGAAATTGTTGAGACTTTGAAATAATAATGAAAAGAAAGAACATTTCTTTTCAAAACCAAGATTTTCATCTTGTTCTCAGGCCTTTGAGGCAAACTAGATTTGATGAAAAACATCGTAATGTGGTTTAATGACTTAATAAATCTCAATGACTTTAAAATATCTAATAAGAAGGCAGAATTTAGTTCTGCAGGAGGTATTATAACATCTCATGAGGAAAGATTTCTGGTATTGCTTAAGATTGGAACACTTCCTAATTTGAAGAAATTTAGGTAATACCAACATGAAATTCAGTTCATAGTAAAGTACAATCTTGTTAATTTGCATTCAGGTAAATAACGTCAAAAGTTGCCATTATACTTGATAAGATGAACTCGTGTTAAGAACTTTGCTAAATAATGAAGTAATTACTACTATACTGTAACTATAAATGGTCAGGTTATTTACATGACCTTGTGACAGGCAGGGACCGAAACCGAAATTAATTTCGGTTAGGGTTAAATAACGTATACCATTTTCAGTTTTCATAGCAGCGACAATTTGGTTTTCATTTACGGTTTTGGTTTTCAAGGCAGCGACAATTTGGTTCTCGGTTATGGTTTCGGTTTACGGATCCGCGGCAATTCGGTTTCTGTTAGAAAAAATTAGTAATTACAGTGCGGTTTTCGGTTACAGTTTCAGTCCCTGGCTTTTTACTTGCCTTTTACTTTATATAATCTTTATAATGAACGAATCGATTTAGATATGGTTTTCACCATACAATTTGGTATTTCTACATCATGGTTTAAAGATTTCAATCTTCGATTTCAACCATAATTTTTGAAGTTTAAATTCATAATTACAGTGCAGATTTCGATTACGGTTTCGGTCCCTGATGACAGGAAGTTCGTATAGGAGCAATCGGCATTACTTCACAACTTATTTGTTTCAGATGTGGACCTATTGCTGAGTTACGTTGTTGTATTTAATGTTTCTATCAAGTAATGTTTGCCTGTTACCAAGATAATTAAATTATTTCTCAAAACTTCTGGAATATCTAACATAATCAAATGGGGATGGGACAAAATACCTTTTGGTAGATCTGCATATGAAAATAAATTATTTACGAAACACCTTAGATTAGCCAGCTTTCAAGGCTGCCCCTCATTGTTAGTACATGCAAATAGATAAAATAACAGACTTTTGATAAGACTAATAATTTTTTTTCTTATTGTCTAGCCACGCTTCAAGCCCTAGGCTCAGCATTAGAACGTATTCATCTAGGTATATTCGAAAATGAGGTTATGTAAAAAAGTAAATAGAATGTGTGCAAATTGAAAGGCATCGGTTAAAATGTCAATTGGCCTAGATGAAAATCAAATTGAGATGCGATTGGTTGCTACTTTGTCATATTCATCGACTTTAAGATATTTCAGCTTATAAATGATTTTGACATGACATTCTGTCCTTGAGAGAGCAGATGCAATATTTACAAAAATATTGCCCCTAAATCACATGGATCTTGCATCTTTTTATACGTATCTTGGGGCGCTGAGATCGAATCCGAGGTGAGAATTTTCTTATCATGTCAGAATTTTGACGTAACTTCAGAAAAATCTCAAAAAACACCTCAAAAATGGTCAAAAATGCATTTAAAATTACCTAGATTTAAAAACGTAAAACGACCAAACCACTTTACTCTTATGAACTTTGGGACGCTGACTCTGAATCTCAGGTCAGATTTCTCCCATCATATCAGAATTTTGACCTAACCTCAAAAAATAATCAAAACACCTCAAAAATAGTTTAAAGTGACACGAATTTTGAGGTGCTAAAATCGACTCTAAAGTCAGAATTTACCTATCCTTCAGGACTTTGACATAACTTCAATCAAACCCGAAAAGTGCCCTAAAAATTGCCAAAAATACATTTACAGGTAAAATGAAAAACTGAAACTGAGCAAACCATCATATGAATATATATTTTGGGTTGCTAACACCGAATTTCTTTCAGAATGGAATTCACACGTTAAAACGTTTATATTTTGATGCAGTCTGAAAGAACGTGAAGACTAGCCCAGATTACGTTTATAAAGTAAATGAAAGTCGACAAAATCACTTCATTTTCTCCTGTAATATCACATTTGTTTACATTAAAAAAACTTGAACAATGAGGCCCTCCTCCTTTATTTACCCTTCTGGGGTAAGTCTGTTTTAAGTACCCAGCACTACTCTGCCATCATATTTAGGTGCCATTTTCCTTGGTAGCGACACTCCGTCTCTCTTATATCTTGGTGGAACCCTCCACCTTGCTCCTCGCTATAATCACCAAGATTTTCTGGGAAGTAATTTACATGAGAATCTAGTAAATGTAATTTTAAATTCATTAAACATACCAATTTTTGAAAGTTTTTCGGCCATTTATGCTACTATTCGTTTATAGTCATTACTTCTTACATTTCACAAAAATTCGTTCGTTTTTGAAACAAATTTCATCAGGTTTTTCGATATCATCTTGCCTGAAATACTTTATCATGTAAGATTGTTAGATTAGAATATGTTGTTTACCTGACATTGTTTATTTAATTTTGTCTTAGAAATTGCTGGATATTACAAAATTCGTACAAAAACATGAGTCAACACTCGTTTAATCTCTCGATTTACTTTTCACCCAGTTTCAGGCTTGTTCTAAGCTGTTTTTTGATCTTAAATGAAAATATTGACGACGTGAAAATTCTGACCTCGAATTCAGTTTCAGTGCCCCAAAATACGTATAAAACATGGGTCAACTCGTTTAATCTCCCGATTTACTTTTTACCTGATTTCCAGGCTTGTTCTAAGCTGTTTTTTGAGCGTACATGGAAATATTGACGACTTGACAATTCTGACCTCAGATTCGGTTTCTGCGCCCCAAAATACATATAGATATGATAGCCGGTATAAAAGTACATGACCTTTTTTATTTTTTGTGTGCCCGTGCAATTAGTCAGTCAAATTACCTCGAATCTATACTGTACTATGGTACTATACCTTCTACACTTAAATAGTACGGAAATAAAAGATGGCCTACCTCTTGGGAATCCCGCATTTCGTGTTTCATGTAATAGTCACCTGGTACCATGCTTTGGGGAAGTCCCGCATCAAACTATAAAAAAAAGCTGGCTACCTCTTGGGAATCCCACATTTAATGTCTCATGTGAAAGACACCCGGTTGCTATGTTTAATAGTGAACAAAATAATATAAAAATTTCGAGATATTTTTAAACTAGGAGTTTCATGAGATTGAAAAATATCCTGGGATCGAATACTCTCATTGGAAATAAACGATTGTGTTTGTCTCTTCTTTGAGTTATAAACGGCTCTAGATATTTTCTATACACAAAACTGTGTAATAAGAAAGTATGTATTCTCTTTACATTTTTTTTAGATGTGTATCACGTTATAATCAAATCTACCATTATGTTAGCAATAAAATAAATTAATTTGACACTTCTCATTTGGAAAAAATAATGTTAAATTATGAATAGTTCTCAAAGCTGTACTTAGCAGTTTAATTATGAAATTAAAGGGCCTTTCACAAATGGTGCCAGATTTTTAACATTTTATAAAAAAATTATTTATATTTTATTAGGTCTAATGTATTTATAGTCAGAGCAATGGATCTTTGAACTTATGTCATCATCCAATTTAGCCTGAACTAGTTTGTTAAAAGATGGAAAATGATTTCGTACCATAGGCGGAGCAAATTTATTTTTAAAATGATAATTAATAATATCAATAATGATTAATAATAATAAATTGGACTAGACTAGACATAAAAAATCAAATTGGCATTGGAAGTACACTCAATTAGAACAATAAACCAGATTTCTAACTTGTGAATTCAGGTATAATGAATTAGTTGCGTTACGAAAAGAATAAACAATACCTGCGCCACTGACGATCAAATCACGAGATCGATGCACTTCTATGTAGTCTAGAGGTACGCTTTACCACTACTCTCAAATCTAACGCGCAGGACGAGTATGCGTAGGTCGTAGACTGTGGAAGACATACAATCCATAATAAAATATAAATCCAAATTCAAGTTTATTTTAAAAATCTAAAATAAATAACATTTTTTGATTAATAAATTTTTGTTTTTATTTTATATCCCATCAATGTAAAGCTTAAAAATATGTAAATGAATACGCTACATATCATATATACGAAAGGAAAAATTAACCTACCAAAGCATTGATATAAAAATGGATCTGTTAAAAGTCAGATTTGACAAAATAACATGTATTTGACTGAGTAAATAAGAAAGTTCACAATCATTAGATTAAGCATTAAGTAATTGTAAATTGAAATTAATTGAGCGTGTAGCAGAAATTGAATAAAATAAAATAGCGTGTATTTGACTGATGCATAAGAGGAAAGTTCACAATCGTTAGATTGAGCGTATTTTAGTAATTGAAAATTGATCATACATAATGAGAATGATGTTATGTCATATAAAATTAGCAAATTATTGATACCTTGATAAGATGACTTAGTAGTGCAGGGAGCTATATAAGCAGAGTACTCACCTACACATGTACAAAATAAATAAAAATGTCTTCTGGCTGTGAGCTTGGGGTTGTCCAAGTTATCGGGTTGCGGTGGAAGATCTAATGATGATTCTAGTGTTGCGGTGGAGAATGTAACGGGTTATCTAGACTGTCGGGTTGCAGTGGGGGATCTAGCAATGATTCTAGTGTTATATAATGGTCTTGAAATCCTGCCTTCTTCTATAGAATACGAATTTTGACCTGAAATTGACCGATACAGTATAACTTAAACTGTGGATACCTCTGTCTTGGCGGTCTTGAGCTTGACATGTCAATGACTTCAAGGGACGACGTTCAATTCCAAGGCCATCAATTCATGGATGATGTTCAATGTCGAGGTCACCAAATTATGGATGATGTTCAACATCGGGATCGCCAAATTATGGATGATTAATACATAGATAGATAGATAGATTTATTTAGTATCATTGACAATCTGTTCCAAAGAAAAAAACATGAGAAACATTTTGTATAATACAAGTCAAAGTTTAGAGGTAAAACATAAAGTGTATATCGAAAATAACAATATATAGATATAACAAAAAAAAAGGACATTTTACAAATATATTTTACATTTAATAAATAAAAAGAAATGAGCACAATGCAAACTCATTTATTTAAGAATATTAGCAGTGATATCATTTGCATGATATGGTTCAGCAGCTACTAAGTGTGCTTTGATCACCTTTTTAAATCTATTAATATTTGAAATATTTTTTACATTGTCAGGTAACATTCTGAAGTACTTAATACATTGATAACTACTTTCCAATAAGTTTGTATTATGTACAGGATAATTTAAGTTATCTTTCTGGTATTATATAGATGATCATTTAGTGCACTTGAAAAAAGTGTCTTGTTGCTCTGTACAAAGCACAAACATTCATAGACATAAACATTGGCAAGAGTTAATAGACCTAATTTTCTAAATGCTCCTCTGCAAGAATCTCTATAGCCCAATCCGGAAATGATTCGAACTGCCCTTTTCTGAATTATAAAGACAGTAAAATATAAATCCAAATCCAAGTTTCTTTTAAAAATCTAATATAACATTTTTTGAATAATAAATTTTATATCCCAGAAACGTAAAGCTTAAAAATATCTAAGTGAACACGCTACAACATACATTCTTATATCCATTTCGGGAAGTTCGATTGTAAATAGTGAGACGTCATTATACAAGCGAAAGTCTTTGATTGCTATCTGTATTAGTGACGTCAGTTTAAAGATCCATTACTCCGATGATAGTACATTTTTGTATGCTGTTGCGCAGAGCAATCCTTATATGTGGAGCTCAACACAAGTTTGGACAAAATGTTTAAAAATTAGATCATACAATAATATAGGAAATTACTTACTGATAATAAGTAAATTATCATTATTTTATATTCATAATAATTGTTTATTATTTCAAGGAAATGTTTGTTTTGGAGTAATTTAAGTTCCCAATTAAATATTAGTATTACACGGTTAATCAAGCCCCATTTAATGTATTTATTTAGCGATATTATACAAGTAAACATTCTCATTTTACTCACATTTCCTTAATGATGTAAATGCATGCAGGTTTGATGAACACTTGCTCCCGTGATGGATAAAATACAACAAATGATGAAATAATAAATAGATAAATCTGGAATCGAAAATATTGTATAACTTTATTAACTTTGATGATAATAGGCCATTATCTCGAAATATAATAAAAGAGATTTGAAATTTGTAAATGGTGCATAATTGATACCTACCAAAAAAGCCTTTAATAACTGCATTTAGAATTCTCCCTTTGCAGTGTACAGAGATGGTGCTGCAGTGCATTTTTAAAAACCAGGCGTTTTGGAGCGTTTGTTTCTTCATTTTTTTGTTCTATGTTAGTTTTGAAAACTTTTTTGTTAATAATTCTAGACCATTGGTTATTTGGAACATTTTTCTTATTAAATGCGATACTTTCTATTTTATTGCATATTTTGAAGATTCTTACTAATTTCAAATTTCAGAAACATGATTGTAGATACTTGAAAAATTTTGAAAATTATAAAAATTTTCAAAATATGTAAAAATGTAGAGTATTTGTATTTAATAAAAAAAAAGTTCTAAATAACCGATGTTCTAAAGTTATTTACAAAAAAGTTGCAGGAGTTTTCAAAATTTATATAAACCAAAAATAGGCCAGTCATTTAAAACATCGTAGGTCGCAAAAAATTGCGCTGTTCTGATTTTTTGGGATATCGTTAGGATAGATACCAGTAGTGTAAAACCAAATTTGCAGCTTCGAAAGACCTGTGCTAACTGCGTGTAGCTGGAAAAACTTTGAAATTTTCGGACTTTTTTCATTTTCGGGTTGATAACTTCGAAAAGGTGCATCCTACGGAAAAAGTCACAGTGTACACTTTTAAAGTAGACAAAATTTGCTACAATTTGAATGCAACCGCAACTCTGTAGGTCCAATAGGTCCCGAGATACACCACTTTAAAAATTGGCCATTTTTTTTTGAAAAATTAAGGAAATCAGATTTTTCAAGAAATGGAGCTCCCAATGTAAATTGTTATTCATATTGCACAGTTACCTATAGAATGTTATAAAAATGATAAATTTATAATGGAGGAGTGGCCATAAGCCCCTTTTGTGGCCCCAATAACAAACTTTTTTAAATATGAGGCAAGATTAAAAAAATTTGTGTTTTTTCAAACTTCAACATTTAAAGATACGACAAACAATGTACATTTTACGTAATTCGAATTTTTACCATCGATAAAGAACGAAAATACGTGAAAAACACCATTTGTGCTTTTGGTTGGTTGTTTGACACTGAGCGCAAGAGAGTACTGCAAAGATTTTTAAATATGTGGTGTGAGAATGTAAAATCTTTGACATATGTAAGAGTCAAAGTTAGGGATGGAACGGATATCCGGTCCGGCTACTGCATCCGGCCAAACCGGATACTCGGCTCCGGCCGGATATGAAAAAATATCCGGTCAACATCCGGCCAAATAAAAACTGTCGAAAATGTATGAAACTTAAATGTTATTTATTAATTGTCAGTTATATATCAAAATATTTATACAATTAACAATGAACTAGAAACTACAATTAAAATAAACAACAAATATAAAAAAAAATAAGTCTCAAATTCTTCAATAGGCGTACATATCGATAATATGGACATATATATACTTAGTATATTAAATAACATTGAAAACAAAAGATCAAAAAATCAAAACAACATAAATTCTTAATATAATAAATAATATTAAAATTTAAAATCAAATTCTTTGGTCCTAATAATAGACTAGTAGGTACGTATGGTATAAATACTAAATAGTAATAAAATAATGAAAAATAAAACACAATTTTCGTGATTTAAACTGTTAAGTGACAAGAAGGGATTTTTTTTTTTTAGATTACTGTGAAGGAGCTGGGGATTGGCTCTTTCCACTGCGACCTATAAGGTCTCTTGTACTACTCCCTTTTTGTGCCTTAGAGCTCCCTATCCAAACATGGTCTTCCTAGTCTTTGAGTCTGTTGATAAGGACCCCCAGGTACGGTTCAGCCTGTCTTTCTCTCACCAAGCCGCCTCAGTCCAGTCAGGCTTTTACAGCTCAGCATATGGACTGAGATCTCCAACGAGAACTTGGGTCACCAATCCAAGCGCCGGACGCGACCGACGTTGCTTAACTTCGTCGCCCGGATCCGAGGCCACACAGAGAGCTGTACAAGAAGGGATTAATGTTAATACTAATAACTAATAACGATAATTGATTAATGGCAAGTTATGGTGAACAAACATTAAAGTTTCACCATTTGTGGCGTTCTGCCTATTACGGTCGCTGGTAAATATATTACCTGCTTCAGAAAATAATCTTTCGCTATATACACTAACACTTGGAGCACACAGATAGGTTTTCATTAACTTTTGAAGCCTGAGGAATTGTTCACCATAGCATTGGATCACTCTTTCTATCAATAACGGTAAACCCAAATATGACCCGACTTCTTTAGAAGGTGAATTTGATGATAGATAAACATTTCCTTTTGCTTTGGTTGTTTTGGGCTTTTCGATAATTTTATTGTAACAGTCCCAAATCGTATCGTATCTTGTTAAGTTTTGCAACTTTTGCAAGTGGCTGATTATCTTCGTCATCACATAATATTAATAAATACAAAAACATAACTGTGGATAGGACCAAGTAAACACATATAAATATTTATTATTAATTATTAATTAGTTCTGTTCTTGTGTACCATGCGCATTTCGTGTAATTACAATTACTTGCAGCAATGTGCAAGATTGGCAGGACAGGAGAATACGGGTGCGACTTGAATTTAATTGTAAATATCGTGGCCTGCTCGTAGATAAGGGTGTTTCTCTACTAATGGGAAAATTTGTGTCCAGAGGAAACTAAATGTCAAAAAATACAAAATACTAATATTTTTTTCATTAAAATTAAAGTAAATGATTGGTTATGTATAACTACAAATTGCCGAAATTTTCAAATTTTATGGAAATAGAGTTAAATTGTCAGTACCCTGGTGTGTCCCAAACCTAAAATCAAAGATACCAACTGTTGTAAATATTAAATTTTCTTTTTATTCATTATTATTATTACTCAAACTAGTTTATGATAATGGTTCTTGGCAATGTACATTGTTATATGATCTTTTTTGAAAATCATCATCTCAAAATACTGCATAAAACATTGTCCTACACTTTTTGACGTCAGTCCCCAGCCACATTTAAAAATGTGTTGGAAGCGAATCTACGTCTGGATTAACCACGTAGTTATGCTAAACGGAACGCATCCAACATGAGGTTTGTACAAATGAAACATGACGTTTTGGCGCTATTTTGTTTAGTAGTGAATCGGTCTTTGGTGCTAAGCAGACGTGTCTGGACTACTCAATAAATCAGTTCTCTGGTTAGCTTTTTTGGGTTTAATTTTCTCGATTTGAATTATTGTTCAGTTATTATACATTTTAAAAACAAAAATATACTACTATTGCCACTAGTGGATTGCATAATTATTGTAACTTTTTTAATAACGATCGATTCTTAACGAATTTGTCAATACTCTGTCGTCAGCCCCCTGCCAAAAAATAATAAATTAATAATTACCTAGTTTTTATATAAAAATCGACACAAAAATTGATATTCTGAAGATATTCTTAAATTCTTAAGTACCAGATATTAGATTTTAAGTGTAGAAGTTGATTTTCATTTTCTTTTTGATTTTGAATTGTTTTCTTTTTTGAGAATTTTAATTTTTGTTTCAAAAGAGTTTTGTTAATTTATGTTACTCTAGAGAATAATAGAAAACTTTAAATATAATAATCTACTGTAATTTCTTTAATTTCTGTTCCACAAAGTCAATTCAATGGGCAATGGTCTCAGTACCCTGGAATCATATTTTAGTAAATCGTAAATAAAATGAATACTACTCGATAACTTGACTGACCCTTCATAATAGAGGAAGAGTTAGACTGTACCTTTATATTAAAGTAAAAAGTTAATTAAAAAAAAGTCCTCGGACAAACTTGTATGGGCAGATTTCCCGTTAGTAGAGAAACACCCATAAAGCGATTGCTTGAAAAGGCGAGATATCCGGCCGGACCGAATTTTGAACTGGCCGTATATACTGTATCCGGTTATCCGGCTAAAAGCACATCCATCCCATCTCTAGTTAAAGTGGTACTCGCTTGTATTCAGCTGGGGCCAAAAAAGGGGCTTATGGCCACCCCTCCTTTGATTTATTTATTGTATCACAGCTACATATTTATACGATTCGTAGTTGTGAAATAACCTAGGCCTCATCTTTTGGATAAGTACATACCACCTACGGCTGAAAACCAGTTTTTAAAAACAGGAAAATTTTTTTATGAACGTAAAAATGGTATATTGGTATTGAGTATAAAATAAACGGTACTTGTGCATTATACTTTTTTAACATAAAGGATTTATACGCACTACCATTTACGTTAAATAAAGCACTTGTCCTGTATAACAAAGCTAATAATAATTAAAGAACTAAAAAGAAATGTTAAGTTTACAATCGTCGGGAGCTAAGAGGTGAGGTGAAAGGAGCCACACGTTCGTAACTCTCAGGAACAGTGACAGTGAAAAAACGTGGTATTCAGATGCTAATCGAAGTGAGTGAGAAACATGGCCTTCACCAGAACAAACAGTTTTTGAGTAAATTGAATGAAGTCACCTTACATGATGCATGCAGGAAGAGGTACACTGTGGAAAGCAATGTCCGTCGTGGAGGAGATCCAGCTCCTGAAGTTTTGACTTCATGCAGGGATAGGGAGAGCTCTGCCTCGGGCTCGAGGCATCACATACTTGGGGATATTTGTTTTCTTTGTGGAGAAAAAATCACTAAGGAATTTCTCAAGGCCCAGCAAAAATTACCTCTTTCTCGAAGGAATGTTGTCCGTACAGTAGAAACACTAGAAAAAGATCGGTATTTAGAAACAGCTGGACGTACTGGTGAATTTGTACCTTATTATTAATTGTACTCAACTTCATTTTACATGATATAAACTAGGGATGCATCGGGTAGTTCTTTTTATAAACGCCGGGAACCGGGTTCAACCTGAAATTTACACAGCAGGTACCGGATGTCATTAGGCCGGGTACCGGGTATTCACCGAGGAATCGTATCATGCGAAAAGTGACATAACCTAACTTTATTAGTCAAATTGGCAGTTGACAGGTTTGACATAAGATTTGTACACTACATTAATTTATTTTCTACAAATCTTGGATTTGATACACACACACACGGTGATTAGTGATAACTAGATAAATATACCGAGATATTGGCCAAAGAAGGCCATAATTTAACAATTTTTTCATATATAATATCACGAATGGTATTCGTCATGACTATTTCATGAATAAAAATTTAGGCAAAAGAAAACAAATTTATTAGATATAGGAAGTAAATTTTAAAAAATAAATACATAAATCACCAAATCTTGAACATTTGGGGCCGTTATAGGGCATCTGCATCATGTAACCAACATAACCTTAGATTTTAAGTTTTTCAAGTTTATTCTCATTTTTAATGTTTGTATACGCATTTTTGGCTTGAAGTCGTACTGGCTCCATGCAAATATTTAAAAATTCACGTAAATAATTTTTCAGTATTGTTGATTAATAAAAATAGACTGCTAATTACAGATTAGATTTCCAACCTATAAAAAGAGTCTTATTTTATTAGGACAAAGTATTTAGAACTTCATAAACATTACACTGAACTAAATTTTAGTTGAAAATATGGGAACCAAGCGGAAATTTTAATAATAGCTGCGAAATACTCTTAAATCTTAAGAAACACATATTTTACTTCCACGTCCAGTGGAAGTATAGTAACGACAAAAAAATTTTTAAAAATTTTTATTGTCCAAATAGGCTTAAAATGTCATGAAACGTCGAGATTTTAAGTTTGAGAGAAAAAAAATTTCTGTCTGTCTGTCGGTCTGTCTGTCTGTAACTTTTTTTTGTGCGCACGTTTACTCTGGAACCGTTTAAGATATTGACTTGAAATTTGGTACACATATGTACTTTAACGAGATCTAGAACTAGATTATATTTTCATCTTGTTCCGTCGAAGGGTTGGGGCGTAAATTGGGGTAAATTTGGGGTAAATGGGTAAATCAAGCAGGTAAGAGTTCATGAAATTGGTATTTAGTATATAAAGAGAAGCTAAGGTCTCAAAAAAATTTTTGGCATTAGCCACCTCCATTACCACCCCCACCTCCTTATTAAAAGGGATGAAAAAAAATTGTGATTTAGTATATGTACAGGAACCAGAAACCTCAAAATATTTTTTTACTTCATCCACCCCCCACTACCACCCCCCTACCACCACCCCCACCCCACTACCGATGTGGGGTATCGTTTTATGGGTTTTTGGGGTAGAGGATTTCAAATATTATATTATTAAAGTTCCATAAACAATTATTTTCACATACAAAGTTTTTTCGTTGTGAGTGACTTGGATAGAGAATCTGGATGTGGAAGTAGTGATTCCTTGGGCAGCGGTTTTTGAGTTTAGCTGTGACGTCACGTGCAGATGCTCTCACAGTTTTTACAACTGACGTTTGCAAAAATTATTGTAATGACGCCCCACTTGTTGAATCGGTTACTATGTTTTCAAAAAACAAAGGAAAATTTGCCGTTGAAGAACAGGTTGGTTGCTTCATTCTGGCTTTTCATTGGTTGAACAACCCTGGCAATACTTTAAATGTTAAATTTCGTCGATGCGAAACTATTTTTTGATTAAAATGATCGATTTTGATTGGACGAAATTTATAGGAATGAAATAGTCAACTAAAAATAGTTTTTATCTGCAAAGCGGATTTTCAAATGAAAAACATGTATTCTTCATTTTTTGTTCAGAATAATGTATTGTACTAATTTGAAGTGATTTTGCAGCAAAATTATTGTTTAAAAATTTTAATTAATTTATTTTAATTTAAGTATTTTATTTTTTAATTTTTGCCATTTTAAATAATAAAACAAATATTTTGTTGTAAAACCAATTCAAACTAGTACAACACATTATTTTGAAGAAAAAATGAAGAATACATTTCTTTCATTTGAAAATCCGTTTTAGAGATAAAAATTATTTTTAGTTGATGAAACTGTTAAATTGTGACCTTTGTCCAATATCTCGAAACCCTGTCATTGAAATTTTTTGTGCTCGTGGAGACTTTTAATTGACATGTCATAAACTACCACTGTGCAGTTTCAACTCCTGGGAGTGAAAGCCAAATTACGTATAAAAGGTGCCTTTACCGTTTATTAGATTTTTGTTTTGTTTGTTTTCTGGAATAGAGAGCCATGCCTACTATAAGTGAAACTTATCTCTTCTTTAAATATGGGACGTACCAAAAAATATTTGTATTTTTGTTCAAAATTCAAAACACTCAGTCACCAACAAATTTCTCCCCTCCGCTCATCAGTTATTAAGCGTGGGCTTTCGAGGGGCCCGCCAGAAATTTTGACAAAAAAATTTTTTTCCCGCTCATCAATTATTAGTACCGGGCCCATGATTTGATGCGAGGGGCCTGGTCACCAGCAGTAGAATTTAAAAAAATCATTAAAATCGAATAAACGGTTTAGAAAAAAATCAACTTCAAGATCACAGCAAATTTTGAAATTATGCAATATTTTTGTCTGCGAATGTACAATGTTAAAAGTAGTGTAATCATTTTGTTGGGTAACTGTTTACCCAACAAGACTATCACACTATTTTTATATGTATATTGCTTTTATGTTTTAAATTTATAAATAAAACCTTTAAAAAATGACGTTTATTTCTTTAGTACCCGATACCCGGCCGGGTAGTTTTGTTATCCGGCGAAACCAGGTTTCCTTTAAAAACGGACGGGTACCCGGCATACCAGGTATTTACCGGGTACCCGGTGCATCTCTATATTAAACCATTTTCCACTGAGTTGTCTTTCTTATCCTTTACAAAAGTCCTGCAATTCGTCATGCTCCATTTCGTGAAAAATCCGATTTCCTTAATTTTTCGTTCTTTCCAGATAACAAGGGAACTATTGGCCCTACAGGGTTTCTCTTGTACCTAAATTAAAGCAAAATAACTGCTCTACAGCTTCATCTCCCATGACTTTCCTCGTAAGATGAGTGTTTTAGCCGATATTCTGCTCGGAAGACGGCTAAAACTACAATATCGAACTTTTTGGAAAAAATAGCCAATTTTTGAAGTGGTGTATCTCGGGACCTATTGGAGCTGCGGTTGCGCTCAAATTGTAGCAAATTTTGTCTACTTTAAAACTGTACAGGATGACTTTTTCCGTAGGATGCACCTTTCAGAAGGTATAAGCCAAAAACTGAAAAAAGTCCGAAAATTTCAAGGTTTTTCGAGCACCACGCAGTTACCACAAGTCTTTCGAAAACTGCAAACTTGGTTTCATACTGCTGGTATCTATCCTAACAACTTCCCAAAACATCAGAACAGAGCAATTTTTTGCGACCTAACGCGGTTTTTGGGTCTACGGTTACTTGCCTAAAAATAAAGAAAATAAATCATGTAGCTCCAAAGCTGGTATTTACAAGATTTTCTATGTAGGTGTCTGAAAATAAGGAGTATGCCACCTGGTGGTCTATAGTCAAACTAATTACTGGGCCTTTCGGTCATTGTCTTTTTAGTGTACGATGATATCAACAATAAGTATATGATAAACTAAGATGTTAAGTTATTAAAAATATGATAGCGTTTAAGCATACATACAATTAGCTGGGGCCAACCTAGTCGGTATCCTTTGCAGATTGCAGGGACAACTCATGAAAGTTGAGTTGGAACGGCAGTGTTCAAAATATACCCTCTTTGGTGTAGGCACCTTTAACTAGGCATTGAGAGGGAGAAAACTGGTGCAAATAACCATGGCCCAAGTGGTAATAATAGTGGCCTGGACAATCACATATTGTAAGTAAAATTTTTGAAATAAGGAAATATGTAATTCCAGTATATTTAAAAGCAATATAATAATATACTATTGCACCATTATGTTTTACCCCTGAATATTTCTATTTCATATTTTACAAAATACTGTTTCATTTATTTTACTTAAAGAATTAATAAATATCTTTTCAGTTATATTCAATGTACCACTGATTTCATGGGTATTTGAATCTGAGACACTTGTTTGTAAACATAGATCATACACATTTATTAAGTTTTGTGTTGAATGGGTTGTACCACAGAAAATAATATGTCCTTCATTTAAAACATATTCCCCTTCATACACACACTTAGAATTTTTACATTTTTAGTGCTTTTCAAATGTTCCATACATTGCAATATGCTTAACCTAAATGTCACTCATGTTTCCTGAAAAAAAGTGATTTAAACTACAACTGTACATAAATTTTAAAAAATATTTAAGTCTATTAATACTAAACTAGCCAGACACCGTTTATGTCGAAGAATGTACTTTTTCAAGGGAGAAACTAGATAACCTAAAAAATATGAATATTGCTGAATAATGCCATTAACATCTTGCAAATCACTTAAAACAAAATCTTGAAAACCATTAGGCCATGTATTATTAAAATTATTGTTTATAATGCCAAAAATAACAATAAACAGAAAGAAACAAGGTATGGAATTCGCCACATAAGCAAAGAAAGGCCCATTAATCAGTTCACGGGTTCTCCGCTTTGGCGCTGACATCTTAAATTCAGATGCATATAGTTAGAATTATTCATAATTCATGTGCTCTGCAAAAGAAAAATTCTAATAGCAGTTATTTTTGTTTTTTTTTTTTTCGTATCAGTCATACGCCATCTGCAAATTTCAAACATCTATTATTTTTCGAGATAATAGCCCGGGGACTTTTAACTGAAACACCTTGTATATCCGAAAAATATTTTTTACTATAATTTAAGCAAGCAGAAAATAATTGACGTTAAAATAATAGCTCCCATTATTAGTACCGTAACTAGAGGTTTTAACTTCGTCTTTAATGTCATATGAACTGAATTTCGTTGATTTTTGACAACTTAATAGTAAGTGAATCGAAAAAAAGTTTCTATTATGAGAGGGCTTGCTAATCTGTAGAATTAATGGTTTCAAAGATCTTTACATCTTTATAGTAACGAATTCATATTAGACATTCCAGAACAGGGTTACCATACTGGATTACACATAAATATTTGTCAGATTTAACCTAACAATAATAATAATGATAATAATATTCAATTGCCCATTTTATCAGTAATTTCAATTTATGTAGATATCAGTTTGTAGTGTCAGAACTTTTTTAGTTTAATTTATTTAAAAAATGTATAGGTATTTGATCCTTCTTTAATTAACAAGCACTTAAATGATCTAAATAAATTAACATTTGCCATTCAAACGTCATTTTGGTTGTCAAATAACGTAATATTGGAATGCCTAATTATTGTTGTAATTAGGAACATTATTTTTTTTATTAATATTTATTTCCCTCCATTAAGAGTGAAGTAATAATTTACTTAATATGTTTATGTTCAATTTTCAAGCAGTAAATTGTTACTTTTTACATAAAATTTTTATTTTGCTATTATATTAATTCTTGTAGAACTGAAAGTATTGTGTATACTTTCTGGAAAACAGGGAAAACCTGGAAAAGTCAGTAAATTTATAAAAAATAAAAAAGTCAGAAACTTTATTAAAACTACTTACACCATCTTGCACCTCCCTGCTCATCAAAAAATGTTTTCTATTCCCCTCCCCTTTTTATTTATTTTTCCATAAATATTTTTTTTTCTTTTTTTTAGTTTTCAATAGCCCAGTGCCATTCTATAAAGTTGCCTCTAAAAGTCTATCAAAAAATTTTTTCAGTCGGTTCAGCACTCAAAGAAATAGTATGGGTAAATTCAACAAAAAAAAATGGTAAACTAACAATATCGTTAATTTTGTTAAACTAAACTATATTGATGGTATTTTTAAACAAGAGGTGATTGTTATTTTAATTAATAAAAAGTTGTCGTACAACAAAACAAACATTAACTTAAAAAATAGATGAATAAGACTATTATTTTTTTCGTCTGACTATTATTTTGTTGAATTCTGTTAAATTAAACTAGATAATAGTATATTTTATTTTTAACTATTATCGAATTGTAATTCTAACCCAGTATTAGTTCGCTGTATTATTGTATTTGGTAGACAAACCAATATTATTGTCGTCTTTTAGAAGTTCTAAAAGAATTACCATAAAATTTGCTTGCTTACCACGTAGTCTATTACAGAAATTATTCCCAGATGACGCCACATACAAATCACTGACAATAATCAATCATTCATTATCTTATACTCTTATGAATTTATAGAAAATTAATAACATTATTGCAATGTTCAAATTCTCTCAGGGATCATCGATATATTTGGATGGATCTTATAAACGATCTCTAATCTTTGGTTTGGGTGGTCTGATGTCTCAATACTGACATTTTGGCTAACCAAAAAAAACTTCATCATACAATAAAGTGTAGATCAACCTAAAAATTAGGTAGTTAGTGAACAAAAAACAAAGTCGTACTATTTAATTATAGACCAAATTGAAAATGGTTAGTGAACATAAAAAAATGTCATTGTACTATTTAATTTGTTACAAGAAGATATGATTATTAAACTACTATTTGTTTACGAAAACAAATAAAGTTGTATGACTATTCTTTTCTGATTGATTTAACTATGAAACTAGATAGGCGCGATTTCATATGCTCTTTTTGGTTGAATTTACCTATCATTTTCTTTGAGTGAGGAATGTAGGAGAAATTGTCAAATTACATTCACGGCACGGCACGTCCCACCTTAAAAGCAATTATAGTACTGAAGTACTGAATGATTTCTATAGTAAATATAGTTTTGAAATTAAATAAAAATATTTCTTAATATCTATTTTTGGCTGTTGATAAGGATGCCTGATAGAAATGTAATTTAGTTAAGCACAACTGAATAACCATAGATTATAAAAGCTTAGAGAGATTAGAAATCTTAGCAAAGGTATTTAATTTGCCAAAAATTGTTGCTTATGCTAACTTATTTGCATCTGTGAATATTAGATACCTACTAAAAAACCATTATTGAAGAAAAATAAAATATTCATTTTTTTATTTTGAATCATTAAAATAAATATTAATATCTAATGGGTACGATAGAATTCTTATTAAGTCAGTCCCATACCCTGCAAGCGATTTTAAATCACTGATTTGCAATGAAATGAAAATTTGGCTCAGGTTATTTTAAAATATTTTCTGGTGTGTAATCTTATCTTATTTATTTTGTTTGATCAATAAATTGTTCCTTTTCATATGATCCTTTTATCAAAATCTTAGACCACATTTGATGTTATATTTAAAGGTGATTAAGGTTTATATACATATTTGAATAAGTCCTAAGCTAACGTACTGTGTCAAATAATGGTTGTATTTTAAATTATAGGATTCTCTTTTAATGTCATTTCTACCCATTTTTCTGTGCCTGAAGTAAATTGATGCAACAGATTTTGGTTTTAAAAAAATTATTTTTTAGTTTTTATTTATTTATTAGTTTTATGAGAAACTCTTATTACAGCTTGTACAGATAAACCATAATATAAACATAGACATTAACTGTTATGCTTAGACTTGGGTTTTAATACAGTCTGTAGAACAAAAAAATGGTGAATAATCCTTACAAGGAATTTTTTGTTTGTATAATGTGGGGGGGGGGGGTTACCACAATAATTAATGTTTTCCACAAGAATATCGTGTCTGCTACAGCCGCCGTGTTGAAAGAATAACAGTCAAAATAGCTTTTTCTCAATTATTTCCTTTCCTGTTAGTTCTATCCGAGAATTAGGTATTATGAAAATGAAAAAGACTACAACTTTTATTTAAACAATTTTTCTCTATTGTTAATATTTTACGATTTACAGCCGTCAGAATGGCGAAAATTTGTGCTTCGCTGCACATTAAAATGAATTAAAATAAACACCACAGATAGTAGACAACCCCCAAATCCATAGCCAATGCTGTGCGGAAGGGGGTTACACATTTGGAAAAACGCAGACATACATCCACACCCACCGGTGTTGTCAATACTGGGGCTGGGGGTCGAACCCAAAGCACGGTAGGCAGTCGATCAGCATATTCACCACTCAATACGCCTTAACCGATTGAGCTACCACATTTCTGCAATTATCTCTGTTCTCATTGCTCTTACGCAGTAATTAGTTGTTATCAATATTATAAAATTTCCCAAAACTTTTGTTTAAACAATTTTCTTCCACGGTGAACTGTTTTAAAATTACAGCAGCTCGAAATTAAAAAGTTATGAAACTTTCGAGCTGCTGTAACTTGTAAACAATTGATAGTGCAAGAAAATTGTTTCAGTAAAAATTTTGGCAAATTCTATAATCTACAATATTAATAATAGCTAATTACTACATAGGAGCAATGGGGACAGGTAATTGCAATAATCTACAGTGAAGCGTACATTTTCACATGTTTGTGTGAGTGAATCGCAAAGTATTTATTTATTTATTTATTTATTTATTTATTATACACTACCCAACAGAACATGTTCCAATTACAGGGTAGGAAAAATACACAATAACAAAATAACAATAACAAGATACTTAATATTACAAAATACACAATATAACAAATTTTCAAGGTGTGTAACGTATATATAGGTTTTGAGATAATTAAAAGCACATACAATGAATTTTATTAGTTGTTATAGCAAGCAGTTCTTATGTCTGTAACACTGCAATTAAAAAGGTTAACTGTATCCTGAATATCATGCCGGTTATGACACATAACATACACCGGTGAGAATTCTAATAGATTTGTTCTTGGTGTGGGTAAATAAAAAAGATTAGTTGATCTTGTTTGCACCAGTGGCATATGAATAAGCGCATTAACTTTTGCCAACAGTTCAGGACATTTTATTTTATTATTGACAAGTTTATGCAAAAACATAGCAGAGTGAAGCAACCGCCTTCTGGCCAGTTCCTTAGCATTGAACCTTTCTAGCAGCTTGTCGTGCGGAAACCCCATTGGCGGATAGATTTTGTCCTCCCTAAATGCCATAAATTTTAAAAATCTTCTATGAATTTGTTCGATAGCTTTACTATATACAGCGTTGTTAGGATTCCATACAACAGAGCCGTACTCAAGTTTAGAATGCACAAAAGACATAAATAGAATTTTTAATGTGTCAATGCTGTTGAGCTCACCGGAGTTTCTAATGATAAAGCCCAGGATTTTATAAGCCGATGATATAACGATACTGATGTGCTGGTTAAAGGTCAGCTTACTATCAAAAGTGATGCCTAGATCTTTAAATACCTCTGGTTTATTTAAATGTACTTGATTTATAGTGTATTCATGCTGCACATGATTCACTTTTCTAGTATAGGTGACAGCATTGAGAGGTAGGAAGTTTGAGGTGCACCAGTCGTTTATTAGATCCAAGTCAGCTTGCAGTAGCAAACAGTCAGATTCATCCTTGATAGCTAGATACAGTTTGAGGTCATCCGCATATAATAAACAATAGCAGTTCAGGCCAAGTACAATGTCATTTATGGCCCTTGTGGTACCCCAGAAGTACAAACTATTCTTTCAGATTTATGCCCACGATATTGAACATACTGGTTTCTACATTTTAAGTAGGACGAACAGAATAGAACTAAGTCTTGGTTAAAACCGAAAGCAGAAAGCTTTTTTAGTAAAATACCGTGGTCAAGTCTGTCGAAAGCCTTTGAGAAGTCTGTATAAATGACATTTACCTGTCCATTGCCATCCAACGCCTCCGAAATAAATTGTGTAACACAAACCAGGTTGTTGATTGTCGACCTGCCTGCCACAAAGCCGTGCTGATTAGGACAAATTTGTTCGTTGACGTGTGTGGATCTCCTCATATAGAGTGAATTCAAAGACTACTAAAATTAATGATGATGGTGATGGGTCGATAATTTTCTGTCAGTCCAATTATCTTTTTTAAAAACGGGAATAATTTTGGAGTTTTTCCATAACTCTGGGAACGTGTTACTGTTAAGGGCTAAATTAAATAAAATAAGTAAAGGTTTCGCTAAGACATTGGCACAGTCTTTGATAAGAAATTACAGTATACTGGTAAATTTGTTTTTTAACTTCTTGATAGCTTTACATATCTTTTCTTCATTCAGTTAGACTGACGGTTCATGTTCATTCTCATCTATGTCAGTGTTATCAGAGTCTACGTACTCAGATGATTCTGTAAAAGCAGTTCTAAAGTGCTCAGCAATTGCGTCGACAATTTCTTGAGAATTGCCCAAAGAATTACCATTGTAGGTCATGCTATTTGGAATGGTTGTCGTGTTCTTTTTGCTATGAATGTATGACCAAAAAGATTTAGGATTCGTCTTAAAGTTATTTTCAATATTTTTGACATACTGTTCATGTGCTAGCTTAATATCATTTTTTATTTTTGATCTTAGTTCTTTAAACTTTTCGAGGTCCTGAGTGTTGTTGAATTGCTTATATTTTTTCCATGCTGAATTTTTTTTCTAATATCATTAATTATGTCTTTGTTATACCATGAGGGATACCGATGACTTTTGGAATAAGTTGAGGGATAAGTCCTTGGGACGCATGTCATAAATATATTATTAATAACGCTGTAGAAGTCTTCTACAGCTGGGTTAACATCCTCATAATTTGTTAGAAAAGACCAATCTGTTTGTAGAAGTTAGTTGTACATTGTGACATAATCGGCTTTTTTTAAAATTAAAAGTCAATCCGGACTTGACTGAAAACATATGTCTCGCTTCGTCATTTCCTTGAAGTAGGTTAATACACATTGGTGGATGGTGCATATCTTACTTTCTCATGGAAATTTCTGATTTATGAACTTGTAATGAGGTGATATTACTTATGACTAAATCTAATAACCTACCTTTAACATTAAAAACTGAATAATATTGATCAAAATTATAAAATTTACAAAAGTTTTGCAAAGCCCGTAGTTTCGCAGATATACTTGTGACATTGGTCTCATTATATTCTGGTAAGTTAAAGTCACCAATAAAGCATGTATCCCATGTTTGTATTGGTTCTAAATTTATGAGAAACTCAAATAATTCCTGATAAAGTCCAGCAGCTGAGTTCGGTGGAATATATATTACGAGCAAGACAAAAGTGTAGTTATTAATTTTAATTTTTAAACCTAATAGATCAACGCTGGGAATATTTATGGCAATTTCGTTCATATTAATAGGAGTGACTGTATTACTTATCTACAGCACAGAGAACCCCGCCTCCCCTTACTAGCCCCAGGTTTTGAAATTTACGATCTGCACCAAATAAGTTATTGGTATTGGCAATAAGAAAAATTTTTGTGTTGACAGATCAATGAAAACTCGAAAAATTCGAATAAAATTCGTTCTCTTAAAGAAATAACACTATTATAAGTCAGTTTTATTGATTATAGAAAATTAGTAAAAGTATGAATAACATCAAAACAATGGAGCAGATGAAATTCACAAATGTATTTCAAACTTCGAGCTGCTGTAATTTTTAACAATTGACCTTGAAAGAAAATTTAAACAAAAGATTTGGGAAATTTTATGATCTGCAATATTGATAATAACCAATTATTAAATAGTAAAATATTAACAATAGAGAAAAATAGTTTGAATAAAAGTTGTAGCCTTTTTCATTTTCTACAATATTGATAATACCTAATTTTAAGATAGAACTCACAGGAAATGAGATAATTGAGAAAAACTTATTTTGACCGTAATTTTTCCAACATGGCGGTCGTAGCGGACACGATATTTTTGTGGAAAATTTGAGTTAATGATGGGGGGGCAACTCTTCCTACAGTATAAAAAAAGAAAATATCTTGTAGGAATTATTCGTGGGTCAAATGACAGATTTAGGGCCGGTTTTATAGCTTCAGATTAAACCAAAGTTTAACTTGAAGATTCACCTAGAGGTTTAAATTGTAGATTTTAGTGTTTTGTAAAATACCGTTTTATAAGTGTTTGTCAAGATCATCAGTGTTCTGTTATAGAACCTCCCAGAATCAACCATAAGTCGAAGAATAAATAAAAATTTCGACTTACGAAAAAAATTGTCAAGATAATTAATTTAGAGCATAACATATTTATGGCATCAGCGCCGGAGCCTGGCACAAAAGGACTCATACACGCTCACAGAAAAGTAAGGCACAACCAGGCGCACAATTCAAAAGTATGCCAAAAAGGTGAAAAGGTGAAATTTCTAGTTAAACTCTAGTTTAATCTGAACCTATAAAACCGGCCTTGACTATACTATTTAAAATAATTTAAATTTTTGTGTAAGTTAATTTCGTTTAAAGAAAAAATAAAAACAAAATTTATCTAACTATCCGGAAATAGTCGAACCTCAGGACCAGTTTCATATTTGTTTAATAGTAACTTTAAGATTTCAAGTTTTCTTTGAATAAATGAACCTAATTTTACAATCATGATTTGAATTAACTTTAATGAAAATAAACTTTAACCCGTTTGTAGTAGTCGGTAGGTAAATTCTGATCCGAATAAGTGCGGAAGTTTTGAAACATGGGAATTTGTAGATTTCGATGCCCTGAATGAAATAAGAAAAAATGCAAAATGTGATCTCAGCCGCCGGCGTCCCCATATTAAAAAAATGGCTCAAAAACAATTTTGAAATATCTCGCTTCGGGTGCCTCATACGACAAGAAATGTTCTTACGAAAAGAAAAGAGCATTAAATTTTCTACAAATATGTCCCATACATTTTTTCGTTAAACTGAATAGTTTCGGTGCAGCAGCCAGCATTCTTGACAAAATTATGATTTTTTGCAATTTCTCAATTTAGTGCGACTTTTATGAAGGGGTATTTTTGTGTTGAGAAACAAAATTTGTTTTCATATGTGAAAATCCTGAAATATAGTTGATTTTACTTGTCTGCTCCGCATAGCTCAATGTTCAATACTCGTTTCCACACCACCTTGAGGTAGAGTATATGGCGCATTTTTTTTTAGGCAGGCTAGTCGTGGATTAGGCCTATAGCCTGCTTCTTGCATCGTTTTTGTGCTTAATGTCAAAGGTATAGGTTCGTTGTATCTTTAACAATACTTCCTTCGGAAATTGCTTTCGTTGTGCTGTCCACTGATTTTATGTATTGATTGTTCTCCATGCTTGCTAGAAATGTTTCGACTGGAAAGTCGACTTCCTCGTCGTCATGAAGCTCGTCGACTGTTGCTGCATTGATGCAGCTTTGTCCATTAGAAAATTTGCAAATTGCAGAACATTTTAACACTGCCTTTCTACAACCACATGCTGCATTGCACCGTTTCTTGCATTTACAGGAAAGAAACTTAAGTAGCTTTTTAGGAGCAGGATCTTTCAGCATTGTTACTGGTGTAAGCTCAGCTTTGCTCTGTTTCCAGCCCCATTCTTCTAAATTTTTACGAACACCCTGCCACTCCTGGACTTGATAATATGTCCTGGATGAATGCTGCCGTGCGCCGCTGCAGCTGTAGGTCGTAGAGACGCGATGCTAAACTTGCTTTTTGTGAGCGATCTTACGAAACATTGGTAACGATAAGCGTCCATAAAGATATTTCTCCATGTTTAGCTCCATGCACTGCCAGAAGAAAGCTTTCTCCAGCACCAGCGATAGCGTCCGGTTCAGCATTACTATCTTGAAAATTTTGAATGCTGTCCTATAAATCCTGATGCATTTGTAGGATGCTCAGGACCTTTAGTTTACCCTGATTAAAAACCGCAGAAGTTGTTTCACGCCTGCTAAAAGCATGAAGAAATATTATATTATCAGTGATGATTTTACCGCTCGACAAACTATAGGAAGAATACAATCGCTGCAAGATTTTACCCTTTCCTGGCTTCAAAAAAATAAACGTTTTGACAAGCAGTACCCAAAGCTGTAAGGCCAACAATTATCGCATAATCAAACTCCAAGGACATTTCTATTCCTGTATTTACAATAAGCGTGTCTGCATCTTCCGCTGCTTGTTTCACAGAGAAATTGGCATCTTCGAAGGTCTTTTTTAAAAGGGAGATAAGACAACTTTTATTCGTCTCATTCGATAAAAATTTTGTTCGAGATACAGCAGAGCTCATGAATTCGACAATTAGCACATCCGCTGTAAAATACTGTCTCGATCTCCTAAGCTTAAGAGTTCTTCATACTCTTCTTTCGTCACATCCACCGAGTATCCATATTTTTGTGAATAATGCTTAACTTCACTCGACTGCTGCATTGAAACTATTCAGTTTAAGGAAAAAATGTATAGGACATATTTTGTAGAATTTAATGCTCTTTTATTTTCATAAGAACATTTTTTGCCGTATGAGGCACCTGAAGCAAGATATTTCAAAGAAACTGTTTTTGTGCGCCATTTTTTCTTGTTTCATTCGGGGCATCGAAATCTACAAATTCCCGAAGTTTCAAAATTTCCGCACTTATTCGGATTAAACCCCCCTGTTTTATGCCCTCACCACTGTATTATAGGGGGAATCTGTTTCAGGCTCTCTAAAGTGGCATTATAGTTAATTTTATTTTCCAAAGTTTTGAATCGTTGTGAAAATAGTTTAGATTATATTAAACTAGGTTTATTAATTGAAATTGATTTTCGCTAAAATACAATTAAAAACAAATGTATGAAGCGTGACCTTACATTTTTTAAATGAGAGATTACATGAAAAGATATATAGTATATAGTATAGATATATAGCATATTTTTAGTGTTCATTATATTCTATGTTAAAAATTAATTTACCAAGTTATATGTTCTTTTTTATCCCCAGTAAGTTTGTGTATTAAATTACATTTTAAATTAATAAAGCTGAGGCGCATTTAAATGCAAGGCAAATTTTTGTTTAACTCTTTCAACTCAAAATCATGCACAAAAATAGCCTTTGCTGCACGGGATGTTTTGTTCTAATTCATTTGTTTGTTTTTCTTGTTATTGGGGATTCCTAAGCAATAAAATATACTTTAGTTACGTTTGTGGAGATTTATTTTTTGTTTTAAGTATATGCTTTGGCGTGGTACCATATACATAGTATACATTACAGTGTATACAGTACACTATTCATATACAATATGCAGTATGTAATTTGTACCACCATGCATTAAACGAGTCATTTTGCATGATTCAAACAGTGTACCACCATGCTTGAACGAGTTAAATCTTGTGTTTCTAAAAGAAGCATAAATCATAATAAAATGAAGAAACTATTGTAGAACGAGCATCTAAAATAAAAAATGCTAATAACTGTGTTCGTTGGACCTATTTGGTTTTTCAAGAATTTTTAGTGTGGGAAAGGCTTTATGGACAGCTGTCCCTTGATTATTTGTTTGTAATTAGACACATTGACAAAGGTTTCAATAATTGATCAATTTTTTCTGATTTTTTACAGATGATGAAAGGTGATTTTTATGTACTGGAGTATATGGGCTGGGATACAACATATAGAGAAATAGTTAGTAACGATCGGCTAAGAGTGAAAAACAACAACCCGCCTATTGAACGTAGCATGTTTCACAAATTTGAAATTGAAGTTCCTGAAGATGTTCGTGAATAGTAAGTCGATTTGCCAGAAATGAGAATTAGTTGGTTAAAATGTATATATATATTTTTTGTAGTGCCAAGATAGAAAATGCTCACAAGGAATTCCAAAAGGCTATCGGTGCCGGTTACATTAGTTACAATGCCGAGAAAGGCGTTCTTGTAGTAATTTCTAGGTGCGAAACGAGTCGTAGGCGTGCGGCCCTCCTGCAAGACATGCATTTCAGGAGTCTCTCACAAAAAGTGCTCTTATTGAAACGTACTGAAGAGGCGGCACGGCAACTCGAAAGTACCAAACTGGCAACTATAGGAGGGTGAGTACATATTTTAGAATAGCGAAGTTTTTATGACCAAGGCATCAAAAATTTAAACTCAAAAACTCTAATCGAGTAGGTGATATATTAGCAAAAGAGAGAAATTAAATTATATTTATTTATTGCAGTTTCTTTGTGTGTATGTTCCATATTTTCATAGAGTGTAAAAAAGAGTGGAGTTTTTTATATTTTTAGTTTAATTTTGTTATATTTTTAATGTGTTTTGTCTCACAAATTATTGTAATATTTCCAAAATACGTCATTATGAGGTGTTATAAGAGAAAAGTGTGACTTTTTGTAACATGTTCTTGAGAAAATCAAAGGAACAAAACGTGTACGTGTTTTGTATATTTCAGATTTTAATATGTGGTTAGGAAATTATGAAAGATAATATCCTCCTATTTTAACATTTTCACTGCATTTGGTAGTCATACTCGAATCAGTCCAACTAGAATATATTAATCTTTTCTAATTAATTCTTCCAAAACTAATGATGTAGTAGTTACTACAGATGCAAATACACTTGAATACTATACTCGAAGCGTGTTTTGCCAACCATCTTGACATCATCTGGGAATGATTAAAACATTTTCAGATGATACTTATGGGCCAGTTGTAAAAAAAGAGCTCTGAACCTTAGTTCGGTTGATCTGTAGTTCAAGATCTGACTGTTGATCAAAGCAGAAGCGTTGTATAAACTTAAATCAGTGATTGACCAACTGACCAGTATTTAACAGTTGGTAGTCCAAAGTTGCTAATTAATAGGAACTTTTAGATTTCCACTATAATTCTGACTGGCTTTTGACGTAACCATTGACCGCCTGACCCAAGTTGTTAGTGTTTGGAGCTTATTTATATTTGTGTTGAAATATTGACAACAGATAAGGAAAAATAATTATAAACCTTAATATTTAGTTTGAGATATATAAAAATTGTGAGGTATCTTGATTAACAAAGGTAAGTTGAGTTAAAGAAATACATGAATAAGAAATGGCTTTTGCCAGAGATTTTGCTGAAGAAAAACACGAACAAGAAATGGCGCTTGCCAGAGAAGCGCATCAACTCAAAATGCAAATAATTAAGGAAAATTTATATAATTTAAAATAGAATACATAGTTTTATTTTCTTCTGTTATGTAGTCTAATTTCTTCTAGCACATAGTTAGGATTGGTAGGTAATTGTGTTAATAGATTCCACAATAGGCATGTTCACAAAATTTTAATTTTAATTGAAAATGATAGATTTATCGGCATTATATACTAAAATGTAATAATAAAATAATATATATGTTTTTATTTTGCCAGCTAAAAAACGTTCCCAGGCAGAGGCTAGAGGAATATGACGTCACTTACGCCGGCCTGTGTGTGTAATGTGGGCCCGTTGTTTTTTATTGAAAGACTAATATATTATTGATCAGCATGTTTTAGAACCCCTATATCCAAATTTTAAAGACATTTTGATTTATGATTTTCGAATTACAGCCTCCTAAAACTATATTTTTCAAATACCTATTAAATAATTGATATCTTTTAAGCGAATTGTTTTTCGAAAAAAAGTCATTCTTCATTTTCTTTTTAAATTCACTTTTTCTACAACATGGCGTTTCATAAGCTAAGAATTTTTATTGAACCAGCAGCCCTGTAAACTATACGAGCATTAAGGATTGCCAAATTTGAAAGCATGGACGACAGTGGGTGATAGAAAAAGCGATTTTAAACAGAAAAAGAGGAATGACTTTTTTTCGAAACGAACTTCGTTTCCAAATTATAAATTGTTTGATATTTTTGGTAATTTTTCAATGAAAATTCTTAGTTTATGAAAATTTGTACTTTCAAATTTTCATAAACTAAGATTACGCTGGGTTGTAGAAAAAGTGAATTTAAATAGAAAATGAAGAAGTGACTTTTTTTCGAAATACAATTCGTTTAAAAGTTATTAATTATTTAATATTTGAAAAATATGATTTTATGGGACCGTAATTCGAAAATTATAAATCAAAATATCTTCAAAATTTGGATATAGGCTATTGCTGATCAATAATATTATATTCGTCTTTCAATAAAAAACAACGGGCTCTCATTACACATACAGGCCAGTGTACTTGCAAGGTAAGTGACGTCATATAACTAGCCTCTGCCTGGGAACGTTTCTTAGCCTCGCTGCATTTGGGTGATTTCTATTACGAATAATTGACAAAATTAAAATATTTATTAATAAAAAAAAATCTGATTTTGGTACTCGGGACTCTAATGTATGGTTTTAACTAATATTAATGAATATTATTTTTTTTTGTGAACATCCCTATTCTATTCTATTAGAGCGATTTCGTAAGTCTATCGTGTCGTTTTTTTTTTTTTTTTGGCGTAGAACCAGGTCAAACATGTTAGGTTCCTTTGAGTATGTCACCGGGCATATGAAATCATATTTTATGACATTTTTTTGTGATCTCGAACTTTTTAAATCAATAAAAAATGAAAAAAATTTATTTTTAAAGAAAATTGTTTTTTTTTTGTTTCCACCGCCATATCTTTAAAACTATTAAAGTTACCGAAAGTTTTTTTGTGTCAAATTAAAGCACACACTGTAGCGCTTTTACCAATATAAACGGTTTGGGCACAGTTCGCACTTTCATTTCTATAAAAATCAGATAAACTAAAAATATATATTTTATGTATTGAAATCTTCACCAATCTGTAAACTTTTTTATTTTTGAAAATATTTACATACATGCTGCGAAGAAAATAAAGCCTAATAATCACAAAAGTTTTTGAAACAATATATTTCTTCCTAAAGTGTACTGTTTGGCAACAGCGATTTTTTTTATCAGCGCTGAATGCGACATTGGGCCGCAATTAATACACCTCGCATGCAGGGTTGGTCAGATTAGTCGCCTAGAAGTGGCGGTTGACGAAAGTAGTGGCGGTTAGAGTGTGCTGTATGTACTTATTTAGTTTTCTAAAACAATGGAGTTTATTATTTGTAAAAAAAATGTGCTTGTTTTAAGGAAGGCCTGCAAATGTCGTTCCTGTAACAACATTATTAAAGATTTCGAGGCAGATATGAACGAATTAGAATGCTATTAATGTAGGGCCTACATAAACTACATACTACATATTTATCTATCCAAATAGAAAATTTATTTCAACAATAAAACTCGTTTTATGCGTACGTTTTTACTTTCATTCATTTAAAAATGTCTAATAAATTTACTAATTAGGTGGGTAGTTAGTAACCCTGATTGATATTTATAGATTAGGTATTTATATCTACCTACCTGTCTTTTTATTATTAAAAGATTATTTAATATTTATTGTACAATTTCTTAATATTAACAACATATGATCTGATCAATACTACTGTACAATAAATGAAATATTGAACAATAATATTGATCCCCTAGATGTTTTTGATCACTACTGGTTTTGTACCTATTGATATAAGTTAAACTACTACATACACCCCGAGCGGGACAGACAGATCGTTACAGTCGGCAGGCTTGCTACAGCCGAGCGCGCAAGAATATGATTTGGCCCGTTAAAAAAAATCGCTGACTCAATACTATGAACGGGACATGAAAAATAACTATTGGCTTCAATTTGTACGAAGCATGTATATACAAATTTTCATAAATAAATTTTTTTCTCGATTGCTTAAAATTACGCTACTGAAAATAACAAGTTTGAGTTTCCTATTATTTTACCAACTTAAAAAAAAATAAATCGGGTTCACGTGGGACGTTGTTCGAAGCGCAATTGTGTCTACTTTAATCTAAAAAAAAATAGCTTGATAGCACAAATATTTTCAGAGAGTGGAGACACTAAAAAACATATTCCATTAAAAATCTATTTTTTTGAGTTTTTCCGAAATAAAAAAGTTCTCGACCACCAAAAAATGTAAAAAATGATTTCGTGTACACGATTATCTTACTAAAGGATCCCACTAAGTCTGGTTTGGTTTTATGCCGTTTTTTTTTTTTTTTCTCGAAAACTAAGCGACTTTACTTCCAGATTTTACTCTACTATATGCAGTTCAGTCCCATTAATTCAACTAATTCTAAAAAGTCTTCATCATCAGTAGTTGGTTCCATTTTTTTCAATTATTTTGACAAGGCAAATATGAATATGAAACAATCAATTGTGAGGCTAGATTACTGAACCGCGTTTGACCTTGGTTTAAACCATCGAATTCCAGGGATCAATTATTTTACTACCGAACCTGGCTTAAATCGTTGATTTTCCTTTATACAGCAGACTTTTGACTGTAAACTGCGGTTCAATTTTGATCGCGGTATTACCACGCTTTATACAACTGGTCCTAAATGGTTTCCGAAATGCGCCTTAAGTATGGTATTTAAGTGTAGTGTTCGAGTATTTTGATGTTTGTAGAAACTACTTCGTCAAAGGCTCCAACTCCCTCCAGAATCCAAAACTAATACAAAGTGACCGACGAATAAGAGATGAAAGAGTTTTGTTTTTGTAACGTGACCTCTGAATCACATATTTATAGTTTTTGGCAAAACTTTTTGTATAAAACCATCAAGTATAGTAGAGTCGATGAGGCACTAAAAACATCAAAACCTCAGAACCCGGCATACAAGAATGAAATTGTCAAAAACCTCTTGCAGCATGTTTTCTGTGTACCAAAAATTCCAAAGGCTACCTGTACAGCCTGTACGATCGTTACTTTGTGTTTTAAACAATAGTAAACAATGTATGTTAAAAAAGGTCAATTATTGAAAATTCAAGATAACGAATCGAATATGGCAGCCCAAATTTTAAAAAATTCAATGTGGGTGCTCCAATATGATGGATGAAATTTTTTCCGCTTTAAACGACAAAAAAATGAGCATCTAGGTAATGCTAAGAATGACGTTTTAACAGCACCAAAAACTGCATAATCCAGTTCGAAAATTAGACCCAGTAGGAACGTACATAAAATGATATTTATTTGTTTCGTGAAACTATTCAAAAATTTTGAGAAAATCTAGCTATTTAGAGAAAATAAATATTTTGATTTGCAATTTCACCAAGTATCATTAAAAAGGATGAATTCTTTTTTTAGTAATTTCGGTTTATGTAAAATTTTGTAATTTTTATTTTTTTACTAAACAACAAAAAGGCAGATCGGATATGGACTTATGCAATTTTCTTTACAATTTATTTACAAACATTTTGATTTTTTTTGTTTGACCTGATCAGACGAACAGAACTTGAGATAAAACAAAAAATGAGGCAAAAACCTGTTTTTCAAAATTAATTGCCAAAAACCGCTTAACTCCCACATTGGAGAAAATTTTGTTCTAACTTCCTAATAACATACAGATTATATTTCCACAAAAAAATTGCCTCCTCAAGAGAAAATGCTAATGTTGCAGTTTTCAGCACAAAAAGGGCGCTGCAAAAAGTTTCAGACTATTTCATACCTTCCTCGAGTTCCGAGGTTAAAAACCACACGATCAATATTGCTAGAGATCACATTATGTTCAAAGTTGCAGTACAGAAACTGATTTGGAATGTTTTAAATTTCTGCGAAACTGTCCTCATCTTGTTTAGTGCAGTTCCTTTCTTTGGACCCTTCACATATATCGCACATTACTTCTATTGAATGGTCCCTAAATAACTGCCTAAGGAGTACTTTTATGCCAGATGGCCTTAAATTTTTTTCTCTTTCAGCAGCAAATATAAACCCGCATACCAACGGGTGTCAAATTTTTATACGGGGCGGGCCGGCAGGTGAGAATGAACCTGCATGTCTTAGTTGGTACCGTAATCCTGGCTCACTCCGGCGTCGTTGTGTACTGATGGCAAATTTAGAGACCATTCAACGATTTGCGTTGTGGCATGTTTTGAATAACTACGAAATTTTGAATTTGAGAATGAAAAATGCATGTTTGCTGAGGAATAATGTCGAGCCAGGTGTTTGTTTGCTTTAATATCATGTAAAGTAAAAATGTTTAACCAGATTAGATTAGAGATTTTTTGATATGTTATGTTGTGTAAACATATGTGCATGGTGTACATGAACTTGGTAATTGTAGTTTGTTTATACATTGCAGCTCAAAATTGAAAAACGGAACGGAGATATCGATTTTGTTTAATGAAACTTATTAATTTTTGTTTATGTAATATATTGCATGAATTACATGGAATCACTCGATTTTGTAATTAAGTATAGGATTTTGTAGAGTGGAGGGAAATATGCGTTTATTTTCGATTTATTATTAGTATATTACGTAATAAGTGTTGTAAGAAGCATATTACGCACGAATGGAAAAGTTACGCACGATGCCGCGTAGCGGCGAGTGCGTAATTGCTTTACAACTCAAATTATGTACTATACTTTATCTACGATCATATTTATTTATTTAGTAAAATCTGAATTTAGTTTACTGTCAACAATATTATTCAACAAATATTATGTCAGTTTTGACAGCGTTTGAAAATTACGTAGGCGCATTTGTTTTTTTAAACCCCGCGTCAGCGAACTAAGCCACCTATTTTTGCGTGTCCCGTGCGATTTGTTTACAGTGCGTTTTGTTTACAATATGTAAAATTCAACTTACATAGATCGCAGGTAGTGTGTTTTTTACTATTTACAGTAGTGATCGTAGGTAATAATATTTAAAAACCAAACGGTATAATCTTTAAAACTAAAGGCTAAGGTTGTACCAACACGCGGTTAGTCCTAACCCTGTGTTAAAAGAGCAATGTCGCGTTGTACCAATAAGCCAACCTTGAATTTTAAGGATAAAAGTTTAGTAAAACCTAAACTAGGTCGTGGGGTGGTTTAAAGTGGGCTTAGTAAAAATATCATTTCAAATTTTGACATTTCTGTCTTGAGTATACAGTGTACATTGTAATTACTTAATAAATAGTTTTATCAACCCCAACTCAAAGGGCATAGCAGGATAAGCATGTGTTAGGTGCCCCCGCACCAATCGGGTCGAAATTTTTAGCACAAGTTGATAGTAGTGTTAGATGAAATTTCCCAAAATATTATTTTTGGAAAACCATTTTTATGGGAGTTATGGGGGTAAAAAGAAAAATGGAAAAAAAATTTTTTCTCGAGAACGGATAAACCGATTTTCATGAAAAAAATATATCTTATGGCTTTTGATGGTGCAAATGTGGGAAAAAATTATTGAGTCCATTTGTCGAAAAAAAGTGGTGAAAAAATTTTTTCAAAATAAAAAATAATTTTTTCTTAGGGGATGTTCTAGAGGCACACCCACCATTTTCTTCCAAATAAAAGCTTATATGCCCCTTTAAAACATATCCAATTTTCAAAGCGATCGGAAGGGTACAACATACTCAAAATTGATAATCATTGGCAGACTGCGGGTGGCGCGTAGTCTATGTAATGAAGCACGACTTTTTTGTAAATATTTCGTGCAAAGACGAGATTACCTTCTCCCCCCTCGTTTTCGAGGGTGTTGAACACGATGCAAGTGGTGGGAGAAGTTTTTGACCGCCGCAACCCCATGCAACTTTTTTGAAAAATTTTTTCAAAATAAAATTTTTTTTATGGGATGTTCTCGAAGAATGAAGACTAAGAAAAGTCTCATCAATATAGAGTAACCTGATTCGTGAGAGGCAGGAGAACTCACGCAAAAAAGTCAACCCGAATTGTGAGAGGCAAGGGGACTCATAATAACCAAGCACCTCGACTAATGAGAGGCAAGGGAACTTACAATAAACAAGTGCCCCGACTAGTTAGAGGCAAGGAGACTCACGATAAATAAACACCCCAACTCGTGAGAGGCAAGGGGACTCACAATAAACAGGCACCTTCACTAGTGAAAGGCACTGTAACCTCCTCGTAGTGGACTTTGAAAACTAGTTCTTTCGTAGGCTGACTGCGGACGTCATCCTTGCAAAATCTTCAGATTTTCAAACTAGATTTTGTTTGACCCCCCAGAGAATTTTTGCACCACATTTCTTGAAGTTTGATACTGATTTAAATGGTAGGATTGTAATGGCCGCCAGTGACCGTTGTAGTAAGATGTAGTAATGAACCGCTAGTCTATGTAATAAAGGCAGAAATAGTGTAAATATTTCTTGCAAAGACGAAATTACCTTCCTCCGTCTGTTTTCGAGGGTGTTGAACACGATGCAAGTGGTGGGAGAAGTTTTTGACCGCCGAAAACCTCCTAAAACGGCTCTTATGGATCTCTTTATGTTTTCTATACGGGTCTGGAGAGTCATTGATCAACGGGTTATACTTGAAATAACATGGAAGATGGTTATAGAGTAAGTTGAGTCCAGACAGCAGGTCTAGGAGGTTAATTAAACCCTTCCGAGGAGTGGAAAATCATTTTTTATCAAATAATTCGGGTTCAAACGCATTTCCCCGTTTTTGGGCTGATCATGGGAAAAATATTAATTTTTAGCTCCAACCCCTCTTCATCTCTCAAACGTTGAGTGAGAGGTGATTTCTGCCCGTTTGAGAGGGTTGGAGCTAAAAATAAATATTTTTCCCGTGATCAGCGACCCCAAAAAAGGGCTATACGTATTTGAAAATCATTTGAAAAAAAAAACTACACCTCTCGGGAGGGTTTAATCAACCCCCTAGGCCTGCTGTCTGGACTCTACTTGCTCTATAACCCCGTTCCATATTATGTCAAGTATAACCCGTTGATAAATCACTCCCCAAACCCGTTTATATATGAAAACATAAAGGGATCCATAAGAGGGATGGCCGTTTCAGGGGGTTGCGGCGGTCAAAAACTTCTCCCACCACCTGCATCGTGTTCAGCACCCTCGAAAACGAAGGGGGGAGGTAATCTCGTCTTTGCACGAAATATTTACAAAAAAGTCGTCTTATAATGCTTCATTACATTGACTACGCGCTACCCGCAGTCTGCCAATGATTATCGATTTTGAGTATGTTGTACCCTTCCGATCGCTTTGAAAATTGGATATGTTATATAGAGGCATATAAGCATTTATTTGGAAGAAAATGGTGGGTGTGCCTCTGGAACATCCCCTAAGAAAAATTTTTTTTTTATTTTGAAAAAATTTTTTCACCACTTTTTTTCGACAAATGGGTTCAATAATTTTTTCCCACATTTGCACCATCAAAAGCCATAACATATATTTTTTTCATGAAAATCGGTTTATCCGTTCTCGAGAAAAAAATATTTTTTCATTTTTCTTTTTACCCCCATAACTCCCGTAAAAATGGTTTTCCAAAAATAATATTTTGGGAAATTTCATCTAACATTACTATCAACTTGTGCTAAAAATTTCGACCCGATTGGTGCGGGGGCACCTAACACATGCTTATCCTGCTATGCCCTTTGTCCATTCTCATTAAAGGTAAACCAGAAAAAGGCAAAAAGCCCAAAAGTTCTGCGACCGGACGGCAAGAGATCCCCCCCCACCAGTTTTCGAGGGCAGGAACACGATGGTGACAATATTTTCCAACCTTCAAGAACCGATTTTCCGACGCTAGGCATTTTTTATCGGAAAATTTTATTAACGAAAGTTGTTCAGAATTGTCCAAAAACCCCAAATCCAAAATTTAATCAAAATTAAAGTATATTGAAATTAAAAAAAAATAAGGTTCTAATCCAGAAGTATTATTTAAATGGTTTTTTTTTTGTCTAAAAAATTCATGACAATTTTGTTTGAAATTAAACCAAGCTGTCAGGTAGTTGTCAAGTAATTATTAGCTTTTTTTTATATTTTTTAAATTTATCATTTTTTTTCAATTTTTTTATTTTGATGAAATATTGGGCTCAAGGTTTTTTTTGACAATTCTGAACAACTTTCATTAATAAAATTTTCAGATAAAAAAATGCAGAGCACCGGAAACTCGGAAAAGGTTTTTTCGGTTTAGGGGTAGTAATTGGAGAGTAGGTCGGAAAATATTGTCACCATCGTGTTCCCCGCCCTCGAAAACTGGTGATGCAACGATTTTTACTTTTACGATTACAATTCCGATTACGATTATCATTAGTGATAATCGACGAATACGATTGCGATTATCTAGAAAGCTTAGAAATTTTATAGTATAACAATAAAAAGCAATTGGTTTTATTAAAACTATTTTATTATTAATTATTAAAAGCAACCACTTGTTATATAAAGTCAGTTTACTATTAATGTTATCAAATAAAGGGATTAAGGTAAATAATGTAAATGAAGATGCCCACTTAAAAATCTTGGTAGATAAAATAAAACTGAATTGGAAATTATTACCACTCAAGCCAAGATTGTGCAAAAACCCACCTTCTTTAGAAAAAGACGACCCACTGGGTACTTAGGTGGGTTTTTCTGGATAATTGTGGATTATACTGGGTTTTTATAAAATTCAAATTTCCTATCTAATTTCCCACCTTCGGTGCTGCTCTTTGACAATATAGCGTGTGACAACATCTGGACTGTATTGGAAATATTCTCACATTCTCAGTTATGAAAACCTAGTAAATATGTGTTTTTTTTTTCAAAATTGCATAGTTGCCCCGCTTCTAGTGCCGCAGTAGAAATAATTTTTTCAAAAAAAAAACGAAAATCAAACAAAAACCCAGATGGGTTTTTCTGGAATGAAAAACTCTCAAAAAATCACCCATTTTACCCACCGGTTTTTTTCTAATGGTGGGTTTTTGTGCAATCCTGAGCAATCATGTGAACATATAAAACAAAAATCAATAATTAATTGTAGGATTGTTCGACCCAACCTATTTCTCCTAATTGTTTGTATGAGACCAGCAGTGGAAAACAACCTCTCTGATGGAACACTGAAAGCCTTCAATGCAAAACATTTATGTGCCATGGATTTTAAGCAAAGAAAGGTTATATTTTTTCTTTCCAGTGTCGAATAGTATCTTCCATATTAGACGACGCAGCGTAGAAATTGAAAACCACACAAATCGTAAATAATCGTTTGCAATAATCGGCGATTATGATTAATCGTAAAATGCTAATAATTGGTGATTACGGTTAATCTTAATCGTAATCGTTGTATCACTATCGAAAACGAAAGCGGTCCGGTCGCAGAACTTTTGGGGTAAAAGCTTTACCTCAAGGGACTATAATTAATAGTAGAGTTGTGATTTTGATTGATACTAACCTGAAATTGGGTGAGCGTAGTTTTTTGAGACGGACAAAATGGAATATAGTGCCACCCTAAAAAAAAAATTAGTTCGGCCGTTATAACCTCAAAATCGTCAGAAAAACCAGTACTTCGACATTATCTAGAAATCGGCGAATTGTATCAATATTGTGATTACACAAATTAAAGTAAACTAAATTTTCCACAAAAATCGTGTAATGAGTTTTTTTGTGACTCCAGTGGCGGGGAAATTATATATTTATGTATAGGTGTAATATAATTCTATTTTTAATAAAACGTACCTAAATAAATTTTTTTGTAAGCTTTATTTTAACTAAATATTTATTTTCTATTCTAGTGATTTTTTATAAAATCGCAAAGAAACGAATGCCTAAAAGTTAAAATTTTCAGTCACTGTCGGCTTCACAGCAGTCTCCATTACATAAACACAGTACTGTACATTTTAACTCTGCATCATGAACAAAGTAGCTTCTGGACATTGGTTCAAAGAGGGTGGTAAACTCAATCAGGATCTGGATGATTATTATTATCATTAATATTATTATTATTGTTACTAATGTATTATTCTTATGTATGATATTACTCATAACAATAATACTGTCCGTAACATACTAACGATCTACGCGACATCATATTAAATAATGCTTGACAATCGTACTGCTGATCATTGGCCTAATTGTAGGAAAACCGGTTGGTCAATGACAAATAAGTATAAATGTGATTTTGTAGTGAATTTTGTGTTCTTTAATTACTTCCACGTCCAGTGGAAGTATAGTAACGACAAAAAAATTTTTATTGTCCAAATAGGCTTAAAATGTCATGGAACGTCGAGATTTTAAGTTTGAGCGAAAAAAAAATTTCTGTCGGTCTGTCTATAACTTTTTTTTGTGCGCACGTTTACTCTGGAACTGTTTAAGATATTGACTTGAAATTTGGTACACATATGTACTTTAATGAGATCTAGAACTAGATTATACTATATATTTTCATCTTGTTCCGTTGATTGGGGTAAATAGGTCAATCAAGCAGGTAAGAGTCCATAAAATTGGTATTTAGTATATACAAGAGAAGCTAAGGTCTGAAAAAAATTTTTGGCATTAGCCACCCCCATTACCACCCCCACCCCCTTATTAAAGGGAATGAAAAAAAAAGTGATTTAGTGTATGTACAGGAACCAGAAACCTCAAAATATTTTTTTACTTCATCCAACCCCCACTATCACCCCCCTATCACCTCTCCGCCCCACCCCACTACCGATGTGGGGTATCGTTTTATGGGTTTTTGGGGTAGAGGATTTCAAATATTATATTATTAAAGTTCCATAAACAATTATTTTCACATACAAAGTTTTTTCATTGTGAGTGACTTGGATAGAGAATCTGGATGTGGAAGTAGTGATTCCTTGGGCAGCGGTTTTTTACTTAGGAGTTTTTTTTGTCATAAGTACACGGTTTTCAAAATAATCCCAAAAAACTATCTGCAAACTTATTTTTTTCAAGATGGCCGCCGAAAAAAAAAATTTTTCGCTTGGCACTATATCATATTTTGTTCGCCAAGAAAAACTATACCTCTGTGCCAAATTTCATGTTAGTATCACAAAGTGGACGATTGTTATGCTTAGCAACTCCATTATAATATTTATAATGCATTTGGTACAACTTGACAAGTTTTATATATTTTATGTAACTCGACTGTCAATACTCTCGCTTCACTAGCAACTTGCACTTATACCAGAGAAAAGAGAACTACCAGAAGCGACACTTAAGTTTCCCCCCAAATGGGCTCATTTAGCATTTTTTTTTTTTTTAATTACATTTTCTGAAAGATCTATTAATTCTAGAGCGAAAAAAAAAAGAATTTTCTAAAATTAATCAAGAACGTCAACGCGTGGCGCTTTCATGTTATAGCTGTGTGACGTCAATGTCTCTATCGCATTGGGAGACGTAGACGTAGCTGACCCTCTTACTTGGATGTCTTAACTATTAAAAGATACTGCGTCTGCGTCTCCTAATACTAACACTGACATTCGATTGCGGTGGGCAAGGTTATTAGGTAACGAGGTAGGACTGGAGACATTTACGTCAACGATTCGACTGCCTCAGCTTATGAAGAATTCGATTTTAAAGCAGTATATTTCTGGAACTACATATCGGATCGAGCTCAAATTTTCAGTGTAATAATTATTTGATGATTACTTCACACAATTGTAATTCAATTCAATTCAATTCAATTCTTTATTGGTGGTAGAATACACAGAGTGTTTACACACGTCAACATACAATAAAAAAGATAAAATACAATAAGGAAGATAAAATACAAAGTACATGATATTAAATGTATAAAATATAGATATAAGGTATAAGACTAACGGCACAGAATACAAATGACAAACTAAGAAAAAAAAATTTATAAGCAATAAATATATAGTCGGTATGGTATGGTAATTTGTCATTGCTTATTTACAGAACACTGCACAATGATAATAAAATGCAATATGAAATTTGACTAAATGATTCCATTCTATTGACGCCATCTTGTAGGTACCTCCGTCAGTTCATTTATTGAAAAATATAGTTGAATTGTTGGATATTAGGTCACAGAATGTTAGGTTAATACAATAAATGAACTGACGGAAAAGATGGTGAAGGTCACAAAAATTGATCAAGAAACATCAAAGGTGGTGCAGAGAGCGCCGCTTCTGGTAGTTCTTTATTATGTGCTTATATTTAGTTATTTCTGTGTTTCTTAACACCAGGGTTAATTCAGATGGTACAACTCGTGAAATTTTTAAACCAGTGTTAAATTTTAATACGGGATTAGCTTAACACCGGGTTAGGGTAGTTTGGTACAACTCGCCCTTAGATACTTGCTATTGTTGTAACGAATACAACTATATATATTTTTATTGTAAATTATTGTAGTTGTTCGTCAATGAAAATGGTTCCTAATTTGATTATTAGAACGTGGCATTTAAATATATGCAAAATTTATGATAAAAACTGTATATGGTTGTATTTCTTAGAGCAGTGGGAAGTACCTGAAACTATCTTAAAAATTTTACCATTTATGATTTTTTAAATATTTATAATAAACCAAAAATAAATGCAAATTTCTCTCTCACTCTGCAAAATTCTATCCTTAATGTTGACCGAATAAGAATTAAAATTATACTGGGTGACCACGAAATGAAGCTTGCCCTTATATCTTCTTGATTTTACAACATATGAATTTCAAAAATTTGGGCATGTCAAATAATGGCTAAATGTGCATTAATTCGACAGATTTATTATTTTCTGTCGTTTCCGGTATCACCGGAAATAATGCTAAATTTGGATTTTTAAATGGAGCACTCTGTATATTTTTACATTTTTTTGATTCAGGAGGTAATTTTGCATACAACTATGGCATATTAAGATAGAAATATTAATGACTGATATTTTTATGAGCAAATTTAATTTTTCATCTAGGCTACCGTGACCCCAAAAAACTGTTTTGTATTGCTTCAATAAATAATCAGATTATACAATTATGACGTTATGTTTTTCCAGAATAACTCATTTTTTTTTTTTAAATGGCTCACTACGATATTTTAATAAAACATTTTATTACCGATAACTCGGTACTAAGCACTCCACTATTTATTCATAAAAATAATACATGTGAATTATGATAGATGATAACAAATGAACGAATTAAGAGACAAGTGCGTTATAACTAAGTGATTACTTTATCACATCTACAAAAGATTATAAAAATTGTTCAAAATGCTGATCACCAATTCCTACACAACATTTTGCCCTTGCCAAAGTTTATCTCACCACATTGTTGAGGATGTCCCTGTGTTATAGAATAAATCAATCTTTCAAATATTCTAATGTAGTTGGTACTGTTGAATGTACACGTTCTTTAATGTGGTCCCAAAAATAAAAATCTAACGGCATTAGATCAGGTGATCGCGCTGACAACATGACTGGTTCATTAGTTCCTATTCATTGATCTTTGAAATGACCATTTAAACATTCTGCAACTACTCTGGCATTATGGGGCAGGGCACCACCCTGCTGTAAATACCCCCAAGTAATACTGACTTAAAGGTAAATGTCCCAAAAACTCTTAAATTTCATTTCTCATAAAACAAATATCTTTCTCCTGTCAGTGGACCATCAAAAAATATAGGACCTATGATCCCAATCGTTAAAAACAAACCGTTATTGAAAATTGCCTTGCCTCGGTAGTTTTGGATTTTGTTGCACTCGGTCCCTCAAATTATTTCTATTGAACATACCGTTGTTTGTAAAACAGGATTTGTCAGAAAATAATATATTATATTGAAAGTTTGGAGATCTAATTTCATTGTCTAAAAGCTATCTTCAATACTGAAACCTCCGCATGAAACTGTTTTCATATAATGCTTGGTGAAGCTGGTGTTTCTAATAGACTACAAGCCCATCGTAATTTTTAAGGGGTCAAGTGACCCAGCATGAATTATATCCAGTACGGTGCTGGTATATGAAACCAGAACTTTAGGCACTATGCCATCACTTTTGAGCGGTACAGGTGAGTATACAGGTAAATTGAATTTTCCATCTGAAAGTGCGCTCTTCCGACAAAATATTCTTGTACGGCATTCTTCATGTTTGATAGTTCATAAAAAAATAATCACCTAGAACCCACTGCCGTACAAAAATAATGGGACTGGAAGCCAAGAGAATTTTTGTTTTTCCAAAAATTTTCCCAGGAAATAGGTGATGTAATACTGTACGGCGTTTGTACAATGAGATTTGTATGCTTTCATAGATTCATTATTCAGCAACGCCGTACATATTTGGTGGTTCCAGGGTGAGAAATCCTGGGTGCAACCCCTTCCCTAGACCCTTATGGTGCAAGATCATTGCAAAATGTGCGGCATCGATTCTAAAATATTATTCAGCACCTACAATAATTTTTAACAATTGTGCCGTGCCGTCTAAAAATTATGGTAACTATAAATATAAATAAACAATTACCTGCGCTTGAGGGTTGAAGCTCATTTTTTGGCAATAAGATCATAAATTCCTTTATGCCAACCGATTTCTTGATATGATGTAACTAAATATTATCGTTGTACATTATAGCTGGTTATAATTAATGGAACCAAATGAAAATATGAATTAAAAAATAAATAAAATTTTCAAAATTTAAAAGATTTTCATAATGCGGTGTATTAATAAAAGGAGTGATATTTCTAAAATTATTGCCATTTTGAATTCTTTTAAGATGGAAATATAAAGAAAAATAGATGCCGTACATTTTTACTTTCAGGATTTTCCATAACATTTTCACCGGCCTTTAGGGTCATTAATTACTGTACGGCATTTACAAAACGTCATCGTCTATATCAAATAGTAATCGAAAATTGTGATGCCGTTCAATGTGGCAGCCATATTGACTTTTGTTAGCTCGAACGGGGTGATTATATACTAATCATTGAATGTGACGGACAGTTTATTTTTCATAAACAGAGCTTCGGGAATTTTATCTTGGTAACGTGAAAGTCAGGGTGGCTCTGCCAGCGCAGAAAGATTTTTATGCAAGTATGACACAATATATCTTATTTATAGGGAATTCCGTGATATCCAAAGTTAAAATGATCAGTTTATTATAAAGACTCACTCGAAGAGGAGGTATTGGGGGATGTAACATTCAACTAAGATTATCTAGTTTCGACCATAGTATGTTACATCTCACTATCACTTCCACTAAAACTAAATTAAAATTAGGTTGACTGTCATTATCTGTCACTAGTACTTGTATGCTTTTGTGAGGAAATATGTCTCTTAACATTTCGTCCCTAAAAACAGTAACAGGTGTAACCAACAAAATTACAAAAATTGAGTTACGTCGGTTATCAATATGTATATGGAGTAGGCCGTTCATCTGGCAAAGTGACGTAACCGAGTTCCTTATAGTAATCGCACAGTGCAAGTTGAGTTTTTATTTTTTTTTTTTTTAATTTTTTTTTAATTTTATTTTGGAAAATAGCAAAGGTAATTTTTTTCCCACATAGGGTATTCTACTGCTCAATTTTGATAATATGGTGGCAAAAAACTAGAACAGACATACTAATAACAATTTCAATAAACAAAGTCAAATGTTAAGCAATATCGTTTTTTTAGCTTCCTGTACATTTCCTAAAATGCTGGTTACGCCAGTTTGTGTTTTTAGGGACGATTTGTTTTAGATGTCCAAAAAATTGTTTCGTTGCAACTACTACAATAAAAATCTGTTCTATCAAATTGCAGTTCTGGAAAATAGTGAATCCACAAGTATACTGCAGTCTGAGAAGCACTATACATTTTTTTATACTGCCGACTCTGTATAATTTCACTCTAGGTTTGGAGATACATTTAGACATACATAAAGGACCTCACTCGGATCTTAAGGGAAGTGACCCCCCGGTGAAATTGGCTGAATTTTTAATATGTTGTAGATTTCGACTTTCTGATCAAAAGTTCTCATGGGCCCAACTCGATCCTATGACTAGTTTCCGAGATGCAACTATAAATTCTTCTAAAATTCTGTATCTTGTCGAACTTTTAATTTATTGATTAATTTATTAGAGGTCAAAGGAGCAATTTCCGAAAATTTTTCAATTGAAGTTTTTTAATCAGGAAGACACATACTTCATGTAAAAAATGTTTTAGCCAATTTGACCGAATATTTTTTTTCACTTGTTATTTTTATATCTAGATTTCCAGTCGCCTTCGCCAACGTTTTTCAAATTAATTTTTTTCTATGCTATTTTTATTAAAACAGCAAATGTTTTTAGTGCAAAATATTAGAACGCATCACAATATAAAATGTATGAAAAAAATCATGAATTCGAAATTTTTTAAATTGTACAAGAGGTCATTCTTGTACATTTCTTGAGCTGTATCTCGGAAAATACTTTTTCAGCCATCTGGAACCATTCTTTTTGTACGTCATTTAGTTTTTATTGATTTAAGTATTAACAAAGTATGCTAATGCCGTAAACAAATTTTTTACCCTAAAATTGCTCTTTCCAGAGGGAAATAAATTTTCCTGGCGCAGCCATATGTTCCATGAAAAATGTACGGCATGGCAAAAAATGCGTTTGTTTCATGAAAAAACATTAAGATCATTGAATTTTATGTTGGTTCAGATCACCACCACTTATACTAGTTGGGGGTAGGGGGTTGCGCCCAGGATTCTCACCCTGGAACCACCAAATATGTACGGCATTTTTGAATAATGAATCTATGAAAGCATACAAATCTCATTGTACAAATGCCGTACAGTATTATATCACCTATTTCCTGGAAAAATTTTCTGAAAAACAAAAATTCTCCTGGCTTCCGGTCCCATTTTTTTTGTACGGCAGTAGGTTCTAGGTGATTATTTTTTTTTATGAACTATCAAACATAAGGAATGACGTACAAGAATTTTTGTCTTGAAGAGCGCTCTTTCAGATGAAAAATTCAATTTACCTGTGTACTCACCTGCACCGCCCAAAAGTGACCGCATAGTTCCTAAAGTTCTGGTTTCATATACCAGCATCGTAGTGGGTATAATTCATGCTGGGTGACTTGACCCCTTAAAAATTACGATGGGCTTGTAGTCTATAACACTGAATTTGTATTTTTTAAGAATTCTTACAGTTTCTCTTCCCATGGCCAACTCACTTGCAATTTCTCGAATTGAGGCACTATAGTCTGTTTTTAAACCAGGAGGACCGTTTCAAATTTACCGCGCTAAATCATACATCTGTGATTGGATCCGCCTTCGCCAGTTTTACACAGGGCAATAGTCGTAAATTTTGATATATAATAAATTTTAATTTCATGTCATAAATTATTTTGTTTAAATTTCTATTTCATCGTTTGCACATTACATGTCAGTTTTTAATCCCTTTTGTATAAATCTGAAGGTAAAAGTGGCTAATTCCTTGGTGCCTTTATATTGCGTAAATGGTATGGATGGTGTGTCAAATACATAGAGGTCAAATAGAGGTTGATGCATTTTATAATGTAATAAAATGCACACAAATATACTGCAGTGGTGTATTGTTGGTTGCTCAAAACACCAAAAGAGTTCTAGTGTATTTTCTGGTAACTTCTATGGTGTGAATGTGACTTCTATATTCAGTCCTCCTGGTTTAAAAACAGACTATAGGATTGATTTCCAATGATGATAATACATTAATTTTGGTGTCTTCATTGATAATTGGCATTTGGGGTTCTTAAGCTATTCTCTCTTCTCTCAGCTTCCATTCTATTCTAGAAAAATAAAGTCTTCTTGGAGGATTTCTTAGTGGATATAAATCGTGGACTGCCCAGCTATTTCTGCGGCATTCCCTGTATATCAACAGCATATCAACTTTGTCATTTTATGAATGAACCATGATTTTTTAATACACACCAAAATAATACCGGATTCTCATAGAACTACTAAACATCATTTGAGCTGTCAGATTCATTCGTTTCTTTCGTTACATTTCAAAGACACCTACTCATAAAGATCCACTGTTAAATATTTTCATTTATATCTTGTTGGATATTAATATTATATATTTATTTATGTAATAATAGTTTATTATTCTTCTAAGTTTACAGTGCATAATATATGTATATAATAAATTATTTTCATGAGACACGCTGAGCTGCAACCAGCTTGTATTGTGTCCCATATAAGTAAAAACATATTCATGTAACAATATATAAATGTATAAATTAACTTAATATTTAATGAAGAAAACACGAAAAAAATAATTAAAAAAGACCATACCGCCCATATGTAGGTTATACTTATTACAATAAAATAAATTAAAAAGGGCGAGATGATCAACAGCAATTGGAGAGTACATAAAATTAGATGAGGGTACAAAGAGATTTGTATTTTTTTTAATATAAAATCGGTCACGGTCTTCATAAAAACTTTTATTTTTGTAATTTCTTTAATTGTAAGAGGCAACATATAAAATTTAGGTCCAAAAAAATTTATAAACCTTTGAGATTGGTTTTTAAAAAATTTTTGTGTTACTAAGTTTTTGTATGAATTATGGATGATTTAACATATGACAAACGGCATTTAAAGTTTCAGAATCTTGGTAAAACTGACTAGTGGAGTACCTTTTGTTTTTTCTATATATTATTTTTAAAATTGTATTTTGAGTTATAGTTTATATATTTATTTATTGTATATGAGAATAAATGTGGAGTGCTTGGTACCAAGTTATTGGTAATAAAATATTTTATTGAAATAACAGTGAGCCAATATGGTGCCATTTAAAAAAAATTAGTTATTCTGGAAAAATGATTTCCGAAATGTTTAGTTTTACTTCAGAAAATTGCTGTTAATCGAATTGAAAATCCTTATTTGCATATGTATATTTTCATCAATTTTTCATCTGACATTTCTTTAAAATAAATTTAGTTTCATATAGACATTATTTACGGTACCGGTACCGGTACCGCCTGTGCTTGTTGAAATTTCACTGTCAACAAAGCTGTTTATTGTGGGCTACATTTATGTATAAACTTAACAATGTTTTCTTTTTGAAAATCTTTTTGTGGTAGATCCAAATAATGATTATGCCTATATTAGATATTTTACTGCATATTTTATCTTGTATTGTTTTCATAGTGTGGATTTCTTCTAATGACCAAGAGATGAGAACAATGAGTAAATTAAAGTTCATTTAGAGAAATATTTGATTGTACAACTCACAGAAGGTCAATAAAACAATTCAAAGAATTTCTACGTTTCTTTCTATAATATTGTCCTATTCCCACCAAAGAAAAATCATTAACGTAGAATTTTAATAGGAAAATGCCTTTATTATAAAATTGGACAAAAATCAGAAGACCCCCCATTGTTTTCAGAAGTGGGATGAGACATTTTTTTTTGGTTTCTTTCAGATATTCAGATGAATTCATTGTTAGGGAAGATTTAATGGGTCTGGCGATTGGAGCTCATGGTGCCAATATTCAACAAGCTAGAAAAGTAGACGGAATAACGAATATTGAATTAGAAGAGAACTCTTGCACATTCAAAATCTATGGTGAGACTGATGAGGCTGTGAAGAAGGCGAGGTCAATGTTAGAATATAGCGAGGAGTCTCTGCAGGTGCCCAGAGCTCTAGTAGGGAAAGTTATTGGGAAAAATGGTCGAATCATCCAGGAAATAGTTGATAAGAGTGGGGTGGTGAGTAGGGTACATATTTCTCTAATTTGACTAAATATTTAATCTTATGTGTGTTTTATTAGGTTCGGGTTAAAATCGAAGGCGATAATGAGCCGCAGCCGACAATACCACGTGAAGAGGGCCAGGTGCCTTTCGTTTTTGTGGGCACTGTAGAGAGTATATCTAATGCTAAAGTACTTTTACAGTATCACTTAGCACATCTTAAGGTAGGTAACGTTCGCAAAAATTAAATGCTTGTTGATTAAGTCATACTACAAAAGGCTAGGAATAGGAAAATCTCAAAAACGGAAATGTGATTTGTCGATTTTTAGGGTAGACAGAGTGCAGTATTGTAAGGTGGTATCCGGCTATCCAGCTTTTTCTTAATTTTTACTAAAAGTGTTATTTTTGTTGTGAATTAAAACCTTTTTTTGTCACCAATAACCGAGTTGCACATCAAACAATAAAGTATGAACTGATGGTATGATTTCTGTGCATAAATGAAAATTTTAGTGTTGAAATTAATGAATGGTCAAAATAAAGAAAAAACATTTTCAGTGTGTGGTGGCACTGTATACATTTACATGTTTAGATTTAATGGGAATAATATTATGCTCATTTTTGGCATCGAAATGTGTCATTTATTCTACAATAAAGACCTTTTAAAAAGTGACTTATTCACCAGATAAAGTCTATTTATACTCGAGTGAAAGTACTGTAATCCAGTCATATAGGGATTCCACCTCAGAATGAAAGATAATAAGCTATAAACTTGTATAAAACTTTGTTTTGGCATTTTATAAGTTGGCTCAAAAGTCTCATAGAATCTCGTCTACGCGAGTCAAGATATTCAAGGTCAAATGTCGCAAGAATCGGTTTTTTGTAAATATCTCGTTTTCTATGCTCTAAATGACATTTTGATTTATTATAAAAGTTATAGAGCATAAAATTCTCCACAAATTTTGTTTCAAGCAATATTTTATACATTCAACCGTTCTTGAGATAGAGCGTGAAGAGTGGGGAGCGCTTAGCCGTATATTATATCATAACGCAAGGTCAACTGTGGAATCCAATAAATAATACAATTTATAAAGTTAATTATGTATTAAAAATATTATAAGTATGAAAAAACCGTCAAAGGACTTCCGTCATCATAGGAGAAGTTATTGATCTGCTAGTTCTTTTAATAGAACGTCAACTCAATCACATCAACATCAATCACATCAACAAGAAATTTTCTTTAAAAAAATTGGCAAAGGCAATGTGAAGACACAAATATATTCCTCAATTATATTTTTATTTACCAATCGTGTATCATTAATTTATTACAATTTAAATTTAAATGTTATTTTTATTAATAGCAAATATGCAACTTAATTTTCTTCTTCATCATCATCGTCTTCTTCGCCCGGTCGCTCAACTTGAATTTCAAATTCATTATCATCATCCTCGTCTATTACATTCGACTCTAAAGCTTCAAGGATTTCAGGTACATATTCACTTCCTTACAGTTGCAAAATATTGTACTGAGCAGTTCATCTGGTGCTGGTGGTAATAATGTTGTTATCAGTTCCAGGATTTCATTTTGCAGTACCCAGCCCCATTCCTGGGGTTCTAAATCATTCCCTAACCAAGTTTGGATCTGGTAGTGGACACGATTGATATGCCGTCGAGCTGCTGCTCTTGTAGGTGGAAGAGTTGGTTTTTTAATTCTCGTTGATTTTATGAATTGCGTCACATATTGAAAATTGTCAGTATTGTGTTCTGATTTTGGAGCATTATATATTGCTAAAAAGATACGTACCCCATTTTCAAACAATGTTTCTAGTGAGCAGTTTTCTTCCTGAAATACTTGAGCTAATTGATCCAAATTAGGAAGTTTTAAGAAATGATTTTGTCCTTTTTTGAAAAGCGCAGAAGTCATGTCACAGCCACTGAATGCGTGCAAAAGTAAAATGTATTGTTTAGAACGAGGATATTTGTCGAAGCTTTCAGAGGAATATATTTGTGTCTTCACATTGCCTTTGCCAATTTTTTTTTTAAGAAAATTTCTTGTTGATGTGATTGAGTACGTCCTATTAAAAGAACTAGCAGATCAGTATCTTCTCCTATGATGGCGGCAGTCCTTTGACGGTTTTTTAATACTTATAATATTTTTAATAAATAATTAACTTTATAAATCGTATTATTTATTGGATTCCACAGTTGATCTTGCGTAATGATATATACGGCTAAGCCCTCCCCACTCTTCGTGCTCTATCTCAAGAACGGTTGAATGTATAAAATGTTGCTTGAAACAAAATTTTTTTTTTTTTTAACTGTTTAACGTCGGCCTATTTCCGCTACCAGGGCCTATCACCGACGCCAGGAGACGAGCTACCCCCAACCTGGAAATTTTGCCGAACCTCTTCCCTTAAGAAGAGTAGGGATCTTTTACTTGTCTAACATTTAATAGACAAGGGACCGCCTGCTTTACATCCCCTCCGAAGGATGGTATATCCACTACGTAATCCTCGTCTGAAATTACATAACTTCCGAGTATACACTGATATACAAGCCTCTAGAAGGTGGGACGAGAACGCTATATTTCCCAAGATGGGAGCCCATCCAAGTACTAACCGCGCTCGACGTTGCTTCAACGGAATATCGACTGATATTCACATTGAAGTCGCCTCTACGCTCACCCCGAAACAAAATTTGTAGAGAATTTTATGCTCTACAACTTTTATAATAGATCAACATGTCATTTAGACCATAGAAAACGAGATATTTACAAAAAAACTGATTCTTGCGACCTTTGACCTTGAATATCTTGACTCGCATACACGAGTTTCTATGAGACTTTTGAGCCAACCTATAAAATGCCAAAATAAAGATTTATACAAGTTTACAGCTTATTATCTTTCATTCTGAGGTTTACCCCCTTTTTTTACCTTATAGGACTGGATTACTGGGCCTTGTCGAATAAAACTATATTTTTTTCAACGATTGTTTGGGAGGGGCAATTTTTTTCAGGAAATGCAACCTGTATGTTTTCAGGAAGTTACAATAAAGTTTTGTCCAATCTGGGAGGTGAGCATTTCTTGGAAATTAACTTTTAATTTTGAAAAACGTGTTTTTGTCTCGTATAGCTAGCAAGGATACGTATGATAACTGAAAAGGTGGGTTTCTGGTGGAGCAGACTTTTTCATGAAGAATTACTTTCTTTTTTCGTAAAATCAAGAATTAAAAACTTTTTCCTCTCCATCTGTGGGCACAGGGTATACATTTTTTTTTCAAAAAAAAAAAATTGTTCTCTAAATATCCGGACAATCTTATTTATGCTAGCTGTCTGCATCACACGTTGCCCAAATATTTTGATCAGGTAGATGTGACATTGACATTTACCAAGACAAAGATGCATTTTTAGATAACTCCGCAAATGATTTAGGAGTAGGGCCTTCAGCAGTTATTAGTCTAGTCCAGTCATTAGAAGGATCTCAGATCTTTATGGACAGGTATTTTACAACAATATTCCTATTAAAATATTTATTAGATAATAAATTTCACGGTACTGGGACCACTGCAGGAGAGCCAGCAACAGATTTACATATGTTATTTCAACAGTCATAAGAATCAGTATGCATACCTTTCTTAACACACTGAACATGAAACGGAAGTTCTGGCACCCCGAAATGGCCGGGTTTAGTAACGAATTCAAATTCAATTTTTTTTTTTAATTTTTAACCTAAAAATTACTAAAGTGACGCAGGCTGTCAAATTTAAACCTTTTCCGCAACCCGTTTGGTTGAAACCGGTCGAGGCCTCAAATTTTTATAAAAGACTATTAAAATACAACAGTGTAATGGAACAATACCAATATGGAGTGTCAATAGTCGTAGACTATTTTTTACTATTTTCATAATTGCGTTTTTTTTGTAGATTTTTTAAAATTCTCTAAAGCATTTTTAACAATTGAAATTTCCAATTTTTAGGTTTAATATTTTACTAATTTTGACATCACAACTTATAGTTTAAATAGTTTGCTTGACAATCTATAGTGTTAGAGTATCCAGGCGATGCCGAAGTATTCAAAGTACCCATTTTACAAAAAGACTTCAGTTCTATGCAACTTGCGTAATATCGTATTTTGATTTGGTGTTCAACTTGAGAATTGTTTCATTTCAGTTATTGGCTATTGTATATTGTTAAAGACGTGATAATTACATATTGTTATAATTTGTTATGTTTTAAACTTATTTTTTCACGAATTACTATGTAAATGTATTTTTAATAAAAAATGAATTTGAATTTGTTACTAAACCCGGCCGTTTCGGTGTGCCAGAACTTCCGTTTCGTGTTTAGTGTGTTAAGAAGGGTATGCATACCGATTCTTATGATTGTTGATATAACATATGTAAATCTGTTGCTGGCTCTTAGTCTATAAGAAGTCAAAGGTTCCACCTTTGACTTCTTATAGACTAAGGTGTACACCTGACAAGCGAAAATATTTTGAAGAAATTAGAAAGGGGAGCTACTGAGCAAAGTATTAGATCTGATGGCAAAATTAATGTAATCCAGTGGTATGATTTGACGCCAGGGTTACTTGCCTCTACCAATCTACAAGAACATCCTGATGGTCAAAACAAGATAAAAAATTTTTCAACTTAAAAGACCTGACATGGTCGCAAAATACAACGAATACATGGGAGGAATTGATCTTGTAGATCGCAGATTGCTTATTACAGGATAAATGCTAGGACGAATAAATGGACCGTAAAAACAATACTTCATTTTATAGATTTGGCCATGATGTAAGGATATATGGTGTGTGCAAACGAAGGTCTCATTTTCGTCCTCCTCTGCGCCGTCCCAAACGCCGCCATGTTTAATATGTCTGTCATTCATTTATGTTGACAAAGTAGTTGAAATGTTAGGTTGTTTAGTAAAAACTTGGAAAAACTAAAACGAGAACACCAAAAATAGTGATACTAATTACTTTTAATTCCTTGAGGATGAAAATATAGTAAAAATGTGGATTAATTTTTGTGACCGCGACGTAATTAACCTCAACGACGCGACGGTAAGTTAAAATGAAACGGTAGTCTGTGATGAAATTAGAAAATAATTCGTAAATATTTTTCAGGCAAGATAGTTTTAGCCAACGAAGTAGAAATAGAGAATACTAAATTACGAGCTGAAGATCTTGAAGTGGACGTTGAAATTTTAGAACTGAAAAGCTGAATTGAAAAAAGCAACTGAAAAGATGGCGAAAGAAGTGCAATAAAGAGGACATGAAATTGTGAAACCTATTTTCACAATTGGACAAATTCAACGACCTAATCAGAAATGTGTGAAGTGGTCGTTTGAAGACATTACTTCTGCAATAACCCTACAGAGTGTGACGCAGGTTATGGGTTTTTAAGAAAAGAAAATAAGTGCATTATAAGATTATTATATAAAACTGCTTAACAGCATAACAATTTAATATAAATATTAAATATGTAATATAATAATGGGAAATGCTATTTTATACTGAATATATAAATATAAGTTTTCTCTCTAAACTAATATTGATTTTGTTTTATTTTTTGTGCAGCATTCCTTATATTAGTTAATGAACAATATCGATACCTGTGAAGAGGGCCCCCTATTTTCGATATTGAAACATATTTGAATGCGAATCATTTGCTCGTCAGTTTCTTTTATTTGCTTGCTGCTTAAAAAAATTCACCCACTTTTGAATATCATTATAAATAATGACGAGCAAACAAAGACAATATATGGAAAAATAAACAAATTGGCTGTTAATTTTTTTTTAATCAATAGAAGGGAGCTATCAATTTTAAATCTCTTTTAAGCGATAACGAGCCAACGAGAGGAACTCGCAAGCATTTATGAGCAAACTATTTACATTGAAAAATGTTTAAATTTCGAAAATAGTGGACCAACTTTACGAAGGTAACACCCACTAATCTATCTTGATGCATATACCTAGTTCTTTCATATGAACCTAGCATACTTTCTAAAATTGATATTGGTAGATCCTGAACTTGACATGGATCATAAGAATCTTATGATTTCGAGAAATTATTGATACTTCTATGTGCATATTCTTAAAAATATCGATCTTAATGGCCGTACGTGCATACTTATTTGAAATATTGCCCATTTGATAGGTAATCACTCGGCAAAAACTGCTTTACAAAGTACACTGCAAATATAAGCTTTCATTATACCACGAAGTTTCTATATTCATTAATGTTTCCTAAATATTTTATTAGACTTGTTATGTTCTGTGTGATGCTTATTCGGTAATAATAATGACACTTTACTTTTTATAATTTATTAACTTAACCAAACAAACTATCTTACTGGCTTACTGCTGTCTATTCGGTCTCTGGCCATTAGGCAATCCAACGACCTGTCAAAATTATTTTTCAATATGGCGCTGAGGGCAAACATGGGGTTTATTTTAATTAACTCGCGGAAACGTAGCCAAGGCAACCGAAAAAAAACTCATTTAACGAATGAAAATAAAGGATTGCCGGATGTTTGCCCTCAGCGCCATGTTGGAAGTCACGTGGTTTGGATTGCCTAATTACCAACTGTATGTAACTACAATGACATAATCATATGACAAGACTACAAATTTTGAATTTGCCGCTATTTAATACCTCTTTCCCATTCGTCGAAAATTCAACATGGACGAGTCTGGGACAGGTCACGCTATTGGCTGATCCGAAAAGCTGCGCATAAGCACACCTTATATCCTTACATCATGGATCTGGCTATTGCGAATTCTTGGATCTTGTATCACAAAGACTGGATAAAATTGAGAAGAAAGCTCATGCAATTTTTCGACTTTAAATTTACAGTTTCTGAATAGCTGTTAGGATTTGTCGATAAAGAAAAACTTGAAGAAGAGACATGGTTAAACTCTATGCATACAAGGAATAATCCAACAGGATACGTTACATGTCCAAATTCTTATTCGTCACCTTAATTACCATCTAATAACAATGCCAGTATTAGAAATCGGCAACATTTGCCTATTTTGAAAGGCAAATTAGAAAATGCTGTTAGGTGCAAGTATCCAGATTGTAAAAAGAAAACCAAGTTCACATGTGAAAAATGTAATGGTTTATTCTATTGTATTATATCCAGTCATAATTGTTTTTATGAATACCATAACAAGTAATTTGTTGGACATATTTTTGTTATATTTTATTTGTTTATAGACCGGATGCCCCTCCGATTGAAGAACTTATATCTAGATACATAATTGTACTGATTTATATGTTGCTGAGATAGTTACAATCTAAGGCACTTCTTTCCATAAGTTCTTGATTGACTAGTCGATCTATTCGCGACCGATTCGGGCACGATCGATTCAGTTCGATTATCATAATCTCAGTTTGACACTTTTGGCAGTATCCGCCATTAATGTTAATAAGTGTTTCTCGATCAAAATGTGGTGAAGAAGTATTTTTATTTTAAGTTGTGATTTGCTTAATACCTAAATAATATTCTCTATTCATATTTACACAGGTTAGTGACTATATAATTAGTGCAAAGTGCTGTGCCGTTTGCAGAAAACAGTTTAGAAAAGAAGAAAATCGATCATTCCATAGTCGTAACATGATGAAGTTCAGTTTACAGTTATAAAGTGAATACCAATTAAATTTTAATATCCTTTCAATACATATTTATCTTACTGTAATATCGTATGCCTACATCACGTTGTATAAAGAGCCGGTAATGCAGGAATTGCAATAATTCATGTTAATGAATATATTTACTATTCTACACATTTTCTACCCACACAACGCCACTGTTGCCTATGGGATGTGATGTTCATCTATCCATTTTAATGGACATATAATGTGACTATAGTTTAATTTTTATAAGATGACACTATCGGCAATAAAACGCCAGACGAAGAAAAATGCATATATCAATTCTTGAGCAAGATCAAGACAAGAAATGAAACCACATGTATCTACAAACTTAGGGGCGGGGCTGCAATCGTTCTCTGCTCGAATAGGCGCGAGAAAAGGTGAGATATACATTTTTCTTCATCTGGCGTTCTATTGCCGATAGTGTCATGTTATAAAAATTAAACTATATGTTAGGAGCAAACAAGGTATATAGTGAAAAGATAGCCTGTTATGTATCTAGATATAAGTTCTTTAATCGGAGGGATGCCCAGTGTATTGGACATTTTCAAAAACATTGAAAAACAAAAAAAAAATTAAAGAGTTGTTTTAGTACCTATTCTTAACAAAAATCGTAAGAAATATGTTGTGATTGTTGTTCGTTAAATTTCGGGTCTCGGGAGATTATAAAATCCATTTTTGACAGTGTTATTGTACTTCAAGCAGAAGATTTTGGGACCAAATATGGACGTTTTTATGCTGTCTCTAGTAAAAATGATTATCATTTTTTTAGTTTTCATCGTACTATATAGCTCAGTCATTAAAGAGGTGTAGAGTGCGTGAGCAGGGACCTAAGCGATTCCTTTAGAAAGTTGTTGAGGGTGCTTAGGGAGTGAACATACTGAAAGTCCTAACGTCTAGGAGGTGAGCCGAAGAAGAGGGGGCACAAAAAAAGTCCCACTTTTGGTTTTTTCCCTTATATTTCGAAAACGGTGCATCGCAGGGAAAAATTTTCTTATACCAAATGAAAGCTAATGAAATTTTCTACAATTTCATTTTATGTACTTTTTTCGAATTCCCAACCGTTTTCGAGATACACGCTCCGAAAAAGTGAAAATTTTCGAAAAACAGATTTTTACCTCATCCTCAGTGGTGGGTGGTTCTTGCTGAAGGGGCTCTACGTCGTCTTTATCGTTGTCCTCTTCGTAAACAAGCACGCCGTTGAGGCATTTCCCTAGGCAGTGGAGGCACTCCGCAGAACAGTTCAGCATTGCTTTCTGGCATCCACATTTGCCACTACCACAATCCTTGTTGCAGCGGCAAAATATCGTTTTCAGTAGGACCTCTGGTGCGGTGGATCTTCTGTTGTAATTGGCACCAGGGTGTCTCCTACCAATCTTGAGGGGCATCTCATTGCCGGGCCACTGCTGCATTTGGTGGTAGGTGCGCCGGCAATGCTCTATTTAGCTGCGCTCTCAGTTGGTGGGAGGAAGCTGATGTCAGGCTTAACCACTAACCTCATGAACGACTTGGAAGCGGTACTGGTTGAGGGAGGTCTGTCTTGCTGGTGCCCCATACCATTTGAGAAAGCAAATCTTCCCAGCCTCTTCAACCTCGCTTTGAGTGGAGAAGGGGTTGTAAAAGATCACTGCCGCTTTCTTGATGATTTCTGACTTTAAATACAATTTTGAGAAGCCCACCTTGCTTGAAAATGTAGCAGCCGGTAAATGAATATAAGAACAGGATGTGTTCAAATCCATGCTGCTGCATCTCTTGGGTGCACAGTGCCACTGTTTTGGTTTTCCCTCGGCCGAGTTTCAGCAGCAAGATGTTTTGGGTGGGAGAAATGGAAGCTATCAAAAGGACAGCGAGGTCCACATCCTCACCAACGACAGCCACAGAACTGTGAGTGGATTGTTCCACAGCAGTCTTCACGATAAGGACGTCAGCATCATCTTTGGCCTGGAGAGTCTGTATCCCATTCTCCTGAAGCTTTATCTGTAGTAAGATAAACTGACTTTTGTTGGTAGGATTTGACAAAAAATATTCTTGTTTCACAGGAATCGATGTTTTCCATGTGGTATAAGAAAAATTAGGTGGTATATCCATCACAAATTGTGACAACGGAGGCATCTTTTTGCCAAATTACTCTGTGCAGTAGGAATTCTCCGTCTACTACTATGTTTATCTGAGACAGTTGAACAGCCTTATCGGTAGGCTCGAACATGGTGTACAGGACAGATTTGGTTGTCTTCCTCATACCACTTTCGTTAAACAGTGCCAACGGAATGTTTGAGGAAAAATGCGAGGTAAAAATCTGTTTTTCGAAAATTTTCACTTTTCTGAAGCGTGTAACACGAAAACGGTTGCGAATTAGAAAAAAGTATATAAAATGAAAGTTGTAGAGAATTTCATTGGCTTTCATTTGGTATAAGAAAATTTTTCCCTGCGATGCACCGTTTTCGAGATATAAGCGAAAAAACCAAAAGTGGGACTTTCTTTGTGCCCCCTACCCTCCAGCTCCACCTCCTAGACGTCAGCACTTTCAGTATGTTCACTCCCTAAGCACCCTAAACAACTTTCTAAAGGAATCGCTCATGTACTCTACACCAACCTGTGGGCCATTCGTTGACTGGACTAATAATGATTTTTCCATTCGAATTTTAGATAAACAAGAAAATACATGCAATTTTATTTTCACTGTAAAGTATGAAATGAACTAAATATAAATGTATTTGCTCTAACTTCTAACCTTAAAAATAAAAGTTCAATTCTGTGATTTTTTATTTCATTGGCAACATGTCCGGTAAGTAAGTGAAAAAGGAAATGTACTGTGGTGACTAACTGAGCTGACGTCCCTAAATATTGATATTAACACATTGACTGCCATCTCTGTTGATAAGACCGAAGTTTTTATTGTCTATGAGGCACACTCGGTCAAGACCAGGGTGTATTAAATAGGTGGTGCGACGACAACCCTCACAGTGGCTTCATAAGTGCTTACTGTGTACATAATGTAATAGATGGCAGGACTAATAAGTTCTCTCATTAGTTACGCATAGTTAGATAAATTTACAGGTTCTGTGCACATATGCATACAGTGTTGCATACATTCCCGGCCTTTTGTTTTTGTTTAGTGAAACAAGAGTCCAGTGACATCTGACATTAAGTAGCTAAATTAAAACATTGAAAGAATATATGCAACACTACATGCAGCATTGCACGTGTCGCCACAGCTAACCTCAAAAATATATATTTCTTAAGATTTACAAGTATTACGTAGCTATTATTAAAATTTCTACCTGGTTCCTGTACTTTCAATCAAAATCAAGTTCAACGCAATGTGTATGAAGTTTTAAATAGTTTGTCACAATAAAATAAGACACTTTTTGCAGGTTAGGAATCTAACCTATAATTAGCAGTCTATTTTTATTAATCAACAATGTTGAAAAATTATTTGCGTGAATTTTTAAATATTTGCTTGGAGCCAGTATGGCTCCAAGCTGAAAATGCCTATACAAACATTAGAAATGAGAATAAACGAAAAAATCTTAAAATTTGAGGTTATGTTAGGTATACGATGCATATGCGCAGATAATTGTAGGACCTTATTGCTCGCGCCATCTACTGAAGTAAATAGTAACCATGCACTTATGAAGCCATTATTATAATAGGAAAGTGCCGTACGTCGGACCACCTATTTAATACACCCTGGTCAAGACCGAGTACTTATATTTGCCCTGTGAGCCGAAGTCATTTTTTCAAAATATTGTGTCAGCATAGCTATTCATATTAGCCGATGATAATCATGGCCTGGGGGGATATTTTTTTTTTTTTTTGTTTTGGTTAACCCGTTGCTACTGGATGGCGCCTTATGAGAAATTTGTCTTAACCTGTATGGCAGTCAATTTATTTATTTATTTAATGAACCATACATTTGTTTACATAAACACAATGATTAGCAAGTATACTTTAATTTACCTACAATTTTTTCTTTGTACCTAAGTGAGTTTACACTTGTATTGTACATGTACTAAACTTAACCTAATAAATTTCCCTATGTATATAAGCTAACACACAGCAAAAATAAGAAGTAATTATTAAATTATACATATTGCACACGAGCATTATATAAGTTGGTTTAATTAATTGTTTTCTTTAAGGAAGAGATAAGCACTGAAAAAAATTGGGTAAAGGTTACGATTTGAGAATTAACATGAATTCATTGTAATGATCTATTATATACTTTTTACTTGTACTCTTAAATTTTTTGTCAGTCTTATAGAAACGTGTAACAGGTTGTAACATTTTGGGGCAAGATAATTAACAAATCTTTGGCTAATACTTTTGTGACTAGATATGTTTGTGGGATACCTTACGGGTTGTGTACGGGTTGGTAACGTAATTTTTTAAATGGTCATTTTTAAAGATATATACACATGAGGAGTGGGCATATAATGTGCGAATATCACAAACATCACTTGAGTATAGCATCCTGGTTGGGTATAGTTTACCTCTTTTAAAGATTATTCTCAAAATATAATTTTGAATAACATTAAGTTGTTTTAGGGCACTGGAGTACAAACCACCCCAGGCCACAATGCTGTATCTAAATAGATTCCGCTAGAGATTTATAAATCATAATTAAGATGTTTCTACTTAATATGTCCCTTAATTGATAAAATTTAAAAACTAATTTCCTTACTTTGTTGGTTAAATAACAGATGTGATTATTCCATTTCAAGTTTTTGTCAATCTTTATTCCTAAATATTTTATATCATCTACTTCTGTAATTTCCTCATTGAAGTTATCGATTTTTATAGATTTGAAATTGGGTCTGTTTTTGTTTGTTATTGAGAAGGCAATATAATTGGATTTTTTTACATTCAATGATAGTTGAAAGAAATCTAGCAATTTTTTATTGTACATAGCCCATTTGTTAATCTTTCTTTTACAACATCCCACGAATCACCAGCAAATAAAATGGCGTAATACACAATTTTACCATTTATTTTAAGCGCTAGTAGTGTATTTATGTACAATACAAATAAAATAGGACTAAGGACTGTGCCCTGCGGTACTCCTATCTTGATACATTTTGGATCACTTATCGTCTTTGTAATTTTAACGTGTTGTCTATTATCTAAGTAGCTCGAAAAGACGTTTAAGACCGTTCCTCAAATCCCACAATGACCTAAAATATCAAGTAGTTTTTCATGATTGACCGTGTCAATCGCTTTTGCCAAGTCTAGAAATACTCCCATACATTTCTTGTTTATATAATAATAATAATAATAAAGCATTTATTGTGCATATGTATACAAAATAAAAAATAAAAACACACAAAAGGACTAGGCACATTTAAATGATTTTAACCTAACCCTAAAAAATATAGTCAATAGTACAATAAAATACGATAAGGAATAATAAAATACAATACAGCAAATACATAGAAACTTGTTTTAAAAAATATATATATATAAAGTATTACTTAAAATTTTGTAAAGTCAATATTATTTAAACTATTATCACATATAGCTTTCTTTAGTTTGGACTTCAGTGAAGCAACAGAGATGTTGTGGAATTCAGTAGGTAAATTATTTAGGATATAAGATGAAATATAAGAAAAGCTTTCCGAAAAAATAGCACTATGATGTAAAGGTACTGTGACCCGGTTAGTAATGTTTCGTAAGTGTCTGTCATGAACCTGATCACGTCTTATAATTTTGCTAGATAAGTACTCAGGTAATCCTGTTTGTAAAATATTGTTAAGAAAGCATGAGTAGCGTATGAATCTAGCTTCGTTTTGTTTGAGTAAACCCAAGTTTCGGATGTAAGGTGTAATATGAGCATCATGTGGTATATCAGTTAAAAACCGAATACAATGATTTTGCATTCTTTGAATACACATTTTATTTTCAACCGACAAACATGGGCCATATACAATATCACCATAGTTCATTTTTGATTTGCTCTTGCTCACTCTGAATATCAGATGTAATTTTTGATATTGTTAATTTGATTGCAGCTTTTTTATAATCCTCTGAAATAATCATAAAGTAAATTATTGACACAAATATGACAACTCTTGCGATCTAAATAAGCAAAGCTCGTTAATATAGAAACAGGTCACACCTACCTTTTTCAAAATAAGATTTAAACAATCCATAAAGAGTCCATATTTCATCTGGAGATTCTCACTTTTTGAATGATTTGTCAAATTGTTGCTAATGTGGTTTAAATGGTGACCACCAACTTCATTCTTATGTGGAGTGAGTCAGTTCAAATTCACCATTGCAATGCTAGATCACCTGCTACCCCGCCATATGTATTACATCAATTTTTAGTGTCTAATATACTGTGACGTGTTTCCACCCCTAGGAAACCACCCTTGCAAATTCCGTAGATTCCAAAAATTATAACGAGATAACCACTAACACACTATTAAATAATTTACTGGATACTTCACAATACTGTTAGTAACTTAAATGTACTTTACTGTCTAAAAATAACAATGTTTATCACTTTGTTTTCACTTTGTAGTCTTAATCTTGTAGTCTTAACCTCACCTGTCAAATCAAAACTTCTCTAAACGTCCGGCCGAGAATACTCCTAGCGATTGCTTCCTGAATTATTCTAGAAACGGTGCGGTGTTATCTAGAAGTCTCTTTTCTCTAATGTTCCAGAATGTTTCTGCTGTTTCTACTATCTCACAGATGGCATAACATGTATTTTGTGCTGCCTATCCCCAAGGGGTGGGTATTTGTAACAATACAAACTCATATACTGCCTAAGTATGATACTAAAATATATGCGAATAATAACAAAGGGACACTATAAGAAACGCCGCCTACTACCATGCAATCATGGACCCCAAAAAAGACACGGCAGTACTAAAAATATTAATATACTTACTGCAATGTAAAATATATTTATTGGGATATTAATGAGTCGTAATAATACTTATTATTATTATTATTGTGGACATGAATTCACGTCATTGCTAGCTGGGTATATAGTTTTTCATATGCTTAACCGAAAAAATAATTTTTGGTTTCTTAAATATCTGTAAAATGCTTTGAAAAATTTTTTTGCTGTAAAATCTTTACCACCATCATAAATCAGCTTCTAGACTAAAGCGGCCCATCCTTACGAAGGTTGTTAAGACTTTTAAATTTACTTTTTAGAGCTGCATAGTGTCACTCTGGAAAATCTTGTCTAGACCGTTTTAAAACCTTTCTTAAAACCTATTTTTAAATCAGATCTCTCTGCATTTCTAGAAAACACTAGAAGACTACCTTAAAACTGGTTTTTAAAACCATATCGGGATTATCAGGAGTGAGAACTATAAGAATGTCCACCAAGAAATCCAAATAATTATATTGTTGCATTTATTTCTTCTAAACTACAAAAATAAAATGAACTTGGTAATATAAAAAAGCAAACAAGGCATCTGTTCTAACAAAAAAATTTAAACCGTCAGTTTATCATCAAAACTACAAAGGATAGACCCAAAAAACAAGTGCGGCCCAGAAATAATAATGATTACTTAATAGTCATACAAAATTGCTCAAAATTTACGTATCCGCAATCTACAAACAAATATCTAGAACTTGACGGTTCCCAATGCCATTTTGTCTTTTTGCGATTGTACTTTAATTTGCTAAAGCAAAATTAAAAATTATGAATAATAATTATGATTGTAAAATTGACCTTTAATATTTTTATAACAAGAAAATATGGCGGACCAATTAAATAAAACCTAATTGTCATTTACAGTCCTGTCATTAAACTACATATTCTAATAAGGGCCTAGAATATTTTCTTCTAGATGAAGTCCATTTAGCCTTATTTATAGATTATCGCAAATAATTTCTTACTTGCATCAGAAGCGTTCGACAGCGTGGATCATTGGAAATTAAAGGTTTCCGAGGCAATATATATAATACACAATAGTGTTATTATTTATTTTATTATAATTTATATACTTTGTTATTGACATTTCTTGTAATATTCATTTTACAGAATAAAGCGATATTATTATTATTAATATCTTGAAGTCATATTTAGATGACCAAACAGTGTATTGTAGCAATGGAGGATGGAAAATGCATTAGTTCAGACTGGAAATTGGAAAAAAAAAGGTGTCCCTCAAGGGTCCATTTTAGACCCAATTTTATTTTTCCTCTATATAAATGATCTTGTAAACCTATTTGCTGATAATTCATTAGTTATTAGATCGAAAACTAATGAGCAGTTAGAAACTGAGTTCTCAATATCAATTGACATTCCAAACAACTGGTATGCAACAAATAATCTACAATAATATAGACAAAACTTACCTGTTAAAATTCAGCCTTAGGAAGGAGCCCCCACTAGTCGTGAACTACAAGGACGAATTGTTACTGACATTAACTGACTACAAAATTTTTAGGGATTGTGATTGATTCTGAACCGAGTTGGAAACATCACATAGAGTATCTTGCCATAAAAATTAGTCCCTTTACATATGCGTTACGAACAATATCAAATACTATAAGTGAAGAAGCAGCCATAACCTACGTCAAGTCCAGAATAACATATGGGATTACATTCTGGGGCAACTCTGTTGAAGCTGACAGACTCTTCAGATCGCAAAAGGCCTGTTTAAAGAGCATTTTCCATCTAAAGAGAAACATGCAGTGTGTTCTTTAAGGAAAAAACATACTTACCTTTCCGTGTGTGCGTGTGTGTGTATATGTGAATCTGCATGTCTTGTCAAGTGCAATTATAGTGATTTTTTTAACGAGTACAAAGTGGATTGCATATGTGATATGCGAAATAATATGTTATGATTGCCAAAGACAACTTCTTCTTGTGTTCAAAGAGATGTTGAGTCGCGACAATTACAAAAACTTATCTGCTAAAGACTTTAATAGAACGCTTCACAATTTTCTAACCACTAATGGATTTTATTTAATTGCCAAGTTTTTAAATTACAAATTTTAGTTCTCTAATTCTTTGATTTATCTGTATGTTTATTCCTATTTGGTATTATAATTATGTTTGTACTATACTTAATTTGATGTGTTCTACATCTGTTTGGTTTTTTTTTATAAAATAAAGATTATTATTATTATTATATTATTATTATTACATAAATGCAAACACTGTAGATGAAGATCGCATGGGCTTCATTAAACTGAAGAGCTGCCAAGACGAATTCGCCTGAGAACTTAAATTTTACCTATATATTTTTGTCTTCTACTAATAATTTTCGTTTCGTACCAACTTCCGGCTAAAATTTGTACCCAAAAGCTGTCACATTTAGAATAGTACAGTAGTAATCATTGCACAGCCTAATGTAAGGCACAACGTCCATAAGGCAACAACACAGAACAGAGCACCAAAAGTTATACTAAAAGCTAAAGGCAGATCTTATTCTGGGAATACCCACACACTATGGTCCCAAAGTATAACTTCCATAAAAATTTTCGATTCAAAATAACAGACAGAAAGGACTGGAAGATCAGCCCTCCGATATCGGCACAAATAGTCTGGTATACGGACGTAATCGAGTGAAATTAGACTTTCCTGATCTAACAAAATATATCCTTCATTTTTTTTAACAAAAACCGATTTTAAAGAAAATATTAAAAATCCAAAACGATATATATACACGGCATATATATACGGCATAAAAAATTATTCAGTGTGTTTCACTTGAAATGGTAACACCAACTTTTTCATTTTTTTTTTCAATTTGAATCAAATTTTACTTAAGTATAGGCCAGGCAACGAATGATTATAGAGGGAAATTTTAGGGACAGAAAATTTGACTTCGGAACTTTGTTTGGACTAGTCTGGAGATGAACATATCAAAAGTCCCCACTCCTAGGTGGTGAGGGGGGGTAGGGGGCACTTTAAAGGTCCCGTTTTTTTGTTTTTCGCTTATATCTCGGACTATACAGCCTCACGTTTTTTGTTCTATTTGTTAAGATAACTCTTCAAATGTTGTTCCCACGTAAAAGTCGTGAGAAAAGGCATTAAATTTTTAGATTTTTTAACGTGAGACGAAAAAATTGTTTTCCGCAATTTCTGAATTTCGAGGGCAGGGCGGATATCTCGAGAATAGAACAACATATCGACAAATGTAGGTAGTGATTCTTGTCAGCTTCAATTTTGTATAGAATGGTCAAGCCGCTACGACGCATAGTTTCCGAGATATAGGCGAAAAAACAAAAAATGGGACCTTTAAAGTGCCCCCCTCCCCTCCGCTCACCACCTAGGAGTGGGGACTTTCGATATGTTCATCTCCAGACTAGTTCAATCAAAGTTCCGAAGTAAAATTTTCTGTCCCTAACATTTCCCTCTTTTTTGAGCATTCGTTGCTTGGATTAGTATAGAATAACTTGGGATCTACTTATGTCCAGAAAACATTCGCCTCCTACTAATGCAAAGCCACCTGCAATACCAAAATATGAGGAAAAAATCAAGAAATTAGGCATTTTTTTATCGGAAAATTTTGTTAATGAAACTTGTTCAGAATTGTCCAAAAACCTCAAGTCCAAAATTTAATTAAAATAAAAAAATACATATTATGCCTTGCGCGGAAACTTCGAAGCACATTTATGTCTAAACCATTCGTTGTACATAAAAAATGAAAGAGATCATTTTTGTGCAGAATTTCATTATCTTTTCATTTTCATAATAACCTCAATTGGCCTTTGAGTCATAGAAAGCGCGATATTCGCAAAAAACCGATTTAATAAAACTTTCCTTAATTTGTTTTATTTCTTTATAGAGTTTCATATTTTGGGTATTAAAAAACTTGAAAATAATAATTAATGTTTAATTGAAGTAATTATAAACATAGGTATATTTAAACAGCGTGATTATTTTTCTTTCTAATGTTATTAAATATTTGGGTAGATATATCCAAAAATTGCTAAAAAAATATCCATGTTCCAAACTAGAAAAATAGCCCATTTAATTTGTTCTGTTTCTAATATATCTTCGAAGTTAAATTAAACAACAATTTGTATTTACACAAGAGCTGCAATCTGCATATTGATGTTATATACTTTTACCTACGATCACTACTGTAAATAGTAAAAAACACACTACCTGCCATCTATGTAAGTTGGATTTTATATATTGTAAACAAAACGCACTGTAAACAAATCGCACGGTAAACAAAACGCACGGGACACGCAAATATAGGTGGCTTATTTCGCTGACGCGGGGTTTAAAAAGACAAATGCGCCTACATAATTTTCAAACGCTGTCAAAACTGACATAATATTTGTTGAATAATATTGTTGACAAGTAAACTAAATTCAGATTTTAATAAATAAATAAATAAATATGATCGTAGGTAAAGTATAGTACATAATTCGAGTTGTAAAGCAATTACGCACTCATGGAAATACGCACTCGCCGCTATGCGGCATCGTGCGTAACTTTTCCATTCGTGCTTAATATGCTTCTTACAACACTCATTACGTAATATACTATTAGTCAACCACAAATTCTTGGTTTACCAATACCTATTCTACTGGTTTGCTTAACCATAAGATAACCAAGACCTTGAAGTTAACCAGACATTGTGAAACGGATTTTCATAGTAAACCCCTGGTCAAATCCTAACCATTGGTTAACCAACGATTATGAAACTGGCTGTCAGGGTGTTACTAAAAACAAGATAACATATAACTATGAACAAATATAATTTATATATGTCATAGTCATTTGATGAAATCCGTCATTTCGTGAAAAGCCTAGGCAGTACATGAACTGCCGGCATATCATGCAAATTCTTGACGTTGCACAATCTGCCTAGGCATTTCATGAAATGCCGTGGTCTTCTCGGAACTTGACGTTTAAAGTCATTCTACACGATCTGCCGCAAATTAGACCGGCAGATTGTGCTCTATTACTTGCTGCCTATTTGTTTTGTATATTATGGAAACTAAGAATGAAAAAGACTTGTTTAGTGATCATTACAAATAGTATTATGGAGCAAAGCCAAATAAATGACCGTATACCATCAGAATAGTATTATTATTAAGTTATATTCGTAATTTCGTTAGCAATCTAAATCCCGAAACGTACCAAATAAATCTGAACCTAACCCCAAAATTAAGTAAACCTCCTCCATCTTTCTCTCTTTGTAATGATTACTGAACAAGTCTTTTTCACTCTGAATTTCCGCAATAAACAAAACAAACAGCTCAACATGGCTTCCGGGCAAATACATCGACTGAAATGGCAACCAATTTAATCTCAAACACACAACACAACACAATCAGTCACTTCAAGAATAGCCAACAATTTGCGGCAGATCATGTAGAACGACTTTAAACATCATGTGCCGAGAAAACCACGGCGTTTCACGAAATGCCTAGGCAGATTGTGTGACCTCAAGAAATTACATGATATGCCGGCAGTTCATGTACTGCCTAGGCTTTTCACGAAATGACGGATTTCATCAAATGACTACAACATATATATATTTTAGACAGTAAATAATAAGCACTGAATCTCTGACTTTTTTCAAAACAATAAAAATTCCTTAATTTATAATAATATTGATTGTGATTTCAGAAAAAATAGTATGTGTACTTCGTACTAAAAGCACATTCCCGGACTTCAATGCTTGTTGGCCTCGGCCAACAATTTATATCGTCGTCCAGGAATGTATTGCTTTTACTACTAGATACACAATGTAGGTACTATTAAGTGCAAAAAATTATCTAGAAAAAAAAAATATTCAACATTTTAACAAAAACTAAAACGTGATATAAGGAGTCATTCTTTATAGAAAGTTTTGCTTATACTGAAAAATACTTAATTACTTTAACTATAGTTAGAACGTTGATATAAAGTACGATGTGTTTAAAAAATACCAGACAATAAAATACCAGTTGTTGAAATTGAAACAAAAGTTTAAAATCTTATGGGAAAAATTGTTTCGAATGTCAATAGAAGTTCAGATATGAGGTTTAATTTAAATTATCTAGTTTTTTTGGCACCAAGATTAAATTAATTTTTCAAAAGTAACTGAAGAAAGTGGATGATTTATTAATTTGTTTAATAAAATAATAACAAAACAGTCACTTTTAAACTGTTCATGTTATCAAATAAATTAGCCACTTTGCTACTTTGGTTAATTTTGCAAAATTACTTCAATCTTAAAGGTGCCAAAAAAAATTGAGATAAGCTTTCAAATTTCATATCAGAACTTCTGTCTCAACATTATGAACAATTTTTCCTATAATACTTTCAACTTTTACTTGAAAAACTGGTACTTTACTGTTGTAACAATTTCAACTTTTCATATTTTTTAACCACTCTGTACGTTATATTGACATTCCAACTATAGCTGAAAGGACATTTCAGAATATATTTAAACCTTTTTATGAAGAATGACTAGAAAATAATATTTAATATGTATATATATCTTTTGTGGTATTCGGATATTTTCAGTATCCGAATACTTTTATTGTATTCGGATACTTTTGTTGTATTCGGATACTTTTAGTGTATTCGGATACTTTCGGTGTATTAGGATACTTTTATTTGTATTCGAATACTTTTATCAGTATTCGAATACTTGCCTAATGTATTTGAATAGATAGATAGATAGATAGATAGATAGATAGATAGATTTATTCATGTTAAAAATTTATAAAAAATTGTACACACGTCAAACAGTTACACTTACAAATAGGTAAAACACAATACAATAGATTTAAAATTATGTAAAAATGGCCGAAATTGTAATAAATGGAATAAAAAGCTATATAAAATCAAACAGAAAAAAAAAATATAGTGTTTGTCATATCACAGAACATAAGTTTAAGTAAAATTACAATTTACAATTTCTCTCACTATATCTTCATTTGAGAAGAATGCATTTTTTAACAGAAAACCTTTTATTGTGGATCTAAATTTTTGTTTAGGTAAAACTCTAATACGGTCATCTAATAAGTTGTATAATTTAATACCATGGTAATTAACACCAGTCTGCCCTCTAGTTAGCCTTGTGTACTCAGTTCTTATGTTATCTCTACGACGTGTTTCATAGTGATGAAAGTCAGCATGGGTGTTAAAAGTAGGTAAGTTATCATGGACATGTGTAATACATTGTAACGCGTAAATGCTAGGTAAGGTGAGTATTTTAAGTGAAATAAAGAGTTGTTTGGTGTCATCCCGGTATCCCAAACCACCCACAATCCTGATTGCCCTCCTCTGGAGACCAAAAATTCTATGTCTACCAGAAGAATGCCCCCAGGCGAGAATGGCATAAGATAGTCGAGAGTGACATAATGCATAATACGCAGTTTTTAATACATCCGACGAAACTGTATTTGACAATTGTCTAAGAGCATATATACCTTTAGATAGTTGTTCAGCAAGATAATCAACATGGTCATTCCATCGTAAACATGGATCAATAAGGATACCTAGAAACTTTGTACAAGTGGGGTTATTTGGTACATTTCTCAAATCGCGAGTACTTGAAATAAGTTTTACAGTTTTCTCTTCGTTAAGTGCAAGAGCATTAGGTGTAAACCATTTTTTTGCATTAGATAATACATTGTCACATTTTAATATTAAGTTCTCTAAGTTAGGGTCAGAGATTTGTAAAGTCGAGTCATCTGCATAAAAGATGCAATTGACATTCTCGAAGGCATTTGGCACATCATTAATATAAATCAGGAATAAAACTGGGCCCAAAATTGAACCCTGTGGAACTCCCGAATTTATATGTAACACCTCAGAAGATATTCCATTTAATCTGACTGATTGCATACGATTTTCTAGATAGGATTTGATAAGTTGGATACTTGTCCTGTTAAAGTTGTATTTGTTTAATTTCTGGATCAGCAAGACATGAGATACACAATCAAATGCTTTGCTGAGGTCACAAAACAAGGAGGCAGAATAATATCCTTTTTCAAAGCAGTCTAAGGTATAATCGGTAAACTTAATGATAGCATCTGTTGTAGATAGATTTTTACGGAAACCAAATTGGAATTTATATAATATTTTATTTTTCTCTAGATATTCAGTGATCTGAATTTTCATAATTTTTTCGAAAATTTTTGCAAAAATAGGGAGAAGAGAAATCGGTCTATAATTATTAATGTCCTCTGGATCACCTTTTTTGAAAACTGGGATAACCGACGCGATCTTGAGTAAATCTGGGAATACTCCGGTCCGTAAGCTTTCATTAATTAATTTTGTTAATGGAATTATAATATGGTTTTTTATAGTTTTGATTAGAGCTATATTTAAGCCGTATATATCCTTACTGTTACTATTTTTCAGAGAATTTAAAATGTGTCTTACCTCAATGTACGTGACCTCGCGAAATGCAAAAGGTTCAGGTGTGTCTATCTGTTTAACATATTGTAATGGATCAATATCTAGTAGCGGGAGACCACCAGTAACCCGTCCCGCAACACTGACGAAAAAGTTATTGAAATCTTTCGGTTTAATAGTTAATTCCGATTGCGACATTTTTTGTTTCCTCGAGGAGTTTATTATTTCCCATACAGTTTTTGCCGGGTTTCCAGATTTCTTTATGTAGCTATCATTTGACTGGATTCGTTTATTTTTTAAAGCATTTTTATATGTTAGTTTGAAATCATTTCTAATTTTTTTATTTTGCTCAGTATTGTGCCGTTTGCAAACTTCATTTAGAAATTGTAAATGATTTCGCATTTGCCTTAGATCGTCTGTATACCATGCAACTTTCGACGAGTTTATGTTTTCAAAGCGTACTAACCTTTCAGGAAAAGAGATATTGTAGGCCTGTAGAGTAGTATTTAAAAATACTTGAAATTTTTCATTGATGTTGAGAGTATGGTCGGTGATGAACTCCCACGAGCAGCTAGACATAATTCCATGAAATTTATTTTTACCTGTTTCTGTAATAGGTCTAATTAATTTCTCATGCTCATACAATTTTTTATTAACTTCTATCTGTACCTCCAAAATCTGACTTAGGTGATCCGACAATAGTGGTTCATGGTTAAACGCGTTGTAATCGTCTATTGAAAAGTTTGTAAAGATATTATCAATGCAATTTGTTACTCGGGTATTTTCAAAGATTGTTTGTTCTAATCCGAATATTTTTAGTAAATCTGTTAAAGTCAAATTAGCAGAGTCGGATGTATTAAATCTTATGTTAAAGTCACCGCAGAGTATTACCTTTTTTTTTATATCTATTTTGTTCAATAACTTTTCCAGGATATCAAAGAATCTAATGAGACTTCCATTTGGGGACCGATAGATGTTAACAACAATGATATCAAAATTTTCTACCATTATGGCTGATATTTCACAATCTTTTTCGGACGAGAGATTACTTAAATGACATAGAGGTTTATAATTTAAATCGTTTTTGACTAGTATCAAGGTTCCACCATGAATAAATTCAGCTCTACAAAATATACTGGCTAATTGATAGTTACTAATATTTTTAAAGGAATCTAACTCGTTACGGTGTAACCAGTGTTCGTTAACACATATAACGTGAAAAGGTATGATCTCGTCGCAAATAACTGCTTCTAGTTCATTGGTTTTATTTCTAAAGCACTGGATATTTATATGCATAAGTCGAAATATACATTTTCCTACTTGATGTTTCTCAGTGGTCTGCTTTCTAGATGTCGCCCTGTTGTCTATAAAAAAGGGAGCCCTTGATTTTTATTTCGTTCTTTTTGAAAGTCGAAGCGTTTGATGCCCACGCCCTTAGGCCAAAAGGACATGTCGTAGAGTACATCCTTCCTGTCAAAGGGAGCACTCACCACATAACATTTATTTTGGTTCACCTCATTAGTTGGGAGTTCCTTTACATCGAAATCCACGTCTTTGAATGCTGGTTTCTTTGAGATATAGCTCTGTATATGTTCTGTATTAACACGCCTTGGTACTCGGTAAAGATAAATCCAGGCCTTTTTCTCGATGCCGCAGAACCCATTCTTCTTTTCGTCTTCTGAAATCTCTCCCGTACCTAGTTGTTTTATGGAGTTGACCCTTCGGGGCTTTCGTTTCTTCTGGTGTACCAGTTGGAAACCATCTTGGTCGTTGGATTCATTAACACTTACATTACTGGGATGTCTAGGCCTAAGTTGTCTTGATATTTTTTCCTCCTCAAAAGGAACTTTTGCAGCTGTTTCTTGTCCCTTAATGGTCTTTTCTACGTCAGTTTCTTCGTTTTTATGATTGGAGCTCGGTTCAGCAGATTGTTGTTTTTTTGTGTAAATTTTGGATTGTGGTTCAGAATTATGTAATTTATTGTTTAATATGTTACTATAGGTTGGTTTACCATTGTTTAATTCGGTTTGGGCTTCTTGCAAAAGTTTTTGTGTCTCTGCTAATTTCGAGGTTAAATTTCCGATTTTTTCTAAGAGAAGACAATTATTTTCTTGCAAAATTGCGTTTTTATCTTGAGTTTGCCAGTAAAGGCTTTGCAATAGTTCATTTTCGCGTTTAATTGCGCTAAATTTTAACTCTTCTTCATTTTGGTTTATAACCTCACTTTTACAGCATAGAACACGTGTTTCATCAATTACTCGCACGAATTTTATTCTAACGAATAACGGATACTTCATTAATTTGTGTCGGATACGGATAACGGATACAATTTTAAGAAAGTATTCGAATACAGCTTTCGGATACAGAAAAAGTATCCGAATACTGTGTTCGAATACAGATGTATTCGAATACTACCCAACTCTGCTAGAAAGTCAGTATAAAGTGACCGTGGCATGGGTACCAGGACACGAGGGACAGGGGAAATGAAAAGTCTGATAAACTGACCCGGGAAAGCGCATCTAAAGCTGTGGTGGGATCCGAACCCTTTTGTGATGTGATGCAGCTAAGTGTGATGCAGCTAAGCCATGCATATGATCCTTTATCAATGACTGGTTACAAGACAAGTCTCTAGAATGGTAGAAGAGTTTCCCGCTACAAAGACGTGCTAAAGAGTTCATTAAAGAACAATGTGACAAATTCACGGAAGATCTACTATGCCAAAACAGAAAGGCCATTAAGATAATAGTGGATCTTCTAACCGAACACTATAGGCTCAGTAGGCATGAGTCTGATGGGCCTGGCAGAGGATTCAACATGCGGATTCTGCCAAGAGGAAGAGAAAACCTCAGTACATGTGCTGTGCCATTGCGAAGATATAGCCGGACCGAGATTCCAACTACTTGACAAGGAAAAACCAAGGGCAGGTAATTAAACTAAAGAGCCCCTATCAAGGCTATGGAGTCTGGTGCAAAAGATAAAGCTGGATAAGGAACTCTAAATAAAATTAGATTAGTAGAGCCACAATAGATCCACGGGGTCGCGGTGGCCAAGGACAAGCGGCCAGCTCCTCTGTTCAAATCTAATCTAGTATATGCTAAAACTGTTCTGTGCAAAATTTAGGGAGTAGAGGATGAATAAATAGACTAAACTATAGAAAGACCTGTTTCTCACGTCTGTTTCCATAATATTGACAAATTAGGTTATTTTTTTCTTCCTATCTGAAACGGAAGCGCACATTCTATGTACCTGTCCTGCTGCAGATAGAACCAGGTTCTCACTTTTAGGCAAAGGGCAACTGCTGCCAGAGAACCTGGACAACCTCTCACCTAATAAGGTAGTTGACTTTATTAAAAAGCTGAACCTATCTTGTGAAATATAATCAGGAGTGAGCCACGATAGACCAGATGGTCGCAGTAGAGTGTCGGTTACTAGCCCACTCACATATCAACCCAACCTTCCTATGAAACGTGGCTTTAGTTCAGTGAAATGGAAAAATATGGGTTATACAGGGTTCCCAACAATCTGGAAAAGTCAGGGAATCCAAGAAGTGGTTCTGGAAACTTGAAAAGCCAGTGAATCTGAGGAATTTCAGTAAAATCCTGAAATTTCAGTGATTATTTATAAAATACTTTGATTTTCTACTGTACGAAAATTATAAAATAATACATTTATTTTTTAAAAGCTTTTATTTAACTTGCAATGTTTGTATGTATGTATGTATGTATGTTAGTTTAGGTCAAATCTTGCAAGATGAATTTCGACTAGTTCTAATTAAGCTAGAGCTTTGAAATTTGGCACACGTGTATAAGTCCGGTGACAAAGCTACATAGTATAGCCATTATCGGTCTAAATCCAATATGGCGGACGTCCCAAGATGGCGGATCGGCTTTTTAGTCACAACCCCCCTGATATGGGTATCAAATGAAAGGGTTTGAAGAGTAAAATACGATAAACAATGTGACGTCATTCTAAATTCAATATGGCGGACGTCCCAAGCTGGCAGATCGCCTTTTTCTTCACAACCCTCTTGGTATGGGTATCAAATGAAAGGGTTTGACGAGTAAATATGGCAAACTGTGTGACGTCATTCTAAATTCAATATGGCGGACGTCCCAAGATGGCGGATCGCCTTTTTCTTCACAATCCCCTTGATATGGGTATCAAATGAAAGGGTTTGACGAGTAAAGTACGATAAACTAAATTCAATATGGCGGACGTGGGAGAGGTGGGAAGAGGAGGGGATGGGGTGGGAAGAGGTGGGAAGAAGTGGGAGTTAGTGTTAGAGGGGTGAGAAGACGGGAGAGGGAAGAGGTGGATGGCGGTGGCAAATGAAAGAGTCTTGTTTGTTTGTCTGTAAAATAAGTAGACTAAAAAGTAAAAAAAAAAAAAAAAATTTTTTAAATTCATACACCTGGAAACCAAAAGCTTTGGGGGCGGTCAATTGAGCAAAGTAATTATGCAATATCGCTATATGACCGTAATATAGATATAAAGTAAATTAACCCAAAAATTCTTGATTTAGGTATTCATTTATACTGTAGTAACCATTTTTCAAGATTATATTTTTTACAGTTTTTTTAAATCTCAATGTATATTATTTGGTAACTTGTTATTGAATTATAATCAGGTGTCTTTATATGTAGAGGTCCTGTGTAAAGGGAAGGTTAAAATATTTTTGTTTTGAGTATTATATGAGTGATGATCCGATAGGCCTTCAAATAACTCCAAATTATTTTTAACATATATCACGCATTTATTCTGTACTTTGGAATGAAAAGGGCGGGCGTCCAATTTTCTGTGAATTTTATGTAAGAACTGTTTCTAATAAAGAAAAGCCTTATATTTCTATAATTAAAGGCCAGAAGTTCATATATTATGTAATGTTTTAATATATTTCAACTTTAAATAGACGGTTGTCCAATACTTGCTCCACATGTCTTACAAAAATGGGCGTTTCTGTCACAAAATCATATTTTTTGATTTTGTGACAACCGCCCTTTTCATTCCAAAGTACAAATATGTAAATATTAGACGCCGCAAGGATTTTATTTTTTATGAACATGGTCTTCCAATTCTCTCTGAGATCCAAGTTAAATATTAATCTCAGTATTCTCTTCTGCAAGACAAATACCCTGTTAATATAGGAAAATCGACCCCAAACGAATATATTAAGTGACACATGTCAATACGCCAGAGCATAGTAGACATTGCTAAGACCTACACCATAATTATGTTGGAGTTGTAATAAGGCAAAATGTACAATGGACCGACAGGCCTGAGTACTGCGGATTTTGACATCTGCTCGTGTTTTTTTTTTTAATAATTCTAAATAAGGCAAAATAAGCTTGATTTAAATTACTAGACACATAATCGACATGTCCGCCCCACGATAAGGTACTGTCAACTACCGTGCCTAAGAATAGAAGAATATTGATGTAGTTAAAAATATTTTCCAATATGTTTTATACTGTACATCTGTCAAATTTGGTCTAATTATAATTTTTCCTTATCATTTCTAATAATAAATTGATATAAATTGCAGCAAAGTAAAAATTTTAACTAATTATAAGTGTCTAATTTAAATTTTGGTCATTTCATGTAACCATCTTCTTGCACCATATGAGGTCATGTATTATTAAATTATTTATAGTTGGATTATGTTCAAAATGATCAAATTCTTGCTTTATTGCAGGAGGTTGAACAACTAAGGCAAGAGAAATTAGAAATTGATCAGCAGTTACGCAGCATCCACGGCTCAAGCTTGGGCTCCATGCAGAGTTTATCGATGGGCAGAAGAAATGACCGTGGCTACAGCTCCGACATGGATGGCGGCAGTAGGTCTGGCAGAGGCGGCTCTATGAGGGGCCGTGGTGGGAGAGGCAGGGGAGGCCCCAGGGGCGACCGATACAACTCTGGTGGTACGATCTCAGATTTTGTTAATAATGTGGATAAGCGTAAGCCAATAGGCAATGGGCGGGGTCGAGGCCACAGTACGGCCAATGGCCGACCACCTCGCGGTGGCGGTACTAACAGAGACAGACCAAACAGGGGCCGCTTATCAGTAGACTCAGCGGGCGGAGGTGATAGAGAGCGAAAGTGATTTTTGATGATTTTGTTGGGCCAACTCGGTCGACTTCCATTAAGCTACACTTTTGTAATAAATGCCGACTCGGCTTTGTGCATCACAATATTCCTTTAATGCCATACCTCTTAGCGTGGTGCCATATCACATAATTCTAACCGGTCCGAATTTTTTGGGAATAATTACAATTATTTGAGAAACTCGGACATCATTTGCTGGTTATAGTCACGTATAAATTTGGCGCAATCATAAAAAGGAGGGGGTAAGCAAATTATTTTAGAACTACTAAAAAAGTGATTGTGTCCAATCTTTGTTTTAAGTGGCTGTATCAGTAGATGATCTAAAAGGAAGCAATACAATTTTTCCTAATTTCGGAACTTGTAGAATGTTCCTGTTCATCCGATGTGCGGTAAGTCACCACGCTTTTAGGTAGTTTTCTATATGTTTTATATAAGAGAAAAATTACATGTGATGTCGAGAGGTGATGCATAAAGCCAGAAAATACACTTTTTAAATGACTTTATAGACTGACCCGGCCGACGACAATTTTTACGAGTTCTAACTAAATGATACTATTGGTGTGATCCGTGTTAAACACGGCTCACACCTCAAATACGATGGAGGAATTCAACACTTACGAGAAAATTGTAATGTGTCATTTTCATTTTCTTTGGCTTATTAACACGATGTGTATGTGATCTAATTAGATAGACGTTCCAAATCGAGGGGCAATATTTGAGATAACTGTTTTTAGCATTTAAGTTAAAACCGTTGCATAAATACATCTACTTTAAAATCGTTTTAGATATTTGACTATCTAAAGAAAGAGCCTTAGATGTCAGACCATATAATTCACAGCAGATTGTCGCTTTTACTCTGCAACTTTTAAAATTATTATGGATGTAGAATGTGGAACAGTAAAATTTCATATTAATGTCTGTTTCGAAACTTAAAATTCATACGGGATCTTTCTCAAGTACTTCGACAAACTTCAGGAAGTAATTCTATGGCTAGTTTAAGCTGCACGTATGTCATAAAGTGCAAAGGGACCTAAAACGTTCCAAATATGACGCCCAAAAAGTGGCTTTCACTTAATGTCATAGCAATACTTAAAAATTATACTCACTTGTCCCCTTACTGTTTTTTGACATTTTGTCCTTGAAATAGTACTAAAATTACTCAAAAACATGCTCTTGGTAAATTGAGTTTTCGAAGAAAAAAATTAATTTAGAACAAAAACTGCAGTTTGGCGCTTTGTGAATAATTGCAGAATAGTTTCCGTAAAAATTGCAGGATAAGCCTTGCGTAATAGTTGTTTTTATTGAATTAGCATTATTAAAAATTGTATATGACCTTTATTATACAAGTCCTGTTGGATAATTTTTACAGAAATTCTACAAATATTGTAGACACCAAATTATAGTATTTGTGTTGAATTTTAGTGACATGATGTTATTTCAGAAACAAAATGTCAAAAAACAATACTCAGAAGTGGGTATAAGCAATATTTTATTGATTATATTGTAAAAATTCCCATACGTTATATGTACGTGAAAATGTCTGCGCGATAAACGTATACTACCAATATATTAAAACTATTAAACAAATTAGAAAATTGAAGCTGTGAAGATCAATTAAAAAACTTGATTTGGCATAAAAGATGTTATTAAAAACATAAAAATTATATTTGAAATATTAGTTGTATTGTAACATTGAATACACGTTTTTTTTTTTAATATCAATATAAAGTATATTAAACGTTAAGGGGAAACATCATGTAACAATCTTTTAAGTTTGATTGAAAATCTTGTAATAAACAAGATTAAGGTTTAAGCTCGTGATAAACATTACGTAGGAATCATTTTATCACATACCTTCATTTAGATTTTTCAGCTCAAAATTGACCTGAAATTTGTCGATGAACTGAAAAACACCATGTATATAAAATAAATGAAGTTTTTTTAAATTATGAAAATGTGAATGAATATTTTAAGTATTTCTGCGTTTCGCAAATTCCTAGATGTCTTTAATATGAAAGATGATTTTAATTTGCAGCCATTTTGGTATAAACTGTAAATTGTTACTTCTATAATTGACCTATATCGCTTTAGAAAGTTTGGCAAAAAGGGTAATGGCGGAAACTAGTAGTAAAAAGTCACTGTACATGTTGACCAACTCGGTCTAATTCCCAACCTTTGTAAAAATTAAATACCTATATATAATAATCATATTGTTTTAAGTTTTAATCTTACTTTAGTAAATTTAACAAGAAAGATATTGAAAAAAGATATGATTAATATTATAGGTATTTCATTTTCACAAACGTTGGTAATTAGACGAGTTGATCAAGAGGTGCTGTGACTTTTAGTGATGCCAATCTAGTTTTTGCCATGACACTTTTTCCCAAACTTTCTAATGTGACGTAGGTCAATTGGAAGTATATTGTTTCTAATATTGTAGTTGTATGTAACAAATATATTTTGTTGTAAATCGGACATGTATTTATAAGACGTTTGTAACCAAATGCTTTTGGAACATTATTCTCTCGTATTTTCTCTCGATTTAGTACGCCCTCTACGTAGAATTGCTTCTTCAATATCTAAACTTATCATTATCCATTTGATTATCGATTCGTGGTGGCAGAGAGGTGACATATATTGTACATAAGTTTTCTTTTTGGCCTATTTGCAATCTGTCTGTTATTCCTTTGTGGTTTTTACTTTGAAAACCATTACTTTCTAACGCTTGACATACTCGCTTCACTGGCCAGTGTGTTCTGTAGTTTTAATGCATTTAATTTTTTTTAATTTTTTCTCATTTCAAATATCCAGTTCTTTCGTTTATAATAATTTAGTGTTTCTTTATATACTTTATATTAGACTGTAATTGTAATACAGAGCTATATAAATATAATATGGATTTTGTTAATAGCGGAAAGTGTTTCGCTAGATTTAAAATATGGACTTAATTTCATGGCTTTTGTAATGGCAGGTGCAGTTGTTTGCACACACATTTTGTTTTATTTTGAAACATCTTATTATTTGAATTACATCTGCACCTCCCTCCTAATCTATATTGTCAATAAATTAATTAGATGATTCGCCATTTAACAGCAAACGAAACAGCTTGCATGCTCTCACTCGGTTCTAATCCTAAGCTTTATAACCCCACCCTCCATTTATGCAGTTAATAGAGTAAAATCACGATCATACTATTATAAATCACTTTGAGGCAAATTACTTTCTTTTTCCAACTTCTTTCTTTTTACCCTCTTTCCCCCATTGCAACTCAAAATAATTTTATTTGGTTTTGCCGTTTTTGGTTTAACCATTATTTGTTTAGTTTTTGTTTTTTTCATTAGTATTTTTCTTTGTACATATTTACATTTTCAGTGGGAGAAAGTGGGGTAAAATTGGATCAATTTTCTGCTGTTTGCCTAACAATGGTAATTTCAATATTTATCTGCCTTAATAATCGAATTTGGACATTTTAATTTGTAATTATTGACAAGAATAATTACGTTGTGAAAAACTAAAGACTACACCAACAATATAAATTCTATTAAGAAGAAATAGAATTGGAAATATCAAAACCCATGCAGTGCCCAAAAGTTTTATGTTCAGTAATCACAACCAGTATTGTATGTGGAAGAAAATAAGAAAATAATTGCATAGGTACCAGAGATGTGTCGGGGAAACTTTCCATATTTGATAAAAGTCTGTAAAAGTCATGTAAATAATATAATTGGTATCAAAATGAAGCTTGCATCATCACGAATCAGATTTCACCATAAAATAGGCTATCAATATACCCCATGGAAAGTTAGAAGGAAAACTTCCTGGAAACTTTAGGAGTTTCCAAAACGGAAAGTTTCCAAGAAATTTTCCTTTTAACGTTCCATTGAGTATATTGATAGGCTATTTTATGGTGAAATCTGATTCGTGATGATGCAAATTCACCAAATAAGTGCATACAATTATATTATTTACATGACTTTTACAGACTTTTATCAAATGTGGAAAGTTTCCTCGACCCATCTCTGATAGGTTCTATAACAGGAAGTTAAAAAAATTCGAGTAACAGAAAAAAAAGTTTTTCATTAAAATCTCCAAAAATACGACTTTTCGTAAAAATCACCAAATGATAGAGAAGTGCTACATAAAACAACAACTTGCAACAATTTTCAAGAAATATGCAATCACTGGTAATATTGACTCACTATTGTACAGGGTGGTCGTGTCGTTATTTTTGGAGTTACGTAGAAAAATTCAGAAATAAGTTATAAAAAATCACATGCATTGTCCAAAAATCATTTCAGGAAATCAATTAAAAGTTGCATTTCGGAGATATGAACTTTTTTGTTAATGGAACACCCCCCCCCATATATTTTTACACCATATGAAGGTCCACAAAAAAAGCTTTTCAACGATATATTAAACATAGTATCTCAAAAACTATATTAAATATTACATTTTATTTAGAAGAAAGTGAAATTAGTTGCCAACCAATATTTTGCCAGAACTAACGTATTGTTTACTTTGGTTTTCCACGGTTGATTTGATGTAAATCTGAAGTTAATTAGACAAAAAGTTTGTAAGATAAACACTATGTTTTATACATCATTAAAAAGCTTTTGATATCATTTCAGATGGTGTAAAGTATATGTATAAATATATGGAGTGTTCCATTACAGAAGTCCCAAATAAAGTTGATATTTCCCGTATGTGACTGAATTGTTTTTCCGACATGATTTTTTGAAAATGCATGTGATTTTCTATAACTTTTATTTTTAAACTATTTCACATAACTTAAAACTGACTTCTTTAAAATTATATATTTTTTTTGTTTCATAACCCGGTCAAAATAGTTAAAAAAATAGGGGTAAGCTTACAATAATTTGCATAGAGCTGAAAATTTGTACGAATGTTGGGAACACCATTACCAATGAAATGTGAAAAGTCCCCATCGATCCCACATCTGCAAAAAAAATTTATTCAAGGTCAAAGTTCGCAAATAAGGGTTTTTGCATTTTTCAGCCAAACGGTAAGTTTTATCATAAGAATAGGTCAGACAAAAATTGTAGATCATGCAATTATCTATAAAAATTGTTCTTACACTTTTTTCTCTAAGAATCACCATTTCTGAGATACATTGATTCAAAAAGTTGAAAAAGTTGTTTCTCCATAATATGCACACGTTTCCACACCACCTGTGAGGTAGTGTACTTGGCGCGTTTCTTTTAATGTGGTTTCTCCGGTAGGCCTATTCCACGATCTATTGTGGTCCTGTTTAATTATATAATATTGTATTAAATAAAAAATTGCACTATTGGAAATGATGAAAGTGGTGTGAGTTATGAGCAGTGATGCAAAATTTCATGAAACTTAAAATTTGTGAAATTTCAATGACGTTTTTATGAAAGTTTCGAAATTCATCTGAAATTTATGAAATTTCTGAAATATAAAATTGAACATAAGTATCGTGAAACTTTCGTGAAATTTCAATGAAACTTTCATTTTATGAAATTTAATTGAATAATTCTGTAATATTATGAAAGTTATGTGAAATTTCATTGAAATATTTCATGAAATGATGAAAATTTCATGACACTTAAAATTTGTGACATTTTTGTGAGTTTCGAAATTCATCTGAAATTTCTGAAATATAAAATTAAACATAAGTACCGTGAAATTTCAATGAAACTTTCATTTTATGAAATTTAATTGAATAATTCCCTAATATTATGAAAGTTAAGTGAAATATCATTGAAATATTTCATGAAATGATGAAACTTAATTTTTTAAACGTCCGAGGGATAATGACAAATAAATCCCACTTTTGAAACTACAGTGGGTTTAGTCTGTTGTTCTTGCTTCATTTTTGCTGTAGGAGATACAGGCGGAAATGACGCAGACGTGGTAGATGTGGATGGGGATTCGGCAGCTCTGGATGCAGATGATAGAGTTTATTGTGTTCTATTATCAAAGATTAGAGAATTAATTTCTAATATTTGCTATTATGGTAGCTGAAATTTTATTACAACAATTTAGGTGGTGTTTCATGTGCGACGCATTTTTGACAAACGTTTTACTTATTACAAAATCCTTAAGTCACATTGTTAATATTTTGGGAAAACGCAAAATATTTCCGGGTAACATTTTTTGATTTCATTCTGTTGACTTATGGGTTTTAACTTTAACACTTTTAACTGCGTTTCTTCGCTTTCCCGCGACTTTAAACTAACCTATAACCTAACCTCATTGGTTGAAAACAAGCTAAAAAGGCGCGCGAAATTCAAATTTCGTTTAACGCAACGGAAATACAGATTTTGTGGCTGAAACTTTCATGAAAGTTTCGAAAACATTGTAATTTTCAGATTAATCTGAAACTTTCATAAAATTCAGATAGTTCAGAAATTTATGAGGGTGCGGTGAAACTTTCAGAAATTTCAAATTGAAATTGAAACTTTCAAAATGAAATTTGAAATTTTGCATCACTGGTTATGAGTAATTGGGGAAAACTATTCGTCTTATTGATAATTATCTAATGGAACTTCAAGTGTAATGTCGTCTTCTTCTTCTTCTTCTTGCTGGATACAAGTAAATTGTTCTAACAGCAATGCATCAGATGTCTCCTCGCTATCGTAAGAATCCTCTTCTGTTGGCGATTCAACATTTGAGCACGACTGACCTTGACAACTGGTACATGCTAATGAACAAAACAATCCAACTTTTTTGCAGCCGCACTTAGCACTATACCCCTTTTTGCAATTGCAAAAAATTGTATTGAGGAGTTTTTCCGGTGCAGGTGGAAGTAAAGTCTGGATTGGTTCCAATGTACTGTCAATTAACTTCCAACCCCGGTCTTCTGGGTCCAGTTGATTACCAAGCCACACTTGAACTTGATAATATACCCAAAATAAATGTTGATGAGCAGAAGCAGAGGTTGGGGGAAGAGAAGCTAATTGCACTCGTTTATTGTTACAAGTATTTTTTACAAAAGATAAGTATCGAAACTTATCTAAGCAGGTAATTTTTTTTGGAGCTCCATATACAGAAAGAAGGAAGCGAATTCCGTTGGTGATTACAGCTTGTGGAGTAGAGTTACTCTCTTTAAAAACTTTAGCAGAATTAACTAAATCTTGTTTTTCAAACAATTTAAAAACTGCAACACTTGCGTCAATCAACATTTTCATGCCACGATCAACAGTAACAATTTCACTTTCAAAGGTTTACTACAAATGAAGCAAAATTGCGACATTTTATTTTAAAAACTAAAAACGGCACAAACTTTGTTAGGAAATATTAGCAATAACCACTTGTTTTCACTACGAAGGAACATTCAAGACTAATAGTATTTCGTTTAGGTCTTTGAAAAAGGAGCAGGTATATGAGCGTTGCCACGCGGACAATTGAATAGCAGACAGATGTTATTCGGGCATATAAAATGAGGGACTGGGTTTCTTTTGTGTTTATATTCTCAGTATTGTACAATTTGTACGTATAAGTTATACAGACCAATATTTTTACTTGTATTACTACGGGTCCAGTGATGTATATAGGCGGCGTACTCGTGCATATTATGGAGAACACAACTTTTTCAACTTTTTGAATCGCTATATATATATATCTCAGAAATGGTGATTCTTATGGAAAAAAGTGTAAGAATAATTTTTATAGATAATTGCATGATCTACAATTTTTGTGATAAAACTTACCGTTTGGCTGAAAAATGCAAAAAACCCATATTTGCGAACTTTGACCTTGAATAATTTTTTTTTTGCAGATGTGGGATCGATCGGGACTTCTCACATTTCATTCATAATGGTGTTCCCAACATTCGTACCAATTTTCAGCTCTATGTGAATTATTGTAACCTTGAATGTCTATTCTGACCGGGTTATCAGTAGGATGATAATTTTTACAAAAATGATGACACTTGCATGTAAGGCAATAAATTTCATTTACATTTGATACCAAACATTAAGAGAAGCAACTAACTTTATGTTTCCTATTATTCGAAAATCATTCTTCTGAAAAAGGGGGTAAGGACCTTTTTTTACTTTCCCCCTTTCGTTTGGTGTGAATATATTTTTTTAATTTTTCGTATTTCTAGGGAAAATTTCTTTTTTAACCTCATTTATAATGTCTACAATGCAACCCTTATTTTTTTCATGTACAAAATACTAACCTACACTTGGGCGCTGTACTATTAGAGTTTGCTGTAAATACAGTATTTCATTAAGCGAAAATATTGCCTAAGAAATAGAAATATTTATTATTTTGTCATATAGTTGGATAGCACACACAAACTTCAAAGTTGTTCCTAATAAAATGAAGTTTGCCTGAAATTATAAGAAGTCAGTTCTAGCAAAATGCCAGAATATTGCCATATTGAAAAAGTTATGTATATAAGAGATTTTTTTTATGTGTGTGAGGGAGTTTCTTGTAGAATAGAATGTCAAATGAAAAAATTTTACTTGATGAAAATTCGAGGTTTTGTAGTGCCTTCGTTTTTGAGTAAATCACTATTTACATTCTACTGGGAGCAGACTTAAATAATGGAATTTTTGAGCTAATATTCATACCACTCATACTTTTCATGAAAATTTTGTGATTAAAATAGCCCATCTCTTAATTGACCGAACTTTTTTCTACTTATGTATGACTAATAAAATTTAGCTCTCCAAGAATTTAATTTCTCGCAAATCTTGATCATAAGTGATTTACTCAAAATCTATTGTTAACATAAGCGCCTAACTAATTTTAAACAAAACATTCTATGTATCCTCCAGTTTTTCGTCATGTTCGAATTATATTGTATTTAATCCAGGAGCTAGTACATTTTTTTTTGTAATAATTTTTCCACTCAGCGAACATCGATAGGATTGTTCAGTTAGTGATTCTAAGCAAAAAACCGTATATTGTGTATATGAGTTTTCTGATGGGTTGAATCAGGAAATCGGAAAATGCAAATTCGTTCCACTTCTTTTTTGCAGTAATAAAAATGGTTCTACTAACAAGTTGTACACTAAAATCAAGCAAAAAAATAGTTTGGCTAATCTATAGATATTTCGTTTGGTAGTTCTAAAAATTTGTCAGATGACAGTTTGCATTATAACAATAACTTAAAATACAATTTGGCTATAATGCGAGATCACCAAAGCCTTACCAGACTCGTCTAATGTTCATCAAGTGCGCTTAATTTGGTATGTTCGATTATACAGGTGATCAGTGTTGTACCTTCTCATATATGTTCTTTTATAAAATAGAGCATTAAAAAAGCAAGTGAATATTGTGTAGAGTGCAGAATTGCTTTATTAGCTTGAAAAATAATTAATTCATGAACTCATTAATTTTGTTGAAGGTCAAAGAAATGTTTTTAGTTGATATCTCTACCAATATACCCCTACCACTGCAAAATTTGAAAAAGAAAAGGTTTGTAATTTTTATTGACTCTCTAAAAGTGATATGGCAGGATGGTGTAAAAAATATATGTGTTGCATTCTCTTCTTATTTGTCTATTTTGGGTGTTGGGGTTTGGGTGAATTTTTATATTTTCGTAGTTCCGCATCTCACAAGTTTAGCTTATTGTCGAGGTATGGAACCCTCTCAAGAGCATATCGTAATTCACAATTTTCCGGCCTAAGTGCCCAAAAAGTTTTTATAAACTTCAGAGCATACATATTTGAACGCGTACTATTTAAAACCTCGAGAGAGTCTGGCGAGGCTTTGGTGATTGTAAAAAACAGCCAGATTTGTTTTTTTCATGGAGTTATAGTATTATTTCATGGGAAAAATTTTCAGACTAAAAATAAGGGCAATAGTTTTTTATTTGTGCGAATTTCAAAATGCTGCCAGACTTATTTGCTAATTTTATAAATCAGTCAGACTTGTTTTTAACTATATTCCGTGATAATATCAATTGGTATAATAAATTAGAATTTTGTAAAAATTAGGGTAACGTATCTGAGAAATCGATCTGATTTTCCGATCAGCGGATTTATTGAAATACTTAATTTATATTTTAACTGTAAATATGAATCATTAATTATGTGCATTTTCATTTCATCCAATGTAACTGTAATGTAAAACTTACTTTGTTCTACTGGAGATAAGCCAGATTGATTTTTTCAGTAAATTTTATGATCTAGTTTAGTAAATCTAAAAAGTTCATAACGGGAAAAATAAGTTCAACTCATTTTCCACTCATGGAAAATTTTTACCAAATTCAGAATTTGTTGCTTAGTATCACTAACAGGGACCGAAACCGAAATTAATTTCAATTAGGGTTAAATAACGTATACCATTTTCAGTTTTCATAGCAGCGAAAATTTGGTTTTCATTTACGGTTTCGGTTGTCAAGGCAGCAACAATTCGGTTCTCGATTATGGTTTCATTTTACAGATCCACGGCAATTCGGCTTCTGTTAGAAAAAATTAGTAATTACGGTGCGGTTTTCGGTTTTGATTTTGGTTTTTGGCTTTTTACTTGCCTTTTACCATTATATAATCTTTATAATGAATGAATCGACTTAAATATGGTTTTCACCATACAATTTGGTATTTTTATATCAAGGTTTAAAGATTTGAATCTTTGATTTCAACCATATTTTTTTAACTTTAAAGTCGTAAGTACGGTGCGGATTTCGGTTTCGGTCCCTGATCACTAACAAGAACAATCCTGTCGACATTCACCGAATGAAAAAATAAGTACCTATAAAAAAATTCACTAGCTGCTGGACTAATTGAATTGGTAGAACTTTTATTGTGACTAAATGGATTCTTTCCTTATAAAGTATAATGCATTGAGTAGAACTGACCTCTTTGATATTCCTGTCAACATCTTTTTCAGTAGGTAGGTGTATTTTTTGTCCCATACTCCCCGCCCATAACTGGAGCGAAGTTTAGTATTCATCATTTTTATGCAATAACAACAATAGATTAATATTGTAATCATAACATAGTGTTGTACTGCATAAAAGTGGTAACTCTACATAGCCCCATTTGCAAATAAGGCAGAAGGTAATGGGTGGTGATAATAAATATCGACATATTATCAATGTTTGCTAGTTTATAAATGCCAACTGACTGATTATATCATCTGTCTTTGTTAACTGCACAAAGCCATCAGCGTGTAACCCCCCTCCTGTAGTCATATGCCATGATTTGTTTGCTGTTAAGGCGAACACAGAGTTAGTAAACCCCCAAGAGGCTTCTAAATATCTCTCAACATAATTAAACTTTGCTGGAAGGGTACGCAAGCTAAAGTAACATAGCCATGTCATACATAGTGGGTACGCACACGTTTGCGAATTCTGTTCATTTACTCGATAAACATTTTTAGAGGTAAATGTGGAGAATATGCTTACTGTGAGTTTGCTAACACTTACTAAGGGCAATAGTGATTGCCGCTGGCAAAGACTGGCTCACTAATTATGTCTCGTATCTTAATTGTGAAAGACTTTTTTAGAAATATAACTTGATTAAAAAAACTGTGTTCTTGTTTTATTTTAATTGAGTGTGGACTTGTGTACCCTTTCAGCAAGATATGTTGAGGGCATTCCGAATGCTTGATGATTTTGCTACTAATCTTGTTTTAACACTGCATGTGCATGACTGCTTTAAGGGTGGCCAGAGTCCTAAACTCACTATTAATCCACTTTTTCTTCCTATTGGTTAAGGTAGATTTATAGAGCTGGCGATGGTTTTCATCAAGTGTCACGTAAGAAATTTTGTTGGAGACAGTTGTGTGCATGTTTCCTATTTGAAAAGCTGCAATTCTGACGCCCCGTCCCCTCCACGTTTAATAATAATAATGTGCTTTATTTCAATTGCCAAAATACACTGGATATGAAATGTTACAAATGAATAATTGTAAAATGTGGGCACATAGCTACTAGGTATAACATATAAAGTATCGAGGTTAAATATAATTTTGTAATATAATGACGATAACATATGAGGTAAATATACAAAATAGTATTTGATAAAAAATGTATAATTCTACCTATACGCTCGATCGAAGTAGTCACCTAGTGACTAATAAGCTTCATTTTTAAGTAATAAGTCTGACACACTCCCAGTGAGGCTGTGAAGTGTCACTTTGACACCCTAGCAACAACCTTACAGAACGATTGTGCGGGCGCCAGTTCCTATTTTAAGTGGAGGAACACCACTACTCTCAAAGTCAGTGAAGCAGGGCTTGAGTAACTACAGCAGTAAAACAATTCGGAATACAATTTAAGGTATAATAACCTATAACATTATTTAGTGTTAATATGTCTAATATATAAAATAACATTGCCTGTTCAATGGAATATTTTCCATTTTTTTAAAATTCAGTTTTGGTGATATATATATCAATTAATGTTATTATTTTAACGATTACTGCATAATCAATTTAAACCAAAACAATAATTTCTTAATTAAAAATAAGAAATAAGAATACGCCAGTCTAGACACAGATTTCAAATGATTTTATTTGGAGGGAAATAATTTAACCAATAATAGACAACTTTCGCTTAGACTGTATCTAATTTACAAGGAATTAAAAGTTATTTATCTACTCTTATTAGATTATATACTAATTATTGAACTGCTTTTAATAATAATAAATCTTTATTTTCATTGGACTTACAAAGTAAGTATAGAATATAGTCAAATAATAAAACGACAAATACTGCTGATAAGATACAAATCGAAATTACAATTATTAAAACAATCACAAAACAATTTTGAACATGACAATAATACATGTATTGTATATTGTACATATAGACAAATTAAAATAGTAAAATAAAATAAGATATAAATTAATAATTATTAAATTTAATTAATATTAAATTGAACAATTAATTGTATCCATAAACAAATAAGCGTGAGTTATAATTTTTTTTTTTTTTTTTTGAATCGACCGAATCCGTATGTGAATATGTTTATAATATGTACTAAACTTCAATTTGACACACCCGAAAAAAAAATGTTTTCATATAGGTATTCACTATTTTCTATTTTATGTTTTTATAGTAAATACTTCATTCTAAAACAAAATTTATTTAGAAAGCTGTAAAATGTGACATTTTACAATATTTACATGTAACATTTTGAATGCCATTAAAGGGTACCAATGCGGAAAACGTACACATCCGCGAATGTGATTCATATGTTAGTTGCGGGAGACATACAAATCTGCAAAGCCTTACGGCTTCCGCATAAACAAAATGAGTAATTTAAACAAAATTTTCCCAATTTAATATTTATTGTTATACTCGTAGATAAAGTATAGTATTCAACTTGCATGAGTTATTACCTACATTACCGCTCGTTGAATAATATACTATTATCTTTGTTATTATTTAGAAGTTATCTTATCACGATGACTGCACCACCAAATTCAATAGTTGGGTCCTCCAGGCCACGAGTATTTTTTGTTCTATATGTATAAACTAGTTTGTGTATTCTAATACATACAAGTGGCGCCTTAGACCCACTTAATGTGTATTCAATTGAATATTCATGGCAGTCAACGTGTTAAAAATGTAAATAAAACTTACGGCAGGAATAATGTGACAACATTGTATAAAAACAGCTCTCCACCTCTTCCAACTTTGCTTGTGTGCTGTCAGTTGTCACTTGTCACAACACAAGTGAAAGAGACATATTGGTTAAATTTATTTGTTGTTTGTCTATGTGGCATTTGATTTTGTTATTTTATATTTTATCAATAAACTATTAAGATAGAGTTGAATTTTGTGAAAGGGGATTCATCTAATTTACCCAAAGTTGATTATGACATGATAGATTCTTTCTATAAACAAAATTTGTATTGTCAGCTAATTATAGGTTAGATTCCTAACCTGCAAAAAGTGTCTTATTTTATTGTGACAAACTATTTAAAACTTCATACACATTGCGTTGAACTTGATTTTGGTTGAAAGTACAGGAATCAGGTAGAAATTTTAATAATGGCTACGTAATACTTGTAAATCTTAAGAAATATATATTTTTGAGGTTAGCTGTGGCGACACGTGCAATGCTGCATGTAGTGTTGCGTATATTTTCTCAATGTTTTAATTTAGCTACTTAATGTCAGATGTCACTGGACTCTTGTTTCACTAAACAAAAACAAAAGGCCGGGAATGTATGCACCACTGTATGCACGTATGCACAGAGTCTGTAAAATTATCTATCTATGCGTAAGTAATGAGAGAACTTATTGGTCCTGCCATCTATTACATTATGTACAAAGTAAGCACTTATGAAGCCACTGTGAGGGTTGTCGTCGCACCACCTATTTAATACACCCTGGTCTCGTCAGAGTTAATTTAATTTAAAAGAAAACGTAAAGAGTAACTACATCTAACCCGTCTGTGCTTCGAACCCGTGATCCTTGTATGTCAAGCTAATCTTGTAAACGTTGGACCAACATTCGCTATTTTGAAGTAGTAATATATATTAATACATTTTATGTAAAAAGAATGCCAACACTAATACTTGAAAATGTTTTTTTTAACTAGTTTTAATTAACTCTGGCAATATGACGTATATAAACAATCGAGCAGGCAATGTGTTATTTTATATATTAGAGATATTAACACTTATCTATATGGAACAAAAATAGTAATTCAAAAACTCATATTTTCGGGTCTATTCTCCACCTTATATGCAGAAGGGGAAGGGCGTCAGAATTGTGGCTTTCCAAATGAGGGACATGCGCACAGCTATTTGTAGCACTATTTTGACCATGGAGGTAGAATATAAATAAGGAGTAGCCATAAAGCTTATATCCTACAGTGAGAAAAGGCCGCAGAAGGCGTGGCTTGTGATCACACTGTCATGAACGGTTCGCCAGGTCCTGATTTAAAAAAAAGTTTATACAGCATTTGAGGAGATGCATGTTAGTTGACTTTACACATTGACACCACCATATATCAAGCCAGTAGAGTAATGAATGAGATGACGGTTTCACATTTCAAGCAAATATAATTTAATATAATCTAAAATACAATCTCAAATAAATAGAAAATAGTTTCAACATATCTTTTGAGTACAGACCTGTTTTAACCTATGAAAAGTGATTCAAAGCATTTCTTCATATCGATACTAATTTGACTTCTACAGCTACTTGGCGGACACGAAATCATATGCTATGGAGAAAAACACTATTTTCTATCAAAAACATTTATTTTATAATAATATTAAACCAAGATACATGTCACGTTTTGTTGACGTTTCGATCATACTAAAATGAGGAATGTGCTGCCACATTCTGCTTCTTATGGCGACTCCTTACTTATTTAACCTCCTTGATTTTGACTTACGTAGGCACTTGATGAAAATGGTCGCCGGCTATTTGAGGTTATAATTAATTGAAAATGATGAAAACTGCCTTGTTCAAAGTCATTGGGTGAGAGTTGTCTCTTTTCACAAACAAAATCTGTCCGTGCTAGGGCTGGACTGTTAATATATTTGATAAATGGAATTTTTAATTAGGTTCTGACTTTCTAGAAACTTAAATATTTTCTCATTTCAAAAGTGTCCTGTCAACCAAAATTACAGCCTCCAGACTTGTACATAATTTACATATTTTTCAATCTCTTACATAAAACCACATATTTTTAACAAAAAGGCAAGTTTTTACATATTTTTTGCATATATTTAAAAAAAAAAAACTAAAAATATCTCGTACCGCTCTGGAAGGCTAACCAAATCTTCACAACGAAGAGAGAAGAACTTATACATAACGTATTTAAGTAAGAGTAGACTAGAGTATTTGACACTGATTTTCTCAACGTCAGATTAACCGTAAAATGAGATAGAAGTACATGCAGAGATGTGCATAGGAAACTTTCCATATTTGATAAAAGTCTGTAAAAGTCCTGTAAATAATATAAGTGTATGCATTTATTTGGTATTAAAATGAAGCCTTGCATCATCACAAATCAGATTTCACCAGAAAATAGCCGATCAATATAGATACCCAATGGAAAGTTAGAAGGAAACTTTCCATTTTGAAAACTTCGAAAGTTTCCAGGAAATATTCCTTCTAACTTTTCATTGGGTATATGATAGCCTTCTTTATGGTGAAATCCGATTCGTGATTCATGACGATGCAAGCTTAATTTTAATACCAAATAAGTGCATACAATTGAAGTCTATTTAATTAACAGTGATCGAAATTTTGGGTTTAATTTTAGGTGCGTCGTTACAAGGATTTACTAAAATATGCATACATTTTTAATTGTACATATGTATACATGCATTCTATTATGCCAAAATAAATGAAAAACTCATAAGGTGGGTTCGTATTACATTTAATTTCGATTTAGTTTTGTAAGAAAGGACAAAAATACATTTAATTTTTTTTATGTATAATTTTATATACCTATGTGCGCCACTGGAATTAAACCCAAATTCCAATCATTGTTAATTAAACTTCTGATAAAACTATATCTTTGACAAACGCTATTAAACCTTTATAAAGCTTGTATAAAGCTAAAAGGGACCATTCTTAAAAGTGTTCTAAGGCACAGATTAAAACAAACCAGATGTTTCACTTAGGGCCGTTACTTTCGATCCCGATTAAACGTTAACGGTGGGTCAAACCAACTTAGTTACCATGGAAACAATTGTACTTTCAATGATTTGGCCGACGGTTAAAGTTTAATCGGGACCGAAAGTAACGGCCCTTAGGCCCGATACTTTAATCTCCAGTTAAGTCTATTCACCAGATAATTTCCTTGGATACAATTGTGTCAATAATTGCTTCCATGGGATCTATCTGTAGGATAGACTTAACTGGAGATGAAAGTACCGAGCCAAAATAGTATTCCCTATGTAACCAGTTTCATTTCTTGTCATGTGACATACCTTACAGGATTCGGCGCAGAAGACAAACAGAGTTGACTTCAGCTCGAGTTACTTCAGACAGGGGTGTACTTAACATAAGTTACTGTAACCGAATTAAAAAACACTACAAAGTTACTTAAAAACGTATAGATACAGTCCAACATATTGTCACGTGTTTCCACCCTTAGGAAACTACCCCTTGCAAATTCCGTGGGTTCCAAAAATTATAACAAGAGATGTCCACTAACACACTTTATTAAATATTTACTGGATACTTCACAATACTATTATTTACACTTTACTGACTAAAAATCACAATGTTTATTACTTTGTTTATCTTTGAACTCTTAACCTCACTTTCTATATTTTCTGAACTTTCTGAACTACTCGCCGAGAATGCGATCGGTCTTTTATACCTAAAAATAACAGATCTCGATTGTTCTGTGATGACGCCACCATTCTCTCGATAATTCCAGATGTCACTTTGGAATCTTCTGGTAGGTTCTTTTTCGAGTAGGTGCAAATACACTACATTCATTCTGACATTCGATCTGTTGAAGTCTGCCTACTTTTTAGTAACATAACCTTAAATTTTAAGGGGTGCAACATATTACACTGCCCCCTCCTTAAGCCTGAACGTCCCGGTCAGGCAATTCAGCCTCTTTCACATACTTCGCCAGTCTATCCAAGTGTACGATCTTCATCTTGGACTTTTTGTTTCGTTGAATACGATAGACGACATCATTAATTCGGGTAATAACAGTATACGGTCCTTCCCAAGGAGGTTGAAGTTTCGGTGACTTCCCTTTCTTTCGCTGTGGGTTATACAGCCAAACCAGATCTCCTGCCTTGAACCCTTCTGAACTACCCTTACGGTCGTATCGAGCCTTCATTCGGTCACTGGCTATGGTGATTTGGTCTCTAACCAGCTCATGAACATTTCTTAGCCGTTCACTCATTTCATCCACATAGCTGTTCACAGGAAGCTGTTCTCCGCCTGGTGTTCCGAAAATCAAATCACATGGCAGTCTGATCTCATGTCCAAATACTACACGGGCTGGTGTTTGTTTCGTAGACTCGTGGATAGCAGCTCTGTATGCCATGAGGAAGAACGGTATGTGGAGATCCCAATCACGTTGATTCTTATGAACCACTTTAGAGAGATGTTCTTTCATGGTCTTGTTATGTCGTTCCACCATTCCATCTGATTGCGGGTGAAGGGCTGTTGTCCGTGTTTTGTGTATCCCCAATAACTTGCAGATTTGCTGAAACACCCCTGACTCAAAGTTCCTCCCTTGATCTGAGTGCAGCTCCAGGGGTACACCAAACCGACATATCAAATTATCTACCAAGACTTTGGCAACAGTGACTGCTTCTTGGTTTGGAATTGCATAGGCCTCTGGCCACTTACTAAAATAGTCCATGGCAACCAGTATATACTTGTTACCGTCCTTGGTTACTGGGAATGGGCCGGCTATATCGATCGCAATCCTCTCGAAAGGAGCTCCGACGTTATATTGTTTCATTGCACCCCTACTTCTAGTCTGCGGTCCCTTACTTGCTGCACAAATTTTGCAATTGCGACACCAAGCTTCCACATCCTGACGACTATTTACCCAATAAAATCGTTCTCGTACTTTATTCAGGGTCTTATTAACGCCGAAGTGTCCACCGGATGCTCCATTATGCACTTCCTGAAGTACTTTCGATACTCGACACCTGGGAATCACTAGACGCATAACAACTTCCTTGCCATCCGGGCTTTCCCAAGCTCTCTTTAGCAGCCCGTTCATAACTTTGAGTGAATCCCATTGGGCCCACAAAGCCTTCAATCCAACTGCCTTGTCCGAAACATCCTTCCACGCTGGTCGAATTCCTTTCTCTTTTGCTCTCAATATAACCCCAATCTCTGTGTCATTCAGTTGTTCTTGTCTAAGGGCTTCAGTTGTCCAATCATCCGGAACCTCTATTTTAATAGTGTTGATGGCCACCGTACCCTGCAATTTCTCAACGTGGCGGCAGTGCTTGCAATCTTCCTTGCATGGTCTTCTAGATAAAGCGTCTGCGTTCTTATGAGATCTTCCAGGTCGATGTTCTATTTTGAAATCATACTGTTGCAACCGTTCTATCCAACGAGCCAGTTGACCTTCAGGGGTTTTCAACTGCAACAGCCATTTTAATGCAGCATGGTCGGTCCGAATCTTGAAATGTCGTCCATAAAGATATTTATGAAAATGGTCCACTGATTTAACGATGGCCAGCAACTCTTTCCGGGTTACACAATAGTTTCTTTCCGGTTTGGACAGCACCTTGCTGAAGTACTCGATCACTCTTTCCTGCCCATTCTGGATTTGAGACAGTACACAACCGACCGAAGAATTGCTGGCATCCGTGTCTAAAATAAAAAGTCCTTCCCGTTGTGGGTACGCTAGCACAGGACCAGTGCATAGAGCTGCCTTCAATTTTCTCCATGCTGTTTCACATTCCGGTGTCCATTGGTACTGCACTTTCTCTTCTGTCAGCCGGTGTAATGGCTTCGCAATTTCTGCAAACCCTTCCACAAAGCGCCTATAATAAGTGCAGAGGCCAAGGAAGCTCCGTACTTCATGAACGTTAGATGGTCTTGGCCAATCTCGTACAGCAGAAATTTTGTCGGGGTCTGTTTGTATTCCATCCGAAGACACCACGTGACCAAGAAATTTGACTTCTTTCTGGAATAGCAGGCACTTCTTCGGGTTCAACTTCAGATGGGCATTCCTGACTCGCCCAAATACTTCTTGAAGATTCTTCAAATGTTCTGTAAAGTCCTGTCCCATAACAAGCACGTCGTCAAGGTAAACCAGGCACGTCCTCCAGGTTAGCCCTCGCAGCACGAACTCCATCAGTCTTTCAAAGGTAGCTGGCGCATTGCAAAGTCCAAAAGGCATCACGGTAAATTGATAAAGACCACTGCCTGCTGAAAACGCTGTCTTTTCTTTATCATCAGGATGAAGCCCCACTTGCCAGTATCCACTCCTAAGGTCTAACGTAGAAAACCATCGTGAGCCTGCCAACGTGCTTAACGTGTCGTCAATTCGTGGTAATGGGTAACTGTCTTTCTTCGTGACATCGTTTAATTTTCGATAATCGACACAAAATCTTAATGTTCCATCCTTCTTGGCAACCAAAACTACTGGCGATGACCAGGGACTCGTCGACTCCTCAATGACTCCATCTTGTAGCATCTTGTCTATCATTGCCGAGGCGTCTTCTTGTTTTGCTAATGGCAGCCTCCTAGGTGGTTGTCGAATAGCGGGTGAGTTGCCAGTATTTATCCGATGCTGGACTATGTCTGTTTTTGTAAGGGCCTCTGTATTCTTGGCAAATACTGAACTTTCCTTTTCTAGGAACTTGATTGCCTCCCTTCGTTCATCCTCAGATAAATGCTCCAACTGGGTGCTCAGCAAGGTCAAAACTTCCTGGTCTATTTTCGTAGACGAACTCCCCTCTGTTTGTTCCTCGCACCTCGCTACCCATGTGACCGGTTCATAGGAGCCAATCGGTTTGCCTTCCTTAATTGTCACCGAGTGGGAATTTAAATTAACAACTCTAATTGGGATTTTGTCTTTAGTCCGGGTTAAAGTTCTCGCCACAATAATATTGGATAGGGACTTAATCGATTCGTCATCTTCCACTAGGCCAACACGGTACCCTCCAGGATTTCCTTCTAAGGCAGCATCGATCATTTGTTCTGAATGAGCAGGAATCTTGATCGTCTGTGTTGTTAACAATCTCGCTTTATGGAATTGGTCGTCTGCGGTTGCCAGAATAAATTCCTCATTTCCAATTTTTAAGACTCGCTCCCCTACGTCAACAATGAATCCCTGCTCTCCCATGATGTCCAGACCCAAAATGAAATCATCCATAATGTCAGCCACAATGACCTTGTAATTGAACCTCAACCGTCCAACCTGCAGTTCCAAGTTGACCTCTCCATGGACCGCAGCCCTGTCCCCCGTGGCTGTTCGAATGATTACTCCATTTTGCTTCTTGTCAATCTGCAAGCCTGATATAAACCCTGGCCGCACTATTGATGACGTAGCACCGGTGTCAATAGTAAACACGCATTTTCGTCCATTCACATATCCTTGCAACAACAGACTGCTTGGAATTCTTTGGAGCTGGGAAATCTTTATTTCTCTGGGGGCACCGCATTCCCTAGCCAGCACAGCCCCCTTGGTGCTGGCTATCTTTAGTTTTCCTGCTTCTCTTCAACATTCACAGCATTTACTCGACTCTCCGAGTTCTGCTGTCGACAGTCTCGTTTCATATGTCCCACCTTGCCGCAGTTGAAACATTTAATACCTCCGCTCGGCTTTCCTCTATTTTGTTGTTTTTCTTGCTTCCCGAAGCCATCCAATTTATCATATAATTTGGTGAACATTTTCTGTATTTCTGTCAACATGGGGTTCTGGTTCATTTCTGGTTGTGATTCTTCGAGAGTCACAGCTCGCACTCTCGACCTTGGCGTATCCCTGTAAGCGGCTTCTACTTCGAGTGCACGCACCAAAGCTTCGCTACTACTTTGGTGTCTCGTCAGCCTCAGAACTCGCCTGACCTCTTCGTCCCTTATACCATCTAAAAAGGCCCCCACGGCTAATTGTTCCTGGAATTCTTTAGGTGCACTCGGATACGCCAGGTGTGCCAGTCTCTCTATCGCAGCTTCAAATTCTTGTAAACTTTCCCCAGCTTTTTGCATCCGGGATTTCAGCTGAGCCTGGTATAATTGGGCAAGGTGTTGATCGCCATACCTCAAGTCTAATGCAGCTTCCAAGGCTTTAAAGTCCCTTTGTTTCTCAACTGGGATGGTTTGGAGTAACTCTGAAGCTTGGCCCCTTAGTGCTAGAACTAATGCCATGGCCTTTTCCTCATTATCCCAATTGTTCGCACACGCTGCTGCCTCAAACTGCCTCTTGTACGTCGTCCAGGAACTTTGGCCATCAAAAGAAGGAGGTTTTAGTCGCTGTCCTGATGATACCACTTGCTGGCTTCCTCTATCTCTCAACTGTCGTTTAAGCCGGTCTATTTCTCCTTTGACTTCTTCTTCGAACTTGTTTACTTTCTCTTTAACTTCGGTTACTTCTCCTTTTACTTGACTGACTTCTGTCTCGACTACTCCTACTTTACCTTCGACCTTGTTTATCTCTTCTTTGACTTCACATTTTAGTACTTCATTGGCAGAAATTATAGCGTCCTGTTGTATTTTGATTTGTTCATTTAGAATTTTCCTTAATTCTCCCTGGCGTCTTTCTTGCTCCTGTTTTTCCTCTTGATGTCGTCTTTCTTGTTCTTCTTTCTCCTCTTGCTGTCGTATCTTCAGGTCTTCCATAATTTGTCTCAATTCGTCTTTCTCTTCTTGACGTCTTCTTTCTTCATCCTCTTTTTCTTTCTGACGTCTTGTTTCTTCATCCTCTTTTTCTTTCTGACGTCTTCTTTCTTCATCCTCTTTTTCTTTCTGACGTCTTGTTTCTTCATCCTCTTTTTCTTTCTGACGTCTTCTTTCTTCATCCTCTTTTTCTTTCTGACGTCTTATTTCTTCATCCTCTTTTTCTTTCTGACGTCTTATTTCCTGATCTTCCATCATTTTCTTTAATTCGTCCCTTTCTTCTTGACGTCTTCTTTCTTCCTCTTGACGTTTTTTCTCCTGTTCTACTTTGTCTTCCTGCCGTTGCTGCGCCATCATTTTTTGGAATTGTTCGAATAAGTCCTGTATTTGTTTATCGGATGCCATACTTCTTGTTGTTACGGGCATATGACGAAATTAAAATAAATTTAACTGTCACGTCAATATCGGTAATGGAACTTTTCAGACAAATCTCGAAATAGCACGAAAAAGTCTTATCCATAGTCTTTTGTCACTATCCAGTTCAGAGAATTTAATAATCTCCACTAATGTCCAAATAGAAAAGTTCTAGAAATTTTCACGCACTAAATGAGTCTTTTTCAGTGTCTCTATCACTTCTCAGTTCAAAGGATTTAATTATCACACTAATGTCCTAATAAAATGTTCTACAATGTCTCAAAAATGCACTTACACACTATTTTCCTGTTCGAAAATAACCCTCGAACAATGTCCAGTAAATTAGTCCTGTGTTAGCACTATCCCTCGAGAATCCTTCTCGAACACTCCAGCACAACTTCAGAGCTCCTCTTGTCATAAAATTCCGCTTTCTGACACCAATTTGTCGCGTGTTTCCACCCTTAGGAAACTACCCCTTGCAAATTCCGTGGATTCCAAAAATTATAATAAGAGATGTCCACTAACACACTTTATTAAATATTTACTGGATACTTCACAATACTATTATTTACACTTTACTGACTAAAAATCACAATGTTTATTACTTTGTTTATCTTTGAACTCTTAACCTCACTTTCTATATTTTCTGAACTTTCTGAACTACTCGCCGAGAATGCGATCGGTCTTTTATACCTAAAAATAACAGATCTCGATTGTTCTGTGATGACGCCACCATTCTCTCGATAATTCCAGATGTCACTTTGGAATCTTCTGGTAGGTTCTTTTTCGAGTAGGTGCAAATACACTACATTCATTCTGACATTCGATCTGTTGAAGTCTGCCTACTTTTTAGTAACATAACCTTAAATTTTAAGGGGTGCAACATATTACAATATTAAAAATCCCAAGGAATAATTTTAGTTTCTTAAATGTATGCAAGGGTGCTATAAAACTATTTATAAAATGCCTTGAAAAAACTATTTTGCTGTAACAATATCCTTAATACCATCATAAAGCGACTTGTAGACTAAAAGGGCCCACCCTTATGAAGGTTGTTAAGGCCATTTTAAATTCCATCATAAAACTCCTTAGTGAGGCATAGTGCTGCTCTTGAAAACCTTGTTCGGGCCGTTTTAAAACCTTTCTTAAAACCTATTTTAAAGCTGTCAGAAGCTTTTCTATTAGCTTCCTGCATTTCTAGAAAACACCTAGAAGGCTACCTTAAAACTGGTTTTTAAAACCATATTAGAACTGAGAAGCTATAAGAATGTCCACGAAGGAATTCAAATAATTTTATTATTGCATTTATTTTTTCTAAACTGATTTAAACAAACACCATCAGACTTATTGAAGATAAAATGGAATTTTAAATGAATAAAGCGTAGAGCACTATAACCTCTCTAAGGCCGATTTAAAAGGTAATAAAAAGCCATCAGGTTTGACAAAAAAAATTAAAATTAAAAAATTAAAACCAACGGCAGTTTATCGTTAAAACTACATAAGAAAGGCCCAAAAAACAAGAGCCCCTCAGAAATAAAAATGATTTTAATATCCATACAAAATTTGCATAGACACATGTAATCAGCAAATTTTAAAAAGTGGGCTGCTTCTCGGTTCCCACGGTAATTTTCAGTTGTTTCTTGTAATTCTACCTTAATTTGCTAACGAAAAAGTGATAATTATTGATAATTATAATTGTGAGATTGACCTTGAATATTTTTATATAACAAAAAAAACATGGCCTCGACGTTTCATGACATTCTAAGTCTATTTGAATAAAAATTTTTAAAAAATTTTTTTGTCGTTACTATACATCCACTGGATGTGGAAGTAAAATAAGTTGGCAAGTTTGGCAAATTAGTCGCCTGTTTGTAATGGATATTATAAATATTTGCTGTTGTTCAGCTTTCAGCTGGTCACTATATACTGGTTAAAATTATCAAGTTCAGTAGGTACCAGGGTGTATTAAATAGGTGATGCAACGACAACCCTCACAGTGGCTTCATAAGTGCTTACTTCGTACATAATGTAATAGATGGCAGAACCAATAAGTTCTCTCATTACTTACGCATAGATAGATAATTTTACCGGGTTCTGTGCATACAGTGTTGCATACATACATAACATAACATAAACACACCACAGATAGTAGACAACCCCCAAATCCAAAGCCAAGGCTGTCCGGAAGGGGGTTACACATTCGGAAAAACGCAGACATACATCCACACCCCCGATGTTGTCAATACCGGGGCTGGGGGTCGAACCCAGAGCGCGGTAGCGAGTCGATCAGCGTATTCGCCACTCAATACGCCTTAACCGATTGAGCTACCGTGCCGGCCTTTTGTTTATGTTTAGTGAAACAAGAGTCCAGTGACATCTGACATTAAGTAGCTAAATTAAAACATTGAAAGAATATATGCAACACTACATGCAGCATTGCACATGTCGCCACAGCTAACCTCAAAAATATATATTTCTGTGTATGAAGTTTTAAATAGTTTATCACAATAAAATAAGACACTTTTTGCAGGTTAGGAGTCTAACCTATAATTAGCAGTCTATTTTTATTAATCAACAATATTGAAAAATTATTTGCGTGAATTTTTAAATATTTGCTTGGAGCCAGTATGGCTCCAAGCTAAAAATGCCTATACAAGCATTAAAAATGAGAATAAACGAAAAAAACCTTAAAATTTGAGGTTATGTTAGTTATACGATGCACATGCCCAGGTAATTGTAGGACCTTATTGCTCGCGCCATCTAAAGTAAATAGAAACCATGCACTTATGAAGCCATTATTATAATAATAAAGTGCCGTACGTCGGACCACCTATTTAATACATCGTGGTAGGTACTCACCGTGGGTGAAAATTTAGCTGTGCATTAAATTGTACTGATGATACCACAATTAGAAAAATACGGAGGCCCTTGAAAAATATTGAAAATTTCGGAAATTTTAAAAAATGTTTTAAAATCCATTTAAAAAAAAAAGTTTATTTTTTGTTGGCATCAACCGCACCCAAAATTTTGTACACCAGATTTCCTCTTTAATGAAGATTACACAGATTTCCGAGACTTCCTCTTTGATAAAAAAAAAATGTTGAAGAACGGGGGATAAATTCAAAATAAAAAGATTTCCTGCGATTTCCTCCAGATTTCCTTCTGTGTGTAGGTAGAAGAACGCACTACCGGGCGTCAAAATGACGCGACACCAATTTATTTCTCAGGGGCGCCAGCCGCGTGCTGCCCCGTTCTTCTACTCCCAGACGGGTTCGAGATAAGATGCACTTCGATAGCCGAGTAATGGATCAAGGCTGCACTACCTCAGATCATTAACGGCGTTCTCTCTGGTCAAGATTTCTCTGATTTAGGCTTTTGATACCTTTTGAAAAGTTAATTTTTCGCGTAAAAAAAATCCCGACGGGATTGATTTTGGACGTGGCAGTCACGTTTTTATCTGCTAATAACGGACTCTACACCTAAGGATTTCTGGGAAAAATGCATAAAAAAATCCCTGTCAAACCTCCCTAAGGCAACCAGAAGGTCAAGTGTTAATGTGAGTTAACTCGACACATCCGGTTTTCGATACGAAAGTTCCAGGGATGGTAGACTAGCAACAAGTCTCAAGATCAATTAAGTTGTAAAAAGTTCAAAGAATTCGTTTATTTAACAGATATGGTTATACAAAAGGAATATATGCAACACTTTTGCTATAACATATAGCAAAATTGTTATTTTGGGGATACGCACCTTCCCCAATTAAGGCAATGGCTTTCTGACCATACAAGCGAGAGCGCTTACGCTAACAATCGATTCGGTAGAAAAGATTCATGCATACCTTCTCAGAATCAAAATGCGAGCTTTTTAGAGAAGTCTTACACTCTATGTAATTTCATAATTACAGCTGACTGATTATAACTTAAAAAAGTTTTACTAAAAAATTTAGTTTCGCTAGAGCGTAGCTTTAAAGTTCTCGTATCGTGACGGTTCACATACTAATACATATTCCTGAGGACTTATTACTGCATAAGTTTGATGACGTTCGATCAGTCCACAACTTACTTGCCCCTATGTAGTTGTTCAATATTAGCAAAATTACAACGATCCACCTCCGAGCGACTTTTAGGCAAAATTGAATTTTTGGTTTTTTATGCACAAAGCTCTATAACTTTATTATTTGGAAAGCCCTGCTATTGGCTTTCCTACTATCGCTTTGTATGGACTACTCAATGTGTTCGACCAAATTGCGAGCCGCTGAGTGATTCCAAACTCTTTCTATGCGAGAAACCGTCCTTGTGCATGTTCATGGATTTTTATAAAATTTTTGCTTATCGGCGCTACGCCGTCTGTCAAAATCGTCGGTTTCGCCTTTTAGATGCACTGCATTGTTAAAATTTTATGCTCAGACTTTAGAACAGGACATTCAATGACCGTACCTCAAAGGTGAATGTCTTTGGTGGAGGAATTAAAATGGAAAATATTTTAATATTGTTCAACGTGCATTTTTGGAGTACCTTTTAAACTAGCTTCGGGGTACTTTTGAAAAAATAATTTTCAAATGCAATTTTGGCATACTTTTGATAAAAATTATTCTCAAGTCCATTTTTGGCGTACTTTTAAAAAATACTATTTTTCAAAGTCCAAGTTTGTTGCTCCTTTGAATAAGTATATTATCCTTAAATCCTTGCCACTATATACTTTCGCTCTCATATCCTGAACCAAAACATATTTTCCTAAGTGAAAATTCGGTGTTTCTTCGAATTTTCACCTGGTCATTTCTAATGCCTTAGAGATCTCATAACGGTCCTTATGGACTAGTCTGTGGCTCTGTAGTCCCTCAGACTCTTAAAAATGTCCTTAAATGAAATTTTTGCCTAAGTCGAATTTTCATTCTGCCGCCAACTCAGGTGGATTCAACATGTACACCAGATTTCCTTCGCGGTTTGCCCCTCGACATCAACTTAAATCACACATTAGTCATAATAATCATGATTTTGGTCCTTATTACCCATAAATTGTTGCAAAAATTGCAACTAAGTAATTGTTCATTTGAATAATTCCAACATGGCAGGTTTTGTTTGCAAAAATATTTTTGTAGAAAAATGGCGATTTTTGATTAAAACCTGTTGGTTGCCAGCAATACCACAATAGGAGTATTCGATCCTAAGATTGTCCCAATGCTCTCGTAAAAAGCATTTTTTGCTACTAATTACAACCAATTTAAGTCTTCTTGTATTTATGTAAGTCCATTTGGTACTGTCTAATACCAATTGATCTTGTCTAACACCATTTCACCTATATTAAGATTTGTTGGATTTATTCACAACCACCATAAAACCTATTGCCCAAAGGTATTTGACTTTTTTGGCATTTATTTACATATAACCTCACACTTGTTAATTACTTTTACTTCCACATTTAGTGGAAGTATAGTAACGACAAAAAAAATTTTAAAAATTTTTATTGTTCAAATAGGCTTAGAATGTCACGAAACGTCGAGATTTTAAGTTTGAACGAAAAAAAAAATTCTGTCTGTCGGTCTGTCTGTAACTTTTTTTGTGCGCACGTTTACTCTGGAACCGTTTAGGATATTGACTTGAAATTTGGTACACATATGTACTTTAACGAGATCTAGAACTAGATTATATTTTCATCTTGTTCCGTCGAAGGGTTGGGGCGTAAATATGGGTAAATTTGGTGAAAATAGGTAAATCAAGCAGGTAAGAGTCCATAAAATTGGTATTTAGTATATACAAGAGAAGCTAAGATCCCAAAAAAAGTTTTGGCATTAGCCACCCCCATTACCACCCCATTATTAAAGGGGATGAAAAAAAATTGTGATTTAGTGTGTGTACAAGAACCAGAAACCTCAAAATATTTTTTTACTTCATCCACCCCCTATAACCACCCCCACCCCGCTACCGATGTGGGGTATCGTTTTATGGGTTTTTGGGGTAGAGGATTTCAAATATTATATTATTAAAGTTCCATAAACAAATATTTCCACATGCAAATTTTTTTCGTTGTGAGTGACTTGGAAAAAAATTTGGATGTGGAAGTAGTGATTCCTTGGGCAGCGGTTTTTCCCAAGGAGGTTGAATAAATAAGGAGTCGCCATAAGAAACAGAATGTGGCAGCGCAGTCCTCATTTTAGTATGAACGAAACGTCAACAAAACGCGACTTGGTTTAATATTATTCTAAAATAAATGTTTTTGATAGAAAATAGTGTTTTTCGCCTTAACATAAGATTTCGTGTCCACCAAGTAGCTGTACAAATCAAAGTAGTATCGATAAGAAGAAATGTTTTGGAATCACTTTTCATAGGTTAAAACAGGTCTGTACTCAAAAGATATGTTGAAACTGTTTTCTATTTATTTTAGATTATATTATATTATATTTGCTTGATGGCAGAAGGACTTCGGTCGATAGCCATTTGGTTTTACCAATAAAGTACTTTATTATTATTATTTATTTGCTTGAAATGTGAAACCGTCATCTCATTCATTACTCTACTGGCTTGATATATGGTAGTGTCAATGTGTAAAGTCAACTAACATGTATCTCCTCAAATGCTGTATAAACCTTTTTTTAAATCAGGACCTGGCGAGCCATTCACGACAGTATGATCACAAGCCACGCCTTCTGCGGCCGTTTCTCATTGTAAGATATAAGCTTTATGGCTACTCCTTATTTATATTCTACCTCCATGCTTTTTCCTTACCTTAGCTGTGCTGTGATCACGATGTATTAAATAGGTGGTCCGACATACGGCACTTTCCTATTATAATAATGGCTTCATAAGTGCATAGTTTCTATTTACTCTATTAGATGGCACGAGCTTCAAGGTCCTACAATTAACTGCGTCCCTGCATCATGTAACTAACATAACCTCAAATTTTAAGTTTTTCAGGTTTATGCTCATTTTTAATGTTTGTATACACACTTTTAGCTTGGAGCCAAGCAAATATTTAAAAATTCAGGCTAATAATTTTTCAATATTGTTGATTAATAAAAATAGGCTGCTAATTACAGGTTGGATTTCCAACCTACAAAAAGAGTCCTATTTTATTAGGAGAAAGTATTTAGAACTTCATAAACATTACACTGAACTAGATTTTAGTTGAAAGTACAGGAACCAGGCAGAAATTTTAATAATTAGGCAATCCAAACCACGTGACATCCAACATGACCTGTATGGGCGTCGAGGGCAAACATTCATTTTCATTAGTTAAACGTTTGTGTTTTTCTGTTGGCTTGGCTACGTGTCCGGAATTTAGTAAAAATAAACCCGTGTTTGCCAATTGTTTGCCCACAACACCGTATTTTGACAAGTCGTTGGATTCCCCAATAGCTACGTAATACTCGATAAATCTTAAGAAATGTATATCTTTGAGGTTAGCTGTGATGTCACGTGCAGATACTCTATAGAAAACTTTGCCATGCTGCATGTAGTGTTGCATAATATATTCTTTCAATGTTCTTAATTTAGCTACTTAATGTTAGATGTCACTAGACTTTCTTTTCACTAAACACGAACAAAAGTCAGGGAATGTATGCAACACTGCATGCACGTGTGCACAGAACCTGTAAAATATCTATCTATGCGTAAGTAATGAGAGATCTTATTTGTCCTGCCATCTATTACATTATGTACAAAGTAAGCACTTATAAGCCACTGTGAGAGTTATAGTCGGGGCACAATCTGTTTGGACTTAGACATTTTAGGTACCCAGCTGAATTTTTCAGAATATGTAGCCTACGATACGTACAATAACATACTGAAAGTCCTGAAGAATCCGAATTGAGCGGTAGCCGCCATGTTAAAAAAATGTTACGCACGCATGGACGAAGAAAACATTTTTTCCTTGCCTTATTAGCCAATTTTAATATTCTAAACAGATAATTATAGCCAAAGAATGCGGTTTTAACATATATTTAATACATTGTACTAAACTTTGTCTGTGGTAAAAAATTGACTTAAACTGAAAATTAAAATTTTGGAAAATTCTATTTATATAATTAAAAAGAAAATTGTAGGGTTTATGAAAATATGTTTTAAGTAAAAGTTGTAGGACATCGATAAACAAATAGAACTTTTTTTAATCTCTTTTATAGCTTTAAAAATAACGGAGATAGAGCATTTTAGTTATTATAAAACCGTATATGTTAGTAGCATTAAAATCAAAAGTTAAAATGTGCAATTTTAGTCACAGCACAATTAACCCCGAACAAAAATGATTACCAAGCTCAGTTTTCAGAATTAGATGGTTTATAATAATAATAATAATAATGAGGTAAAAGGAAAAAATTAATAATTAATTTTCATCTTCAATATCACTATCGGTTATAATTAGAGTGTTTGAATTGACACAACTTATGCCAGGCAATTACTGTACAGATCAGAACACTTTGTGTAATTGCAAGGACAATTTTTATTGCGGTCTTTTTTACATTTGCAATAAAGAAGTTTTAATATATTGTCGGGTACAGGTTAGGTTATATCGTTTTTCAATTCCCAGCCCCACTCAGATGAATTAATTTCCTTATTAAGCCTGAAAATATACCCTATAAACATGCCATTCAATAAAACCTACATAACGTTTCGATGGAGCTTTGTAGAAAATATATGTATTGTGAAACATACATCTCGTTATTTCAAAAAAATACGTATGCTGCTCCAAAAAATTTTCAATACGTGTAATCCAAGCAATTGTTCATTTATATATTTATTAATATATCTAGTTTCTAACCAATTTATACGCTTTTTCTTTATTTGTTGTAATTAGTACGTAAGTAAATACATTATTGTTTAATGTTACCCTGGTGTTATAGTTTCCGAACCCACGATACAGGGTGTTTACTAAGGGGGGTGTAAACACGTAACATTATTTTTGCCAATTTGACTACTATATGTTATAGGTTATTGTATGGTGTATAATTAGTAAAAAAAAATAGAGGTGGTCGCTAACGTGTAAGTACGTATATAAATTTTTCAAAAAATTCAAAAGCATCAATTTTTGTTTTCTTCATGAAAAGATTTCCTGAAAATATCATTAATAAATTGTCTTGAGTATATTTATAGTATATATGAAATACAAATTGGTTCACTTGATTAAGATATTCGAAAAAAAAAAAATTTCACATATATTATGAAGTTTTTGAGGTTAAAACTTTTTGTGGTAGTATTTTATGCAAAGATACATTTCTGGAAGGAACCACACGCAAAAAGGTTGCAAAGGCACGCACACTTATCTTAACCTGCCATGGCCTTTGTTGGTTTTTTGTTTTCATTTTTACATCGGCTATTTCTCCACAAATAACACAATAAAAATAAATAAAATCGGTCGTGTATATGTCACTTTTCTTTTACTCATAGTGTTTTAAAGTTATTACGGAGAAAGTGAAATGAACAAAATGGCAACACAATCACACTGGACTACAGAAACGTCAATAATGACGGCAAGTTCTTAATACTATACGCTATTTCCTGTGCGTCACTTATGTTGGTAAAATTCGACAAAATAAGTAATTAATAATTTTGACCAATAGGTGCAAATTACTTATTGGTTGAATAATAAAGTCATTTCGACTTTTTGGTGGAAATATAAGTATTTTTAGGGTCCTTATTAGGTGTCTAAGAAGCTTTCTTCAAGACATACCATCACCTATTTAATCATTTCAGTACACTTCACTAATATCTCCTATCAGGGTATATTGAGAACGTCAACAAAATTACTTAATAAGTTATTTAACGAAAATATTACTTATTAAGTCACAAATATCCCCGTATTTTCATTACCAAATTGTTTCAAATAGGTCACTTTTTACCTACTACAGGCTTTTAGACGGAAATAAAATATCATTATTCATGAGGGTGTACACTGCAACAAAATGTGTTCGTCGTGAAATTCTATTTTGATATGGGCAAAATGTTGATGATCCACACTAGTATTCAATCTCAGCGTGTGTGGAAAAGTTCCATTTTCAGTATGGCAGAATTTAACCTCCTCAAGGAACCTGAAAAATTCAAAGATTTTATAAACATATCAAAAAGTTAGGGAATTTACATAATATTGAGACAAGGGATATAAATTGTAAAATCTGGAATATATAATATAGTTAGTATGGAGACTAGTTTAGATTTGGGTTGTATCCATGTACGCACTGTCAATACAGATTAAGAGTGTTTGATACTTATTTAACAGAAGTCCAGAATCAAAGTTCCTTAAGCTGGTTGCAGGTGCTAAATAGTTATGTTTTTTGAGTATTTTGCATACTGCTGCCACTACCAATTTTTGCATCATTACCATAAGAATTTGGTAATGTAATCAAGTTTTATGTTAAATACAAACATACCAAGAAATCATGATTTTAACCAAAACGCACAAATGGTTATTGGTTAGATTGCTTCCAAGACAATTTTCTTGCATACTCATTTCTTTGTGTTTAAAGTTGGAATCAACCCACTAAAATGATTTTGAATGAGTTATCACATGGTTTTTGTAATTTTTTTGATTTTTGTAATTTTTCAACTTCCCTGTGACAGCCTATGCTGCCAAAAGAACTAGCATGTATATAGCGCAATTTTTTTTTAAGTAGATTTTCATTTTATCTTAGTGCAGAAATGTTATCAGTAATGCACAAGTTCGATTTTAAAAATGGGCTCTGTGCCATTTTGCTTGCAATTCTGGAACCCATACTAAGCCTAGTGTGTTGGTCTTTGATAGAACTACAAGAATATTTATGTATCATATTGTAGGAAAAGACACTTTTTAAAGGTATTTTGGTGATCAATAGATTTTTCTGATTTTTTTATATATTAATTCTTGAGGTATGTTTACCAACCCTGCAAAAGCACAATCTTATGGGGTTCATAGTTTAGACAGGAGAGGACGTTGAAGTCTTTATAAGTTTTATATTTGCTTCCATTCCGGTAAAACCGTTGAACTAAAACTCACCGGGAACGATACGTGTAAAAGTACATGTCATTTATATCATAAAACGATTATTGTATCACATCCGTTTGTACCGGATTGACGTAAATTGCAGATTTCGCACCGTACTTCTTAATGCAACTCATATTAAACCAATCATGGGGTTCTATGCGAGAAAGAGATTTAAAATAGTTTGCACATGAAACTAATAATAAATTCTTTACGTTTAATGTTAAAAAATATGATTTCAAATCATTTGCTTTGTGGAATCGACCCTGTTCCCTCTAACATGCGTCAAGCAGTTAGTCCTTTTTAAAAACTTTTCAAAAGTGAAAATATAGTCTTGGCCAGGTCAGTTTATACCTGTGTATTGTCCAACTAAATGCAATACTAACTTTTAAAATTCTCAGGATCACGACACCAGACTCCAGACACAGCAGATGAACGTGTAAATGAGTTGCCACCTCGGTACTACGGGGGACCCAGAGGGAGAGGACGCCGAGACAACCGCAGAGATGATAGGCGAAGAACCACTGATGATGAGGAAACTGTATTAGATAGTCAGGATGTGTCAAGTGCAGACAGAGGTGAGTTTGTAGTTGGCTTAGTAATATTAAAGAATGTACTAATTTAAGTATGTAATAGTAATTCTATGTAATCAATGCTCGATCTAACCAACAGGTTTGTATATTATTACTATTTATTTTATATTTTTAAAAGTAATGAATCAGTGTACAAAACTAGTAGGATACTAGCATGGGCACAAAATTATTAAAGAAGTTAATATTGTCGTTATCTAGTTGTTAAGAATTCCGAAAGGGAATTTAAATAGAAGAGATATACAACTGGCAGTTCTTAAATGCCATACTACATAATACCCTGGAACACTCTAGGAAGGTTGAGTTACAACGAGTAGAAATGAATGGCAACCAGTTAAAGTTGCAAAACGTCTTTCAGACAACATCAATCTGCTTTCTTGGTAAGCAAAGTGTAGTCTTTCCGAACTATATGAAAACTCCACAATGCAAGAAATCATACTAGTAGTTTATCACTACCGTTTTCTTACCGAATTATTGAATATTCGACTGTTTTTTACAATTAATTATTTTTTATTTATTTGCTTTTATCATGTTTAGAGAATATTATTTAGGTATTATGCAAATCACAACTTACACACTTTTTTATCTATTATGAAAATACCTACTTTCTGTATATTGTTGCCCTAATCTGGGCACGCTAATATACTAGTTAGGTAAATACTTTAAAACACTCATTATTGGAGAACCAATCAAAACAACTACTCTTCTAGCTAATACTGACGAAGTATTGAATTACATGATAGGATTCTTAGCATTTTAAAGAAAAAAATATATTGAAAATATTTCAATCATTTATTTACAATTAGTCATCACACTTTTTTATTTAATATGAAATTATTTACTTTCTGTATATTGGTACCTTAATCGGGTCACGCTAATATACTACTTAGGAAAACACTTTAAAACACTCATTATTGGAAAACCAATCAAAACAACTACTCTTCTAGCTAATACTGACGAAGTATTGAATTACATGATAGGATTCCTGGCATTTTAAAGAAAAAATATTTAAACTACTTAAATTATTTATTAAAATTCAGTAATTCAAAACAATTATTGAACCTTACATTCTATTTCAACTCTAGAAAAGTTGTACAAGTTTTTTCGAACTCGTTAGTTCTCAACAGTAGAGTATAGAAACATTCATTCATTATTTACAAGCCTATTCTTGATTTATTTTTTACAATTAATTATTTTTTTATTTATTTGCTTTTATCATGTTTAGAGAATATTATTTAGGTATTATGCAAATCACAACTTACACACTTTTTTATCTATTATGAAAATACCTACTTTCTGTATATTGTTGCCCTAATCTGGGCACGCTAATATACTAGTTAGGTAAATACTTTAAAACACTCATTATTGGAGAACCAATCAAAACAACTACTCTTCTATATTAGCGTGACCCGATTAAGGTACCAATATACAGAAAGTAAATAATTTCATATTAAATAAAAAAGTGTGATGACTAATTGTAAATAAATGATTGAAATATTTTCAATATATTTTTTTCTTTAAAATGCTAAGAATCCTATCATGTAATTCAATACTTCGTCAGTATTAGCTAGAAGAGTAGTTGTTTTGATTTGCATAATACCTAAATAATATTCTCTAAATTCGACTGTTTATTCAATTTAATATTTTTTCAAAATTACTGACTGATTATAAAATGAGGAAATCACCTTCTAAGTTAGAACTTTACACGCCAATGTAAATAAAAATTAACAGTTTTGACCTCGGCGTAAAAATACTGTTTACAATTTTGATCAAAAACGATATCAAGGTAGAAAAATATGCTTAACTGTACCTTACCAAAAATTTCAAGACAGTATAGTACAAGATCCGGCATAAGAAGTTAATACCCTCATCTGTTATTCAAATAAATTATATATCAAATTAAAGCTAATTTTTTTCTATACACAGTACCATTAGGTTGCCTAAATAAAAGTTGACCCCACTCATAGTTGCTTATGTTTTAAACGTCAATTAATGAGTAAGAGAGTGGGGCGTGACACAGAAACGAGGAACGCACCACTTCATGCAACAGATACGGACACAGAGCCATGATTCTTTTCTTGGTGCGATAGACAAAGATAGCTCGATTGTTGTAACGGGTTTTGAAGTACATGTCTGTACCCCTGACTCTTTGCAAATTTGCATTAACAAAGGCTTTTTTTTTTGACTATGTCTGACGAGATTGGGACAGGTTCAGGTCGATTTAGAATTAAATTCTACGTGTGTTTCATTGTTGTATTTATTTATAGTTGATTAGTTATTAACAGGGGAAGACTATCTCTTTTTTTGTGACGGAAAGGGATGGGCAAAATACACTCTTCTAACACGAAACAGCACTGTATCAAAGAAGTCTCTTTTTTAATGGATGTAAGCTTTTCAATGCTTTACCTGAAAATGTAAAAAGTTTACCAACAATTTATAAATTCAAAACGGCTGTAAAATTGTTATTATTAAATAAAAATTGCTACACCATAGATGAATTCTTATCAAACACTTAAGAGTTTTTTTCTTTGTCTGCAAGTCAAACCTAAACCATTAATTGTATATATGACTTATATATATATATATGTATGTATATTTGTGTGTTTTATGTATTAGTTTTTATCAATTATTGTTATTTTTATATTATAATTGTTTGTAATTATATAAGTATCTAAAAATTTTTTTTATTAGATAAGCTACTTGTGACAAAATTTCTTAAACTTACACCTTGTAGTTTTCTGAAATGAATAAATATTATTATTATTATTATTATTATTATTATTATATTAACACAAAATCACGATCGAAAAACGTCAAACGAATATTTCCAAAAATGTCAATTTTGATTCGTTCATGTCGGGCCGAATTTTCGAATTTCGGGGTGCGATTTACGATGCGGATCAGCTACAAGTCCTCTTTCCGTATCAACATGGTACGCGGTCTCGTATTTGTGAAAATATAAGTATATTTAGATGTCGGGTTTTCTGCGAAAATTTCCCTTCGGATGGCGCATTTCTGAAAACGGTTTTTCGCCCGTAACTCGGAAGCCGTGAGAGATAGGGCAAAAATAAATATTCCCTAATAATACAGCGCAGAGCATAAATCATGGAGTTTATTCCGAATAAGTGCGGGAGTTTTGAAACTTTGTGAATTTGTAGATTTCGATGCCCTGAATGAAGTAAGAAAAAATGCGAAATGTGATCTCAGCCGCCGGTGCCGCCATATTGAAATAATGGCGCACAAAAACAGTTTTTTTTTTTTAATATTTCGCTCGGGTGCCTCTGTTGAGAATTAAATGTAATTATCGGATAATTTGCACCTATTAGTTATCAATCTTAGGCTCGATGATAATCTATGCCGTATTATTAGTTGCCTATCACCTGTGCAGGGTGTATTAAATAGGTGGTCCAACTACGGCACTTTCCTATGATTATAATGGCTTCATAAGTGCATGCTTCCCATTTAATTTAGTAGATGGCGTGAGCTTTAGCGTCCTACAAAAACCTGTATATAGGTACATGAATTTGCTTTGCTGCATATAGTGTTGCATATATTCACAACTGAACAGCAATTTCAGTTATGTAAAGGAACAAATATTCACCAGTTTCAAATTTATATGGGTATGGTAAGAAAATAAAACTTATGTAAAATATACAAATTTATTTACAACAGTAGTGGGCGTAATGGGCTGCAATTTTATAAGAACAAGATTTACATAATATGTTTACAAATAGTTCCTTTCTCCAAAATTACTGAGCTCCCAACATAAGTTGACTTTAATTTCAGATCATAATGAACACTTTGATAATAATATTTGTACTTGGTCCACCTAAGCAAGCGTTGTAGATTAAATTTTCAGAAAAATATGCTGCAATTCTTCTACAGTGATTGGTTTACTGATTGATGTTAACTTAATATCCTTATGCAAAAAATAACCTCTATTGTAGGACCAAACATGAGACAAAACCCAACCTGAAAATAGAAATTATACAAATAATTACTTGAAAAACTAAATTATCATTTGGAAACAAATACTATCTAAAAGGCACTTACCGTCTTAAAACATGTTGTAATTAATTTATCATGCTGTTCTGCCTTATCTAAACACTGAGCTTCTACTTTCAATACATTTATGAATACCCCAATTCTTATTTGGTAATTTGACGTCACATTCTTCAGACAAAATTTTTTCTAGTAAGTGTAAATACAAACTCTCATAAATAAGGATAAATTATACTATCGTGAACATCACTCATTTAATAACTTCTTAATTTTCTTAGCGACAACATTTTCTGAAGAACAAGCATCTAATTTGCTTGGAAGTGCACCTTTCTTCAACCTTTTTCTTTAAAAGTGCCGCTAAAAGCATAAAATATATTTAAAAAGACGTTTTTATATCTATAGGTTATGTTACAAATATTTATGTAAATTTAAAACTTACAGCGTATATAATAACTCCTCAGACTGTGAAGTAAAATTACTTTTTATACTGCTGGAGCAAAAATGTTTTTCGCAAATATGTGGCTTTTTATTTCCAGTAGGTACTTTGTAAACTATCACATTTCTATCTCTTCAGTATTTTTTGGCACTAAGAAAAGTGATAATTTTTGGTCTTTATAGTCATAAGCATAAGTACACAAATAGGCACTCCATATTTTCTAACCGTGTCTTATGAAAATATAGCTGACTTTTTTATATTTAGCGCTAGCGTATTGAATGTATTTCTTCGAGGTATTTGATGTCAAATGTCACTGGTATTTTGTTTGACTACAAGATTTTTCACTAAAAATGAAAGCCCGGGAATGTATGCAACACTGTATGCACGTATGTACAGAATCTGCAAAATTATCTTTCTATGCGTAAATAATGACGGACACTATTGCTCCTGCCATCTATTACATTATGTACAAAGTAAGCACTTATGAAGCCACTCAACGGGTCCTTGTCGCACCACCTATTTAATACACCCTGCACCTGTGTTAGTTAAGATTGCCCTCACCACTATATGTACTAGAAGAGGAGAGTATAGAACACTCTCGTTGTAGCAGTCAAGTAGAAAAGTAGCATTAGAGTACACAAAAATATAGATATACAAGCAATAGAGTCTACAAGTAGCTAGATAGATGTAGACAATTGTCTTTCGCCTTCATAGTTTTTCACGAGTGCATCGCGTGGTATTTTGGAGATGCATTTTGTCGTATTGTAGGAACATTTTAGTAGTATTTTTATGAAAATAAAAGAACATTAAATTTTCTACAAAATATGTCCTATACATTTTTTTGTTAAACTTTATAGTTTTGGTGCAGCAGCCGATCGAATTCAAGCATTCTGGACAAAAATATGGTTTTTTGTAATTTCTCAATTTAGTGCGACTTTTATGAAGGAGTATTTTTGTGTTGAGACAAAATTTGTTTTCATACCTGAAAATCCTCAAATATAGTTTATTTTACTTGTCTGCTACGCATAACTCAATGTTCGATACCCGTTTCGACAACACCTTGAGGTAGAGTATATGGCACTTTTTTTACGTGGTTGTCCCCTATAGCATTCATTCAGGACATATCAAGTCCAGGAGTGGCAGGGGTTTGCAAAAATGTTGAAGAATGGGGCTGGAAACAGCAAAGCTGGGCTTACGCCAGTAACAATGCTGAAAGATACTGCTTCTGAAAAGCTACTTAAATTTCTTTGCTGTAATTGCAAGAAAGGGTGCAGTGCAGCATGATGTGGTTGTAGAAAGGCAAAGTTAAAATGTTCTGTAAATTGCAAATTTTGTAACGGACAAAGCTGCGACAATGCAACAGCAACAGTCGACGAGCTTCATGGCGGCGAAGAATTCGATTCTCCAGTCGAAATATTTTTCGCATGCATGGAGAACAAACAATACGTAGAATCAGTGGAAAGCACAACGGAAGTATTTTCCGAAGAAAGTATTGTTGAAGACTACAACCTGGACCTTCGACATCAAGCATCTAAAACGCCTCAAGAAGCAGGCTAGTCGTGGGTTAGGCTTATAGGGGATAACCACAAAAAAATGTACTCTACCTCAAGGTGGTGTGGAAACGAGTATTGAACATTCAGCTATGCGTAGCAGACAAGTAAAATCAACTAGATTTTAGAATTTTCAGGTATGAAAACAAATTTTGTCTCTGCACAAAAACACTCCTTCATAAATGTCGCACTAAATTGAAAAATTACAAAAATCATAATTTTGTCAAGAATGCTTGACTTCAATCGGCTGCTGCACCGAAACTATTCAGTTTAGCGAAAAAATGTATAGGGCATATTTTGTAGAAAATTTAATGATATTTAAAAGAAACTGTTTTTGTGCGCCATTTTTTCAATATGGCGGCACCAGCAGCTGAGATCACATTTTGCATTTTTTCTTATTTGATTCAGGGCATCGAAATCAACAAATTACCAAAGTTTCAAAACTCCCGCACTTATTCGGACTAAGAATCTACCTATTGACTATACTAAAAGAAAAACTAAACTAGTGGAAGCATTATACTCTTCGCAGTTTTCTTGTAAATAATGTTAGTTTTTGGACATTCTAAATTTTGTGATACCAACTTTGTTGTGAAAAAAAATATATGAAAAAAAAAACACCCTGTCAAGGATTCGAACACTAGACATTTGATTGCCAGACAACACAACAACAAACAAAATCTTAGCCATTGGACCATCGACACATCACTACAAAAGCTGAATGTCTGTGGTATATATCATTCGAGTATTATATTTTAATAAATTAGATATATTATTATGAAATATATATTAGTAAAATGTATAAACCAAAAAAAATTATAGAGAATAAAATTTCGCAGGATTTCTATTTAAGTACAAATGACAAAAATTAAGAAAATATATATATTTTTTAATTTAAATGATTAATAACATTTTTAATTTACTGATTGATTTTTTTTTCAAAAACAATAGGGTTCTTCCTCTAGCTAACGCTAACTTACATTCCAAATTTCAATGCAATTGGACTTTTCTTTCTTAAGTTATCGTGCTTACAAGAAACGTGACGGACGGACGGACAGACGGACATTTTGAAAGTTGTTCAGAATTCGTTCACTAACATAATGATATGAAAGTTTTTTCTCTACGAGCGATATTTACTGATTTAGAAATGTGCCAATCAAATACAGTATACTCTTGGTTTTTGCGAAGAGTATAATAATGTGAGGAACGTTTTGCCGCGTTCCAAATTTTACTGCGACTCTTGGTTTGGGCCCAGCAGGCCTTTTAAAATGGCAGTGTCTTGTACTTTTTTGCTTGAAACGTCCATAACTCCTCAACGGCGGCTCCTACGACAAAAAACTACAACCTAATGAATTTGTAGAGAATTTAATAAGCCACCATTCTCTTTTTTATTTTTTGCCCTACGACAAAAAATAAGGACACTAGGAGCGGTACAACTGGAAATTTACATTTTCCAAGGAAACGTGTTTTTTTCTCATCTCTTGCGAATATCTAGATAAACATTGGTTCTAGAAAAAAACTGGTAGGGATCTATTAGAAAGATTATAAAACGATGATGAATTGGCTTGCTTGAAAAATTCCTGTAGGATTAATGGTTTCGCTGCTATGTAACTTTAAAGACAAAATTTCGATTTCGCCTAATTTTTTTCAAATTAAATGTCATAGAGTCAAGATATGGCTAGGCAACCTAGTCGCGATCTATTAGCCTATATGTTATCTTAAACTATTTCTTATTTGAATAACAGATGAGGGTATTTACTTCTTATGCCGAATCTTAGACTAGTTGAAGTCATTGGCGGCGCATTTTTTTAAAGTAGAAAAATGGAAAGTACTTCATATAGCATACTTTTTTTGTGTGAAAAAATATTTATGTATAACAAATAGGTGTGTTTATTTACCATTTATTAGGAGCTTTCAGAGATCAGTATGGCTTTAATGGTGCATAGCATTATCAAAATTGTTTTGGTAGTCAAGAGTGTATTAAATTTACATATGTATTTATTATCTCTCATATACTTTTTTATGATGCATATAGTTCTTATAACAAGACTGAGTCAAAGCACAGGTAAATACTTAGTTCTGTTGGATATTTTAATTTTAAAGGCATAGTTGGTGCTATTACCATTTAAGTCTATAAACTTATCGACTCTAATTCATTTTATCGACCTGAGACATTTGACATATTACCCTTTCGGTAAATTTTTTTTGCAGTATTTTAAATACAGTAGTTTAATAACCTTATTACGATTGTATGGTGTTTTTATCGATCTGAGGTATCGATTATTTATATACTTTAATCACCAAATTTTACTGTTAGAATTTGTTACTGTCGAAAACTTATTAAAGGAGCTGTAACTTGACAACAAAGGGGTATTTTGAAAAATGTTATATGAAGAACCCAACTAATTTGGACTGAGGAATCTACAGTTATTTTTTTTCTACTTTGTTTCCATACACCCTAAATGTTGGTTCCGTAATTAACTTTTAGAACCAACTCGGTAAAAATATTTATCTACATTATTAAAGTTATCTATAGTCGATATTTTTAACTACGGTGAATTGTAATAGCACCGAATTTACGTCAGAGATTTGTGGTCTGTGTTTTTACTTTGTAACATGTACATAATAGTGTGTTTCACTTCTCGTGAAGACACCCCTGTATCTTTTTTATTTGTTGCCGAATTAATTTCAAATTTTTATCAGTCATGCAAGTCCATAAGGTGACTTTATTCAACATATAAATGCCGTCTAAATCTAAAACGCCGGCCTACTGCGATAAAAAGAAAATGTCAATTTTCGAGAAATCATAGTAGGCTTAGAGATAGACAAAAATTTTGTTAACAAAAGTTGTTCGGAATCACTTGATATGTCCCCCTGTAAAATTTTGTGAAAATCGGAATATTTTCAAAAAAAAAATTTTTGTTTCACTTCTCGTGAAGACACCCCTGTATCTTTTTTATTTGTGGCCGGATTAATTTCAAATTTTTATCAGCCATACAAGTCCATAAGGTGACTTTATTCAACATATAAATGCCGTCTAAATCTAAAACGCCGGCCTACTGCGATAAAAAGAAAATGTCAATTTTCGAGAAATCATAGTAGGCTTAGAGATAGACAAAAATTTTGTTAACAAAAGTTGTTCGGAATCACTTGATATGTTCCCCTGTAAAATTTTGTGAAAATCGGAATATTTTCAAAAAAAAATTTTTTGTTTCGCTTCTCGTGAAGACACCCCTGTTATCTTTTTTATTTGTGGCCGAATTAATTTCAAATTTTTATCAGCCATACAAGTCCATAAGGTGACTTTATTCAACACATAAATGCCGTCTAAATCTAAAACGCCGGCCTACTGTGATAAAAAGAAAATGTTAATTTTCGAGAAATCATAGTAGGCTTAGAGATAGACAAAAATTTTGTTAACAAAAGTTGTTCGGAATCACTTGATATGTCCCCCTGTAAAATTTTGTGAAAATCGGAATATTTTCAAAAAAAAAAATTTTGTTTCACTTCTCGTGAAGACACCCCTGTATCTTTTTTATTTGCGGCCGAATTAATTTCAAATTTTTATCAGCTAAACAAATCCATAAGGTGACTTTATTCAATACATAAATGCCGTCTAAATCTAAAACCCCTGCCTACTGCGATAAAAATAAAATGTTAATTTTCGAGAAATCATAGTAGGCTTAGAGATAGACAAAAATTTTGTTAATAAAAGTTGTTCAGGATCACTTCATATGCCCCTCTGTAAAATTTTATGAAAATCGGAATATTTTCAAAAAAAGAGAACACATAAAGAGAACTTTTTCCAACAAATGAAAGTTGTGAACAAAAATCAGCATTCAATAAACACTAAAAGGGCTTTTTATTTTTACATATCAAGTTGAATGTAATATCTTTTCTTTTTTCTTTTTGTTATCTCTCTTCTGGAGGAGTAACTCTCCATCATATCCTTCCTCCTTATCGGCTCAGAAATTTAGGAACATGGACGGTTTTATTGCGTTGAATGTAAAGAGTGCCGTGAAATTAACTGTCAATATGTATTGTTTTATTTATTTCGTCATTGCTTTCATGACAGAAGTGATTGTTGTTATTTTCTGTGGAGTTTGTTAGTTTTTCTTGTTTTAATAATTTTATTCATACTAAAGTTTCCTTATTTCATATCTTTTCTCATAATGGTTAGAATACTTTTAACTACTGATGAAAAAATTGAAATAATAAAGATAGTCGGTGAAAATGTACGGTCTTCAAGAGAAGCAGCAGAAGAATTTAATTTAAGACATCCTCTAAGACAACCAATACACCATGGTACCGTAGCAAGAATATGTCACTTGTTCAATACAACTGGCAATGTGCTTAAACCGAGAGTACATCTTAATCGAAATCACGGAGATGATAATGTTATATTAGCGGCGTTTAACGCCAATCCCACTACCAGTCTTCGAAATATGGCTCGTGACCTTAATTTGTCGGCATCAAAAATTTGGAGATGTTTAAAACGCCATAAGCTACAACCGTTTAAACCAAAATTTTTACATACCTTGGAGGAAGGTGATGAAGAGAGAAGATTAGAATATTGTTTATGGATCCAAGGTAATTATTTAAACAATAGAGACTTCTTGAAGAAAGTAATTTTCACGGACGAGGCAACTTTCTCCACCAACGGGGTAGTGTCATCACAAAACTCTAGGTTCTGGGCAGTAGAAAATCCTGATTGGATAATAAATTTTAAAAGGCAATATTCCCACAAAGTAAATGTGTGGTGCGGAATTTTTAACGAAACAATAATAGGGCCGTTTTTCTTTTTTCAAAATATAAATGCGTTAAATTTGCTAGAATTTTTAAATAATGATCTTTGGAATGCAATTGTTGATTTTCCTTTGGAACAATTGTATTTTCAACTCGACGGAGCATCTATCCACAATTCCGTAGTAGTGAGAGCATGGATGAATGAACATTTTCCCCAAAGATGGATAGGACGAAATAGCCCTTTAATACATTGGCCACCCAGATCACCTGATCTCACTCCAATGGATTTTTATTTTTGGGGTCACATTAAAAACAAAGTTTATATGACCAGACCTCAAAATATAGAGCAGCTTTGTGAGAGGATAAGGCAAGCATGTTTAGAAGTTACAGCTCAAGAACTGCGAAGAGTTGTAAAAAATAACAGAAAACGGATTGAGAAGTGTATTACACTTGAGGGTGGGTTAGTGGAAAGGGGCGCAATATAATAAATAAGTAAAAAAAACCATTAACTTCTTTTATTTTTGAACTATTCTAACACTGCGGCTTTTGCTTTATCTGTATTTTTTTTTCCGACAATATTATCATTCATTATTAGTAGTCTTCTCTGTAAAAACAACGGCCCTTTTCAGGGCCACCAATTTAATTCAAAAAGAATTCGTTATATGACAGCATCCTACCAACCTACATATTGTTGACAGATGTTAAAACTCATTAAAGTAATTAGATTTTAATTTTAATTATTCTAAGGCCGGCATTTTAGATTTAGACGACATGGGGCGTATGAAGTGATCCTGAACAACTTTCATTAACAAAATTTTTGTCTATCTCTAAGCCTACTATGATTTCTCGAAAATTAACATTTTCTTTTTATCGCAGTAGGCAGGCGTTTTAGATTTAGACGGCATTTATGTGTTGAATAAAGTCACCTTATGGAGTTGTATGGCTGACAAAAATTTGAAATTAATCCGGCCACAAATAAAAAAGATACAGGGGTGTCTTCACGAGAAGTGAAACAAAAATTTTTTTTTTGAAAATATTCCGATTTTCACAAAATTTTACAGGGGGGCATATCAAGTGATTCCGAACAACTTTTGTTAACAAAATTTTTGTCTATCTCTAAGCCTACTATGATTTCTCGAAAATTGACATTTTCTTTTTATCGCAGTAGGCCGGCGTTTTAGATTTAAACGGCATTTATGTATTGAATAAAGTCACTTTATGGACTTGTATGGCTGATAAAAATTTGAAATTAATTCGGCCACAAATAAAAAAGATACAGGGGTGTCTTCACGAGAAGTGAAACAAAAATTTTTTTTTGAAAATATTCCGATTTTCACAAAATTTTACAGGGGGGCATATCAAGTGATTCCGAACAACTTTTGTTAACAAAATTTTTGTCTATCTCTAAGCCTACTATGATTTCTCGAAAATTGACATTTTCTTTTTATCGCAGTAGGCCGGCGTTTTAGATTTAAACGGCATTTATGTATTGAATAAAGTCACTTTATGGACTTGTATGGCTGATAAAAATTTGAAATTAATTTGGCCACAAATAAAAAAGATACAGGGGTGTCTTCACGAGAAGTGAAACAAAAAATTATTTTTTGAAAATATTCCGATTTTCACAAAATTTTACAGGGGGGCATATCAAGTGATTCTGAACAACTTTTGTTAACAAAATTTTTGTCTATCTCTAAGCCTACTATGATTTCTCGAAAATTGACATTTTCTTTTTATCGCAGTAGGCCGGCGTTTTAGATTTAGACGGCATTTATGTGTTGAATAAAGTCACCTTATGGACTTGTATGGCTGATAAAAATTTGAAATTAATTCGGCAACAAATAAAAAAGATACAGGGGTGTCTTCACGAGAAGTGAAACACACTGTATATAGTAGTAGTAGTGGCATGTGAACTAGCATTTACACAATGACTCGGATTGCATAGAGTCGGTATCAAGTGTAGAAGCAGCCTCGTGGTCTGGAGGTGGAGCCCAACGCAGACGCAAACGTCGTGGAAGACAGCGCAGTCGCACTCCATCTCGACCGGTCACTGAAAAAGGTAAACTTTATCTCAAAAGCCTGAGTTTTTACTAATCCCTAGCCAAGTGACTTACAGCTTAATTGTCTTAACCCGGTTCTACGACGTGTTAAGGTATTTTTTTAATTGTTATTTCATATTGTTACTTGTTTAACACATGCTTCCTTAACATACACAACTGCGCATGTAAAAAGGTATTTTTCTCAGTATTACCGTGATTAAATGCATGTTTTTTTTTTATTAATGAAAAGTTAGGAGTAACTTTTTATGTACTAAACTCACAAACACTATTTGTAATAAAAAATGGCACCATCTGGATTTGAATCCAAAATATCTGTCCATGCATTACCATAGGCAACCACCTTATAAACTGTACTATCCGACTTCCAATGGTGTAATACACTGATGCTTGTGCAGTGTTGAGGACTAGGTTGAACTTTGATGTAACTCTTTCACTCGCAAGTAAATCAACTAAATAGTTAGAACTACAAGTCGGCCATCTGTAAAAAAAAGAATTCTGAACTGTAAGTACAATACAGATATTCGTGTATAGGTGTCCCTAAATATAATATTAAATTTAACTCGAGTGGTCCAAAGATCCTGTAGAAGACTGAAACCTTTGGTGTGAAGCTGCCTCTGAAGTAGTTTCCGCAATCACCAAAACACCTGAATACAATTACTCGACGTGTGTGTTTCACCAACCATCTGAAGACGATTAAAACTCCAAAGATCGCTTTGGTGTCTGAACTAAGATTTCAGCCAAATTATTAGAAATATTATCATGACCACTAGAGTTTGAAGACTTTATCTATAAGGAGTTCAACATTTCTTAGTTGAAACTGGAGATAGATAAATTGATTTCGGGGAGTTAGACACATTATTTTCTAAGTAGTCAAAATTATGTAAAGCATTTACATATGTGGCGCTCGAAAATAGCAAGTTAAAATTGTCAGCCATCTTTTACAAAACGAAAATCTTGAGAAACTAAATTTGTTCCTTGTATTGTTTTTATTATATTCCACATAGTTTTGGTTTTGTTATCTGAATTATAAACACGATCATGATGTGCTTGTTTAGCAATTTTTAATTTGTAGTGATATAAGTTTTTTAGGTATGTACTATGACCTTTATAATTATTATTTATTTTAGATATATCGCTATATAAACATTTCCTAACTTCTGAGTTGAATCAATTCAGGTGTAATATGCTCATTTTTATTGATTTTTTTTGTTGTTATAAAAACGCTTAATAGGAAAACATCAAAATACATTTTATACATTATTTATCTCTCTTGTTAGTGTGTATTCTATATTTCTGTCTCATACAGAAGAGAGACACATATGCAGCTATTGCGTTATTGCAATAACTTAATGCGCATATCAAATCCTATAAGTATTATCAACTGATACAGATCTCAAGTTAAATTTCAGTTGACTATCTATTTTTACTGACCCCTTCACAAAACTAATTTCAAACTAAAACATGTTAACTCTACTGTCCTGCTTTGCATTGTGACATGAAATTATTATCGTTAGTTGTTTGTTACAGTGACTAATCATACGGCCAGTGGAAACTTGGACCCTTCAGTGAACGACAATGGCCACACAGAGACAGCCTCAAAACCACAAAGGGAAACGAAGAACCGCTCCAACAGGCCCCCTCCGTCCCGTAGAAATGACGCCAAGCCAAAAGAAGCACTGGTAAACGGCACAACCACATAGAGTTGGATCACCGTGTGCCAAAATATTACCCAGTAATCCTTGTGCGCTGGAATACATACATAAGCAAGAACAATCTTTAGTTTCATTATTGTTAAAGTTGTGTTGCATATCTTTTCCCGGTGTAGTAATGAAAAAAAGTGGGCGGTCTGCTGCCCCATCACGGATGAGACCACAGAGACTGCTTGGTTCTGTGAACCGTACATCTTTTGTTGTAAGACTGCTCAGTGTTTAAAGTGGTGACTGCCACAACGGGTGAAGCTTACTGCGATAGACAATTCATTTATATAATAACCTCAAATTCGTGACTACTTTTCTAATTTTCATACATTACATGTTACTTGGCGCACAAAATGTCGAAATTTAGAATGTTATCAATTGTTTTTAATGGCCCTTTGATGGAAGGTTGGCTTTCATCCTGTATTTATGTATTTTATTTATTATTTTTTATTTGTTTGTTTTTAGATTATAGTCCGGAGTAACTATTATGTATTAGTTACAGATAGTTTTTCTATATATTTTTTTCATTTTAGTATTAAGAGTAACAATGTAAATACAGCCTCCCTAATTATTTTTTTGGTAGATTTTACTGATTTTACAGTGTTTGATTGATTAGGTGCTCTGTTTAGTTTTGTTACACTGTTTTGTTTATCTGCTGTGTATTATTGGTATAACACATTTTGCATTGAATAAAACATTCAGTAATTTTATTCTGTTTTTTTTTCCTTCCTACTTTTAGAAAACTAGAAAAACTCAGCTTATATTTGGTGAACGTTGGACAAATAAGATACTCAACTTCACAATAACTATTCATATTCAGACACTTCTCCCAGACAGCGCAAGTATATCCTATGTATGTCCTGTGGATATCCGCATTGGACATAAAGCGGATATCCGGACACAATTTTAGACATCCATAAGATATCCACTGTAAATCCTTAGGAATATCCACTGGACATTGATAGAACGTCTTTGTTACACTATACTGGAAAATGGACATTCAGCGGATATCCCGTGTATGTCCATAGGCCCGTCAGTTCTGAATAAGTCTAAAAAGCATTTGAACTGTTACTAGGTATGTAAATATTTTTAGTTAACCTTTATTTTTAGAAATGGATAAACACTGGGTTTTTACCCGGGAAAAGACCCGATTTTTTCCCCGGAAAAATATTTTTTTTATTAAAATGAGTTGGTCATTGCCCATCATTTGGATACCAAATATGTTAGGTATATTTGATTGTATTCATAACATAAGGACTTTGTTGCTATTTTTCTTTAATTTGGTTCTAATCTAACTTTTAATCTAAAAGTTAGGTTAAAATCGGCGGCAAATTCAAAAATGGGAAAAAAACGGTTTTCTTTCATTTTAGCCCTCCCAGGAAAAAATCCATTTTTGGGAAAATTTCTAACTTAGTCTAAAAGTTAGGTTAAAATTGGCGGCAAATTAAAAAATGGGGAGAAAAACAGTTTTTTTTTTTAATTTTAACTCTCCCAGGAAAAAACCCATTTTTAGGAAAATTTCTAACTTAACCTAACTCTTAGTCTAAAAGTTAGGTTAAAATTGGCGGTAAATTCAAGAATGGGAAAAAAACGGTTTTTTTCATTTTAACCCTCCCAGGAAAAACCCATTTTTGGGAAAATTCCCCATGAGGGAAAAAACCCATTGCCATCTCTGGTCATTTTATATTTAACAAATATAATTAATAGCATATTTATTCATTTATTTATTTATTTATTCAATACATTTGTCCAACAGTACAAGAGAACCAATTACAGGACAAGAAAGCAACAAAAAAAAAGAAAAATACATAGCTACATACATACATATAAGTGACAAACAATATAAAATTAATTACAAGTGCCCTACATGTTTATATTATTTTAACATTAACATTATGGGATGCTGCAATTCTTAAGAGAAGTATGAATTGTATTGACCGTGCAGTGCAGTTGAATATACTGTGTGTGTAGTCGCGGGCTAGGCATGGGGAGTAGAATTGCAACATCGCGTGTGCCAGCTGGCTGAAATGAAATAACAGAGCTGCTGGAATGCTCCACCGATGGACGAATTTACGGCTGCCGGTGTTGTCATATTTCTCGCGCTATGTGAATGTACATGCCTAATGGGAAATTACACGCACGGTATCACAAGTTTCACAAATTGAATTGTAGTTAGCGCAAATAACGAATATAGGAGACTTCAGTATTATATTGGTTCGCGCCGGTTGGCAATAAAATGTGAGAGGGTTGCCACTGGTGGCTCTTGGAACCAAAAAGTTCAACTGGCTTAGTGCAGGAGGGCAGTCAACCCTGTTGTATGAGCAAATACAGGAATTTTACGGCATAAAATTGCCTTCTAAATTGTAACGAGTCGAAGTTGAACCTATTTAACAGATAAGTCTGGTCGCAGCCTCTGTTTGATTAATTCGACTTGATAATCATAGATAGCTCGAAATAAGTGAGCGGTACTCAAGTTTAGACCAAATATAGCAATAAAATAGTTTGATTAAGACGCCATTGTCCCGGAAGACTTGACTTAGTCTTAAAATAAACCCTAAGGTTTTCATAGATGAGGAAACCGTTAACTCGATATGCTTGGCAAATGATAATTTGTTATCGAAGAATACTCCTAGATCTCTGGTTGAGTCGGTACGGGACAAAGATTGTGTGTCGATATGATAGTCGTAATCAATGAGTTCATCTTTTCGTGAGTATGTTACTACCTTGCATTTGGTTATATTTAGAGTAAGGGAGTTTAAATGACACCACTGTGCTACTTTATTAAGTTCCCTTTGCAGCATATTACAGTCGTTTATGGAGTTTATTTACGCAAAGATTTTTAGGTCATCTGCGAAAAAAAGCTTTTTGCAGCAAAGAGTGTCATTGCGATCATTGACAAAAAGATCAAAAAATAGCGGACCTAAATTGGAATCCTGTGGTACCCTGATGTTACGGTATATGAGTTAGAAATAAAACCATTGTAAGCGACATAATTAAGACGGTTTGTCAGGTACGAAGAGAAGAACTGAACAAGAGTGGTAGAGCAGCCGTACAGTCGGAGTTTGGATAGTAATAGGCAATGATAAATGTGATCAAATGCCTTGGAGAAGTCCGTATATATCACATCCACCTGACCTCGTATGTCAATGGAAATCGGAGAGATATTGAGTAAAACATAATAGGTTAGTAGTAGTTGATTGTTTTTCCATGAATCTGTGTTGGTCCACAGAAATGACATTTTTAACAAGGGGGTAGATGCGATTATACAGGGGAATCTCAAAGACCTTCGCAAAGTTGCACAATAATATAATTTGTCTGTAATTAGCAATATCAGAGGAATCTCCCTGTTTTAGGATGGGCCCTAGCTTTTTTCCATATATCTGGGAAGGTACCTAACTTAAGAGATAAGTTAAATAATATTCTCAACAGTTGGCAGAGTACATAGGCACAATCTCTGATAAGGAAGCTAGGAATGCTGTCCGGTCCACTTGTCATTTTATTCTTCAACTTTTTTATAGAATCGGTTATTTCCTCCTCAGATAAATTGATTACATTTAAACTTGGCATGTTAACGTCAATATTGTGATCGATGTCAATGGTGTCATTAGGTTCAGAGTGAGGAAAAGCTTGCTCAAAGAGTCTACTAAAGGCTTCAACAATGTCTTGAGGTCATTATTATAGCCCATTGTCCCGGGTAACCTAGATTTGCCTTTTTTGTTATTGACAAAAGACCAAAACATAGTGGTTGGTTTTGATCGAATGTTCCACTCTTTCGATATATTTGTGGTAATCCTGAATACTGAGTGCCTTAGCTGAAGCCCTGGACCCTTTATAATTATTTAAAGATTCTTCGCTATGGCACTTATTATATTGTTTACTATGACGTTCCATGTCGCGAATGGCAGCTCTTAATTCAATGCTGTACGAAACTGGGTATTTATACTTAATAGACTTATAGTGCAGCTCATGCGCGTCTAGTAACGACTGAAACACGCTGTAGAAAGAATCGCAAGCTGAGTTAATATCTTGAAAAGTAGATAAGAATGACCAATCGGTTTCAAGAATTGACTGATAGAGAGCGGGAAAGTCGGCCTTCCGAAAATTGTAGGAGGTTTGTGTGGTCTTACAGGGGAATTTGTCGAGATGTTGAGCGTGGTTGGTTAGTGTTATAGATAAGGCCGGATGATGCTTGTCTTGCGCGACTAATGGCGACTCATCATGAAAAATGTGACAGTGACATTGACTTTTTACCAGAACTGAGTCAAGAGTTCTACCGTTGTCATTTTTTACATTGACAATGGTAGAACCCTTGACTTAGTTCTGGCAAAAAGTCAATGTCACTGTCACATTTTTCATGATGAGTCGCCATTAGTTGCGGAAGACAAGCCATATTGCAAGACAAGACATATTGCATATTCTATAGTGCAAAATGACATCTGATCCTCAGGGGCTCAAGAGATGTTTGATAACCTCCAGCTCTGCCAATGAGCCGCCAAGTAGTCGGTTGAATTAGTTGCGGTGGGATGTTTTGCACCATCTCAACCCGACTACAGAATCATGGACTTAACTTAACCACAGAAAAGGTAAACTATACAGAAGCAAAAGCTAGGCTTCACGTCAAGACGGAATTTGAGAGCGGATGTCCAATAACCGCCCCTTCTGTCAGCTGTCACAACACAAGTCATGTGACTTGTTTACATTGTGCGATTCATGATCTTACAACGCTTACACGGTATTTTGTGATCTTTTCGTTTAATTTTCGATAATTTACTATTCTGTTATTGTTTCTTTATGTATTGAGATTATCAGTCTAACGTGTTAATATAGTTATTGTGCATTTTTGCGAACGTTTCGTATATATAAACTTATCTATCTCTGAGCTATTGTATTTTATTTTTGATGTTTTCAATGGGTCCTATCGTCCATGTCCTTCCAGGACAGGTGAAACAACAAGCTTTTTTGTATTTCAAAAAGATCCTGAAAGGTATGTATATATAACAACTAAAAAGTAGTATTAATAATAATAATAATAATAATGTTTTATTTAATAAAACCTTACAGGCATAAAACATGTTAAAAGAAGGAAAATATAGTAAATATGTAAAAAATACATTAAAATTCAAGATCGGAAAAATAGTCGTTCACTGCATAATAGCATTTTCTAATTAAAATTCGTTTAAACTCTATTTTAAATCTATATAAAGATAACATTTTCAGACAGTCTGGCAAATGATTGTACACTTTTTTGAAAGGTAGTTACACCTTTTTGAATCTGAGTCAGATTTGTACTGTACGGCACTAGCATGTCTCTATGGCGTGTTTCATATGAATGTGTTTGTTTGTATTGTTCAAAGAATAGGTAGTTTTTTTTTTTATAAAAGACTGTACATTCAAGAATGTAGAGAGACGTCAAGGTAAGTATATTGTTATTTTTAAAATATGGCTTACAAGAATCAGTCCTTTTTAGGTTAAATATGTTACGGATACACTTTTTCTGCAAAACTTGTATTCGGTTTATTTCCACCGAGTTTCCCCAAAAAATTATTCCATATTTTATTGTTGAATAGAAATAGGACTGATATAAGCACATATTTATACTGATGTTGTTACGTACGAAGTTGAATGAACTTAGTTTTGGGGCTAGTTCTTCAATATGTTTCTTCCAAGTTAATCTTGAGTCCAGATGCAAGCCAAGAAATTTTACTGACTTTGCATCTTTTAATACCATTTCACTGACTTCTACATTGATTTCCTCTTCCACATCATATGATGAATGGAACTGCATTATCTCGGTTTTTTCCAGATTCAAGGTGCGTAAATTTTGATCATACCAGTCCTCTAATATGTTGACAGAGTCTAATATTTTGGTCTTCAGCTCCTCAGTTGTTTTTGCAGATAGGATAGCAGAGTTGTCATCGGCAAATACTATTACCGTTGCTGGGAGAATATCAGGTAAGTCATTCACATAAATTATGAACAACAACGGCCCCAACACTGAGCCCTGTGGTATTCCCCTATGTACAGATTTCCATTCAGAACTAACACTTTGACCATTTAGATCAACTGCTTCAATTTTTTGAAGCCTGTCAGTTAAATATGATTTTATAATATTGTAGGCTACGCCTCTAATACCAAGTTTTTCCAATTTGGCCATTAATCTACTATGATCTATTGCGTCAAATGCTTTTGACAAATCTAAAAATATACCTTCCGTTTTATTTCTTTCGTTGATTGATTTTCAAATTTTATCTATTGCCTGAAAGACAGCTCGTACTGTTGATCGTTCTTTTAAATAGGCATTTTGATTTAATGAGAATACATTGTTTTTATGGAGGAATGTTATTAGTCTTTTCGCTAATAATTTTTCAAAAATTTTTGAGATGTTATTTAAGATTGAAATTGGTCTAGTTTTTTATTTCGTTTTTTACTCCTTTTTTATGTATAGGCCTTACAACAGATCGCTTAAGTCTTTCAGGGAATACTTGGTTGTTTAACATTAAATTGGCTATGTGCATTAGAGGCGCAGCGATGTATGTTTTTAGAGATTTTAGCAGTTTTATTGGTATAGCGTCTTCTCCTACAGCATTACTATTTTTTAGATTGTTTATTATTTCTATGATTTCAGACTCACTTGTTTCCGACAAAAATATGGAACCCGTTAATGTCTCGATGTCTACATGCACGTTAGTTTTATTTGTTTTACATATATTTATATAATAGTCATTAATTCTATTCAAGGTGTCTATGTTGGTTTCCTGTTCATTTCTAAGTTCATTTATATTAAAGTTTTCATTTTTCTTGTTTTCGTTTGTTATATTTTTTATGATTTTCCAGCTGATTTTATTTTTGTTTGCAGATTTTTTTATAATATCATCATTTTTCATAATTTTAGCTTTTCTTATGACTTTTTTTAGAATATTAACATATTTGTAGTAATATTCTCTCGTAACAAATCCTTCCTTATAGGTATTGACTGTACAAAAATTTTTTGTACTCACATGAAATTCTAATCCCTAAGGTTATCCAAGGGTTTTTATTGCATTTTGTATTAAGTAGTCTTTCTGGAAAGTATTTGTCCTGTAAATACTGTAAGATATTTAATAAATTATTATATGCTTTATTGACGTCACGACATTTGTAGATTTCATACCATTGATAATTTTATAATACCTCATTTAGAGTTTCTAATATTTTCATTGGAAAAGAACCGTTTTTTATATTGGAATTCTGCACGTCTGTTTCTTCCAGAGTCATACTCTACTGCTATGGTTTGGGCTAGATGACCTGATAGAGAATTTGAAATATTTATTGCATGCAATAAGTTTACTTTGTTGTTTATTATTATATTATCAATGAGGGAATTTTCTCGTGTTGGGTCAATTATCGTAAAGTTTAAGTTAAAAATGTTCATTAAGTCTTTAAATTTATTTGTACTCGTGTTTATATCTAAAATATTAATGTTAAAATCTCCACAAATGAAAATTTTGTATGTATGTTTACTAACTAAAAAATCTAAAATTATATTATATTTAAAAAATTTTCTATATCACCTGATGGACATCTGTACACCGAGAGAACAATTATACCCAGCTCTTCCACCAAAACCGCTGAGCATTCACAATCTACTTCATGACTTTTTTGTTTTAGAATATCCAGTTCTACAAAATCGTAATCGCTTTTAATGAAAATGCAGGATCCACCATGAGTCAGTTGGGATCTTGAATAACTTGACGCATTTGTGTAGCCTTTGATATAAATTGTTTTAAATTCTTTAGTTTTAAGCCAATGTTCTGTGAAGGCGAGGGCGCCGTATTTGACTCCATTTACTTCCAAAAATGATTCAACATCTAATACTTTATTTCTTAAACTTTGAATATTTTGATGTAGTATATTTGTTTCTCTTTGTTGCAGTTTTATTGAATGAAGTTTTACTTTTATTTTTATTTAAATCTACATGAAATTCTGGTCCTGAGGCTCTGTAATCTCTGAAAAAGAGTTGGGTCTCTGTTCAATTTCTCCCTTAAGAACATCTCTAATTTGGAACTTCTCATAATAATGTTTAAAGTTGAATCTTTTAAAGCCAACTCTGCGAGGCCAGAATTTGGGATCGTAGAATGTATTTTTGTGTTTAAAGTCTGCAGTCACCATAAATTCCTTAAATTTGCTACTCTCTAATGTTTTTAATTCCTTCACGATGAACTCCCCTTCAGTACTGGTTTTCACTTTCAAATAACTTGCTTGACGTCCTTTTTCACCTTGTTTAGAAACATCCACACATTAGGAATTTCTCCTCTAAAATTTCCTCTATCCCCTTCATCTTCTCCTTTTTGATGAATATTAACTTTCCTTTTCCGATTTACTTCTTTCCATTGCTCATTTGGCCTTTCAGTTTCGCTTGCCATAATATTTTCCTTCTCTATACCAGTTTCATTATGTTGGTCAACATTATTATCATGTTTATCTTCGTTATTTTTAATGTTTACTTTCCTCGTGTCTACAATTGGAGATCCAGATCCCCTTAATGCATCACTATATTGTTTTGTTTTGATTTTTACCTTGTACTAGTATAGTTGATGTGCCTTTTTTATTCGATTCTTTTTTTCCATCAGCCTTATCACTGAAGTTTACATTTTTTTGGGAATTCATCTGAAGGTTATTTTTATTACTTATAATAGTTTTTTTAAGGGAATCTACATTTTCCATAATTACTTGAAATTTTTGGTCACAAGATTGTTGTAAAAATTCAAGTTTTTTCATTTCATTTTTTTTTAGCTTTACTAATTAACAAGGAAAATGTTCGTGTTTCGCTATGGGTTCGTTAAGGTAACTAAAAAACAAACATCGCTACACTTTTCTTTTATATGTATATACAGTGTGACCCATTTCAAGTGGAAACACCTTCGTAACTCAGTTATTGATCATCCAGTGTCAACCAAGTTTGGATCGGTATCAAAGATCTTTAATATTTCTTTTTTGAGTAAAACAAAACTGATTTCAGTCAGTGGCGTGCATTTTTATTAAGAAAAAAAGGGTCGATTTTCCGAGAAATCATATTAGGCATTTTTTTGTTGAAAAACTAATGCAATGTTATTGATCAGGATGCTGTAGAACCGCTGTGTCCAGAATTTAACAACATTTTGATTTTTGGTTTTCGAATTATGGTCCCCTTAAAATTACCTATTTTAAACATTAAATAATCAATAAATTGGTAACGGAATTTTTTTCAAAAAAAAGTCATTCTTCATTTTCTCTTTAAATTCACTTTTTCTACTATGCCTTGGCTAACTTCAACATGCTGGTAAATTTGTAAATGTGAATATTTTTATTCCTAACTTTTTCTGCATTGAAGTACTACCTTGAACTAAAAGATAATGCATTTATAACTAATTTTAAAGTCAGTTATTTTTTATGGGCCTGTGAATAGTTAGAGACGCAAAAAATTAACAGATAACTATATCATTATTATTTTTATATACTAATAAATATCAATAGCCATCAAAAATGGTAACACAAGAGAGTATTTTATATCCCCTTTAAAACCCATTTTGATTTTTCTTCCTAACTTGTATGGTTTTCGAGCAATTCAATTTTTTCTATAGGCCGCGCGCAAAAAATTTCAAATAAACGAAAATTCGCACGCATTAAAAATACAAATTTTGGAATTTATTTCAATATCGATTTTCTCGAAAACTGGTATATACAACAAAATTACAATAGGACTTTTTTTAGGAAATTAGTCAAGCTTTCTTTTTATGATGAGCAATTTTTTTTTATATATTCAACTGTTAACGAGTTATCAGTAAAATAAGACTTTTTTCACCGAATGGGTGGTTTTTTGGGGCACCCCCAGAACTGATTTTTGTGGTTTTGTGATGTATAACCTCTCCACTAACAGTTACTGAAGGAAAATCTCAGATAACAAATTTTGTGATGTAAATTTTTATAATTATTGGACTAAAGCCTGTACACCAGATTTTTTTTAAATTGGAATAAAAACGGAACAAACGTAGAAAATAGTTATTTATGCAACAAATGCATAAAATGGTACAATATATTAATGGGCAGTTTAAAAAAAAATGTGAAAAGTGAAAAAGAACATTCATCCATAAGTTTCATACACCTACAATATTTTTCTACAGCAACTTTATAATTTTACATTTCTAAACTTATATTTATTGATAGTTTTCAATGCACTATTGTGATTCGTCTATACACGACGAGTAAATTAATATAATTTTTACATACATTACAACTAAGAAGTGAGCATATAGAGATATTCGTATCCTAAAATTATATTCAATTTTAGGTTTAGGCAATTATTTACATTATGTACACATGTTTACATCAATATCATACTAAATTTGGACATTTTATCCTGTAAGTTGTCCATTGATTTTGTCTTAGAGTCAAACCTTCGACCATGTAAGAGCCAAAGAGCACACGTTCTCTTTCGTATTCAATCAGGCCTATTGTTACGTGTTTACACCCTTTTTGTAAACACCCTGTATCGTGGATCCGGAAATTATAACACCAGGGTAACACTAAACACTAATTTATTAACTTACTGATAATAATACTAATTCCTACAATTCCAACAATTAATTACTTTACTAATATTACACTAAGTACTATAAGTCTCAATAATTCAGTCACTTTTGATCACTTTGTTACTTCTTAATGTTTCTCCAATCACTGTCTGTACTGAACTGAACTGCACAACCACTCACTCTTCTTTTATAGTCCTAGGTTATTGGTTCTGGATCTTTCCACTACATTCCAGCACATTCTACAATGTTCCAGAGGATGTCTCTGTAATGTTCTAGATTTTTCTATATGTCTCTAGAGGGTTGAAAGGTTAAAACACTTAACACTGCCCCCTCCTTAAGCCTGAACGTCCCGGTCAGGGAATTCAGTCTGTTTCACATACTTCGATAGTCTGTCCAAGTGTATGATTTTCATCTTCGACTTTTTACTCCTCTGAATTCAATATGCAACGTCATTGATTTGAGTGATGACAGAGAAGGGTCCTTTCCAAGGCGGTTGAAGCTTCGGGAACTTTCTTTCTCTGACGATTGTACAGCCAAACCAGATCTCCCGCCTTGAATCCTCCTGAACTGGACTTACGGTCATAACGAGCTTTCATTCGGTCACTGGCTATGGTCATTTGGCCTCGAACAAATTCATGAATATTTCTTAACCTAATCTCATCTGCATAATTGTTCACATTCGGGATTCCCTGCCTGGTGTCCCAAACGTTAAGTCACACGGCAGTCTGATTTCATGTCCAAATACCACACAAATCGGTGTCTGTTTCGTAGTCTCATGAATGGCAGCCCTGTATGCCATGAGGAAGAAAGGCAAGTGACGTTCCCAATCTTGCTGATTTTTATGAACCACCTTAGATCATCCTTAGAGCATCTCCATTTACTTACTTACTTACTTACTTACTTACTTAGAAAAGTATTTCTTCATGATTTTGTTATGCCGCTCCACCATAATCTGATTGGGGATGAAGAGCTGTCGTCCGTGTCTTATGGATTCCCAATAATTTGCAGATTTCCTGAAACACCTTTAATTCAAAGTTTCTCCCTTGATCTAAATGTAACTCCAAGGATACACCAAATCGACATACCAGGTTATCCACCAAAACGTTGGCTACAATTACAGCCTCCTGATTTGGAATGGCATAAGCTTCCGGCCACTTACTGAAATAATCCATAGCAACCAGGATGTATCTGTTGCCATCAGTAGTCACTGGGAACGGGCCAACAATATCAATTGCAATTCTTTCAAAAGGAGCTTCGACATTATATTGATGCAACTGACCTTTACTCCTAGTCTGTGGTCCCTTACTTGCCGCACAAATCTTGCATTTGCGACACCAAGCCTCCACATCCTGTCGACTATTGATCCAGTAAAATCGATCCCGTATCTTATTCAGGGTCTTATTAACGCCGAAGTGTCCGCCAGATGTTCCATCATGCATCTCCTGAAGTACTTTTGGTACTCGATACTTGGGAATTACTAGAAGCATAACAACTTCCTTGCCATCCGGGCTTTCCCACGCTCCCTTCAATAGCCCATCTATGACTAAGCAAATCCCATTGCGCCCATAAAGCCTTCGGCCCCACTCCTTTGTCTGAAACATCTTTCCACTCCGGACGGGTTCCACCTTCTTTCGCTCTCAGTATTGGACCAATTTCTGCATCGTTCAATTGCTCTTGCCTTAGAGCTTCCTTTGTCCAATCGTCTGGAAGATCTATCTTGACAGTGTCGACTACTACCATGCCCTGCAGTTTCTCTACACGTTGGCAGTGTTTGCAATCTTCCTTGTATGGTCTTCTGGATAGGGCATCTGCATTTTTATGAGATCTCCCAGGCCGATGCTCGATTTTGAAGTCATACTGTTGCAACCTCTCGATCCAGCGAGCCAGTTGACCTTCTAGGGTTTTCATTTGTAAGAACCATTTTAACGCAGCATGGTCGGTCCGAATCTTGAAATGTTGTCCATACAGGTATTTATGAAAATGTTCTACGGATTTGACAATGACTAATAGTTCTTTCCTTGTAACACAATAATTCCTTTCCAGTTTAGACAGAACCTTGCTTAAGTACTTGATCACTTTCTCTTCTCCATTTTGGATTTGGGACAGAACACACCCGACCGAAGAGTTGCTAGCATCAGTGTCCAAGATATAAAAGCCATTTCGTTGTGGATGTGCTAGCACAGGACTAATGCATAATGCTACCTTCAACTTCCTCCATGACGTTTCACATTCTGGTGTCCACTGGTACTTCACTTTTTCCTCTGTTAACCGGTGTAGTGGCTTCGCAATCTCCACAAAGCGTCTATAATAAGTGCATAGTCCAAGGAAGCTTCGTACTTCATGAAAATTTGATGGTCTCGCCAGTCTTCGTACTGCTGAAATTCTGTCCGGGTCTGTTTGTATTCCGTCCGATGATACAACGTGTCCAAGGAATTTGACTTCTTTCTGGAACACTTCGGGTTCAGCTTCAGGTGTGCGTTCCTAACTCTCCCGAATACTTCCTGAAGGTTTCGCAAATGTTCCTTAAAGTCCCGACCCATAACTAATACATCATCAAGGTAAACCAGGCACGTCTTCCAGGTTAATCCTCGTAGTACGAATTCCATCAATCTTTCAAAAGTAGCTGGTGCATTGCAAAGTCCAAAAGGCATCACTGTAAACTGGTAAAGACCACTGCCTGTTGAGAAAGCCGTCTTTTGTCGTCAGGGTGAAGTTCCACTTGCCAGTACCCGCTCCTAAGGTCTAGGGTTGAAAACCATCGTGAACCTGCCAACGTGCTTAATGTGTCATCAATTCGTGGCAATGGGTAAGTAGCTGTCTTTCTTCGTAACATCGTTCAACTTTCTGTAATCGACGCAAAATCTTAAAGTTCTGTCCATTTTGGCAACCAGAACTACTGGCGATGACCAGGGACTAATTGACTCTACAATTACTCCATCTTTTAGCATTTTCTGGATCATTGTGGAAGCTTCTTCTTGTTTCGCTAGAGGGAGCCTCCTCGGGTGTTGGCGAATGGCAGGTGAGTTTTTTTATCCGATGCTGGACTATCTCAGTTTTTGTAAGGGCCTCTGTGTTTTTGGCAAATACTGTACTTTCTTTCTTCAAGAACTTAATTGTCTCCCTATGCTCGTCCTTGGAAAAATGGTCAAATGGGAACTGAACAAGACCACAACTTCCTTGTCTAAAGGGTATAGCAGAATAAATATGGTAAAATTGCCCCAGAAGCGTTTGGGCCTAATTCGGTGTCAGAAGATCGACAATAGGAAAAGAAATGTTTTCCTCGAGTTTTAACCCCCTGTCGCCACCCGTAACCCCTGTACCCTAATAAATATGACATTTCATTTTCATTTTTTATCTCTGCAAGTTGTTATCTCTGCAAAATCAGCTGATTTTGCTGCCTCCTTCGAATAAAGAAAAAATGTTTAAAAATTAGAATATTTATTTTTTCATGAAAATAATGATTCACATACACAAAACTTTTACCAAAAATACATTGTTATGAGTAGTTTATTGTAGATTTTTTCAAATTTTTTGAAGTGGTGCGCCATAATTAAAAAAAACTGTTACGACGCATTGTTTAGTGATGCTTTACCATTGAAACTTGTCCGGAAGACCAAACCAGTGTATCCATATGTATTTGGACCCGCTGAAACCGAATCCGAAGTTAGAATTGTCAGATTGGCTCGTTTTTCACCCCCAACCCCAGAAAACACTCCCCCAAAAATGGTCTGTCCGGCTGACCAGACCAGTATATTCTTATATATTTGGACCTGCTGAAACCGAATCCAAAGTCAGAATTGTCAGATTGGCTCGTCTTTCACTCCCAACCCCAAAAACAAAGTGGTCTGTCCGGCAGACTATAGTAGTGTTTATTGGTGTTTTTGATACAATTTAGATCATTACACAAGTCAAAAGTACATGTTTAAAAAACGTTTGTAGTATAACTTAGTTCTATAAAAGCTAGTTAAAATGTTAAATGAATATAATATAGTATAAAATTGATAAAAGCATATAAAACAATAAGACACAAACAAAGTATATTTAGACAAACTATACACAATAAAAACAAAAAAATGAAGCTCATTAAATAGTTGAAGATTTAAAAAAATATATTTTTACACTATGCTTAGTGGAAAGTTATCACATTGCAGAAATTCATTTATACTATAGAAAGCCTTTGCTATGAGCATATTCTTGATGTTATTTTTGTATTACTTTTATTAAATGGTAATGACATTATACATGGTGGAAGTTTGTTACAAAATAGCGGACAGTAATATACCAGTGTATCCTTATATATTTTGACCTTCTGAATCCGGATTCGAAGTTAGAATTGACAGATTAGCTCGTTTTTCACCCTAACCCCGAAAAACACTCCCAAAAAATGGTTTGTCCGACGGACCAAACTAGTGTATTCTTATGTATTTGGACCTGCTGAAACCGAATCCGATGTCAGAATTGTCAGACTGACTCGACGCCAAAAAACACCCCCAAAACAAAAACAAAGTGGTCTGTCCAGCGGATTATACCAGTGTATCCTTATGTATTTTGACCTTCTGAATCCATTTCAACAGGCGTAAAGTCAGCTTTCACTTTAATATAAATAATGTTTAGTTCACTCAGAAAAAAGTTACAGGACGAAATTTGAAAAAAAAAAATAGTAAAAATTAGTGATGGGACTATCCGGATGAAAATTGTAGAAGTATCCGATTATTGAAATACTCGGAACATTCCGATTACTAGAAAATCATCCGAATACTATCATCCGGATGATTTTTACTGCTCACTGCTCAGTCAGCGACAATACCTAACATGACATTCCGATATCGAGTTCGGAATAAGCCTAGATTCCGATTATTTACCACTTGTCAGTTTCCGAAATCGTTGCTCGTTCGATTCACAATAATAGATAGACAAGGGCAAACAACAAACAATATATCTTATATATGCATACATAAATAAATATTAAAATGATTAAATTACTTTTTTTCTTACATGTGTTATCGATGACTAGGAGCATGTTTTTTTATTTGTCTTATTATTATTAGTTATATACCTAAGTGATATTTTACTTTCATAAACATTTATCCTATAAATCAATCATTAAGAAATTAACATATTTATTTTTCAAAATATTTTATTTAGAACGCTTCTCGGTGAGAATAGAGAATTAGTGTCCGGAATCTTATAATCGGATGATATTCCAATTATGGAAATTGGAAACCATCCGAATACTGATTTTATTCCGATTCTAAAATCATCCGATTACGTACATTGCACATCGCTAAGAATAGTATCCGGAATCAAAATAATCGGAAAAAAGTTAAAAGTTGCAAACTTTGACACGCTATATCTCGATCACTATTAATCGTAAAAATTTTTACAAAATCTCATTTTAACGGGTAAAACGCCAGCTTTTTTTATGGAGCAATGTCTATGCCTAAATGTTAGAGGCTAAAATAAAAAAAAAATAAAAAATTTGCATTTCTTTCGTTTTTTTTGTTTTTTTGTACGTATTTTTGTAAAAAAAAAAAAAATTTTTGACTTTCTATTGACGTGTTTATAGGAAAAATGCATAGTTTTCGAGCAAAACTCAAAAATGTGAAAAGTGGACCTTTTTACTTCTATCTCAGAAACGCACCCCGCGTAGCACTCCGCGGTTTTCTCATATTTTGGGGTCAATTGAACATAAGAAACAATAAAAACCCTTTAACGTTTTAGTTCCTTTCTACAGTACATAGACAATAGACTACAACCCAAAGAAAACACCCCCCCAAAAAGTAATCTGACCTGCGGACCATACCAGTTTATCCTTATGTATTTGGACCCTCTGAAGCCGAAGTCAAAATCTCTCGTTTTTCACCCCCAACCACAAAAAACACCCCCAAAGAAAAAAAGTGGTCTGGCCTATGGACCAGATTAGTGTATCTTTATGTATTTAGACCCGCTGAAACCGAATCCGAAGTCAAATTGGCTCGTCTTTAAGTGTGAATAGGACACGCTTGCGTTTTACATGCTGCGTTAAAAACGCAGAGTGAGCACCCCCAAGTGTGAATTTACCTTTATGCATCACGGTCAATAAACTATACGGTTACCTCGATCAGCATTTGATAGAGGAGAGAGACGCGCGGAGCGGGAAATCGAATGAAAGAAACAGACATATCTGATTTCCGTGCAAAAGACAGATAAAGATTCCGATAGGGTCTACAGCCTACGTCAGCTGAAGACACTACGCCCCTCCTTTACCCTCAATTTGGCGCCCCGGGCAGCCGCCTAGGTTGCCCGGCTCTTAAGCCCCCTCTGAGTACCTATCTACATTAAAATTTCTGAAAATTATTATTAGGGAATTTCTATAAACTTAAGCAGAGTATATTGGTGGCGACACCTTTCAATAATAATCTGAACTGATATAGTTCGCATCACATATTTAGGACAAAGATTAGAGAATTAACCTCTAATCTTTGACGAAACCTTCGACCATGTAAGAGCTAAACAGTACACACAAGGTTGGTATACTTTAACCAATCTTGCAGTACACATTCGCTTTCCTATTTCATATGTGGTGGAATTTACGCGCTAATTCAATTCAGCATGTGACCCGACAGATGGGTGTGGTTTCTGTGTATTGTCTTCGGCGGGGGGAAAACGTAGGGGGGAACTGTTCTCGGTTCGATGGTGAGAGCGCCGGGGTGAGCCTCCGCAATTCTGCGCTCCCGACGTCCCGACGCACCTGGCTGTGCATTTCTTGAGGCGGCGTGTCGCTGTGGCCCGAAGACGATGCCGTTTCACGCCCCTTGCCAAAGCTTACACCTTTCGGCATCTGCATTTCTCCAGCTTGGCCCTGGCCTGTGCTTCCTTGTGCACTGTGGCGAGAGAGAGCTGGCCTCGCCGTGTGGGTCAGGCTTCCATGCCTCCCAGATCGCCCGACGCGTGCTTCTGGTTCCCTGTCCTGGACGTTGAGTCCGGAATTTGTTGTTGACGTGTGTTGCCTCCTGAGTGGGCTCGTCACTACAGTAGTTTGAGGGCTTGGTGTCAAATCGCGGAAAAAGAATCGAAGGGCTGGATCTTCCTGTAGATTCTGCCAATCTCTTCTTACGTGAATTGGGGCTGTGTCCGTGCTGCTGCTCGCGCGCGACATGATGAAACGCGGCCCGCACTTGGAAACTGAAGCCGAGAAAAATTCGAAAGTGACACGAATTTTTTCAAAAAAAGTCCGCTGAAAATTGTCTTTGTGGCTGTGAGGAAAATTAATTCTCTCGCACCCCGCGAGATTGATGTTGGGAAACTAGTCCTGATGCATATGAGTGCTTGTACTCATAAACAACGAAGCGTAGTTGAAATGAAATTGTTTGTTTGAAAATGTCCGAGGCAGCGCTGAATGTCTGGCCCCCAACGGAAACGTGAGTTGAGCGTTCGAAGCGGTGCTGAATTTCTGGCCCCCAACGGAAACGTAATTTGCGAACGTCCGAGGCGGTGCTGAATTTCTGGCCCCCAACGGAAACGCGTTTTGAGGTGACCCGAAAAAATTTATTTTCTTTAATAATAATTTCGGCGCCGTGTGCACCTGGGGGATGCCTTCTGCGTTTGTCAGAACGGAAAAATCACTTCACAAAAGTTTACATTTTTTCGAAATACAAAAATTACAGACTTATTGGTGAATTGTTAGTGGTGCATTTGGGAAAGACGGCTTGTGCTACTTGTTACGCGAGTCAACTTCAACGAGGCACCTGGAGGCCTGGTGAATGCAAGTTAATGAGTAGCCGGCGCGGCACAAGCGATCCCCCTTTGCTGCAGGGCTGGAACTCGGCAACTTGGCTGTAAAAAATGTACAAGAATAAAGTCACTTCTGCTCAGCTGGCTGGCTTCTCCGTAGCTTAATGTCTATGCACTGACTCTACGTTACTAGAGGACTCCCTAGAAGAGGGCTAGCAAAGTAAGAAAGTCTTTTGTCCTGATCTGAACCTCAGCAGAGAGTTCAATTGGCAAGAATGTCACTAAGTGCAGGCAGGCAGATGGCCCTGACCTAGATCAATGTTTTTTGGGTTGAACCTCCTCGGAGAGTTCAATGCACTGACTGTCTGATCAGCTGGGGCTGCAGGCTGATGGCCCCGCTACCCAGGTTAAAGTTTATGGTGGTTCTTTACCTTTAAGTCCGGTGTAGAAGCACTTTTAATTAATCACTGTGGGAAATAAATGAGACGTTGCGAGGCCTTATGCTCGTTTAGAATATTTATTTATTACAGCTTGTCCTCCTTGGAGCTGAGGGGGTTTGAGCCCAGCTCTGGTAGGATAGGATAGAGAAAGGATTCACTCATTCATTAAGACACACGAATCGAATAATACCTTATATTAATTAATTTCCACCTGGCAAGGTAGCCAAACTTCCCTAACTCGCGTCTCGCGTAATTTAGAAAATAAAACTAATTAATCAGTACTTGTCATTCGCAAATGTCGGTGCCTAGCTGTCGAAGCTGTGTAACGAAGAGTTCATCAGTATGCAATGATTTTAAAGTGTTGGAAATGTGGTTGGACCAGCTGGGGTTACTTCTGAGAGCTCCCTCGGTAGTCGAATTGAATATGGGCCCGCTGGGGTTACCGCTGTGGGCTCCCTCGGTGGCAGAAGAAAAGATGATCGAGCCTCGAAGTGACGTGGAGAGTGCACTGCGAATGACTGATAGCGTCACCAGTGTCACAAATATATTTATACTATGCCGGGGAGAAATGCAGCAATTTGATTGGCTGGCTTATTTTCAGCCGGACTATAACACCACCCTGCCGGGAAGGCAAAATTTCGGGAGTGTTGGAAATTAAGAGATAATTGGAAAGAAAATTGAAAGAAATCTGACCGGCGAAATTTGAAATTTGACCGGGCTGATGAGGTTTAAGAAGTTCGAAACGTTCTTGATTAATTGATCGTACTAGTTTCGATTGGAAAGAATGGGGAGAAATTTGATAAAAATCAGCCTGAGCTAATTTGAAATGAAGTTGAAAAGATTTGAAAATTTTCTTGACAAGTGGGTCGTACTAATTTTCAAAAATGACTGGTGAATTTTGGCTACCTTGTATACAAAACTACCTTAAAATCTAAGTTAAAATATTTGACCTATCTGGGCGCAGCTAAATATTTATCAGTACAAAACATGTAGTAAATATATTGCAATATAATTTTAGTACATAAGGCACTTTACTTAAATAATTAGTGGCACAGAAAGTAAATAATTTTCGGAAATTACAATGTAAAAACGCGTGTCGATGTCTTCGTCCGTGTTGTGTTCGAAGTGGTCACAAGTTGCCCTTCGGAGGCAAGGCATCTCCAACCTGAACCTCGACGGGATTGTTGGCCCTTTCGTAGAATCATGGGGCAGGGTTTGGCCCATCCCATGACAGGACTGTTGAACGTCGACTTGGCAGATCACTGGCCCAAGTCGGACTCGTACACACGGAGGGGTAAAAGGTACAAGTTTTCATACTTGCACAAAAGTTAACGGAAGTGTTGAGATGGCTGAAGCTCGCAGCAGGGTTTCCTACTGGGAACTCGAGAGATAAGATTGAAATTTGAATGAAATGACAGAAGTTTACTGGCAGATTTTAATCGAAAATAAAGTAAAATGGCCAGTAAATGAGGTAAGTGTGGAAGGTAAGTATTAAAATACTGAAATAATGATAAGTAATAAATTTCACCTTATACAGGGTGAAATTAGAAAATAAATGGTGGATGCGCTGGTAATTTCGAAAAATTAATAAAATTGCAGGAACAATGCTTCCTGGGGTTTAGAATAAATTTGGGTGGTGTAGCAGCAATGCCTGTTGCACCAGAATAAAATAAAAGTGGTTATGTAGGTTAGGATAATATATAATGTTGATTAATATAAGTTGGAATAAAATAATTCCCTGTACAGGGACAGAATAAAGAAAATGAAATGAAAATGGCGAATGCGCCGGTAAATGAAAATAATAATTGGCCAAAAGGCCTTGGAGCAATGCCTCCGGATAATAAATGATTATTATGGCCCACTTACAGTCGTTTGGCTCGCAGGCGTCCACGAACAGCGGTTCGGGTGGGGCTGGAAACGAAAGCGTCGGTCGCTCGGCTCGACTCGAGCGGAGGAACTGTTGGCTGCGCCGGCTTGCTCTGCAAGCATTCCCATCCGGGAATCCATCCTGGGACCAGCGAGTCCATCAGGCTTGGCTCTTGAGGCTGTGGCTCTTCCACTTTCGTTTGAATCGGGATGTCCAGAATCTGAAGTTCATTCAGGGACCACAACAGATCTCCTGGCTCCTCATCGATTGACTTAGGAGAAGTTTGTACAATTCTTGTAGTTACTCCTAGGCTTACGGGCAGGGGCGCTGGAATTCCATCACGCGCCTGCGGCTCGGCAGTTCGGGTCTCGCAAGAGGGAAGTGCGGCCTTGGGGACGTGGTCAATGGCACGTAATCTTGATCGGATGTGGCTCGTCATACCAGGCCAATAGTATTGTGACCGGATAATTTCAGATACCTCACCATGTGACAATTCACTGTTCAAGCACTCACATTCGCTTAACACTTCGTCGCGTAGTTGGTACGGCACTGGGAGGGCTTTACGTCCATGCCTCACGTACCATAGTATATTGTTTTCCAGGTAATAATCTCTCCGGAGGTCCTGCTTCCATGGGGGCAACGTGCTTAGTTCCTTGCCCTGGATCCTCCTCCACGTCATAGCCAACTCCATAAACTCCGGGCTATGGTGGTGGTATTGTATGACTCGCTTCTTCAATGTGTCCGCCCAATCCAACCTGGGCATTGACGCTTCTCGCGTGAGGGCCAGTGGTACCCTTCGTTCCTTATCTGACTTCGACTTTCCCACAAAGCCTTTACTCGTCGTTGCTTGGGCCGTGGCAGAGGATTCCCCGGCGAACCGCCCTCGCATGTGCACGTTGTGCAGTGTAATCCTTGTTTCTTCGGGTGGATGCGCCCGTGGTGCTTTCGGTATTGCTCCGCTTTGGATGGGCGCTGGGACCGGCACGGCAGTCTCTGGTGCCTTCAGTTTTCCCAGGTACATGCGCGTACGGTGTCTTTCTTCTACACCAAATTCCAGCGTTTGGTTTGCGTAGTTGATTACTGCCTTTTCCGCTTGTAGCCAGTCGACTCCCAACAAAATCTCTTCATACATCCTTTCTAATATGAAAGATTTCACTACCAGTAGTTGGGGCCCGATGTACATCGGCAGTCTCACCGGCCCATATGCTTTATCTACTTCGCCATTGGCTAGCCTCACAGGCTGTGTGGCCTCTGGCAACTGTTGCGGCTCGAGCAAATTTTTCCTTACCATCGTGAACGTCGCCCCAGTATCTAAAACTGCCGACACGTCCTGTCCATTGAATCTCACTTGCACGTGCGGTAATCCGGCACTCGTTTCTTTATAACACAACACCTCCGTATTATTTGCCATGGCTGGCATCTCTTGCACTCTCACTTGTCTACTTGATTCACTAGTCGAGGACGACCGTCGATTTGCTTCACCCGGCGTGGACTCCACTACTGGTTGCTGCTGGCGCGGGCAATCTTTATTGTAGTGGTTTCCCCTACAATGCCTGCATGGGTAGAGGGGGGTGTTTACATCTGCTCTCGCCTGGCTTGTCTGCGCAGGCGCCGCTCGGCGCGGTACGAGGTCTGTGCTTGGCGCTGCTTGTATCACAGCCCGGGGTTCTCGTGGCTGCGAATTAATTTGTCTTGTATTTTGTGGAACACTTGCAGGTATTTTATGAATATCCTTTAAGTCCATTTCGATTTCAGAGGCGACTTTGGCGAGGTGGTCCATGCTTTCGATGTAGACCCCTCTGAGTGCTGTCCTAATCTCGGGTAATAATAGCTCTATTACTATATCGATTAACTCGGCGTCGTCCGCAGTTGAGTTCAGCCGGTTATGTAAAGCGATCTTTTGGGAAATAAACAGCTCAACAGGCTCTGTGGATTGCTTCCTCCCATAAAGTTGTGCGCGTAGTTTTGATCTAATTGTCCTATTATTAAATCGTTCTACTAAACGACGTTGGAAACTTTCGTAATCCAAGTGTATCAATCTGTACATCTCTTGCCAGACTTTGGCGTCTCCACGGAGCTGCGCCACGACGGTAGGCGTCCAGTCCGCATAGTGTAGCTGCGTTCGCTCAAAATGATTTTCGACTTCTTTTAAGAAGTAATAGGGATCCTCATAATCAGAGCCGCTGTAGGTGATTAGTAATTTCCTATTTTTGTTTTGCATTGTGCTGCGCATCGTTTCTCCAAACTTATGCAATGCATTTTCGAACATATTGGCATAATAGGCCTGTTCTTCTGTTGGGCGCCACGGGGTTTCATGTTGAAGTCCCAGAAAGTCATCTTGGGTGTTTGCCATTCCTTGGGCTCCATGCCTCTGAGGAGTGTCATGTGGTTGTGTGTCCCGGTTTGTCTGAAAACCGTATCTTTCCTCGTAGATAGGTTCCCTTGGTACATACTGGACATCTCTGTATGTAACAGTTCTCTTTTCGACTTGGATGTATGCATCATCAGGTGCGTGCACACTCATCCTGTCTGATTCCCTCCTGGGGGGGTATTGTGCCGGTTGGGTCGCTTGGTTCGAATGCCCCTTGAGTTGGGCGACATGTCTTCGGCGGGGGGAAAACGTAGGGGGGAACTGTTCTCGGTTCGATGGTGAGAGCGCCGGGGTGAGCCTCCGCAATTCTGCGCTCCCGACGTCCCGACGCACCTGGCTGTGCATTTCTTGAGGCGGCGTGTCGCTGTGGCCCGAAGACGATGCCGTTTCACGCCCCTTGCCAAAGCTTACACCTTTCGGCATCTGCATTTCTCCAGCTTGGCCCTGGCCTGTGCTTCCTTGTGCACTGTGGCGAGAGAGAGCTGGCCTCGCCGTGTGGGTCAGGCTTCCATGCCTCCCAGATCGCCCGACGCGTGCTTCTGGTTCCCTGTCCTGGACGTTGAGTCCGGAATTTGTTGTTGACGTGTGTTGCCTCCTGAGTGGGCTCGTCACTACAGTAGTTTGAGGGCTTGGTGTCAAATCGCGGAAAAAGAATCGAAGGGCTGGATCTTCCTGTAGATTCTGCCAATCTCTTCTTACGTGAATTGGGGCTGTGTCCGTGCTGCTGCTCGCGCGCGACATGATGAAACGCGGCCCGCACTTGGAAACTGAAGCCGAGAAAAATTCGAAAGTGACACGAATTTTTTCAAAAAAAGTCCGCTGAAAATTGTCTTTGTGGCTGTGAGGAAAATTAATTCTCTCGCACCCCGCGAGATTGATGTTGGGAAACTAGTCCTGATGCATATGAGTGCTTGTACTCATAAACAACGAAGCGTAGTTGAAATGAAATTGTTTGTTTGAAAATGTCCGAGGCAGCGCTGAATGTCTGGCCCCCAACGGAAACGTGAGTTGAGCGTTCGAAGCGGTGCTGAATTTCTGGCCCCCAACGGAAACGTAATTTGCGAACGTCCGAGGCGGTGCTGAATTTCTGGCCCCCAACGGAAACGCGTTTTGAGGTGACCCGAAAAAATTTATTTTCTTTAATAATAATTTCGGCGCCGTGTGCACCTGGGGGATGCCTTCTGCGTTTGTCAGAACGGAAAAATCACTTCACAAAAGTTTACATTTTTTCGAAATACAAAAATTACAGACTTATTGGTGAATTGTTAGTGGTGCATTTGGGAAAGACGGCTTGTGCTACTTGTTACGCGAGTCAACTTCAACGAGGCACCTGGAGGCCTGGTGAATGCAAGTTAATGAGTAGCCGGCGCGGCACAAGCGATCCCCCTTTGCTGCAGGGCTGGAACTCGGCAACTTGGCTGTAAAAAATGTACAAGAATAAAGTCACTTCTGCTCAGCTGGCTGGCTTCTCCGTAGCTTAATGTCTATGCACTGACTCTACGTTACTAGAGGACTCCCTAGAAGAGGGCTAGCAAAGTAAGAAAGTCTTTTGTCCTGATCTGAACCTCAGCAGAGAGTTCAATTGGCAAGAATGTCACTAAGTGCAGGCAGGCAGATGGCCCTGACCTAGATCAATGTTTTTTGGGTTGAACCTCCTCGGAGAGTTCAATGCACTGACTGTCTGATCAGCTGGGGCTGCAGGCTGATGGCCCCGCTACCCAGGTTAAAGTTTATGGTGGTTCTTTACCTTTAAGTCCGGTGTAGAAGCACTTTTAATTAATCACTGTGGGAAATAAATGAGACGTTGCGAGGCCTTATGCTCGTTTAGAATATTTATTTATTACAGCTTGTCCTCCTTGGAGCTGAGGGGGTTTGAGCCCAGCTCTGGTAGGATAGGATAGAGAAAGGATTCACTCATTCATTAAGACACACGAATCGAATAATACCTTATATTAATTAATTTCCACCTGGCAAGGTAGCCAAACTTCCCTAACTCGCGTCTCGCGTAATTTAGAAAATAAAACTAATTAATCAGTACTTGTCATTCGCAAATGTCGGTGCCTAGCTGTCGAAGCTGTGTAACGAAGAGTTCATCAGTATGCAATGATTTTAAAGTGTTGGAAATGTGGTTGGACCAGCTGGGGTTACTTCTGAGAGCTCCCTCGGTAGTCGAATTGAATATGGGCCCGCTGGGGTTACCGCTGTGGGCTCCCTCGGTGGCAGAAGAAAAGATGATCGAGCCTCGAAGTGACGTGGAGAGTGCACTGCGAATGACTGATAGCGTCACCAGTGTCACAAATATATTTATACTATGCCGGGGAGAAATGCAGCAATTTGATTGGCTGGCTTATTTTCAGCCGGACTATAACAGTATATGCGAAACTCCATCTATCTAATCCCTGAAAAGAAGTCAACCACTATCTGGTAGATGGCACTATTGAGAATGCAACATCGCAAAAACTTCATATATACAGTTTCCAACACTAATAAAATAGATATTAGTTGGACTATTCGACAATAGATGGAAATGTTGGAAATAATTTGAAAAGCAATGTTACGTTCAAAATTTGTAGAGTATAGGCGTCTGAATCACAAACAACCCACACCTATAGCCGTTCTACTGCCGTACATTCAAATGGGATCAAAACTGAAGCGCCTCTGGTGGTTGGAAGCGCAAGCGGAGCTATATTGGCGGCCGGCGGGAAGTTTTAAATAATCTTAAATCTCATTTAAATGCTTTTAAAAGCAGTACTATGCCACATTTGATAATTAAATATCAAAATATGACTAGCACAGTTTCAAATTCACTGAAATTATGCTGCAGAAACAAAATATTTTGGGTAATAAAATTAATGATTCAAGAGGTTTGAATAACATATATTAATTAAAACTGAATAGTGAATAGTCTTTGAAATAATTAATTAATCATGATGATATAATAAATCACTTTTTACATTATTTTTTATCACTAATTTATTGTAACTAAACGTTACTGCAGTTTCAACACTAAGCGTGTCATTTTCAAATATTTCACATTTCACAAGAGATCCTCGTTTCAAAATGGAACGCTTAATGTTGAAACTGCAGTAAAGTTTACTTACAATACATTAGCGATAAAAAACAAAGTAAAAAGTGTTTTATTAGATCACCATTGTAAAGCACCTTCCGCATAAATAATACCGGCTTTCAAAATGTCGATGACAAACAGTGGATTGTTGATTACTCTTAACCACTTTTTAAAATCTATTGAGGTCTTTAGATGGATGAGGGAACCGATGCTTATGAATCATACTGTCCTCACAATTAATAACACAACATTTTATATCCCATTTCCAAACAATAAACAACTTTGACCATAACTTTGACGTTTGTGACACCACGTCGCTGCCAACTATTTTTTTTGCTACCAACACTATTGATAAAATTACTCTAGAGCGCGACATCTCTGGGTTGGAAGCGCAACTACACTTACATCACGTGACCGTACAAAGTGATTCCATTTGCTTCCATATAAGTTGAAAGTCTATAGGTATGGGTGGTTTGTGGTCTGAATTTAAGATGCCAGCGCCGAAGTGGAGAACTCGTGAACTAATTATAGGCTTTTTATTTATTTGTGTGGAGAATACTTACATTGATATTTTTCTGTTTATTGTTATTTTTGGCGTTAAAAATAATAACATTAATAATATATGATCTAAAGGTTTGTAAGATTTTGTTGTAAGTGATTTGCAAGACGTTAATGGCATTATTCAGCAAAATTCATATATTTTTTAGGTTATCTAGTTTTTCCCTTGAAAAGTACAGTTTCTTCGACATAAACGGTGCCTGGCTAGTTAAATATTAATAAACTTAAATATTTCTAAATTTATGTACAGTTGTAGTTTAAATCACTTTTTTTTTCAGGAAACATGAGTGACATTTAGGTTAAGCATATTGCAATGTATGGAACATTTGTAAAGCACTAAAAATGTAAAAATTCTAAGTGTGTGTATGAAGGGGAATATGATTTAAATGCAGGATATATTATTTTGTGTGGTACAACCCATATCAACACAAAACTTAATAAATAAATGTGTATGCTCTATGTTTACAAACAAGTGTCTCAGATTCAAATACCCATGAAATTAGTGGTACATTGAATATAACTGAAAAGACATTTATTAATTCTTTAAGTAAAATAAATGAAACAGTATTTTGTAAAATATGAAATAGAAATATTCAGGGGTTAAAACATAATAGTGCATGGTGCAATAGTATACATTACTTTTAGAAATACTGGAATTACATATATTTACTTACTACTTTCAAAAATTTCACTTACAATGTGTGATTGTCTAGGACATTATTATTGCTACCCGGGCCAAGGTTATTTGCACCAGCTTTTTCCCTCTCAATGCCTGGTTAAAGGTGTCTACATCAAAGAGGGTATGTTTTGAACATTGTCGTGCCAACTCAACTTTCACGAGTTGTCCCTGCAATCTACAAAGGATACCGACTAGGTTGGCTCCAGCAAATTGTAGCCCCTTTAAACGCTATCATATTTTTAATAACTTAGCATCTCAGTTTATCATTTACTTATTGTTGATATCATCGTACACAAAGAGACAATGACAGAAAAGCCCATAATTAGTTTGACTATAGACCACCAGGTGGCGTACTCCTCATTTTCAGACGCCTATACAATGAAAAAAAATTTTTTTTTGTCAGGATCTCTGGCGGGCCCCCGCGTTTAATAATTGATGAGCGGTGGGGAGAAATGTGAGAAAAATTTTTTTGTCAACATCTCTGGTGGCAAGGGCGTAGATAAGGGGATAGTAACAAGGGCGAATCCAGAAAGGTTACTTGGGGGGGTACTAACATCTACAAAAAAAATTTTTCGCCTCGGAATCTAAAAAAATTTTATTACCGCCTCATGGGGCGGGAGGGGGTGCAAATGAAAATCCAAAAAAAAAATGTTTCGCCTCGTACAGAGAATGCTACTAAAAATGTAAAAAAAATGTTTCGCTCGCCTCGCAATCTGAAAAAAGTTTATCTCCTCATGGGGGGGGGGGGGGTGTAATGAAAATCCAAAACATTTTTTTTTTGAAAATATAAATTTTTCACTCGCCTCGGAATCTAAAAAAAATGTTTTCCTCACCTCACGCGGAAAAACAAAATTGTCGCCTACAAAACGTAACGAATACTTTTCTCGGGGGGATACATTTGCCCCTACTGCCCCCCTGAATCCGCCCATGGATGGTAAAGTGGGTAATTACCCACCCCCAGGTTTAGAATCTTAAAATAGTTTTTTCTATGTCGCTTTTCAATTTTTCACGTTACCCCCACCCTACAAAAAAAAATTATTTACACCCTTGTCTGGCGAGCCCCCGCGCTTAATAATTGATGAGCGGTGTGGAGAAATGTAAAAAAAAAGTTTTCGTCAAGATCTTTGACGGGCCGCCCCACTTTAATAATTGATGAATGGGGGGAGAAATGTCAAAAAAAAATTTTAGCTACCTTTGTACGGGGGACCCCCACCCTCGAATAAGAAAGAATTTTTTTTTTGTTATGTGTATACAGTGTGTTTCACTTCTCGTGAAGACACCCCTGTATCTTTTTTATTTGTGACCGAATTCATTTCAAATTTTTATCTGCCATACAACTCCATAAGATGACTTTATTCAACACATAAATGCCGCCTAGATCTAAAACGCCGGCTTACTGCGATAAAAAGAAAATAGCAATTTTTTTTTTGAAAATATTCCGATTTTTGCGAAATTTTAAAGGGGGGCATATCAAGTGATTCCGAACAACTTTTATTAAGAAAATTTTTGTCTATCTCTAAGTCTACTATGATTTCTCGAAAATTGCGATTTTCTTTTTATCGCAGTAGGCCGGCGTTTTAGATCTAGTCGGCACTTATGTGTTGAGTGAAGTGGCCTTATGGAGTTGTATGGCTGATAAAAATTTGAAATGAATTCGGAGACAAATAAAAAAGATACAGAGGTGTCTTCACGAGAAGTGAAACACACTGTAGATGCCCGTTGAATTATACGGCGAATCTGCCATTTTTAATCAGAGTTGTGATATGAAATTTTTTTCCGGGCCATATTAAGGAAGCAGGCCAACTCTGAGTATTAAAAAAATAATTTCTTCGCTAGGCAGATGTCCTTTGAATTTTTGTGTATGAATATATTATGAAGACGCAGTAAAAAGTAATTAGAGATAAATAGTTGTGCCGCGAAATAACTTTCCGGGCCGAATATTAAAAATATCATTTCTTCACAGTTTGCAGATATCCGATGATTGTGTGTCACTTGAAAGGACAATAAGAAATAAGAATGGCATCATGAAATTATTTTCTTGGTCGTACGGAGGAAGCAGGCTGCCTTCGAAGAATAAAATAAAAAACATTGTTTATAAATATCCGTCGAATTTTAATGTGTGACTCTGATAAAAGGGCCATAGTTATTCAGAGACGTACCATGAAATTATTACATGTGCCATACTAAGAGAGCAGAGAGCACCCACTAATAACAAAGAAATAATTTCTTCATTGATTACCGATATTCGTTGAATTTTATTGCTGTATAAAATAAATTCAAAATTCTAACAATGAGGAATACATTTATTTTTAAATATGTTACAAATGATTTTAACAAAATCATCTAATACTATAAAGGTAGGTACATATTATATAAATAGGAGTTTTTTGATATTTCTTTAGAGTAGTCTTTCGCATTCCTCGCTGATAACTGTGTCATCGTCGTCGTCGTCGGAATCAGTTAGGATATCGTCGTCCTCTGACCAGTGCTCGAATTCCTCTTTGTGATGTTCTAGTGCCATTAGTGATGGAAATAGACTGTCACAAGCCGAACACCTGTAAAAAATAAAAATACTATTAAACGTTTTGCTAAAACACTAGAAGTTGACATTTCAAAATAAAGCATGTGAATATCAGTTCCCAATGAACACACGTACGTCTAATAAACGTTTTTAAAACATCGTAATCGTTGTTTAAAAGTTCTGCGTTGAAATTTTCTACGTTGTATTTGACTTGAAAATTTTAGCGTTTAAATAAGTCGTTTAATAGTATATTACGTAATGAGTGATGTAAGAAGCAAATTACGCACGAATGGAAAAGTTGCGCACGATGCCGCGTAGCGGCAAGTGCGTATTTCCATGAGTGCGTAATTGCCTTACAACTCGAATTATGTACTATACTTTACCTACGATCATATTTATTTAGTTATTTAGTAAAATCTGGATTTAGTTTACTAGTCAACAATATTATTCAACAAATATTATGTCAGTTTTGACAGCGTTTGAAAATTAAGTAGGCGCATTTGTTCTTTGAAACCCCGCCTCAGCGATATAAGCCACCTATAATTGCGTGTCCCGTGCGTTTTGTTTACCGTGCGATTTGTTTACAGTGCGTTTTGTTTACATTGCGTAAAATTCAACTTACATAGATGGCAGGTAGTGTGTTTTTTACTATTTACAGTAGTGATCGTAGGTAAAACTCGTTACTACTACACGCATTTTTAACTACTAGTAGAAGAAAATACTGGAATAAAACGTTTCATTAAACATGTTTTTTTTACAAATATGTAATAACGTATAAAGCAGGTTTATAATATGTGAAACGAAAAAGTTTAACGTTTTTTATCACATTTATTTAATAAGGCGATTCAAACGTTTTATTTAAAGGAAAAAAACGTATTTTTTGCAACGTTAAAATAATTGTTGTTTCCAACTTACTAAATGCAAGGGAATTTTAAATCCACAGGTGAGGCAGATGGTACAAGATTACGTCTTTTAAACGTTTTTCTGAGAATCTATATCAGTGCTTAAAATTCGGTTGTAAAATTTTATGTTTAAATAAAATTTATAAAATACGTTACTCCTACACAAATGTTCCCAACCAGTAGTGGAAGTGATTACCGAAATAAAACGTTTTAATCAGAACGTTTCTTTTACATATTAACGTATAATACTCGTTCATAATATGAGAAGTTCTAACAACCCGCGTTTGTGAAATGAGAAAATTGAACGTTTTCTATTGCATTAATCAAATATAGTCGAGTTAATCAAGCCTCAAAATCGTCAAAACTTCTTAATTCTCAGCAAAACAGCTCTGATTTTGATCATTTTTTTTTTCAATGTGTGTTTTTTAATATTACTCAAAATCAGAAACATCCCAAGTGTCGCAAATAATTATTTATATTGTTTAAACAATAATAACAATATTTACAAAAAAAAATATATTTAAAAACAAATTTTTTCGCGATATTTATAAAACATTGAGTTCTTTTTATTAAAAATTTAAGTTCAAAAATGTTTCTCACAGTCGGGGTTGATAATTATTTATATTGTTTATACAATAATAATAACTTACAGGAAAAATCTACTTTTTTACTTTTTTTCGCGATATTCATGAAAATGTGAATTATTTTTATTGAAAATTTAGTATAATAAATATTTTTAAATATTTCGAAGCTAATAATTATTTATATTGTTTAAAAAATGATTATGACATATACAGGAATTTTTTTTATGATTGAAGATCAACGTGAAGAAATTCTTTTTAACGAAGGTATATTTTCTATTCTTGCTTTGTATGGAGCCAAAACGTCCGTAAATTTAAATGAATTAAACGATTTATAACACTTGCCTCAAGTGTGAAGGTGGATGAAGTAAAAAAAAATTGAGGCCTTTGGATCTTGTACACATACTAAATCACAATTTTTTTTTCGCCTCCTCTTATAATGGGGTGGGGGTAGTAATGGGAGTGGCTAATGCCAATTTTTTTTTTGTGACATTAGCTTCTCTTATGTATACTAAATGCCAATTTTATGGACTCTTACTGCTCGATTTACCTATTTACCCCCATTTATCCCAATTTACCCCCTAACCCGTCAACGGAATAAGATAAAAATATAATCTAGTTCCAGATCTCGTTAAAATACATACCCAATTTCAAGTCAATATCTTAAACGGTCCTAGAGTAATCGCGAGCACAAGAAAAGTTACAGACCGACAGACAGATTTTTTTTTGCTCAAACTTAAAATCTCGACATTTCGTGACATTCTAGGCCTATCTGAACAATAGAAATCTTTAAAAAAAATTTCGTCGTTACTGTACTTCCCCCTCGATGTGGAAGTAATAGATTTTTCATATAAATGTCATTATTATTGTTCAATAGTCCACGCAGATTAGACATTTTAGAAGAAGTAATTTATAAAGTAATAATATTTAAGATGCGTACTCTAGATAGGGTTAGAAATAGATTCTCGAAAAGTTCCCCCCCCCATTTAGGGGCGAAACGACCCTTTTTTGCAAAAAACCACCCTTAACGGAGACTTAAAGCTGGCTTTTCACTTTTATCTTGTAAACCGTCGGAGGAGAAAAAAGTATAGGAAATAAAAAATGTGTCGTTAAATTCTGCATAAAAAATGTCCTATCAAACTTGTAGCTTAGCCTCACCTATTTTGTGCTAACAGCGTCCGAACAGTTTGGAGCGCACAGGTAAAAATCGATCCTATTCGAAGTTTCACATATCTTAAGACCAATTACTTTAACAAGAAAAATGCTCAGGAATGACTTTTTTAAATTTTTTTTATTTTTTATTTATTTGTTGCAAATATGCAAAAATATTATCTGTGAAAGTTCGAATAGGACTGATTTTTACCTCGCTGCGCTCCAAACTACCCCCCCCCCCCTCTTCGGACGCTGTTAGCACGAAATAGGTGAGGATAAGCTAGAAAGTTAATAGAACATTTTTCATGCAGAATTTATCGACAAATTTTTTATTCCAACGAACGGTTTACAAGATAAAAGTGAAAAACCAGTTTTAAGTCCCCGTTAAGGGTGGTTTTTTGCAAAAAAAGGGATGTTCCACCTCTAAATTGGGGGGAAATTTTTCGGGTATCTATTTCTAACCCTATCTAGAGTACGAATCCGAAATATTATTACTTTATAAATTATTTCTTCTATTCAGTGTTTTTTAATCTAATTTGCGTGTACTATAAACAATATAAATAATTATTAACTTCGAAATGTTTCAAAATATTTATTTTACTTAATTTTCAATAAAAACAATTCACTTTTTCATGAATATCGCGAAAAAACATAAAAAGATAGATTTTTCCTGTGAACGTTGTTATTATTTTTTAAACAATATAAATAATTATCAACCCGACTGTGAGAAACATTTTTTAAATTAAATATTTAATAGAAACAACTCAATATCTCGAGTAAAAATTTTTAAAATATTTTTTTCCGGTAAATATTGTTATTATTGTTTAAACAATATAAATATTATTTGCGCCATTATTTTCCGGTAAATATTGTTATTATTGTTTAAACAATATAAATATTATTTGCGCCACTTGGGATGTTTCTGAAAAAATTTTTGAATATCATGTTGAACGTATTTTTTTCCGTAGAATTAGATTCTGCAATAATTGGGTATCACAGGGCCTCACCAAGATCACGGACCCGCTGCCCGACCACGGAATCAGATGGCCCTCTTAGCAGGGCCGGATTAGCCATTAGGCACAGTTAGGCACGTGCCTAACGGCGCCAATGCCAAAGGGCGCCGTTGATGTTCTCTCCGTTTTTCTTTACCTCTCAAGCCACCGAAGTAGAAGGGGCGCTAGTTGAGTATTGTGCTATTGTGCCTAACGGCGCCAACAATGGTTAATCCGGCCCTGCCTCTTAGAACCCAACAACTTTTGTAGAGGTCATTTCTTAATTGATGGCTTACACGACGAGATATTTGCAATAATAAATTAAAATGGTTCATCCTGTATATACAGTGTGTTTTCACTTGAAATGTAGATCCTAATAACTTTTTTATTTTTTTCCGATTTGAATCAAATTTTACTTTAGCATAGAACAAATTAGGATCTACTTAGCACTAGAAAAATATTCGCCTCCTACAAATGCATACCACCTGCGGTACCAAAATATGCGGAGAAAATCAAGAAATCTTATTAGGCATTTTTTTATTGGAAAATTTTGTTAATGAAACTTGTTCAAAATTGTCCAAAAACCTTATGTTCAAAATTTAATCAAAATTAAAAAATTGAAAAATTAAAATTTAAAAATTTTTTAAAATAATTATTTTAAGAAAACTACCTAGCAGTTTGGGTTTAGTTTCAAACAAAATTGTCTTAGTACAGTTTTCTAAACAAAAAAACCCATTACAATGATATTTTCGGACTAGGATATTATTTTAATCAATATTTCAATATTTCTTTGTTTTGATTAAACTTTGAACTTGAGGTTCTTGGACAATTCTGAACAAGTTTCATTAGCAAAATTTTCCGATAAAAATGTGCCTAATATGATTTTTTGATTTTCTCAGCATATTTTGGCACCGCAGGTGGTCTTGCATTTGTAGGAGGTGAATGTTTTTCTGGTCATAAGTAGATCCTAATTTGTTCTATACTTAAGCAAAATTTGATTCAAATCGGAAAAAGAATAAAAAAGTTATTGGGGTGTTACCATTTCAAGTGAAACACACTGTATAATCAATAGTATTTTATAACGTAAGAAAAGCCAGCGTGACAATATATGCAGTAATTGTTTGCGTCACAGTAAATGAAGATGACTACTTTGTTGACTAGATCGAGGTGACGTTTTTTTCCTGTGTAGCATTCTCAAAAACGGGGGGGGGGGGGTTGTCCGGAGATATGCTGAGAAGGCACTCTTGCCTCTTTGGAGGGTTGTTACTGGACATTTGCGGGGGTGGGTCACCTCGGGGAGAAATTCCACCATCACCACGGTGTTCAGCATCCTCGAAAACGGGGGATCACCAAATAAGAGTCCCTCAAACATTTATAATACGCGTTATCTCGTTTGGGGATAGTTTTTGGCCGTTTGACCCAACGAGAAATTCTGCCACCACCACGGTGTTCAGCATCCTCGAAAACGGGAGGAGAACTAATCTGGTTGCATCAGACAATAGTCGGGTTTTCGTCCGACTCACACAATCCACTACTAGGAACTTGAAGGATTCTACGTTGATGTAAACTAACTTCAACCGCTCAAGCAAATTATGAAAATCGGAAAATTCAAAATGGCGGCTCCAATATGCGCTAACTAAATTTGTGTCAATTAACAAAACTTTTAACAAATTCCATAACACAGCGTAGGCATTTTGCTAATATAATGTATACAGAAAATGACCAAAGTTTATGGAAGATACAACAAATAGCCCGTAAATACAAATGAAGTTGATACTATAATTATTATTTATATACAGGGTGTCCCAAATTCGTGGTCCAAACGAAAGTGGGCGATAGGACTTTTCCCCGTTTTTTTAAGAAATGCCACCCTTCGTCTTCAAACAAATTCATTAAAAAAAATTTACAAGTTATTTAATTTTTTTTTTTTATGCTTACTATTGATGTGTCCTTCTAGTGAAAATGTTTTCATGAACTTTTCTTTCATATTAAAATAACAAAACAAGTTTTTAGTACATTTTTTATTTCTTCAAAAATAAAACAAAGATCTGATATATCAAAACTATTCGCAAAAAATGCATATATTTCTATTTTGCCAAATTAACAACTCCCTGACCTTGAACTGTTTCCATACATTTTTCTCTTATTTCGCAAATTATTTTAAGTGGAGGAAACACATAAATTGTCACTTTTCAAGAAAACATCCTTAAAAACTCTTCCCTGCATTTGAATTTTTGAAACTATTTTTCTCGTAATATACAGCGTGTTCCACTTTTAATGCCCCCCCCCCCCTTATTATTTATCATATTTCCACATAAGTTAAACCTCTATTAAAGACCTTTTTTAATAAAACAAAACTTATTTCAGTTATTGACGTGCATTTTTTTAAGAAAAAACTTGTCGATTTTTCAAGAAGTCATATTAGACTAGACAATATTTTATTGAGAAATAATGCGATATTATAGATCAGCATGCTCTAGAACACTTATATCCAAAATTTACTATTTTGATTTGTTATTTGAATTACACGATCCTCTTAAAATTGCATTTTTTGTACATTAATCAATAACTTAACGAACTGTTTTTCGACAAAAAAAAAGCAATTCCTCATTTTCTATTTAAATTAACTTTTTCTATCACCCGATACTGTTGATACCAACTTTCAAATTTCGTAAATTTCGTAGGTCAAGAATTTTCATTGAAAAATTACTAAAAGTTTTGAACCAGCAGCCCTGTAAATTATTCGGGCATTAAGGATTGCCGAATTTGAAAGTATCGATGACATGGAGTGGTGGAAAAACTGGATTTAAAGAGAAAATGAGGAATGACTTTTTTTTCTAAAAACAATTTATTTCTAAGTTATTGAATATTGAATGTTTAAAAACTAGTTTGGTTGAAATCTGATGACTAATAAATAAGATGGATAGGGGGGCAGGCATTAAAAGTGGGACACGCTGTATACGTAATTTCTGAGTCATTAAAAGCATCAGATTTTTGACCACTTGGTTGTGACTTTGGTCCACTGTGCAATGGTACTACAAAGTGGCTTTATAACCTCGACAGCAATCGTTAAAAAGGCTACCTACTTTTAATGTTTGTAGAAAATACTATTAGTCTGTAGGTGGCCTTCACAATTCTACAGCCTACATGTATTGGAAGTAAAAATAGCAAATTCTTTGTAACTTCGTCATGCTAAATAACAATATGATAAACAAAAGTTCAAGTTGGCTTACAGGTAATAAAGTGTAACGCAGGTATAAACCCCAGTTTATGGGCGGTGCTATCACAAATAACAGGTAGAATTAGAATTCTACGAACAATAGACATACTATAACTACCTACCATTTGTCACTACAACTAATATTCATTCTTAGGTAGTCGTATTTGCACCTTGTGCATGATAAGCGTTCATTTTCGAAAGTAAATATATAGTGCTATTTTGAAAAAATGCCACGAGATTGTGTAAATGCACTTAAGAACTTTTATTATATTTGTGATGAAGTGCCTTTTGCGCGTCAAAAACGTAATTTTACTCCCAAAATTAAGAAGGCGTACCAGTTATATTTTGGTTGTACAATTAGAGATGAAGACAAAAAATGGGCACCTCATATATGTTGCAGCAATTGTGCGAACAATCTTTGCAGTTGACTAAGTGGAAGAGGACGTTCAATGGCTTTTGCTGTGCCCATGATCTGGCGACAACCTAAAGATCATATTACCGATTGTTATTTTTGCGTGATACCTCCTATTAGACGGGGTATTAACAAGTAAAAAAGGATGGTAATACAATACCCCAATCACCATAGTGATGAACTACCTATTCCTAATCCACCTCAAGAATACAGTCTTGATTCTAATGAAGAATAGGATGATAATGTAGATGGCGACTTAGTCCAGCTATCAACATCACAAGATCTCGATTTCTCTGCGGAAGTGTCCGGTGGTGAACCGCACAAAATTAATCAACGCGAATTAAGTGATCCTATAAGAGACCTTGATCTGTCCAAGGCGAAAGCGGAGCTTTTGGCATCTCGATTACAACAATGGAATTTACTAGAAGAAAATGTTAAAGTTTCCATGCATCGAAGTCGTCAAAAAGATCTTATACCTTTTTTCAAAATGGAAAATGACTTGGTTGCCTGCAAGGACATTGACGGTTTAACGAGTGCTTTAGACATTCCCCATAATCCTAGTGACTGGAGACTTTTTATTGACGCCTCGAAACTTAGTCTAAAGGCTGTGTTACTTCACAATGGAAATAAATTGCCATCAATTCCAATTGCCCATGCTGTCCACATGAAGGAAAATTACAGTAACATGAATATATTGCTACAAACTATAGAATATAACAAGTATAAGTGGCAGATTTGTGGAGACTTAAAAGTGATAGCTATTTTACTTGGTATGCAGCAAGGGTATACCAAATATTGCTGTTTTCTTTGTGAGTGGGACAGTCGAGCGCGATTAAAACATTACAAAAGAGAAATTTGGCCGCCAAGACTGGGTTTTGAACCAGGAGCAAAAAAATTTGCTAACATTCCATTACTTGATTCACAAAAGGTAATACTGCCACCACTCCACATAAAACTGAAACTTATGAAAAACTTGGTAAAAGTTATGGACAAAGAAGGATGTGCTTTCAGTTATGTAAAACAAAAATTTTCCAGACTTAGTAATGCGAAAATTAAAGAACCTTTTCAAAGATACTGAATTTGACAACATTCTAGAAGGTAATGAAAAAGCTGCTTGCAACGCACTTTCTCGGTAACAAAAGAGCAGAAAACTATAGAGACCTTGTTGGGAATCTTCTTTCTTGCTACCAGAAATTAGGATGCAGTATGTCATTAAAAGTCCACGTTCTACATTCACATCTAAATTACTTCCCAGAAAACTGTGGTGCAGTAAGTCATGAGCATGGAGAGAGATTCCACCAGGATATTCAAAATATGGAAAAAATATATCAAGGCAAATGGACTTCTGCGATGTTGGCAGACTACTGTTGAACAAGTATAAGAGATGCTCCAGAAGTAATTTACAAAAGACAGGCTAAGAAGCGTAAGAAGAATAATTCATTTTCTGATTAAAGAGCTTATATTCTAATTAAATATATATTATATGACAATGTATTTGAAATGTATATCAAAATGGCAAATATATTTTTTCGCATGATGTAATTAATTGGTTTTTTTTATTAAAATTATACCATAATATGTGAGTTAGGTCAGTTATTACATTTTTCAGAGCCAACAATTTTTTTTTAGGACTATGTAAGACGTATCTGGGACCAAAACAATACAAATAAGTGGTTTTGGTTAACGATACAAAATGAAAGTTAACATTTGTAGGTGTGTGAATTATTTGTACGTACTGTGTTTACTTGTACTTTACTTAAAATAATAAATGAAATAGTTTAGAATATTGAACAATTTATAATCGAATATACCTTCGCTGAACAAACAACGACATAAGGCCCTTTTGGTCTGATAAGCACACCTTTCATGCAGAATATATTTCCAGAATAATGACTAAATTAAAATAAATTGGGTTGTTGTCAAGTCCCCTCGAATTTCGTGGTACAGAGCAGTCCGATCTCTTGAGAACGATACAACACGGTCTATGTAGATAATCAAATCAGAGAGCTATCTCAACCGCAGACAAATACTGTCTGACATAACAACGCGAGTCCTTGCAATTCACTGCTACACAGTTTCACACTTAGAATTGGAAAGAAAAAAGATTGATTTTCGATAGAGCTCGTAAAAAATAAAATAAACATATTAAAAAATCTTGTTATTTTATCGGCGGAACTCTCAAAATGATACAATTGTATTTTACGATCAATAGCCATAAAATGAAAACTTTTATAGGTTTTTTTTCATCATCCCATGTGGGACTAATACAGAAACTCGTATTGCCAATTGGATTTATTGAAAATGAATACTGGTAATTAAATAATAAAATGAAAAAGGAACTATTTTTACGTTATTGTCATTATCATTACGATTATGAATATCTCCCTAGGGGATTGTAATGCTAGACTAGGCTTATTTTCAGAAAAGTTCGATGCAAGGAGCATTTTGTGTAACAATTGAGTAACCATAATTTTCCCTTTATTTCGCTTAAACCGAAAATCAGAGTTACCCAGCTGAAAAATCGACCGGAAGTGAGATATTCAAGATGGCGTCCAATATCCCAAATAGCATAAGTACATCCAATGGACGTTAAAAATACATACTTTTTGACTATATTTGGACATATAATGTACGTACAGTCGATGTTCGATTTTGTTCCGATTTCGGTACAATAGACGTCCAATGGACGTCCCGGTGTCACAACTTTCGACGATTATTGGACATATGTACGTACTTGTACATCCACTGGATGTTCAAAGTCCGTACAGTCGCACTTAAAACGGTAGTTCACTGGACGAAGTATGTATATGGATCCTAATTACGTCCAGTAGGTATTGAAATATAGGTCCTGGCTATGTCCCACGCACGTAGTTTATTTACACTTACCGGACGTAGTACAAGTACATCCAATGGACGTAAAAAGTATGTACTTTTGGACTATATTTGGACATAATGTACGTACAGTCGATGTCCAATTTTGTTCTGATTTTTTTACAATGGACGTCCCGGTATCACAACTTTGGGCGAATATTGGACGTGTGTACGTACTTGTACATCCACTGGATGTCCAAAGTACGTACAGTCGCACTTAAAACGGTAGTTCACTGGACGAAGTATGTATACCCTGCCAAAAATTCCACATAGAAACTTATAAAAAAAAATGCGGTTTTATCGTTCCTATAAGTTATATTAGTATTATACAGACAGGATTTTATCTGTTTTATTAAGTTTTAAATCGGTTATGAAATAGTAATTCCGAATGAGCTATTTGGAATTATCATGTTGCCCTTTCATGAGTACTTATATGAAATATACATCAACAAATCTACAGTTTAGTGTCTGCAAATGCACTCTTGCCCTTATATCTGTAAACATATGGAATTACAGATACAACTTTAAAGAGATTCTAAACTTTTCTATAAGTAATAGCATAAGAGTTCCAGTCCGTCCTTTCTCCAGTATCTATCGTATGTAACACACCATTTATCAACATGTTTTTATTGTAAATTTCAACATTGTCTTTTTATTAGTATTAATGTGGATATACATGTCAACAAATGTATATGTTTCAATTGTATATTTTACAGATGTATTTTTATTGTAAACTTCCATTTTACTTTTTTATTAGTATTAATTTGGATATGCATGCCGACAAATGTACAGTTTAAATTGCATATTTCAAATAGAAATACTAATATTATAGTGGTAAACACAAAATACTGCAAAGTCCTCATTTCCTCGGGTGTTCCTGTTCTAGCCTAGAAGCAATGAATGAGTTAGCAGTGAAAGAGACTGCTTTACTTTTAATTTAACAAACACACGTCAGTTCCTTAGGTCACATTAGATTAGATATGAATTAGCGACACGTATATAGCTCCCTCTACTGGAGTAAAGTTGCTGCTGAAATTTCTATCAGTTTATACCAGAATGGAGCAGCAAAATGAGTCAAGCCGTATTAATTTGTAAATCCAAACATTTACTTATACCACATCAATGAGAATTTATGAGAACAGTATCTAATGTAAAACGTGCGGCTTTCCGTGGTTAAATGGCAAGTGTTTCTATAAGAAACGAGCTGCATTAGGTTAGAACAGTTTTGATTTGCAATTGAAGATTACAAATTATAATGTTTGAATAGGGATTTATGAGATCAGTTTCTATGAGTATTAATGTTTTTTTTCAGTAATATATTAAATGTGTTTTCATTTGTTTGAATGGGTAAAAAGAAAGGTCAGTTTTCAACTGCAATTACAAATACAAGTTTAATCACTTCGAATGGGGTTATATGCGATCAAATTCTAAAAGTATTTATGCTGTTTTCCGAATATAATTGTGATGAGGTTTAATCAGTAACAAATTGTTCACTACTTGTTATGATATGGTCGGAAATTCAAGTACACATTTAGTATTCCTTTAAGAGGATTGATGAGAGCAGTTTCTACGAGTATCTATTTGTTGTTCCTCTAGTAAATTATATAAGTCTTTATCAGTACAGACTCGGATCTAATTTAAATATGAAAATTATATCAGAATAAAGCAACCAAATATATTAAACAGTATCTATTTGTAAATCCAGACATTTACTTATACTATCTCAACGAGAATTTATGAGAACAGTATCTAATGTAAAACGTGCGGCTTTCCGTGGTTAAATGGCAAGTGTTTCTATAAGAAACGAACTGCATTAGGTTAGAACAGTTTTGATTTGCAATTGAAGATTACAAATTATAATGTTTGAATAGGGATTTATGAGATCAGTTTCTATGAGTATTAATGTTTTTTTTTTCAGTAATATATTAAATGTGTTTTCATTTGTTTGAATGGGTAAAAAGAAAGGTCAGTTTTCAACTGCAATTACAAATACAAGTTTAATCACTTCGAATGGGGTTATATGCGATGAATTTCTAAAAGTATTTATGCTGTTTTCCGAATATAATTGTGATGAGGTTTAATCAGTAACAAATTGTTCACTACTTGTTATGATATGGTCGGAAATTCAAGTACACATTTAGTATTCCTTTGAGAGGATTGATGAGAGCAGTTTCTACGAGTATCTATTTGTTGTTCCTCTAGTAAATTATATAAGTCTTTATCAGTACAGACTCGGATCTAATTTAAATATGAAAATTATATCAGAATAAAGCAACCAAATATATTAAACAGTATCTATTTGTAAATCATTGGAACAGTTTTGATTTGCAATTGAAGATTATAAATTATGTTTGAATAGGGATTTATGAGATCAGTTTCTATGAGTATTAATGTTTTTTTTAGTAATATATTAAATGCGTTTTCATTTGTTTGAATGGGTAAAAAGGAAGGTCAGTTTTCAACTGCAATTACAAATACAAGTTTAATCACTTCGAATGGGGTTATATGCGATAAATTTCTAACAGTATTTATGCTGTTTTCCGAATATAATTGTGACGAGGTTTGATCAGTAACAAATTGTTCACTACATGTTACGATATGGTCGGAAATTCCAGGTACATTTTTAGTATTCCTTCAAGAGGATTGATGAGAGCAGTTTCTATGAGTATTTATTTGTTGTTCCTACAGTAAATTATATAAGTCTTTATCATTATGCATTCGGATCTAATTTAAATACAAAAATTATATCAGAATGAAACCCCAAATATTTTAAACAGTGCCCACCTGTAAATCCAAACATTTAAAGATAATATTTTAATGGGAATCCGCCAGAACAGTATCTAATGTAACGTGTGCGGTTTTCCGTGGCTAAATTTTAAAATTATTTGCAATAAATAAGCTTAAACGGATTCGAACAGTTTTCATTTGCATTTCCAGATGAATAGTTTTAATTGGGTTGTTGACGAATTTTCAAAAATGGTGAAATATGGTAGTGGAGGACTTAATTTAGTTATATATTTAATTTGGAAGAAAAATTCTTAGCGCAACATATTTTAAAAAATTGTTAAACTTCGACTATTTGAATGTGCCGCGAAAACGGTAGTGACATCATAACGGCAGTTAGATGTGAACTTATAAGCAGAACAGATGAAGACGAATAAGTTGACATTGCTGACAAGAAAGAAAATAACCTCATATGTCAAAAGTAAATTTGACGTTTAGCTAGCAGTGATTGATGTTTGCAGTTAGTGTTAATATTTTTTTACAAAACAACTAAGGCAGTATATCTGTAAAAGCTAATTCTGACATTCTACTCGCGGTAGATATATTTATGGTCAGCGAATTTTTAAAAAGAGACGATCGTTTTGACATTGCAATGGTTGGAAGTGCAAAAGCTGCAAGGTACTTACGTTACAGCTGCTATAGACAGTACAAACTATTGTAATTTCTGCAAGAACTTCCTTTATTTTATCTTATTAATATTACATAATATGTCTAATATGTATTTTATTATTTAATTTAGATGAATTTGTTAACTATACTTTGTATTTTATTAAATATTTCCTTTTCATTGTTTTATTTCCTATTAACTGTATTATCTAACTGAAAACAACAAAATAAGTTTATCTACTAAAGAAATTATTTATTCATTGATACTCACTTCTAAGAAGAGTCAGAATGAGACTTACGAAGATATCAAGAAAGGTCTGTATTATAACAAAAAATAATAAATAGGTAAGTACTTTATGCTAGTATCTATCCAAGCAATAAACAATGATATGTATTTATAACACACATAATTCAAAAGGCATTTATAACTATAATCCAACGCATTCGTAGCCATTTCCGACTGATTGTGTTCACCGACTTTAGACGACTTTCACAGTTTGTTTCATTAGTTTTTCAACGGCGAGTTTTTAAATTTCCTTTCTTAATTTATTGATCATCCTAGTATTATGGGGCGTCTAGGAAGCTTCATGAATAATCAATAGCTAACAAAAACAACTGCACTTTATTCCAACATAAACTAGATAAAATACATAAAAGCATATTAAAGCCATTTCCCTCCTTTTAGGAAGTCAAAGCATGAATAACATTCTAATCTAGAGGCGTTAAGAATACAGTAATACACCCCGTTTTATCCACCAGTTTGGCGGGTAATTTAAATTTGTAACAGCTAGAACGCCACACAAGTCTTGTAATGCGGCCGTTTTTCCTACAACATAAACCCATATTAAAAATCAAATTCCTACATTAAGATACAACTTACCACAAATAAAACGCTTAGAATACATTGTAATTTGTTACTTTACTTGACATTGAAATGGTCTCCACAATAAGAAGACTTGGTCCTTCTCTGGTGGCTTTGAATCATTCATTATTACGTTCATCGTTTATTATTGGAACACAACAGTTTTTCTAGTGAATTGGTGGTATTATTTACACAGTACGGCAGAAAACACTATCTGTACTTATATTTATCCATAACTAGATGCTGTTAAACTATTAGGCAATCCAACGACCTGTCAAAATTATTTTTCAATATGGCGCTGAGGGCAAACATGGGGTTTATTTTAATTAACTCGCGGAAACGTAGCCAAGGCAACCGAAAAAAAACTCATTTAACGAATGAAAATAAAGGATTGCCGGATGTTTGCCCTCAACGCCATGTTAAAAGTCACGTGGTTTGGATTGCTTAATACCGAATTGTAACCTATGAACGTCAGTTGAATTTGACGTTAAATATAATGTCAGATTAAACTGTCGTGATTGTCTTTTTTCTCCGTCGCTATCAGCGAGTTTCTAAATTAGTACCCATTTCTCGTCGTTTTATAACTAACTTCTCTACAGACTGCCGTTATTATGTCATCTCCGTTTTAAATGCATGTATTTTTGTAATTAATATAATATTATAAGACTTTCTTTTCAACTTCTACATGTTTCTAATGACTTTTTATGAATAATTGTTATTGTTTAACATAGATTCTCCTCAAATTTTAACTTGGTGCAACAACCCAATTGTTAAATAGGGATCTATGAGGTCATTGTAATATTTTTTTTCAATAAAATATGTTTTTATTGAAAAAAAAACATTACACAAAGACACTGACCTCATAGATCCCTATTTAACAATTAAAACTATTCATCTGAAATTGCAAATTAAAACTGTTCAAATCCGTTAAAGCTTACTTATTAAAAATACTTTTAAAATTTAGCCACGGAAAGCTGCACGCGTTACATTAGATACTGTTCTGATTGGTTCTCATTGAAATATATCTTTAAATGTTTGGATTTACAAGTGGATGATACTGTTTAAAATATTTGGTTGTTTCATTCTGATATAATTTTTGTATTTAAAGTAGATCCGAATGCATACTGATAAAGACTTATATTTACTATTGAAACAACAAATACATACTCGTAGAAATTGCTATCATCAATCCTTTCGAAGGAATACTAAATATGTACCTGGAATTTCCGACCATATCGTAACATGTAGTGAACAATTTGTTACTGATCAAACCTCATCACAATTATATTCGGAAAACAGCATAAATACTGTTAGAAATTGATTGCATATAACCCAATTCGAAGTGATTAAACTTGTATTTGTAATTACAGTTGAAAACTGACCTTCCTTTTTACACATTGAAACAAATGAAAACACATTTAATATATTACTGAAAAAAAAACATTAATACTCATAGAAACTGATCTCGTAAATCCCTATTCAAACATTATAATTTGTAATCTTCAATTGCAAATCAAAACTGTTCTAACCCAATGCAGCTCGTTTCTTATAGAAACACTTGCCATCTAACCACGAAAAGCCGCACGTTTTACATTAGATACTGTTCTCATAAATTCTCATTGAGATAGTATAAGTAAATGTCTGGATTTACAAATAGATACTGTTTAAAATATTTGGTTGCTTTATTCTGATATAATTTTCATATTTAAATTAGATCCGAATCTGTACTGATAAAGACTTATATAATTTACTAGAGGAACAACAAATAGATACTCGTAGAAACTGCTCTCATCAATCCTCTTGAAGGAATACTAAAAGTGTACTTGGAATTTCCGACCATATCCTAACAAGTAGTGAACAATTTGTTACTCATTAAACTTCATCACAATTATATTCGGAAAACAGCATAAATACTTTTAGAAATTGATCGCATATAACCCCATTCGAAGTGATTAAACTTGTATTTGTAATTGCAGTTGAAAACTGACCTTTCTTTTTACCCATTCAAACAAATGAAAACACATTTAATATATTACTGAAAAAAAACATTAATACTCATAGAAACTGATCTCATAAATCCCTATTCAAACATTATAATTTGTAATCTTCAATTGCAAATCAAAACTGTTCTAACCTAATGCAGCTCGTTTCTTAAAGAGACACTTGTCTTTTAATCACGAAAAGCCGCACGTATTACATTAGATACTGTGCTCATAAATTCTCATTGATGTGGTATAAGTAAATGTTTGGATTTACAAATGGATATGGCTTGACTCATTTTGCTGGTCAATTCGGATATAAACTGATAACAATTTCAACAGCAACTTTACCTAACTCTTATAGAAACTTATTGACCATATAGATTCTCATAGATACTTATTAATTTTTGATAATTTTCAATACGGATTGATGAGATTTTTTTGACAGGGTATGGATCCTAAGAGACACGATAATTGCATACAACTATCGATTTCTAACTGTTGGTTATCGTTAGAATCATCAGTGCAGCGCATATTGCATGTAAAATTCTGTCTCAAGGTATCACATCGGAGAATTTATATGTTAGATTTCCAATACGAATTATTAGGTGAATACTCATAGACCAGTAGTAGAACCAAGTCGGCGACTTCTAAACAAAGGTATCTACCAAAATCTATTGCAAACTTGGAAAGGCTTCGAAATGAGTCAAATACAATAAATATATACGAGATTAATTCTAGATAAATGTAACTTATAACAGTTAATTGCCTTCTCTGTGTAGCGACATTATTACATAATTGGTATTTGATGCCATCTCTTACCAAAATCGGACATCGAAAATGTACTAAGTCGGAGAAGAATGGATGTACAATGGAAGTACATTGATGTACATCCCTTAGATGGCAGAAAATGTACGTACAATGAAAGTCTATTTGTAATGGTCAAATGTCGAACTTTTATGGGCGTACAGAGGACGTACCAAAATTTACTAAGCTGTAGGATGAAAAATGGATGTACAGGAGACGTACATTGATGTTCATCCCTTATATGGAGGAAAATGTACGTACAATGGGAGTCCATTTTCTCTGGCAGATTTTTTTTTGTCGCTTACCTAATATTTAAGCATATAATGTGGGTATATGAGTCCTTATATTTTTTTGTTAACTCGATTTAATAATAAATCATAAATCTCTAGTAACAATTGATTTTTTTTGTTTTCTAAATTTATTTCTAGTCGAACCATATCCAGGTTTTTTGGTAGCTAAAATATAACTTTAACTTTTGCTTGTTACCTGGTTAAAATTTAATAAATTATTACATATGTCATTTCCTTAATAAACTTTTTAAATATCGCATAAATTTATAAGATTTTCCTTGTTCTTTTCATAAAAGTTTCATGACACTCAGTCATTTCATTTTATGTAATAATGTCTTCATAATTCTCATATGTTACCTAGTGTTTAGTAATTTTTGAACACTAATAATAATAATTTCTGAAGTATATTTGTACTCAGATTATTTTTTCTTTAGTAGAGTTTTTTTTAACGATACGTTGAACTCTCAAATTCAAATTTATTGTTTTCCCGTCTAGTAAGCTAAGCCTTACATAACATTTTTCATTATTGTACTGTAACTAAAACACTGGTAATTTCTGTTCATGAACGAGACCAAGAAGCGAGTTCCATTGCTGTGTAATCCAGAGAAGGTTACGTAACCCGAAATCCAGAAATAGTAAGCTGTGTTACCAGTTCCCGTCTATCTTACCCGACTCTGCAGAATATCAAGGACCTCAAGGATTCATTTATGATCATATCCTTTGGCAGAAAGTTTATAATAAGACGTTTCAAGGAACTGAGGTATTGTACCAGCTCTGATTTTTTCCTTTCAACCAGCAACTCACCAGGTCTTATTACCGAACGTTACCAAATACCAGTTTATTTTCTAATTTATGTAAATGTAAGGGTTTCATTTACTGGTTATCTCGGGAATTTAATAAATAGTTTTTCAAAGAATATCACCTTAAGTGAATTCACTATTATTACTTTAGTTCGTCCGCCCTTCTGGCATATAAATTTTAATAATTATTTTTAGATCATTTGACCAATTTTATTTAACATAAGATTCTTCCGCCCTTCAGGCATATTAAGTATATTCTAAATCTGTGATATTAGGTAATAATCAAAATTCAATATTTGTGTAAAATCTTATTTTTCTTGTTGCTTAATTGTTCAATATACATTTATTTGGAATTGTTTGTTTTTATTTCTGGGTGCAGATACATCTAAGCCAAAAACTTATAATTATTGTCAATTTGTTGTGCCTTTTTATTACCTAAAATTAATGCGTATACATTTGATTGTTAGTGAAGTGTCGAGGCCATATTTAAATTTGCATTAATAGGTCCTCAACATCCTCGTTATCATCTGGCGCCCTGCATTAATTGTTGTTATTTATAAACAAATTATCTTGTACTAGTTAAAGTATCTTTACCTAAAATTACCTACTAGACAGCCATCAGCTGACTGATAATATCAATACAGTCCCTAGGAATCAGAATTAATAAATAAAATTTGTTAACAAATTCATTTGTATAATATTTACTAATTAATTTAACATCTAAACCTTACCCACCACCTACCGAAAAAGCTGAGCAGCCGACAGGCACAAGTTAAAAAAATATAAAGTATTGGAACCCGAGAGGCCTAAACAGGTAAACATAAAACTCCCCTCGTGGAGATATCTCTTTAGTTATAATTTTTTGCGTACTTTATTGACATTACAGTTTGGTGGAAAATTATTTCCTACCACCTTCATTGTAGACGGGTGTGCTCCTATCATTAACGTAAATGTGTAATTAAAATAAAGCCAATTGACAGAAATGTTAAAGCTGATTTTTTTTGCTACTAGTTTATAATTTGAGATATTTTTAAAACTTGTGCTGCCAGCCATTCGACGGAACATGGTTTGGCAGGGGCAAAAAAGTCCTGACAAACATTGGCCCCGCTGGTGCTTCTGTAGGAGTCGATATTGTGGAAACAGCCTAATCATAACACAAAATAAGAAATTAATTTTAAGCAAACCTTACAAAAAATAGTGTTACTGGCTCCCATACTATTAGGAGAGCAACTCTTTGCAAATTATTTCTTGTAAATTAAACTTTAAGGCACTGTAATTCGAAAACAAATGAAAATAGGATTACAACTTTTGAGTTCTTTAGTCATACACTTTGTAGAATAAACTCCCGGAGTTTTGGCACTTTTTTCCCATGTCCCGGTTTTTGAAATATTGAAAATTTAAGGCATACGATTTTCGTCTCCGACTTTTTTCTCTAATTTCGAGAAAATATTAAATAAATTGCTATTTTTCATAAAAGAAAAACATACATGTAAATGTATTGGACTAAATGGTGTTCTTACAAAATACAAGTTTTTCCGCGTTTTACATGCCTAGATGTACACTTCAAGCAATGCAATATAATTACGAGCTGACATCAAACAAAATTTAATCCTTACCGCTTGGTACATATGCCAAGTTAGCTCATAAATCCATAGGGCTGGAATTATTAATAAAACTTGGCGCAAAGCTTCAGCTCTGCAGCATACAATATAATATTTACTAGGAGCTTTGAGAGCGAATCAAACGTTACCAATAGGATGAGTAGTTTCAGTTGATTTTTAATTTTCCAGAAATTTTGGAGACTTTAGTAGCGGTAAAGAATGAGCACAAAAAATACGATTATTTATCGATTCGAGTCGTTCATCGTTCCTACTAATTTAGCAACCTGCATCTTTTCTTAATAAAAAAAATATTTTATCAAACAGTCAGTCCGCTCTACCAATTAAAAATGCGGTTGAAAATAAAATAGACATTTTTGAGAACAAAAGCTTTGCGGAAATATTTTCTCTGGTTTGTCAAAAGCCTGCGATTATCTAGAACATGATATTCTTTCTTCTAAACTTTACAAATATGGTCTTCAACCTAGAGCACTAACAGCCAGTTTCTGGCACATTCCACTATCGAACTAATAGCTATCGCTTCGACAAAGTTATGTATCCTATAACTTGCAAAACGTTTCTGAAAACTTATGTGTCGATAATTTCCAGTCGATAGTAATTCAATCGTTAAGTTAGTTAAACTACTGTACACTAGATGAACTTTCATTAAAGCCAACGTCATGTTATTATTTTTAATGTCATTTTTACTGTCGTCTACCAGTTTTCACGTTAATGTTATAGACTAGTTCACAAGTTCAAAGCCGTGTTAATGATTGATAAAGCTCGTAAAAATATGAGTGGCTCAATAGATTCGGAATAGCGCCTAAAATTTCAAACCCGCACATAAACAATTGTAATAGTTATAAACAAATGAAGATTGAAAAAATAACAAGTTTCGTTTTTTGCAAATAACTCGAAAACTATTAATATTTAAGAAATTTTAAAGAAATATTCTTAAGGAGGAAGAAATTTCCAATAAAAAAGTCCTAACTATCGAAACTCTATCTCTATTATTATAATTTTAATTTAATATTAAAAATAGAGCTCCGCGCAGCGAACACTAAGCCGTTACGATGCTCTTACTACGGGAGCCTTCCCTAAGTGTCCGTGCATCCCCCCTGATCCCTGGGGACAATGTTTTTCATAAAGATTAAAGCCTAAGAAACAATTTAAAAAAATATTGGCTGCACTTTCAAAATGGCGTCCGTTAAAAATAAATTTGCAAATATGGTTTTTGTCATTTAACACAAAAACTAAAAAAGATGGAGAAAAACTTTCTGCACAAAAAACAAAGTGCATAAAATTTTCTATAATTTTGTTCCTATACAATATTTGGATAGGATTTACTAGATATCATTGTTACCGTTCTCGAGATAAATGTCTGCAAATTACAATATTATTATTATTATTAATTTTTTTTCAGTTTATTTTATTTTTTATTATGTTAATAATATAAAGTTATATTATACGCCTTACAATAATTATTGTCACAGTTATTTCCTCTAAGTGATTTACCGATATATGAATTTCCATGTTTTCTTAACTTTGGACTCATTTATCTGGAAAATGGTAACTCCTATCAAAATATTGTATAGGAACAAAATTGTAGAAAATTTTGTGCCAGTTGTTTCTTGTGAAAAAAGTTTTTATCCATTTTTTTGAGTTTTTGTGTTAAATGACAAAAACAACATTGACAACATTTTTTTTTAACATATGGCTGCCATTTTGAAAGTACAGCCAGTTTTTTTTTAGAACATGTCTTAAATTGTTCCTCAGACTTTAATCTTTATGACAAACATTGTCCCCAAGGATCGGGCGGGGGGTGCACGTACTGCTAGGGAAAATATTCTTTTATGTTATTAAATATTAATTTAAAATTTTAAAAAATATGGTATTATTTAGACACTTAAAGGGAACAATATACCGTTGGAAAAATATCATTTCACCGATTTTTCATAAAATTAGTCTATTGTTAATGAACAATTTTTTTTTTGAGTTTGCGTTTATATTTCAAGTCGGATAATTGTTAAACAAAAGCCACTAAAATTATTTCGCTTATCTCAACTATGCTTTATGCGATGTTTTTAATTGTTATAGTCTATTAGTTATTATTTATTTAACATAACAAAAAACTAAAAAATAAAAAAGAGGTTGAAAAATTTTTTTTTATTAATTTTAATTATTATTACTCTTTTTATCTTAAAAAATACTATAACATTACATAAACTTTAATTCTGTAGTGCTATTTGTTTAAACAAATTTTATAAACAAAGTTTATGTAATCCTATAGTATTTTTGAAGATGAAAATAGTAATAATAATTAAAATTAATTAAAGAAATTTTTCAACCGCTCTTTTTGATTTATTAGTTTTCTGTTAGGTTAAATAATTAATAACTAATATACTATAATAATTAAAAACATCGCAATGTCATAATCTCATAAAGTATAGTTGATATAAGGTCTCCACGAAGCGAAATAATTTTAGTGGCTTTTGTTTAAGAATGATCAAAAAATTGTTCATTAACAATAGGCTCATTTTATGAAAAATCGGTGAAACAATTTTTTTCCAACGGTATATTGTTCCTTTAAGTGTATATATATATATATTTTTTAAATTTTTAAATTAATATTTAATAACATAAAAGAATATTTTTACTTATTACGGCCGGTTTCAGAGCACCGTAACGGCTTGGTGTTCGCCACGCGGAGCTCTATTTTCAACATTAAATTAAAATTATTAATAATAGAGATAGAGTTTCGGGAGTAAGAAATTTCTTCCTTTTTAAGAATCTTTCTTTAAAATTTCTTAAATATTAATAGTTTCGAGTTATTTGCAAAAAACGAAACTCGTTATTTTTTCAATCTTCATTTGTTTATAACTTTTGCAATTGTTTATGTGCGGATTTGAAATTTTAGTACATTTTTCTAGACGTTATTCCGAATCCAATGAGCCCGCACTCATATTTTTACGAGCTTTATCAAGCATTAACACGGCTTTGAACTTGTGAACTATCTATTAGGTTAATATTCGTGAATAATAATAAGAGAGACTCAGGTATTCATTTCAGCATTCATTCAGCAGAAGTGTTTGAATAATCCATTCTAAAATGTTTACAGCTTTAATATTTTTTAATTTGCACTTGAATTGGTATTTATCTATTATCTCAAATAGGGTCATTTAGTGATATGGCAGTTTCCTACTGTTTCTTCCTCATTTTAAAGTATAACAAACCAATAGCCTCAGAAAAAAATTTCAGCTCAATTGAATCAATAGCCACAGAGATATTCGCATTTGAATAGAAACACGCTCGGCCGTCCAACAGTCCGTAGAGTGACGTCACTTGGCGTGCGCCGATACCTATATTAGAGCAGCGATTTCGTAAGTCTATCGTGTCGTTTTTTTTTTTTGGCGTAGAACCAGGTCAAACATGTTGGGTTCCTTTGAGTATGTCACCGGGCATACGAGGTCATATTTTACGACATTTTTTTGTGGTCTCAAACTTTTTAAATCAATAAAAAGTGAAAAAAATGTATTTTTAAATAAAATTGTTTTTTTTTGTTTCTTTAAAACTATTAAAGGTACCGAAATTTGTTTTGTGTCAAATTAAAGCACACACTGTAGCGCTTTTACCAATATAAACGGTTTGGGCACAATTCGCACTTTCATTTCTCTAAAAATCAGATAAACTAAGAATATATATTTTATGTATTGAAATCTTCACCAATCGATAAACTTTTTTATTTTTGACAATATTTACATACATGCAGCGAAGAAAATAAAGCCTAATAATCACAAAAGTTTTTGAAACAATATATTTTTTCCTAAAATGTACCCCGTGTGGCAACAGCGATTTTTTTTATCAGCGCTAAATGCGACATTAGGACGCAATTAATACACCTCGCATGCAGGGTTGGTCAGATTAGTCGCGTAGAAGTGGCGGTTATCGAAAATCAGTAAGTATTCATTGTTCAGATAAAAATTGTGACAATCGAAAATGTGCTTGTTTTAAGGAAGGCCTAAAATGTTGCAACGAGTGCAAATGTTGTTCCTGTAACAACATTATTAAAGATTTCGAGGCAGATATGAACGAATTAGAATGCTATTAATGTAGGGCCTACATAAACTACATATTATATATTTATCTATCCAAATAGAAAATTTATTTAAACAATAAAACTCATTTTATGCGTACGTTTTTACTTTCATTCATTTAAAAATGTCTAATAAACTTACTAATTAGGTGGGCAGTTAGTAACACTGATTGATATTTATAGATTAGGTATTTATTGCTACCTACCTGTCTTTTGATTATTAAAAGGAGACTATTTTATATTTATTGTACAATTTGTTAATATTAACAACATATGATCAATACCACTGTACAATATATGAAATATTGAACAATAATATTGATCCCCTAGATGCTTTTGATCACTACTGGTTTTGTATCTATTGATGTAAGTTAAACTACTACATACACCCCGACCGGGACCGTCAGATCGTGGCAGTCGGCAGGCTTGCTACAGCCGAGCGCGCAAGAATATGACTTTGGTCCGTTAAAAAAAATCGCTGACTCAATGCTATGAACGGAACATGAAGAATTTTTATCCTAAAAACTTTTTTCAACTATTGGCTTCAATTTGTACGCAGCATGTATATACAAATTTTCATAAATAAATTTTTTTCTCGATTGTCTAAAATTACGCTACTGAAAATAACAAGTTTGAGTTTCCTATTATTTTTCCAACTTAAAAAAAAATAAATCGGGTTCACGTGGGACGTTGTTCGAAGCGCTATTGTGTCTACTTTAATCTAAAAAATAAAATAGCTTGATAGCACAAATATTTTCAGAGATATAGCGGTGGAGACGTTCATTCAAAATCTATTTTTTTTGAGTTTTTTCGAAATAAAAAAGTTCTCGACCACCAAAAAATGTCGTAAAAAATGATTTCATGTACACGATTATCTTACTAAAGAATCCCACTAAGTCTGGTTTGGTTCTACGCTGTTTTTTTTTCGAAAACTAAGCGACTACTTCCAGATTTTACTATTGCATTCACAGCCGTGTTCACTGGGCGGTTCAGCCATCTGACGTCACAACTCGACTACATGGTTATCCCGAGCGTTTTTAAGCGCGCCGACTTTAATAATTTTTTTATACATGAAGGCGGCGTCAGTAAATTCTAATTTTTGGCATACTTACTATACTCACCAAGCTCTCTCAGAATATGTAATAATAAAAAATTGTTAAATGAGCCTATTAACAAATGGGTTATATGTATTAAAGTACAGCACAAGTTGTTTGTAACGTGTAATAGAAATGTATAATACGTTAACCTAACATTTAAACGTCAAAACACCTCCTTTGCATCAAAATACAATATGTTTACTGCGCACACGCGAAGTGGTTATTGAATTAGATATTCCACCCATATTGACGAGATATCTAATCTGTTCGTTAGGTTTATCGAAATGATAGCACTTGTTGAACGTTTCGAAAACGCATTTCTCTCTACTTATCGGTTTGGACGTTTCAGAAACTGGCTGTAAATGTTTCAAAATCGTGCCTGAGTGACAAGGATCAAATAACTGAATGGCGTCATCATCGACAAAAGTAAGTTCCACAAGGTTCCGTACTAGGACCACTTTTATTCGTAATTTACCTAAATAATTGGCCTGACTACGTTAAGGGCATTTCGGTTGTACTATATGCTGATGATACGACCATGATAAATATGAATCACAATTTTAATGAATTACAACAGGATATACAGCGCTTACAGTCTTCTGACTGATTCAGAGCAAACAAATTAAACCTAAATGAATTGAAAACACAAAGTATGGTTTCCTCAATTCGGAAATTAGATAATTTTGATAATCCCGATAATATTAAGCTTATTGGGAGTAATTGTGAATGCTGAGCTTTGCTGGGATCAATATGTAGATTATCTGGTTAGTAAATTATCCAAAGTGTATCTGGTTATGAATCTAAGAAATGAGTTGTCCCTAAGTGCTATAAAAACGCCTTATTTCTCGCCACTTTAAGCAGTTTTTTTCTGTCATAATAACTTAGGGACACTCAGCTCATCTAAATAGAATATTTTCACTGCAAAAATGTATTGTGAGAATAAAGTTGGAAATTAAAAACATGTTACACGCGCGGCACCTCCGGCAAAACCTCGAATTATCAGTTCCATAAATTCCCCTTGTGCAATATTAAAAAATTAATTCAGAGCAGAAAATTGAACAAAAGGAAACGTCAAAATATCTTTTAAGGGTTTAGAAACTGAATTAATGCTAAAAGCTTCATAAAGCTCTCATACGCCCATAGCATTAAAATCCTTTTATGTTCCTGAGATTCTTTTCCAATTTAACTACGTTACCCCTTCAATAGAGTTTTGTAAAAGATATATGTTGTAGCTTATTGTATGGTGTATAAATAAAAAAAAATGGTGGGTGTCTCTAACGTGTAAGTACGTATTTCAATTTTTCAAAAAATTCAAAAGCATCAATTTTTTTCTCCATAAAAAGGTTTCCTGAAAATATCATTAATTGTTACGAGTAGATTTACAATATACAGATTCGGCAAAGATAGTTGGTGATATGGGGAATAAAATTCGACATATATTGGCTATTGAAAGTAGAATGTGTGGGGTCGTCGACGCGGTCAGCGGTGGTGGTATGAACGAATACCAGTGCCCTGCGTTGATCTACGACAAGGCGTGGTTTACTTGCGCTGACACACGTTTACCTCTCACGAACTGCAATTGCCAAATCTGTATGTGAAATACAAACAAAAATTGGTTCACTTGATTAAGAAAAATTTTTTTTTCGGATTTTCGAAAAGAAAAATTTTCTCAGATATTACGAAGTTTTTGAGTTTAAAACTTTTTGTGGTAGTATCTTATGCAAAGATACATCACTGGAGGAAGCCATACGCAAAAAGGTTGCAACGGCACGGACATTTAACCTGCCATTGCCTTTGTAAGCCTTCTGAAATATCCCAGAATGGTGATTTTACCTCAAAAGTCGTTTACAAAGAAGCTTTTTAGTTAATTTCGAAATTCCACGCGCGGGCACAGCTACAGCTACAGCTACAATACTTGTACTTGTACCTGTGTAAAACCACTGGTTCTAAATATGAATAAATTTTACAGCCCCAGAAAAAAAAAGTTCGTGATCTGGATGACTGACCATGGTATTCCTATCTATTTTTCGACGCTAAATCCAAATCCGAGCCCCCCCCAAGGGGTTGGTACGCCATCTACACTTCTATACCCTTCCGGACATAGATCTGCATCTAGCTTACGAAAATGCAAAGGAGACACGGCCAAAAAGGGAGTTGGTTCTTTGGCCTAGGGGGTGAAGACTACCCTCTGCTGGACGGGGGTGGAGGAAGATGTGGGAGAGCAAATTTTTCTTGTTTTTGCTGCGCAATGGTCGCAGTGCACTGTGCAGAACAGCCCTCAACTGCTTTGCCCGTACCCGTCTAAGGGGTGGAAACCACCCCCAAATTTCCAAGAAGTATTCGAAAAACTTTAAAGACCGGAAAGATGCATTCTGGAGTTTTTAAATCTGAGAGAAGAGAAATCTGCCAACAGTATTGAGTTTGCACAGAAAAACCAACACTTAAAGCAGGTAAAGAACATCCCCCGATTAGTGGGAAACAGAAAGGCCCAGAAGGATGTGGGAAGATTAATTTTTTTCAGTGCGGAATTTATCGAGCTCGCATACACCTTCTTATCTCTTCTACAACCCTCGAACATTTGCTCCGCCTTGTCTGGCTTAACCTCTTACCCGACCTCTGCGTTCTATGCTTTAATTAAACACACGCTTTTTCTAACACACTCTTTCAATATTTTCATCACTTATTTTCTCTACCTTCTTGTCTTCGCCGCAAACTCTTGCATTAGCCGTCGCCCTGTCTCTCAGTCCCCATTGTCCGGCCTCATACTCCTTGTATCCTTTGTTCTATTTCATGAATTCTCTCATGATAATGTCTTTTTCGTCGATACACCTCATTTTATCGTCAAACATGCTTGGTTCTCTAAAATTCTTGTCTCTCTTCAGGACTTCCTCTTACACTCTATATACTGTGTCACTTTCTTACAAACACTAATGTTCGAGGGTTGGAGAAGGGATAACAGAAGATGTATGAGAGCTCGGTAAATTCCGCACTGAAAAAAATTAATCTTCCCACATCCTTCTGCACCTTCCTGTTTCCCACGCATCTAGGGATGTTCCTTATCTGCTTTAAGGATTGGTCTTGCTGTGCAAAAAAAGTTTTCTCTAAAAACCTATCAAATTTTTTTTTTTCAGTCGATTCATGGATGTAGGAGAAATTGTCGAATTATGAAATCATTTTCTTAAGCACGGCACCGCCACCCTTGTTGACACCCGTATTAACTACTGCCAAAAAGTCAGAAACTTTAGTATACAGGTGGTATAATATTCTCCACACAGAATTCTTATTACTGCTGGGGCTAATGACTGAAAACTACATTCTGTATTGATACTTAGAAACAAATCAGGAATAGACCAATGTATACATTATTGAAGTATGGTTAAATATGTTTTTAATGATTTTGATTTGAATTTTGTTAACTCGCATATAGATTGCTAGAGTTATATTTCTTTTGCATTTAGAAATAATTTCTTAAAATGTACATTGAGTAAAGTAAGTTTCCTTCAGTGCGTTCCTGTGATGAATACCCTCATTATAAACTGTAGAAGGGCGTTCACAATTTCATGCAAATTACATAAAATCTGGATAAGTAAAGTGAATATATAGGCACAACATTAAATAAATACGTAGGTGTGGATTTTGTTCGCATAAAGGAAAACTTTATAAGTAACACTTCCTACTTCAGACAAAGGTAATATAATTTGTGAAACTTTCCGCGTATATGCGAATAGAGTCGAAGTTACAGCAGATTTATATGGTTTTGATTGAAAGAAACACACAAATGCAAACAGTTTTAAACTTTGATTTGTCTCCGTTTGTAAAAAGCTAGAAAAGCAACGTTGTTGAACAATTCCTTTTGCAAAAGTCTGTATTTATACTATTTATTTTTTCAATAAACGTATTTTATTGCATAAGAGTTCTTACATTTGTCAGCATGATGTAGGTTATTTATTTATGGACCCACTGTAGATCATGGAAAGTATGACTGAATGTACTTATGTAGACTAGAACTATTGCAATCTATTTGTACAAACGTTTTTGTGAGTGGAAATAATTTAAAATATTACCCATTATTAGTGAGAGTTGTTCTAAATAGGGCATGTTTCAATAATTCTTTGCTGAAACATTTTCGCGCTTTATGGGTTTCTCGTAATGATAATGTTTTCTCACACATCAGAGTAGGTACATTAACGGGAAATCGGTGAAGATACCGACATAGGCGTCAATATATAGTTAAAACAAGTGAGGAAAGCTCATAATGATAATAATAACAATAATAAATATCTGTAAAAGAAATTTCTCCGCAACAGGCTTAGACGAATTATATAACTTCTGGTGGAAAGTCTTTCCCTCCACCAACGGGGGCGGCATATTGCTAAGCGTTTACCCACTTTCTTAGTGAGAGCTAGCCGACTCCACAGTGACTCGTCGAAGGACTGTTCTAATTCCAAAGGTGAGTTGTCTAAGTCAGAGAATTATCGATCTATTATTTGTCCCTACACGCTTTACAAGATCTTCACTAGTATGATCAATATATATTAAGCTCAATAAGCTCTGCCTGCGATAATACATAAGAGGTGCAAAAATTGGAGTAAGAGGTTACAAAAACAACTTGCTTGCAAACTGATGTTTGTTAGAATGCACCTACTACAGGCGTAATCTTTTCTGTTGCTTGTATGGAGTATGCTAAGGCATTTGATATTACCTCCCATGCTTTTCCAATATAGTTGATGCGAAATCCAAAAATTCATCATAATATACACAGAGGCATTGAAGACCTGTTCGCACTCCGAAGAACAAAATTTTCTCAGAATTAAAATGCGAGCTTTTTAGAGAAGTCTTAGACTCTATGTAATTTCATAATTACGGCTGACTGATTTTAACTTAAAAAAGTTTTACTAAAAAATTTAGTTTCGCTAGGGACTACTTAGCTGACTGATTTTAACTTAAAAAAGTTTTACTAAAAAATTTAGTTTCGCTAGGGACTACTTAGCTAGTTTCGCTAGAGACTACTTAGAGACCACTCAGCTTTAAAGTTCACGTACTAAAACACATTCATGGGGACTTATTACTGTATAAGTTTGATGGCGTTCGATTAGTCCACAACTTACTTGCCCCTATGCAGTTGTTCAATATTAGCGAAATTACAACGATCCGTTGGGTGAATCCAAACTCGTTTTATGCGAGAAACCGGCCTTGTGCATGTTCATTGATTTTTATCAAATTTTTGCTTATCGGCGCCACGCCATTTTTGTCACGATCGTCGGTTTTACCTTTTAGATGCATTGCATCGTTAGAATTTTATGTTCAATCTTTGGAACAGGACATTCAATGACCGTACCCCAATGGTCAATATCTTTGCTGGAGGAATAAAAATGGAAAATATTTTAATATTTTTTAAAGTGCATTTTTGGAGTACCTTTTAAACTAGCTTCGAGGTACTTTTGAAAAATTAATCTTCAAGTCCGATTCTGGCGTACTTTTGATAAAAATTATTCTCAAGTCCATTTTTGGCGTACTTTTAAAAAATATTATTTTCCTCAAAATTCAACTTTGTTGCACCTTTGAAAAAGTATATTATTCTTAAATCCTTGCCACTATATACTTTCGCTCTCATATCCTGAACCAAAATATATTTTTCTAAGTGAAAATTCGGCGTTTCTTCGAATTTTCATGGTCATTTCTAATACCTTATAGAACTCATAACGGTCCTTATGGACTGGTCTGTGGCTATGTCCTTAAATTAAATTTTTGCCTAAGTCGAATTTTCATTCCGCCTTCGACTTAGGTCGATTCTGGAGGGTTCTACAACAAAGACACCGAACTGGACGGCAACATTATAAAACATTTTAGTGCATGAGAGTTATACAAATTCCTCAGTGTCTCCCAAAGAGGTCTTCAGGACGCAACTTTAGTAAAAAACTTTCGATAATAGATAGAAAGCGGTAGTTAGGCACATTGGAAGTCGCAACTCTCTGAATAGAACAAAATTTCTGCGACTAATATGCTATCCCTCGCTGTTCTCTCGTACTCATTTGGTGTTCTTCTTTATACGGTAAATGAGATATAGTCGCTAGATAAAGAAATGATAATGATTGTATCGAAGCCTGAGCCTATGATCTTCCATAGAATATATCTACCTGCCACGCGATCCAGGAAGAAGATATCTTACTAGTCTGGAATATCTGTATGACAGAATAACACCGGACACAGCTATTCGAATACTTAAAACTAGCGATTCACTAGAACAAATGATTACGACGGGCGAAAAGGAGCGTTCTTATTTACAGCTTCTCTAAGAGCCACTCATAAACTCGTACTATCAGAATTCTTAAAGATAAAAATCATATAGGCAGAGTATGAAAACCTGGTAATATAGCACATGAACAAGCAGAGGCACTCTGTCTTTTAAAAACATCTGCGAGATCAGGGAATATATAATGATTTGACATTTGCTTTCCTCAAGTCGGCAGGCTTAAGATCAGAGACCAACGGTTTTGTATTGACGTGTCACGATGGAGCAACAAAACTCAGATACACCGCACCTCCAAAGGAAAATATCCGAACTACATGCAGAGACTGTAATTCACGCCCTGACACACATAATCTTGGCATGTCTCGTATCATACTGCATCATTGACCACTTCGGATGCTCTACCATACATTAAGCATGCTCATAGCATTGACTAAGATCCAATCGTGTCATACGTGCCCCATGAAATCGAACGGTAGAGAACATGTGCAAGGATAGGTTTAAATTACTCCTTCTCAACAACACGAATGCTGGATATACTGGATGCTACCACACCAGACATTGCTTTCGGATTTAATTAAAACGAGAATGTATATTATGGAGTTCTCTAGTTCAGCGGAAAAAAGTGTTAAAACGAGATAAATATAGAGACCTAGAAGTTAGCAAAATGTTCCCAGGTTTTCTAATTAAACTGGTGGTATTGATAATTGGCAGACTCTTTTCTTAAGGAACTCAACACCGTTCCTATCTGCAGATCTGTTCGCACATCGCTGGGAGCCAAAATGCAAAAGGCAGTTCTGCTGAGTTCACTCCATGTTATGAGGTCACACAAGGCTGCATTATAGGAAGCGCTAAAATCGCGCTGAGTGACTGCCTCATATCGCCATTGTTTGGAATGAGATTAGAAGGTTAATATGCCCTACTACCTCGGATTAATGGTCTTAATGATAATTAATGATAATAATAATGTCTTAATTGAAATGGAAATATAAAACAATTTTTATAAGCCATGTTTTAATGTGAAGTTCGCACTGGCACGTGCTCTTCCATTTAACCGATTCTATTCTTCTCTTAGTAGTATCCATTGATTTATGTGACGTCATGCTCAAGTTAAAAAGTAAGGGGCCCTACACAACTTGAACTAATCTTCCTATGTAGCTTACAATTAAATTTTTAAACTTCAAGATGAATTGGAGGACCAATGTCATAAGTTATAAATAAACTAATTACAAATATCTTATAGAATGAAAAGTAGCTACCGAAAATATCTTTATAACTTCTTTCTTTAAAATCACTAAGACGTATCAAAAATGAATACAAGATGTCATATTTTGTCATAAATATGTAGTGTTTTTTACAAGCTCTCAAATTTTCTCGCCAAAATTTCTGCTTATGTTAAGAAACTGCCAAGGAGATAAAAAGAAGAGGATTCTGATACCACATTGCTTTATACTTCACTCTTTTTCCATCTAATATGCCTCCAGAATCCATAGGGTCTTGGCCAAGGATGGTTGTACTGCAAATGAAGTAGGCTTTCTCAAGAAAGAGGATGAAACCTACGCAGAAACACTAACGGAAAACATCAAATTGCTCTTGGTGGCACACTTTCCGGGCTCACTGATATTGGAGGGTTCGGAGGCCGTGCAATTCCCAGATCAAAGGCCGGAGCAGCCCAGATCTGCGGATTGGAGGCTGGCCAATGAGGTAGTAAAACCCGACAAAATCAGATGGGCAATAAGCAAGTTCCAACTATTCAAGTCTCCTGGAATGGATGGAATTTACCCAATTCTGCTCCAAAAAGGGCAGAATATACTAATACCACACTTGTGTAAAATATTCAGAGCCTGTCTGACCTGGAAGTACATACCACACATATGGCGGAAGGGGAAGGTCACCTACCTACCAAAGATAGGTAGGATATCAGACCAAACGCCCAAGTCATATAGACCCATAAGCCTTCCTACTTAAAACGTTGGAAAGACTACTGGACAGGTACATTAGAGACGAAATACTAAGAGAAAACCCTTTAGTGAACGTCAATATGCATACCAGCCGGGAAAGTTAACAGACCTCGCGCTGGATGATTTAAATAGGCTACTGACAAAGTCATTAGATGACAAAGAAATGTCAGTGGCAACATTTCTAGATATAGAAGGAGCGTTCAATAACGCGACAACGCAATCTTTAACGAATGCGTTGTTAAATAGAGGAGTTCCAACAGTACTCTGCCAGTGGATTAAAGCCAGCCTAGAAAAGAGGATAATAGTATCCAATCTAGGCGAGGCTACCATTGAGGTAAAAGTGAGTACAGGCTGCCCTCAAGGAGGGGTATTATCTCCACTGCTGTGGGCAACCCTTGTTGACGAACTCCTCCGAAAAATTTCTGCAGAAGGCTTTTACTACCTAGGACATGCTGAAGATCTAGCAATAGTAGTCAAGGGACGATTTGCGAACACGATATCAGAGCGTTCACAAAGAGCCCTAAATATTGTCGACAGGTGGTGTAGTGAGGAAGGACTTTCCATAAATCCTCACAAAACTACAGTCGTCACCTTTACACGGAAAAGAGCCTTGGGAGGCCTAAAACCCCCGAGGCTCAATGGAATGGAAATTCCATTTGCCAGCGAGTTTAAATACCTAGGAGTCATTTTTTACCCAAAGCTGACATGGAATTCCCACATCCAAAAAGTCACACAGAAAGCAACAATTGCCCTGGGAAGGTGCAGGCAGATGTGTGGAAGAAACTGGGGGTTAAACCCCAAGATGACCCTATGGTTATACACTAGGGTTGTAAGACCCATGATAACCTATGGATCGGTGGTATGGTGGACCAAGACATTGCAGCTTGGAGCAGTAAGGCTATTAAGTGGCATACAAAGGCTTGCCTGTGCGCCACTGTTTTCATAAAAACTGCTCCCACGGCTGCATTGGAAGTCCTTTTAGACCTGACACCACTACACATATTTATCCAAGGAGAAGCTCGTTCAGTGGTACATAGGCTAATGCAAGGCACAACGCCCATAAGGCAACAACACGGAACAGAGCACCAAAAGTTATACTGAGAGCTGAAGGCAGATCCCATTTTGGGAATGCCCAAGAACACTATGGTCCCAAAGTATAACTTCTACAAAAATTTTCAAATCAAAATACCACACAGAGAGGACTGAAAAAACGGTCCTTCGATATCGGCGCAAACCATCTGGTATACGGACGGCTCCAAGACAGAACAAAGAGTCGGAGCTGGAATTTACGGGATAAGGTCGAAAACGAAAATCCCAATAAGTCTAGGAATTCATGCCACAATATTTCAGGCTGAAGTGGCCGCTATAGAGTGGTGTGCAAAGGAAATAATGAGGCAAGGAACTGTAAACCAGTCAATTGCCATTTTTTCCGATAGCCAAGCGGCGCTAAAGGCACTCGATTCCATGCAGGTCAATTCAAGACTAGTATGGGATTGTATAAATGCCCTTACAGACCTAGGAAGTCAGAGCAAAGTGATCGTGGCATGAGTACCGGGACACGAGGGACACAAGGGAAATGAGAAGGCTGACGAACTGGCCCGAGAAGGCGCATCTAAGGCCCTAGTAGGACCCGGTGTGGCTAAGCCACGCATACGAACATCCCTCAACGAGTGGGTACAAATTAAATCTCTAGAGTGGTGGAAGAATTTCCCACAACAGAGACAGGCCAAGAAGTTCATTAAAGAACGATCGGCCAAATTCACGGAAGACCTGCTACGCCAAAATAGAAAGGCCATTAGGATAATAGTAGATCTTCTCACTGGACATTGTAGGCTTAATAGACATATGAGTCTATTGGGCCTGGCAGAGGATGCAACATGCAAATTCTGTCAAGAGGAACAGGAAACCTCAGTATATGTGCTGTGTCATTGCGAAGGCCTAGCCAGACTGAGGTTCCAACTACTTGGCGAAGAGAAACCAATGGCAGATAGCTATACCAAGGAGCCCCTATCAAGGCTGTGGAGTCTGATACAAACGACAAAGCTGGATAAGGAGCTCTAAGTAAAATTAGACAAGAAGAGTCACAATAGATCCACAGGGGTCGCGGTGGCCAAGGTCAATCGGCCAGCTCCTTTTTCAATCTAATCTAATCTAATATGATTGGCTGTTAGTTAAGAGGTATCCAAGTACGATGGAGGCGTCATAAATATCTATTTATAAGAAAAAAATATGTAATTGTTCAGTGGGTGGAAGATATACGTAAATAGAGGGAGGTGTCATAGATATTTTATTGATAAGCAAGAAGAGGCTGGAGACAATGGCTGTTGCTTCCCCTTCAAAGATAATTTTAATAAGACATTATTTATTCAAACTCCTTTTTGGATATTATGTACCATGGGCGGATGGACTTGGGACATGAAAAATACTACTGGAAAGGTTGTTGAGATTATACTTTATGATTTTTAAAGGAAATATTTAAGTTGAAATTATGAAATGTATTTAAATTGTTTTTATAAGATGTAGTGGGTATTATGATGAACAGTGTAATAAACCACATCCATAGTTATTCTCCAATCCAATCATATCCAAGGCGATTACTGTACACTAACATCCCTCCTTTTCGTCATATTAGTGAGAGATCAATGAGTGTAAAAGTGAATGCGTCAAATTGCTTTCATTTTACAAATAAGAGACCCTCTGTGGAAAGTACAGACGTCTACTATGAAGGATTTGGTCTTTCGAACAAGATATCTGTTACTAATATGCTGTTCTATTCTACCCTTTTAGGTAGTGTCACGGATTATAGATGGCTGTGTCAATTAAATAGAGATACCCGAAAGATGATGAGTATTCAATGGAGCATTCTACCTAAATGTTCCATTTCTGGAGTGTACTTCCCACATCAACGGAAGGAAGGAGTGCTCTTAAACTTGGAGTATATGCATATGTATGGTAGAACTCCTCAAATTAGTGAGGGAGTAAGAAAACGCAGGAATGAGTACAGGACTCTTCATAGCTGCAAAAGAAGCTGCTTATGATCTCGGACTAATATTCAACGTTAGATCAGATGGACCAGATACTGATCTAGAGTCAGTGAACTTCGGCCAAATTATCTAAAGGTCCAAATAAAGGATGATGGACAGAAATATCTGTTTGAACAATATTTTAATAAACTTATGCACGGTGTATTCTATAAGAACATAGAAGGCATTGAACTTATTTTGGCTATTGTATTCAAACGTATCAAGTTTATTGAAATCTGTATATAAATTTCACAAAATATCAGTTATTATATGTATACAATATGTCCACGGCAAAGCGGTATTATAGGTGTAAATGACAATTTTTTTTGGATTAGAAACATAATTTTTTGTATTTTGCCACCCAAAAATTTTTTAGAATCTTGGACTTTAAAAAATTTATAGAGGGCTGGTAACAGCAAAAAAAATAAAAATCGCATCAGGTAAAGTGACTTTTCTGTGCGAAATATTGAAAAATATTATTAGAAAAACTTGCTCAGAATTAAAAAATATGACGTACCAATTACAGAACTAAAAACTTTTTTTTAATTTATAAAACTTTAATTTTTCTTAACATTATAAATATAATGATGATTTAAATTCAATTATTGAATTTATTTATTTCTTTTTAAATTGAATCAGAATAAATATTTAAATATACTGGAAACATTTTCTCATGAATATTTACGTACCTTGCCACTGGACGAAAAAGCACGTTTGTATTTTCAGCAAGATGGTTGTTCAGCTCACAGCACACAAAAAATAAGGCTGAATAATAATTTTGCAGAAAAGTGGATTGGACGATTTGGATTCTTTCTATATCCACCCAGATCACCTGATTTGACTATTTGCGATTTTTATTTATGGGGTTATCTGAAGCAAATTGTTTATTCTTATGATTTAACAACGGATGTAAATGTATTGAAAGAGAGAATTACAAACGCTATAAATTCAATTGGCCTTCAAGCCATTCAAAATAGCTGCAAAAAAATTTAAGAACAGAGTTGAGATGTGTGCTGAAAATTGAGGAATATGGGTAGAATAAATGAATTTAAATTATCATTGCATTTATAATATTAAAAAAAAATTAAAATTTTATAAATTAAAGTTCTGTAATTTGGTACAACGTCATATTTTTTAATTCTGAGCAAGTTTTTCTAATAAAATTTTTCAATATTTCGCACAGAAAAGGCACTTTACCTGAGGCGATTTTTATTTTTAAGCTGTTACCAGCGCCCACTATAAATTTTTTAAAGTCCAAGATACTAAAAATAGTTTTTGGGTGAAGCAAGAGCAGAATACAAAAAATTGCGTTTCTAATCCAAAAAAAATTGTCATTTACACCTATAATACAGCTTTGCCGTGGGCACATTGTATAAGGTACACTCTGAAATTTCTCGTTGAAAAATACAAAGCTAAAATACACTCACGCTTTCTGTTATAGATACTTTGAAAACACCCGGTATACTAGCGTTTTTCTTATATACTCACCCAAAATGTCTTTTCTTCTGTTTATGCGATGATAACTGTTTTGGACAAGCGAATGATCTGTCGCAGACGTTACACGTCAGCGCCTCTTCTGAAAAAAAAAAGAATAATATTTAAGAAAACTCCACCGTCAGCATACATATCAGAAAATTATGCGGGAATAGGGAAAAGCATTTGGTATAAAATTATTCTAACTGTTATTGCCGGTGCCAACGATTATTATACGGAGGAGGACGCGGGTGACTTTATTATATGTATTTTTGGCACCATTATTTGAGATCGTGAAAAATCATTAACTTCAAAATTCATGTTACCTTTTGTTACCGTACACTGTCGTATTTTAAGTTCGTTTCATTGTTTAACGTACAGGGTAGATCAAATTAGATGAAATTTGAGGTTTTTTCTAAAACTTTAAACTATGGCAGATAGACAAAAACCTGAGCTCGATATTCGAGAAACAAACAATGGGGCAAACCGCGATCGTCCATCTTTTTCGACTACAGAGCTACAAAGCGTTTTTAGAAAATTGGCATTTTAGGTTGACCTCTATATCTCAATGGCCGACTATCGAATCAAAAATCGAGTAACACATTCTTAAGGCAATTTTTTGAGTAGAATTCGTTGCTGATAAGAAGAAAATTATGCATGCCTCAGTTATCGAGATATAGACATAATTTGTGTTTTTTTAAATGGAACACTCTGTAAACTATTTCATTATTTGATCACAACTTAAATTAGCTATCCAACGACATATCATATACAAGCGCAGGTCCAAAACATCAAGAGTGTATAAAATATTCTAGTCTTTTATTGCTGATTAACCAGCGAAACCAATAAAATATAAAAGTAGACCATAAAAATAACGTTCACGTATAACGTATATGTTATATGTATGTAATAATTTGTAATTTGTATTGTCTTTAAGAAAATTATAGTTAAAACCTGCTCGATAGCCTGGTCTGATACTGTAGTATGCAGTTGTCAAACCAGGACCAGGGGCCAGGGCCAGGCCACCGGGCAGGTTTTAAATCTAATTTTCTACTATTCTACTACGGCACTAACCTATGTGCAATATGAATTAATGAATTTGTTATTCTGTTTCATATTTTTTTATACTTTTTTATATTCTGTTTTCTGTTGTTTTGTTAAATGACAATTATGAATTTGTTTATTTGTTATTCGGTTTATGTTTTTTATATATTTTTTGTACCTATTATTTTGTTTTATTAAATGATTTTTTTCTTAATTAAAAAAGTACATTTATTTTGTTTTTGTTTTACTTTAACAAAATCTTGCTGAAATTGATCTGAAAAATTAAATTTGTTTTGACGAACCTCAGTTTCCAATTTTCGCTTGTGATACATTTTTCCTGTGGAGGCAGAGCTCTGTTCATAACAAAAAAAAAATAATATTTTTTTTTTGCAACTCATGTTTGTTTTAGATTTTACAGCGTTTGACCTTGAACTATACCGAATTTCCGCCTGCGGTGCATTTTTAAATATCCCCTTTTGATGTTATAATTTATTAATTCATGGGGTGACCTCCCCAAAATAGAGATCTGCGCCTGCTGTTATATTTGTATTTAGGAAATAGTGATTAATTTTAAAAAAATTCAATATATTTGTGAGGAGGTCGTGGAAAGCTATTAACAACAACACTTATCACATAAAATAATTTTGCCGAAAATAGGAAAAACTATGAATATTTATCGCATTTCTAATAATTATTGAGAAAGTCATGGTAAAAAAAAGAAAATCGAAATAATCATAAACGTCAAAAACTAATTTGTGAGTTAATTGTGAGTGAGCCTTGTTAAAAATGGTCCAATTTAGTAATGGTGAAAGATATGATATGGTTAAATGTTTTATAGAATGCGGAGGCGATTCAAATTTAGTTTCCGAGCTTTATTTTAATAGGGAGTTATAGACAGCAAAACTTTGTGCCAAAAGTGCCGCCAAAACAATATTTTTAGATATCCAGAAAAGAGACAGCCAGACATAAAAATATTCAAAAGGCTACAACAAAAAACCGCTGCCCAAGGAATCACTACTTCCACATCCAGATTCTCTATCCAAGTCACTCACAACGAAAAAAGTTTGCATGTAGAAATAATTGTTTATAGAACTTTAATACTATAATATTTGAAATCCTCTACCCCAAAAACCCATCCACATCGGTAGTGGGGTGGGGGTGGTGATAGGGGGGTGGTAGTGGGGGTAGATGAAGAAAAAAAATATTTTGAGGTTTCTGGTTCTTGTACATACACTAAATCACATTTTTTTTTCATCCCCTTTAATAAGGGGGGTGGGGGTGGTAATGGGGGTGGCTAATGCCAAACATTTTTTTGAGACCCTAGCTTCTCTTGTATATACTAAATACCAATTTTATCGACTCTTACCTGCTTGATTTACCAATTTACCCCAAATTTACCCCAATTTACCCCCCAACCCTTCGTCGGAACAACATGAAAATATAATTTAGTTCCAGATCTCGTTAAAGTACATACGTGTACCAAGTTTCAAGTCAATATCTTAAACGGTTTCAGAGTAAACGTGCGCACAAAAAAAAGTTACAGACAGACCGACAGACAGACAGAAATTTTTTTTCGCTCAAACTTATAATCTCGACGTTTCATGACATTTTAAGCCTATTTGAACAATAAAAATTTTTTAAAATTTTTTTGTCGTTACTATACTTCCACTGGATGTGGAAGTAATTTAAAAGAGTTTGGATCATTTGTAAAACCTCGAGCAAAAATATGTAATAAAGCAAGTAAGAAGGTGTAGAAAATATTGTTTTAGAAACTGTAAGAGAAAATCCTAATATATCGTCTCCCGAAATACAGGAAAATTCAAGAATCCCAAAAAAAAACTGCGCTGCTTAATAAAAAAATAATTTAAACCCTACAAAATTAGGATTAGTCACCATCTATACCCAAACGACTTTTAAAGGCGTCTCGATTTTTGCCAGTGGTTTTTGCATCAGTGCAATGAAGTGCCAGGATTTGAAGGAACAATTATATGGATAGAGGAGGCCCATATAAGCATTGCCGAAATTTTTAATCGGCATAATAACCACTATTGGGCTCGTGAAAATCCGCACGTAACCGCTACAGTTAATCGTCAAGGACGATTTGGATTTGGTGCACATTGCGGTTTTATTGGATACCAAATAATAGATCTCATTTTTTTCACGGTAATTTGAATACCGAAAATTGTATTAACATTCTACGACAAGAAATAGAGTCCTTTGTAGACAATTTCAGAGATTAATTTACCAACATGACGACGATCCAGAATGAAACAAAAAAATATTTAAATGCTCAATTTGGGGAGGATTGGATAGGTGTCTACATATCACTCAGGACTAGTTTATCAATATCTAGTTAGTTAAGTTAACTAAATTGATAACTAATTGATTTGGCATAAATAAAGCATTGGAAGCATTTTTAAACGCTTTTAAAAGCGAGTCAAAAACTGATGCGAAAATCATTGAAAACGTCTGAAAGCGAAATATATCATTTTTGAACGTCTTAGGTACTTATAGTGAGCTATTCAGACGTTTTCATCAATCACAACCCCATTTTACCAACATTTGAAAAACAATTTTTTTTTTCAAAATTTTGCAACTATCAACCTTTATATCTCAAAATCGGCCCATGGAGAACGTCTGAAATTATTTTTCCGACATTATTAACGTCGAATAGAACAAGTACCCAAAGTTTGGTCCATAACTACATTTTTTTTTAATTTTTAAAAAATTCCCGCCAAAAGACGTCACGTAGTTTTCGTCTGAAATTTTGGTGAGGGGACGTGGAGATGTACTTTCATAATACCGCAGTTTCGTTCGTAACTGCAAAAATTTTTTTTCAACTTTTACCCCCCCTCCGTATCTCCGCTCGGATCCATTTACCAGACTTTTCGTAGAGGAAAAAGAGTTTCGAAATCAACTCAGTAAACCAAATACCAAATTTCAGACATAACTACAATCGATGAACCCACTACGTGCCATTGCTCTAAATAAGTTTAGTTTTTCCTATTTTTAACAAAAATTTTTATATTATAAGAAGTATTGTTGTTGTTAATATAGTTTGCCATGGCCTCCTCACAAATATATTAAATTTTTCGAAAATTAACCACGTTTTCTAGAGATAAATATAACACATGATATATCATTGCATATCTAATTTAAGTTGAGATCGAATGATGAAATATACAGGTTAATTTACAGGGCGTTCCATTTAAAAAAACAAAAGTTATGTTTATATCTCGAAAACTGAGGCATGCATGATTTTCTTCTTATCAGCAACGGTTATTACTCAAAAAGTGCCTTAAGAATGTGTTACTCAATTTTCGATTCGACACTTGGTAATTGAGTTATTGAGGTCATCCATAAATGCCAATTTTCCAAAAACGCTCTGTAGCTAGTCGAAAAAGATGGACGATTGCGGTTTGCGATATTGTTTATTTCTCGAAAATCAAGCTCATGAAAAATATATTGGTTTTTATCTATCTGCAATAGTTTTAGAGAAAACCTCAAATCCCATCTAATTTGGTCCACCTTGTACGTTATGATTAATACAAGGTGACTCAGAGTAAAATTCAGTTTTTAAAAAAATCCATAACAAAGTTATTTAAACTGTTCAAGAAATTTTATTTAAAAATTAAGATACTGCATACTTGCTGATTTTATTTTTTATACACTACGTTATTCAAATGTCGACCATCTTGCCTACAGAACTCCTCCACTCTGGGCCTTAAATTTTGGAAAACTCATCGACACATTTCAACTGGATGGTAATGGCCTCCCGAATGTTATTCTTTAACTGGTTTGTATTGGCCGGGGAATAAATTATACTCTTTAAGTGTCCCCACAAAAAAAATCCGGGGGCGTTAAGTTCGATGATCTTGGGGGGAAGGGGACATCACCAAATCTGAAAGTAAGCACACCTGGAAACAATAGACTGCTCATTGAGCTGCTGCTGTGTGTGCCGTGGCACCATCCTGTTGAAACCAGGTCCAATTGGGGTCGTATCCAGGAATGTTCTGAAGTACCGGAATAAAAAAAGTGCGATGTTGAAATGTGTCGACGAGTTTTCCAAAATTTAAGGACTAGGTTGGAGGAGTGCTGTAGGCAAGCTGGTCAGCATTAGGATAATGTAGTGTTTAAAAAATAAAATCCGCATGTATGCAGTATCTTAATTTTAGAATAAAATTTTCTGAAAAGTTTAAATAACTTTGTTATGATTTTTTAAAAACAGAATTTTATTCTGAGTCACCTTGTATATGTGACTACATTGTTCATAATTTTTTAAACAAAAAATTCTTTTTATTTAACCCGTTCTCTTTTTAAAACTCAAATTGGAAGTTGTGAAAGCTGCAAAGATTATATTACACTTAAGTACTGGGATTCAAAGCAGTTGCGATACCTCAAAAAATCTTTGTAGGTGATTGAATTTTTTTATGCCCAAAAAGTGTATGAAACATTTTTTAATTTATTTTGGTTTTTAATTTTCCAAATTTTAGAACAATAGGCAAGATGCATGGAATTTTAAAAAATGCTTGAAAAAGTGATTTGCTCTTAATTTCCATTACGCAGAAAACGATTGTAACAAAAGAAATTCAAAATAAAATTTATTTTCCGTAAAATTAATATTTAGATTATGCCATAATTTGTAAACAAAACCACGTGACTGCAAACGGTTTCTTACTGGCGTGAAGTCAATAACCACATCCGTTAGTCGGATAATTTGTCCAAAGTAGACGCAGTGTCCTAGCCTCTTGCTGACGTCTGTCTACGAACTAATTTTGGAGAATCTTGAATGTAAAATTACCATATTTGTAGTGATACTCTTAGTTTTACATTTAGGCACAATGCAATATTTGTAACTCATAAGTCATAATAATGTTGTTCACTAGCTCATTAACCAAATAATAACACAATAACACCACAAACAAGAACTTGGTAAACTGACTGTAAACAATAAACAGTAAACTGACATTTGAAAAACCCACCGAAATTGCTTTAGATATACGAAACTACTGAAGCATGTTTATACGGAAAAAGAAACGTCCGTTCACTATTCCGTCCTTGTCTGACAAGATCTGGTTGGTTGAAGAAAACGTCCGATTGGCTTAACCGTCTGTACACAGACCGAGAAAAAGGATGGAATAGTGCACGCAAGTTTCTCTCTCTGTGTCACTTTCTCTAGTCGAGTGCACCTTCCAGTTTGTTATTAATTTCGATGGACAAATCATAACGGAAAACGTCACAGTTAATGGCGCAACATCGAGTGGCTAGATAATATTGAGTACCTGGGCGTCAACCTTGACTCAAAGTTAACCTTTAAGCAGCATATAAAGAACGTCACTACAAAATGTTAGAAAAAAACCGGCAAACCTCCTAAAAACCTCACCCCTTCAAATAGCCACCCTTATCTATAAATCATACCTACGACCTGTGTTAACTTACGCATCTCCGATTTGGTTCCCCCTAATCATTCCAATCAGATAAAAATCATTCAAAAAAATTCAGAACAAAATCCTCAGAATAGCTAACAATTATCATAGATACAACCCTATTTCTATACTGCACAATATCTCTGGCACCCACATTAAGTGTTTCGTATATAAACCCTGCTTCCCAACCTGGCTAATACACTAGTCAAATCACAAAACCCAACCCTCATCAATCTTCTCACACCTAAATTCCTTGTAGCCCCTAAACGTCCTTCCCTAAATTACATTACACTCCCTGATTGAAAAATTATTGTTGAAAAAATTAAAATAAAAAACGAAAATAGCAATAAAAAAACAAAAACAAACAAAAACAAACAAAAAAATAACTACTACCACCCAAAAAAAAACAATAAGACAGATAATGCTATAGAAGAGCCATGCCACAATCACAAAATAATCAAAAAATAACAAGAAAAGAAAACAACACAATAACATCAAAAGAGCCATACAACACACTAAGTATGCACAACTAGCATATTAACATACCAAAATATATAACAACCACAAATATACTAATACTAATTTACTAACCCTAAAATAAAAAATAAATAGAAAACTATATCATCCCAGCCAAAGAGCATCGTCATCTATACAGCAGCAACAATCCAAGGCAGGCATCAGAAGATGGAGTGCCTTAGCCGAAGAGTACATACTACGAAGTTAATGGCGCCAAATAACTGCCATTTTGAAATATCCAAATTCCTCACCGATGAAATTATTTATTTTCTCACTGTATTAAAAAAATCGTAAATTTAACATTTTTATAACTTTTTCTTGATGCTGTATCGATTTTCATTATAAAAAAAATCATGCAACTTCTCTATTGCGGCACCTCAAAATATTTTCGTACAGAACCGAAAGGCATGCTCAATAGCCACCTCTTAATGCAATTTTTGTTTTTATTAGAAAATCCAAATCAAAAAACAAAAAAAATCCTGTATTTTCGTTCCATCCTAAATGTATTGATGTATTGACTTGCAAAACTTCATTTTTTCTTGTCATCTTAAATGCTTTGCTATCATGAGCACTCTAACGATTAATGAATTATTGAACCTATCAGAGATATTTAACCGCCCCTATTTTGTGAACTATAAAATAATCACTTGTTTGCAAAAAACGATCGCTAACTCCGAAAACTTAATTAATTAATCATAACTCAAGCGTACTACTGACTTAATAAAGCAACATGCACAATTAAATTCTCCCTTATTTCCTCTTTCAGTGTATCTTCGGCGCAATCATGATATCGAAAGGATATTACAGCTAAAGTTGTTACAAGTTAATTCGAAATGAAACTGAGCCTGTTTCTGGAAATAAACGATCCTCTGGAGTTTATCTTACAAATGAGAACAAATGTTCGTTTGTAATTAGCAATGACTTTTCGGGAAACACGTGTTACCTTTTCACTTTTCGGCTAGATAATGACTATATTGGTTTAAATAAAGAAAACGCAACATCAACATTTCGTTGCGTTTTTTCACTTTAAATAAGTTTTGTTTCATCGTAGTTAAGACGCAATTAAAATTTAAACAAAAAAATTACGGTCCTTAAAAATTGTCCCTAAAAGCTATGAAATAAAATATCACCGTCGCCCAGTTAACTGAACCTGATTACCTAATATCGATATTAGGGTGTATAAAAAAATATGTTTTAATTCGTTATTTATGTACCAAGGCTTGTAAGTGTATTTTATAGATCGAGAACACAGTTTGCACATCGAAGCCCGTAGGGCTGAGGTTTGCAAGTTTTTGGGACCTGTAAATACACAATACAAGCCGAGGTGCATACGACATTTTTCGCACTATTAGCAATATTACAATTTTTACGAAAATTCACTCAAAATTATAAAGGGTCTCACCGGTTAAGTATATGGAATTGGGCCCAGCGAGTTATTAGGCTGTTCATGCTGCTGACGAGGAACGCTCAATAAAATATATAATAAACCTCTATTCCCTATATTACCACCATAGGAGACAGATGAGGGTGAAAACACGTGGACAAGGTGTCCACGTACAGAACAATGGAGGCAGGAGTCCCCCAAGGCTCAGTGCTCTCCCCGCACTTGTTCTCCATCTTCACATCCGATCTACCTCGGACGGAGAGGACGTCCATGGCCCTCTACGCCGATGACACAGCCCTGACAGCCAGATCCTGGAACGCCAGGCTAGCCACCAGAAACCTCCAGGAGGCGGCCACCCTCCTAGAGGACTGGTGCAACTCGTCAACGCCGATAAGAGCAAGGCGGTCCTCTTCAAGAAGGTAAGAAAACAAAACCCCACAGGTCACGTTTCCATGTTTGGTGAGGACATCCAATGGCACGACACCGCCAACTACCTTGGCGTGGTCATGGACAAAGGCCTAACATGGAGACTGAACACGGAGGCCATCGTCAAGAAGGCCAGGAGGACGAGAGCCCTAATCTACCCGATGACGGGTAGACAGAGCAGACTCAACCTGAGAAACAAGCTCACGCTTATCAGGTCCCTCATCCGGCTCCAGCTGACGTATGCTTCGGTAGCTTGGGGCTACCAAGCACAGAGCTACCTCCAACAGATCCAGAGAGTGGAGAACGTCGCCCTCCGAATAGCAATCGACGCACCCTGGTTCGTCCGCAACGAGGACATCTTCAGGGACCTGGACTACACCCCAGTCACTGAAATCATCAAGCAGAGAGCCAGAAAGATGTACGCCCTTGCCGAGGAGCATGGGAACTCACTAGTCAGGGAGGCCACTGACTATGACCCAGCAGATGCTCCGAGGCACAAGCGGCCGAAGGTGCAGCTCCTGGATAACGGATGAGTATGAGAGACATACCACCACCCGATGTTCCACCCCCACGGAAGAGACATGACAACACCCAACCACCCACCCAAGACCCTGCGGGTACCGGACAAACAACCGTCCAGTACCTGTAGTCCCCCTAGCTCCGGGCAGGCCGAAAATGCTACCAAAGCAGTTAGGTCTGCCCTTCCTCGAGCTACACAGCTCATCCTTACCCTACCGATGATCCGGATGACAGGATGCTTCTTGGCATTCTGTGTACCGGCAGTCTCTCCCGCCACAAACCCAAAACACTCAACCGACCGATGACTACCCCCCGGGGGGCAAACAAGCTGGCGAAGAGCAGAAGACGAAGAAAGAAGAACGCCAGAAGAGGCCTTAGCCAGCAAGGTCCAACGAGCCAGGACCCAGGGAGGTGGACCGAAATCGTCTGCACCGCTCACATTTGTGAGTGGGGCCGACGTAAAGTAAGTTCGCCCGCCCTGCACGAGACTGGTCCCCGGTCTACAGCGATGCATTGGGGTAAAGGGCAATAGTCCTGCCCGGCCCCAATCATCCGAGACCGACATCTTTAGCCAAGAATATTGGCGTATATTACCAGAGTTATGGAGGTAAAGGGCAATAGTCCTGCCCGGCCCCAGTCATCAGAGACCGACATCTTTAGCCAAGAATATTGGCGTATATTACCAGAGTTATGGAGGTAACAACCCTTAACTTTAGTTTTCTTCAAAACTATTGAGGATAGATAATTGAAATTAATAGGAGAAAAGAAGCTTTATATTTTAAATTTTTTTACATTCCTATTACGTCATTTAATATATAAAAAAAATAATTTTGAGGGTGCTGTTTTTATATCAAACCCTCGAGTGACACCTACCAAATAAATCTATATTATTTAACACTAACATAGTTATCATGTGTAAAAATTACTTCAAGGTCAGATTGATGGAAGATGCTTAAAAATATGAAACTAGGTAATGAACACGGGCATACAAAAAAATTAAGTGCGAAGACCTAGTCAACTTAATTCTTACTCATTTGGAAGCTAATAACACAGGCCCACAAAGAAAAAAATGCGGGGTACTGACCATACCTATCCCTTGTATTTTGAGCCGCTGATCACGAATCTGACCTTAGAGATTACTCTGATTACTCTGAAGGAGCGGGCGATTGGCCTTCCCCCACTGCGACCTGTAAGGTCTATTGTAGTACTCCTTTTTGTGTGCCTCAGGGCTCCCCATCCAAACATGGTCTTCCTAGACTTCGAGTCTGTTGATAAGGGCCCCCAGGCACGGTTATCAGCCTCTGTCTTTCTCTCGCCGAGCCGCCTCAGTCCAGTCAGGCTTTTACAGCTCAGCATATGGACTGAGATCTCCAGCGAGAACTTGGGTCACCATTCCAAGCGCTGGACGCGACCAACGTTGCTTAACATCGCTGATCGAGTGCCGGCGCCTAGATCGGAGCCCGTACAGAGAGCCGTAATCTGACCTTAGTTTTTATCCAGCACGTCAGGTTTTTTTTTAAAGCAAAAAAGCTGTTGTGATATTTATATATTTATATATCTATTTGCTGTTAAAAAAAAAACCTGACGTGCTGGGGAAAAACTGAGATCAGATTCGTGTTCAGTGGTTCAAAATACAAGGGATAGGTGTGGTCAGTACCCCCGCGAAGACCATTTTTTTTTGTGGGACTGTGCCACAATCAGTGTGGCGCAGAACTCACAAAAAAACGTGGTCTGCGCGGGGGTACTGACCACACCTATTATTGTATTTTGAGCCGCTGAATACAAATCTGACCTTAGTTTTTCCCCAACACGTCCGGTTTTTTTTAACAGCAAAAAAAGTGTGTTGAATAGTTATATTTATATATTTATTTGCTGTTAAAAAAAACCTGACGTGCTGTGGAAAAACTAAGGACAGATTCGTGTTCAGCCGCTCAAAATACAGGGGATAGGTACCTTGGCACAGACCATTTTTTTTGTGGGTTTGGTAATCGAAGAAATATACTACTACTTTTAGCTTGGCTCTCAATTATTTTTTTTTGCTTAAGAAATATTGATTTTATTAGACAATATAGTTAGGCCATTTTAATTAATCCACAGTAATATCTCCTCAGGAATGGACACTAGCGAAAAATGTTTCAGACAAAAGTTGTTCCGTTCAGGGGGGACATCTTTTGGGCAGAACAATTTTCCACCCCCGCACCCCCGATGAGCGAGGGGTGGGGCTAACTTTTGAATTTTTAATAGCCTATTTCGGTAAAGAAAATGGAAGAAATATTTAAAAGTATTAAGTCTAATGCTAGGGGCTCTGATGACATCAACTTAAAAATGTTATCGTTAGTTATACCTTATTTAAGTGAACACTTAACATTTATAATTAATAAATGTTTATCAACTGGAACATTTCCCAATAGCTGGAAAAAAGCTTATGTTATTCCTATGCCTAAGACTAGTAATCCTTCAAGTACTTCCGATTTTCGTCCTATTAGTATCCTTCCCACTATCTCTAAAATACTAGAAAACATTGTATATGAACAACTGGCTGCCTATCTAGATAATAATAATGTGTTACCAGTAACCCAGTCAGGACACAGTACAACCACTGCACTACTACATGTTACCGATGAATTATACAGAGCTGCTGATAATCAGAAAAATTCTTGTCTAGTTCTATTAGATTACAGTAAAGCCTTCGATACCTTAGACCATTCAGTTTTATGTACTAAGTTGAAATACTTTGGCCTCGGTGAAGTTGCTGTACAATTTTTTTCTAACTACCTAGGTAACAGAAGTCAAAGAGTGGTTATAGACGGTGTGCGGTCTGATAAAATTGATGTCAAAAAGGGCGTTCCTCAGGGTAGTGTGTTAGGTCCACTACTTTTCTCGATTTACTCCGCTGATTTTTCTAAATTTTTGAAGCACTGAGGCTCACATCAATACGCTGATGATTTTCAGGTATTTTTTAACTTTTCATTAAATGAGGTTGCTATTTTTGCTTAAGAAATATTGATTTTATTAGACAATATAGTTAGGCCATTTTAATTAATCCACAGTAATATCTCCGCAGGAATGGACACTAGCGAAAAATGTTTCAGACAAAAGTTGTTCCGTTCAGGGGGGACATCTTTTGGGCAGAACAATTTTCCACCCCCGCACCCTCGATGAGCGAGGGGTGGGGCTAACTTTTGAATTTTTAATAGCACTCTCTATTTTTGATCGCGTATTCTGATTCTACGGAAGAAATTAGATAACTTTTGTATAAAGCATTTTTTTCTCCCCGCGCCCTTATGAGGGGGGATGGGGGTGTAACTTTCGATTCTTCAAAAACCTACAGGCGAACATCTCTGAACTAGGACATTTTTTAAAAAAATGTTTCAAACAAAAAATGTCTCTCTCAGAACTAAACAACTTTTGTTTGAAACATTTTTGCTAAAAATTCCCTATTTCAGGGATGTTCCCCTGCAGATTTTTGAAAATTCAAAAGTTATCCCCCATCCCCGCTCATCAGGGTAAGGAGGAGAAAAAAATGTTTGGTACAAAAGTTACATAATTTCTTCCGTAGAATCAGAATATGCGATCAAAAATGGAGAGTGCTATTAAATATTCAAAAGTTAGCCCCACCCCGCGCTCATCAAGAGTGTGGGTGGTGGAAAATTGTTCTGCCCAAAGGATGTCCTCCTCTGAACGAAACAACTTTTGTTTGAAACATTTTTCGCTAGTGTCTTTTCCTGCGGAGATATTACTGTGAATTAATTAAAATGGCCTAACCATATCGTCTAATAAAATCAATATTTCTTGAACAGAAAAAAATAATTGAGTGCCAAGCAAAAGTAGTAGTTTATTTCTTCGATTATTAGCTTCCAAATGAGTAGGAATTAAGTGGTCTATATCTTCGCACTTAATTTTTTTTGTGTGTACCTGACCTTGAAGTAATTTTTACACTCGATAACTATGTTTGTGTTAAATAATATAGATATATTGTCTAAATGTTGTTGTGGCATTTTCTTAATTTTTTTCTGTTTCTTATTGGGATATATATAGATATATTTGGTAGGTGTCACTCGATATAAAAAAAGTACCCTCAAAAATTAAATTATTTTTTTTATATATTAAATGACGTAATAGGAATGTAAAAAAAAATGTAAAATATTAAACTATTTTATATCGTCTCCAACAATTTCAATTAATTTCAGTAGTTTTGAAAAAAATTAATTTTAAAATTGACCATAACTCTGGTATTGTAGGAGATATAGGTTTGTTATATGTTTTATTGAGCATACTTAGTCATAAGCAATGAATAGCCCAATAAGGCGCTGGGCCCAATTGGTATTGTAGAGGATAGAGGTTTGTTATAAGTTTTATTGAGCATTCTTAGTCATAAGCAACATTTATGGGAATGAATAGCTCAACAAGCTGCTGGGCCCAAGTCCATATACTTAACCGGCGAGACCCTTTCTATTTCAAGATTTGTCTAACTTATTTATTAGTTGGCTTAGACTTTAATTGGAGTGTGTTTGCTATGAACGCTTTCTAGTTGCTATGGTTACTGTCAGTAAGTTGTCAAATTCATAACTACATAATAATTTCTGAAATTCAAGTTATTTAGGAGAGATTTTACAATAAAATATGTATTATGATGAAAGTATCGACATTCAGGAGGCAGCCAAAAATGCGTGTGCTTCGTTGGTGTCGGAATTGCATTATTGTTTAACTTTTTTATTACATTCCTTTTCTGTCCCAGGTCAAAAAAGTTACTTTTTTGCCCTAGGACATAAAAGTAAATTTTATTTTGCCAGGGACTGCAAGTGACACTTTCATAATACTGACAAAGGTCAAAAAATGACACTTGCAAAGCTATTAGTACGAAAACCAAATTTTTGTGCCTCTCTCCTCCCTAAATGGGGGTTCCGGGCCTCGTTCTAGTGAGATAAATTAAGGATTTCTCAATAGCAACCCAACGAACCAATTTAGGGCAAGAAAGCTTCTTGTCTAAATTATTTCTGAATTTCTGAAATTTTTGTGACTTGAAAAGTGGTCGATAAATCATTGTGTTTGGATCATGGTTAAGTTGAACTTTAATTATTAAATTCATACACAATCTACAATCAGAGTTTCCTCAGCGATTATTGTGACATGTGGTCCCAAAATATTTCGGTGCCAGATTTATGCAGCGTAGATAGTTTTGGTATAATCTGGCTATAATGCAACACTTAAAACTTTTGAACTTTTGCAATTTTGATTTTTTAACTTCAAAAATATTTCAAAATATTAATTTTTGAACTGTCTCCAAACCGTATAACTGAAATGCTAATACTCGAAAGGACATTTCAGATATTTATACAATTTAGTTGCAGACGAATTTTCAAAAATGGTGAAATATAATAGTGGAGATATATTTAATTCGGAAGAAACATTCTAAGCTATTAAAAAATATATAAAATTTCCGCTATTTGATTGTGCCGCGAAAATTGTAGTGGCGTCACAAAGGTCACTTAGCTGTGGCCTTATATGCATAATAGAAAATAAACAAATTGGCAACAAGAAAACAACTTCGAATCTCAAAAGTTAAGAGGACGTTTGGCTAGCAATGTTTGGTGCATGGAGAATATATAAAAAGAAGAATTATTCTATACTTAATTATGTCCCTAAAAGTGAAAGGAAGACCCGCTTCCGTTTTTACGAACATAGTAAAAGCACAACGTCTTCGTCCTATTCTCCATGATTTTATTATCAACTTCTTTGCAGACTGCCGTTGTGATGTCATCGGCATCGGTTGAAATTAATTGATATTGTTATATTATAACCTAGTTTTCAATTTTTTTTCAAAAGATATGTTATTGTTCAATATAGATTATACAGAAATATTGACTTAATGTTTGGTCCAACACCTCATTTAAATGTTATCATTATTATCATACGTTGTCGATGATATTTGCCACACTGTAACAAGTATTGAGTGTTTAGTATTATATTTTTTAAATTTATTAAACGAAAGCAATAGCTGAAAGATGCGATTAAAGAAAATATATTGATTCTTCTGGTATTTTAAATATGCCGAAGCAGAAAATAATAATCTTTGTTTACTTTTAGGTGCAACTAAAACCACTTTACGGTGAAATTGGTTCACATTATGCTTACTCACTCAAGTATTGAGCTGAAATTCATCGAAGACAAATAAGAGAAAAAACTCAAAATATCTTTTAGAAAAGCTGTACATAAAAGATTCATCTTATATAAGGCACTTACAGTAAGTGATCGATTAAGGAATTTTTAAGCAGAAACGTGTAAATAATATACAGGGCATGCCTAGAATTCTTTAATCAAATATATTTCAAATACAGCGTAATTTCATTACTTTCAAAAATATCTCTCGACAAATAATATTAAATTCGTCACAATACGAAATAAACACACAGTGGAAAGTTTATATGAAATAAATTCTGTAGCTTAGATAGACAGTAGTTTTGTAAAAAATCCTAAAGCACGTCAATTTTACTTCTTTATGAGCTACATTTCAGCAATACCGTTATTAATTATTTATTTTCAACCAGGGAGTTACATATCAAGTAACACTTGGATTGGAAAACTCATTTCAACAGGAATACAATGCATTTTCTTATTCTCTAAATTTTCCAAGAGGTTAGGCGATTTCATTTTAAGTTAATTGCTCTTCAATGTATAAAATGTTCAGAATGCGCACTATAGTTTTCTTAGCAAGAAGCTAATTCATGATAAAACTCTTCCCTTACATTTTGTTATATTTTCGATGAGATTTGTCTGATTTCATGGCTGGTACGTTACTGCAGATCCTCAATGTTGCTCGGTTTTGTTACGTATTCCTTACACTTGAGATATTCTCATACAAATAAATCGAGTGGATCAATGTCCAGAGATCTTGCCGACCACAAAATTGAACCTCTTCTTCGAATCCACCTATTTAAACAAAATTGTCCAAATATTAACGAATGATCACAGCATAGTGTGGTGAGCTGCGTCTTGTTGGTACCAGAGTCATTCCTTGGACAAGATTTATCTGATTTGGAAATAAAGCTGCCAAACGTGGAACGAGATCTTCTTGAAGAAAAGTAAGATAGGTTGATCCATTAAGATTATTCTAAGAATATTGACCATGTTTCTTCATTACCAATTATCCAGACTTTACTTTTCATGTGGACTAGTATAGCATTCTCACATCAATAGCGTCAGTCCAATAACGTCAGCTCTGCCGTTTGACTTTACCATGACCAGTGAACGTACTTTCATCTGAGAAAAGTATCCATTACAGAGATATCTGGTTACGGTTAATGAAGATCATCGTTTGTTTGCAAAATTCAATTCTGGGATTCGGGTCAGCCTCAGTTAATTCCTAATACATTCCTGAGCAAAAGTATTGTATATTTTTAGTATTTGGTGGTATGTGAAAGGTTCTGTTTAATTATATATATTTTAATCACAACATAAGGATACATTCCTCTAAATAATAAAAACTGTTATCATGAATCCATTTAATGTAGACAACCGGATCCCCACTTAAAAAAGAAAAGATCTTGGTATTTCAATGTTTCTTTAATGAGTAGCTCTCTGAGATAATGTTACATTATTTCACTCAATCGTACATATAGTGTGTTGATATAAACGTTTATAAACAGCCGGTGGCTGCTCAAGTCATTGTTTTGTATGAAGTGGGTGTGAAAGAAATGGAATTATCGAGACTTTTGCATATGCACCAACCCACTGTTCCTCGTATTCTCAAGCGGCATAGCGAAACTGTTTTTTAAATAAAAAAATAATAAAGAAGAAAAGGGTTGTAAATTATTTTAATAATTCAATATAGAGTGTGTCCCAGGATAGATGCAACAAGAGGTGTAATGGACCAAAAATTTTGGAATTTTGGAATGGTATTTGGGGATTGAGTCCTGCTTGTTGTAAAACTAAAGTATACCAAAAATGACTTGATTTGGTGTTCCACAGGGTGTTTTAGAAGCAAAGTTGTAAAAATCACCACTAATAAAGTACCTTTATTTTTCAAAATATGAAAAAATTCCATTAAGAAAAGTTATTTAGAATGCAATTTTATATCTCTATACCAAATTTCAGGAATATAAAATTATTTTTTTGGAACTTCCCATTTTTTCAATAAACTAGTATTTTACTTTGAACCATTCAATTAAAACTGCATAGAAATTATTTTTTGTGAATTAATATTTAAAGTTATGTAGAAGCTAAAAGTAGGCTATGAGAAAAGCAGTGGATAGACATTTATCATTTATTATTGACATATCTGTCAAACGTAGTCAATATTATCCTTAATTTCTGTTTCAAATTAACGAACAAAGCATAAAAAATTAAGTGAAAATGGTATTCATAGTGCGCGAAAAAATTTATATTGTGCAATGCTACGGAATTGGCGGTGAAAATTCGCCAAGAGAAGTAGTAAGCCAATTTAATTTGAAATTTCCAAACACTGCTTTGTCACGTATTCAGGCTATGAGAATAATTAAAAAGTTTCTGGTTACTGGTAGTGTTCTTAACATGAAAAGAAAAATAAAAGCATATGATGAACACAATGTTGAGGCTATTATAGCTCATGCCTCTGTTATAGAAAATCCTAGGATGCCACTAAGAGAGAGATCAGCTCTTATTAATATTAGCAAGTCTCAACTCCAAGGAATTTACAAGGCAAAGAAAATTAGGGCATATAAAGCAAATTATAAACATACGCTTGAAGAGGGAGATGACGGCCGTAGGTTGGATTTTTGTTTGACCATTGGAGAAAAAATCATGGAAGAGAGATTTTTTCATCATTTCATAATTTTCTCAGATGAATCCACATTCACAACCAATGGTGTTGTTTCATCTCGGAATTGTCGGTTTTGGGCTTCTGAAAATCCAAATTTTAGAATTCATTGTAGAAGACAATATTATAAAAAAGTGAATGTGTGGTGTGCCGTTTCTTATCACGTTGGAGTTATTGGACCTTATTTCATTGAGGGAAGGTTAAACCAGCACACTTATTTACAGCTTCTTGAAAGATTTTCTGAAGGACATTTAAATATTTTAAGAGATATGCCTTTAGTTCATTTTCAACATGATGATTACCCTGGCCACTCCACAGAAATGGTTAATCGGTGGTTGAATTTAAATTTTTGAGAAAATTGGATTGCCAGGAATAGACCGATCAAGTGGCCGACGAGATCCCAAAACCTATCAATATTGGATTTCTTTTTTTTTTCAAGCAGTTGGTTTACGCTGAACCACTTCCTAACGATGTAGTAGTATTGAAGCAGAGAATTACAAATACCGTAAGCTCCATACCGTTAGATCATATTCGAAACAGTTTTAAGGACTTCAGACGAAGGATCGAAATGTGTGTGAATGTGGGTGGTAGCTATGTCGAATAACAAAAAAATTGTAAACATTGTTTTCTATTGGTTAATAATTAATTTGTTTGTGAATCTGTTATGTTTTTGATATTTATTACTTGTTATAATTTTTAAACCTTATTAATCTTCTGTTAGTAATTGTTTCTTGTTTTACAATTAGTTCGATTAACATTATACCTTCTTACATCTCGTATATTCAATTTTTTATTTACCAATAGCCTACTTTTTGAGATGATTAACATTTGCTCCTACACAACTTTAAATATGAATTCAACTTTTAATTCGCAAAAAATGGGAAGTTTCAAAAAAATAATTTTATATTCTTGAAATTTAGTACAGAGGTATAAAATTGCATTCTAAATAACTTTTCTTAGTGGAATTTCTTCATATTTTGAAAAATAAAGGTACTTTATTAGTGGTGATTTTTACAACTTTGCTTATAAAACACCCCGTAGAACACCAAATCAAGTCATTTTTGGTATACTTTAGTTTTACAACAAGCAGGACTCAATCCCCAAGTACCATTCCAAAATTCCAAAATTTTTGGTCCATTACACCTCTCGTTACATCTATCCTGGGATATACTGTATGTAATACTTTTGCTCATGAGTGTATATCTGCGTCTTGTAAGGATGCATCTTTGCATTTTTATATATTTTCAGGATAGTAGTATGACTGAGATTGTTGTCACAGACCAGTTTTCGAGTTGAAGTCACTGGATTTTCTTGAATAATTAACAACACATTCAACTTAGTATCGTCTCGAACAATGGGTTATCGTTGTCTAAGCACATCCTTCACATAACTCAACTACCGGAATTCTGTTTCAATATTACTAATTGCACCTTGGTTAATACGTGGTAAATCTAGATGCTAATCTATTTTTGAATTAATTTTATCGAACTTGAAAACTACAAATGACACATAAAAACTCGCAAAGGCCGTGGCAGGTTAAGATAAGTGCCCTTGCCTTTGGAACCTTTTTGCGTGTGGTTCTTTCCAGTGATGTATATTTGCGTAAGATACTACCACAAAAAGTTTTGACCTCAAAAATTTTTTTACTTTTTTTCATAATCAAATAAACCAATTTGTTTGTATTTCACACATATTGTAAATCTACTCGTGACAATTTATTAATGATATTTTCAGAAAATCTTTTCGTGAAGAAAAGAAATTGGTCTTTTAAATTTTTTCAAAAATTTAAATACGTACTTACACGTTAGAGACACCCACCATTTTTTTTATTAATACATCATACAATAAGTTACAACATATATTTTTCACAAAACTTTATCATCTTAGGAATAACGTAGTCAAATTGGAAAAGATAATATCAGGAACATAATATTAATACCTTGAGCGTATGAAGAACTTTATGAAGCTTTTAGCTTTAACTCAGTTTTTAAGCCCTTAAAGGATATTTTGACGTTTTATTTTGTTCAATTTTCCACTCTGAATAAATTTCTTAATATTGCCCAAAAGGAATTTATATGGAACTGATAATTCGAGATTTTGCCGGAGGCGCCGCGTGTAACAACTTGTCTTTAATTTTCATATTTTGAAGTTCATGGTATATTATGGGGCCATTCAAAAAATATGTTCGCTTTCAGAGAGGAGGGAAAATGTGACAAAATGAACGATAGAACGGTATATGAAAAGTTCTCACAATAAAATGAAAAATAATTTAAATTTAGTATTTCAATTTCGTTCTCTCGTGACAAACTATTCAACAGAATTTATTTTTAAATTTAATCGGACGGGGGAGGTTTGCAGACGAACGTTCGTTTATTTGGGTGTTTCACAAATGTTACAAGCGTAAGTAATATTAAGAGTAATAACGTTCTTAATTGGCCGATTTTAACATTGTTTTCAAGCTCAAAATGAAAAATCATATTTATCGTGACTTTTATTATACTCTTCGCAAAAACGAGTATACGGTATTTTTATACTCTTTGAAAAACGAAGAGTGTATTTTATTTGATCGGCACATTTCTAAATCAGTAAACATCGCTCGTAGAGAAAACATTTTCATATCATTATGTTAGTGAAGGAATCAGAATTCTTCATATTTACTACGCACTCAAAAAATGTCGGCGCCTTTGATCTTCACCGCGCCGACAATGACGCTGACATTTTTGACACGAATAATAAGTGTGTAATCAACTTTAAGCACGTATTTATATTTTTAAAAAAATTCAAAAGCATCAAATTTCTTTTTCTTCTTGAAAAGATTTTCTGAAAATATCATTAATAATTTGTCACAAATAAATTTACAATATATGTGAAATACAAACAAATTGGTTCACTTGATTAAGAAAAAAATTTTTTTCCGGATTTTCGAAAAAAAATTTTTTCCAGATATTACGAAGTTTTTGAGGTCAAAACTTTTTGTGGTGGTATCTTACTCAAAAGTACATCACTGGAAGGAACCACACGCAAAAAGTTTGCAAAGGCACGGACACTTATCTTAACCTGTCATGGCCTTTCTTTAGGTAAAAGGTAAGCAAAGCTTGTGCAAAGAAATTCCGACAAAATTAATACTAGCAACATTTCCTTTAATAATAAACAATACTTAAAAGAATGATGTGGTGTACATTTTGAACGTATTGTTATTTTGTTATCACTTGACATATTGGAATATTTAAAAAATAAAAATGCATTGTACTCATCTCGATATGGACTTTCAAACAAGTCACTTGGTATATAACAACAACAGCAACAACAATAATAATAATAATAATAATAATAATAATAATAATCACTTGCTCACTTGCTCCCAAAAAACAACGATGTGCAGGATCCAAAGAACTATAGACCAATCACGTGTTTACCCGTTATTTATAAAATCCTCACTTCCATTCTGGCTCAAAAAATTACTAACCACCTGTCCACCAATGATGTATTAGCTCTTGAACAAAATGGGTGTCGAAAAGGCTCTCAAGGCAGTAAAGAATGGCTTATCATCGATTCAGTTGTAACGAAACACTCTGTCAAACAACGACGAAATATATCAGTAGCATGGATCGACTATAAGAAAGCATTCGACTCTGTACCCCATTCTTGGATCAAAGAACTAATGAAAATATACAAGATACATCCTCAAATCATAGAGTGCATCAAGTCCATGATGACGACTTGGAGAACCGCCCTCAGTGTTGATATCAATTCCGTGAAGTATAAAACATCTAATATCAGTATTCAAAGAGGCATCTACCAAGGAGATAGTCTTAGCCCGATTTTATTCTGCATGGCCCTCAACCCACTCAGCTTCATGCTTGAATCTAGCGGATATGGTTACACACTTACCAAGCACCCGAAGACCAAAATCTGTCACCTACTTTATATGGATGATATTAAACTATATGCTGCAAATAAACAAGAACTTCAAAGTGAACTAGAACTAGTATCCACCTTCAGCAGAGATATCCATATGGAGTTTGGCATGGATAAGTGTGCATTTATTCACGTGAGGAAAGGAAAAATAGAGGAAAGTGAAAACATGATCTTAATGGATGAGTCGCAATTCTCTCCCTTGCCAATAGGAGAAAGATACAAATACCTGGGAATTAAGCAAGCCCTTACCAATGACCAAGTCAGTATGAAGACGAGCGTGGAAGAGAAGTTCATGGAGAGATTAAAACTGATTTTAAAAACGGAACTCTATGCCAGGACCCAAATAACAGCAATTAACACCTGGGCAATTCCAGTATTATCACACACATTTGGTATTCTACAATGGACACACTCAGATTTGCAAGCACTGGACACAAGAATTAGAACGACATTAACCAAATTCAGAAGGCATCATCCAAATTCGTCATGCAATAGGCTTTACATACCTCGAAAAAATGGTGGAAGGGGACTTATGAACCTGGAGATGATGCATGGAAACCAGGTCAAAAAACTTTTTAATTTTTTCAAGAACGCTAGAAATCCCCTTCATGAGGCAATTGTAAAAATCGACAACATCTCCCCATTGAAGCTCTCCCATGAGCAGGCACCAGAATTCAATAAAACAACCGAACAGCTATTGAACGAATGGAAGAATAAGTCCCTACATGGAAAATACGCGGCAGCACTTGAGGGACCGGAAGTTAACTACTGCCTCTCAACAAAATACCTAACAGAGGGATATCTTAGGACTGAAACGGAGGGTTTCATAGGAGCCATCCAGGATCAAGTAATAGCTACTAGAAACTACAGAAAGTATATTCTAAAGCAAAACATACCAGACGACAGGTGCAGAATGTGCTCCACAACTGCGGAGTCCATTCAGCATCTGTCGTCGGGTTGTACATATCTTGCACCAAGAGACTACCTGGATCGCCACAATAAAGTCGCTGGAATCATTCATCAGGAACTCTGCAATACATATGGGCTAATTAACAGCAAGACCCCATACTATAAATACGTACCTGAGACCGTAATGGAGAATGATGGCGTAAAAATTTACTGGGATATGGATATAATAACGGATAGAATGGTGAGGCACAACAGACCTGATATAACGGTTCTCAAGAAAAAAGACAAGGAAGCGTACATAGCTGACATAACAATACCTCTGGATGAAAATATCCGAAATGCCAGAACAGAAAAAATTGCGAAATACCAAGATCTTGCTAACGAACTGCGTGATATATATGAGCTCCGAAACGTCTTCATTATCCCAATAATAATTACTTCTAACGGTCTGATAGAGAAGAACATCGTGGTCAATCTGGAAAAAATGGGACTTGTTGAGCCAATCCATATTTTTTACAATTAATTATTTTTTATTTATTTGCTTTTCTCTAACCAATCCATATTGTCAGTTTAGCTCAAAAAGCTGCGATTTTAGCTACTTGCAGCACAATCCGCCGGGTTCTAGCTCACCCGTGAGAAGTTGGCAAGATTGCCCCTTCCCACGAGTTCACAAACCAGCTATTGCTGTGATGGAAAAAAAAAAAAAAAAAAAAAATAATAATAATAATAATAGTACTTTTATTTACATAATGACAAGAGTTCTATAATATATATATTTTATAAGAGTATACTGTAAATAAACAGAAGGTAAGCCGTAAATGCAAACCTACACGTGGGTAAGGTTTATTTATTCACTTTTTATAAATAATAACATTATTAATAATAGTAGATGGACCACGTTATTAATAATAAATAATAAATAATTACAACTGAAATTAAACTAACAGAACCTAAAAAAAATTAATACTTCTAATTTTTTTTTTTCTATACTGCTTCTTGTAGTCGATGAAAAATTGTATCTTAGTAATGAACAATTATTAATACATATAAAGATTTGATATATCAATTTTTATTGTGACCAGGTTATGTATTTCTTTAGAGCGGGTAACATATAAAAGCATATTCTTGGAAATAGACTAGAAATATTAAGAACCCGAAGAGTCCCTAACTCCAAAGGGTGCAGAAGGGGGTGAAAAATGCGTTTTTTAAAATTGTCTCAGAAAGTATTGTTTCTTTTAAATAAATTCCGTTTAGTTGGCAGCTGAGCCAAATACCTTCAGTTTGATTTTTGCTGATCTATTTATTTCTTACTTTCTATAAGTGGGCAACTAACTATTTACTTTATGATTCTGAAGGATCCCGACCTTGAGTTAGATAGTGGCATTTTGATATGCTACATTTCTTGTACGACTTTGTATGTTAGGTTGACAAATTAATAATAGGACCTTTATAAGATTATCTCAAGTCTATTTGTCAAAACATCGATCAGATTACACAGCCCCACAAAAAAAAAAGTTCAGACCAGCGAACCAGACCCATGTATCCCTATGTATTTTCGGTCGCTGAATCCGAATCCGAGGTCAAAAAAATTCGTACACCCCCAAAATCTTGAGCTAGAGCCAAAAAACACCCCTGGACTGGGGTAAAAAGAATATTAAGCTACGAGAATAGTTGTTACATCCTAATCTATCGAATTATAAAATTAAGGTTAAACAGCAGCGTACATGCAATAGATATGAAACACACCCCCAGTGGGGGGTGAAAACTAGCCCCCATTTATAAAAAAAATCGATCCAAAACAGCAGTGACTGTTGAAAAAGCTCGAAAGGTCTAAGTTTTGTAAAAGTGCATCAGATCTGACGTAATCTTCATAAACTGCCCCTATAGGGTTGAGAATAACCACCCTTAAGTTTAAAGGACACAAAACAAGAGAAAATGTAAAATCCGACAGGATTTCTATTTTGCGTAGTACTCTAAAATAGAACTAGAAACTTACGTACCATCAACGCCCTACAGTGTCAACCCTCAGATGGTGTGAAAACTACCCCCTATGTAAGATTTATCTATAAAAAGTTACAGTGACTTCTATAAAAATTCGAAACACTTACGTTGTGTGGAAGTGAGAAGAAACTAGACTATGTTCGGCGCTGTGCTTGAAAACCACCCCCATGGGGTTGCGAGATGCTACCCCTATATCCGTAGGACACTGGAAGTGTGCATCACGATTTTTGCTAATCATAGCATAAAAATGTAAATCCGGTTAGTTTCTCCCTGTTTTTCCAGCATCCTACGGATATAGGGATGGCATTTCGAAACCCCGTGGGGGTGGTTTTCAAGCACAGCGTCAAACATAGTCTCACTTCTACACAACGCAGGTGTTTCGAATTTTTATAGAAGTCACTGTAAATTTTTATGGATAAATCTTACATAGGGGGTAAAAAGGAACGACGTAATCTTCATAAACTACCCCTATAGGGTTGAGAACAACCACCCTCAAGTTTAAAGGACACGATAAAAACAATAAGACGTTAAATCCAACATGATTTATATTTTCATGGATGCTATGATTGGCTGAAATTGCGTAGTACTCTAAAATAGAACTAAAAACTTACGTATCATCAACCTCCTACCCCCACATAGCACAATCGGGATATGGGATGACAAATTGAATATACTGGATCATTGTATTATTTTGTTGATTTTACGAACATTTTTTTAGAAGAAAACAGGTGGCAGAGAATCCCACCAATTTTTACACTACATTTTTATACTGTAAGTTTTTAGTTTAGGGGGTAGTTTTCACACCCTCTGAGGGTTGACACTGTAGGGCGTTAATGATACGTACGTTTCTAGTTCTATTTTAGAGTACTACGCAATTTCAGCCAATCATAGCATTCATGAAAATAGAAATCCTGTTGGATTTTACGTTTTTTCTTGTTTTTCTCGTGTCCTTTAAACTTGAAGGTGGTTGTTCTCAACCCTATAGGGGCAGTTTATGAAGATTACGTTGGACCTGATGAAGTTTGTTATCACTTTAACATAATTTAGACATTTCGAGCTTTTTCAGTACTCATTGATGTTTTCGATCGATTTCTCACCCCTCCCTGGGGGTGTGTTTCATATCTGTTGTATGTACGCTGCTGTTTAACCTTAATTTGTATAATTCGATAGATTAGGATGTAACAACTATTCTCGTAGCTTAATATTCTTTTTACCCCAGTCCAGGGGTGTTTTTTGGCTCTAGCTCAAGATTTTGGGGGTGTACGAATTTTTTTGACCTCGGATTCGGATTCAGCGACCGAAAATACATAGGGATACATGGGTCTGGTTCGCTGGCCTGAACTTTTTTTTTTTTGTGGGGCTGTGTTACCGAAACCAACAAGATAATTCTATAAAGTAATTATAAAATTAAGAATCGATTGGAGATAAGACTAATATATCAAACAAAGTGTGCCATATAGAAGACAGAGACATTGCAGAGATCACTAAGCAAGTACAAACTTAAAAACGTTCTCATTTATTAGAGTTATGCGAACCTCACTGAGTGTCGAAATATACCATCACACGTTGAAGGAGATACAACTGGCGCCCCTAATAAATAAATATTGCCACATCGTTCATACAACCCGAGGTGAGTTCTTCTACAGTTGCACTTCTTTGGGTGGAGGTAAACTAAGAATTTTAAATATAGCCTGTGAAAAAGTAAAATTCACGTGTTTTATGATTTTTTAAAGAAATACTGTATATATTTAGGTTACAGAATTTATTCCAATTAAACTGTCCACACTGTATATTTATAGGTAAATGTTTTTACCAAATGTAATACCTCAAAAGTTAAGAAAGCACTCAAACAAATAATATATGTGATATAAGTGTGATTGGAAACTCCGTCCACATACTGAAAAATAAAGACAACCTGTTACTATATTTGTCTCGGACCCTACCTAGCTCTCAAGTAAAATGACTTTGTGATTGACGTCTTTTCGAGGCAAATCCCCAGAGACAAGCATCGCTCCGTAATTGAATGTAAGTTCGAGCAAATACATTTGGACTATACCGAGTATACTAAGTAACAATGAGAAAGCAGCCAAATCTATTCTCATAAGTTAATTTATTTAGAGGTAAACCCGGAGAACAGTGCCATTAGTAGGTTACCAAAGGAAAATTGGATTTTCTCCAGCCCTAGTATTTGCTAACCCAATTTATGCAACAACAGAAGTCCATTTAAACGCTTTGAACTGCCGTGAATGCAATCAATACCCGGTACACTGATTGCAAACCCACCGACCCGAAAATGTATTAAAAGTCTTGTTTGTCCTGGCTCGGTCTATTTTCTGCAACTTACGATGCCTGACAGACTTCTTTAATGTCAAATGTTACGTCACCACATACTGCTTAGCTAAAAGGAAACTAACAAATCTGATGGTTTCTTAAATATTAAATTAAGTTCCTTGAAGAATCCTGACTATCGGAATTCAATAACAATACTGTAGGACCAGACCATTTAATAATATTAAAATGTTTTTAACAAGATTATTATGAAACGATTGAAAGTTGCAAATGAACGTTGCCGAATACCTGTAAAACACGATAAACTACTATTTTCCACTAGAGCAGCGAAAAAGAGGTAAAATTTTGTTGTTTTTTTTATCAGCTTAGAACAAGATCAGACACAGTGGGTATTACCGACAACATCATTTTACACATAAAAACACAAAATACGACATTTTTTAGTGGTCACAGATATTCTTATTAAAAAAAAAAAATGTAAAATTTATTTTTTTTAAATCATGTTTTCTTGCATATCTATTGCCATATCTCAAAAATGAATTGAGCTATCGATGTGAACTTTTTTTTGTAATAAAACACACACTTAAGCGCTTCTTTCACTATATAGGATTGCTAATAAAAATGCCAAAAACATAGAACCTGAAAGTTTAGAGAGTACACCATCAAATTTTCACTAAGCGAGGAACTTTTTTGTTTTTGAAAATGTTGTGTAATATTCTATGAAGAAAATGAAGTCAATAGACTGAAAAAGTTTTTAGAAAAAAAATATTTTCATTATTAGCAATAGTTTGCAAGTTACGAATTTTTTAGTATGGAGGAATTGTCGAAGCGTATGCGCGCGGCACTTAAGAACAATAATGATTATGCATTGCGTGTAATGGAACTTTTCATTATTATTTTTTTATGTTTATGACTGTTTTATCACGTTTTAGAATCTGAAAGGATAACTTATTTTTTCCAGTGGCGCATTAAGGACTAAGGTTGAAGGCAAAAAGGAATTAAAAATCTTAAATAGAGTATCTGGGATAAAAATGCATTGCATTGGGATCTCCGAAACTATAAAAAATAATATTATAGTAAATGGAAAAAAAAGTTGCGCAACTAGGGGGGGGGGGGGCTAATAAAATTCCATAAACAGAAGTTTAGGAAAAGTAATAATTTTGGAGTGTTTTGATAAAAAGTAAACTATCGAGTTTTCCTTTTCTTGCGTTATTATTAGAGCTAAATAGAAAAGTCAGTTTCTTAAAGCACTTTTTTTTAACGTGGCAATCTTAATATTTGTATCCGACATTTCCTGTGTCAGAGTCCCTATCCGAAACTCCCATGCATTGCATTTTTACCCTAGATCCACACAATAATTGAGTAAACGTGTTATTTTGGCCTAAATTAGGTAACAAAAAAGAAAAAAATATCCTAAATTAAGTCTCTTTTAATTTCCGCAGCCCTAATTATAGAAACACTGTTTCCATGGCTTGTGCACAAGTTTATGGTTCTCCTCTATTACTACGCCACATAAAATCCACTCCATTTTACAATGAAACTTAGATTGCTTTTTTCTCTTAAATATTTTTTAGCAGATAATCCACGCACAATTGCACAATGGCCATACGTTCTATAATATAATACAAGTGGTAATTAGGGAAAGAATATCGTTACACATTTTACTTCCACATCCAGTGTATAGTATCAACAAAAATATTTTTGAAAATTTTTATTGTCCAAATAGGCTTAGAATGTCATGAAACGTCGAGATTTTAAGTTTGAGCAAAAAAAATTCTGTCTGTCGGTCAGTCAGTGTAACTTTTTTTGTGCGCACGATTACTCCGGAACCGTTTAAGATATTGACCTGAAATTTGGTACACGTACCTATGTATTTGAACGAGATCTGGAACTAGATTATTCCGTTAAAGGGTTCGGGGGTAAATAGGCAAATCAAGCAAGTAAGAGTCCATATTTAGTATATATAAGAGATATAAGGTCTTAAAATTTTTTTGGCATTAACCACCCTCATTACCAACTCCCCATTATTCAAGGGGGCGAAAAAAATAAAAATGTCATTTAGTGTGTGTACAAGAACCAAAGGCCTCAATTTTTTTTTACTTTATCCACCACAACTACCACCCCCCTCCCACCACCCTCAGCCCCACTACCGATGTGGCATATCACTTTATGGGTTTTTGGGGTAGACGATTTCAAATATTTTATTATTAAAGTTCCATAAACAATTATTTCCACATTCAATTTTTTTCGTTGTGAGAGACTTGGATAGAAGATCTGGATGTGGAAGTAGTGATTCCTTGGGCAGCGGTTGATTTGACCTTCGACGAAAACGAATAACGTTGATCGTACAGCGCCCTGAGACTAGTTAGTTTTAGTACCTAAACTATCAAAGACACAATAAGAATTATGCTATCAAAAACTTTTTTGGTCTTTTGGCTTTATTTTTTTCGCAGCATGTTATACAAAATTTCCAAAAACAAAAAAGTTTGTAGCTTAATAAAAATTTGACTGCGTATTTTCTGAACTTTCAAGGTTATCTAAGTTTTTAACATGCTTAAAAATGTTTTCATTGACAATACTATACACAGATAGAAGCGCTTAAGTGTGTGTTTTATAACAAAAAAAGTTCATGTGGATATCTCCATTCGTTTTTGAGATATGGCATTAGATGTTCAAAAAAACATGATTAAAAAAAATCAAAATTTCACACCTTTTTAAATATAACAATGTCCGTGACCACTAAAAAATGTCGTATTTCATGATTTCTAATGAAGATCGACCTACTTAACGAAACGGTATATATCTCAGTTTGTTCTAAAATTAAAAAAAAAACTCGAAAAGGAAGCGACTTTTCTCCTGTTTTTTACTCCACTACACACAAATTTCATTTCAAACAAATAAAGTGGTATGGTGAACACCCTTACTGAAATTGAGCTGGAACCATCATAGAGCAGTTAGGTGATAGTGAAATATATTCTGTGGATAAAATGCATCATACTGAATTATTGAATGTAAACTCATTTGATTTTAAACCAGTAACTCATAATAATATCAAAAAGGCCATAGACTTAATAAAAAACAAAAACAGTAAAGGCATCTAAGGCATAAATATAATTCTAATTAAAACTATTAAAAATTTGATTATATCACCATTATGCAAGCTTATAAACTTGTACATGAAAGAATCGTGCTTTCCAGATTGTCTTAAAGAGGCTATTGTAATTCCCGTATTCAGAAAAGGAAATGCAAATGATGCAAATAACTATAGGCCTGTGTCACTACTACCAATCTTTTCAAAAATAGTGGAAAATGCTTTTCAGAGCAAATAATAAACTACTTTGAAACCAATAATATTTTATATCATAAGCAATTTCGTTTTAGGAAATCAAAAGATACCACCTCTGCAATTCTCGATTTGATAGAACAGGTTTTGGGAGCTTTCGAGGGGCGGGAGCATGTGTGCACTATATTTTGCGTCTTAAGTAAAGCGTTTGACTGTGTCTCACACAAAGTACTGCTAAAAAAGCTAAAGAGGATATGTTCTGCCATAATAATATATCATTATTAAGATCATATTTAACAAATAGATTATCAAACGATTAAAGTAAATAATGCACATTCAAATAAAACAAAGAATAATATATGAGGTACCTCAGGGCTCAGTACTTGGCCCCTCCTATTTTTAATACATGTGAATTATTTTCCATATTCAAGTGACATACTGTTTGCAGAATATTTCGGTTCAAAACAAGAATATTGGACAACTTTTTGCAATGGCGTGTGACGCGGAGTCAAAGGCAGAACAGTGGTTTAAGTCAAATAGACTTACATTAAATAGAGAAAAAACAGTGCATATGATCTTATCATTGCGTAATAAAATAGGACACAGGAGTCAACAAAGTTCTTGGGAGTATATCTAGTTGACAAATTGACCTGGCAAGTACAAGTAGAAAACTAGTCAAAAAAAGCTAGCAAAAAACACATTTATCTTGAAAAATCTTGCAAACGAAGTAGGTGAAGAAGCTTTGAAAAATGCATATTTTGCACTAAACCCACTCTTTATTTTTCAATGCTGTTTTAGTTTGGGGTCAAGCATCGAACTGGCCTAAAATGTTTGCTCTACAAAGACGAGCAATACATATAGTATCTGGGTTAAATTATAAAGAAAACTGTAGAGAATAGTTTCGTAGACTAAAGATACTCACGTTACCCTCAATATTACTTCCACATCCAGTGGAAGTATAGTAACGACAAAAAAATTTTTAAAAATTTTTATTGTTCAAATAGGCTTAGAATGTCATGAAACGTCGAGATTTTAAATTTGAGCGAAAAAAAATTTCTGCCTGTCTGTCTGTCGGTCTGTCTGTCTGTAACTTTTTTTGTGCGTACATTTACTCAGGAACCGTTTGAGATATTGACTTGAAACACATATGTACTTTAACGAGATCTAGAACTAGATTATATTTTCATCTTGTTCCGTCGAAGGGTTGGGGGGTAAATTTGGGGTAAATAGGTAAATTAAGCAAGTAAGAGTCCATAAAATTGGTATTTTGGTATATATAAGAGAAGCTAAGGTCTCAAAAAAAATTTTGACATTAGCCACCCCATTACCACCATTATAAAAGGGGATGAAAAAAAATGTCATTTAGTGTGTGTACAAGAACCAGAAACCTCAAAATATTTTTTTACTTCATCCACCCCCCACTACCAGCCCCTATCGCCACCCCCGCCCCACTACCGATGTGGGGTATCGTTTTATGGGTTTTTGAGGTAGAGGATTTCAAATATTATATTATTAAAGTTCCATAAATAATTATTTCCACATACAAAATTTTTTCGTTGTGAGTGACAGAAAATCTGGATGTGGAAGTAGTGATTCCTTGGGCAGCGGTTTATATTTAAGAGTTGCTTTTGCAAGCTAGAGAGAACGTGTATCCTCAAAGTTTAAACACAGAATGTGACTACCATTATACTGCCCAAAAAAGGTAATAGGCAGTAAGTGGCAAATGTTGAAAAATTACATTTGTATTGATTATGAAAGAGCAGTAAGTGACGCAGCTTCTGAATTAATCCTGCTTTAAAAATTCCTATGTATAACCGAATAAAATGGATTGGCAAACATCAGTATGTGGCATTATTTTAAAAAATTGAGAGGTATAAGGCAGTATGTGCATGAACATCAATTATTGCGATTTACCTTAGTATGATATTCGCATTTTAAAATGTTGTATTTGGCCAAACGTCAGCATATGCATGAACTTTCACAGATGAAAAATTTTTCATTCCACTTTAAAATGTTCAGAGTTAATTACCTAGGATTAAAAAGCAGCTTTACGAAACTGCAGAACGAAGAATGTGACTATTGTGTCATTCAAGATCAACACTCGAGATTTCATTACTTACTGCTGACTTTTTCAATCAAGTTATGTGATTTTTTTTCTTAAATTAAAGAGTGCAACATTCCATTAATGTTAAAGAAAAACATTGTGATTTTTGTATTTATTTTACACCATAATTTTACTTTATTGCACTATTTTTACGGAAGGGCCATAAATTTTATTAAAGTTCGATTTATTCAGATTTGATGTTTTGTCACTTACTGCCTTTTACCTTTTTGGGCAGTATAGTACAAGACACAAAAACATATTAACAAGAAAAAAATAAGGGTCATGTTGCTAGAAAAAACTTCTTATTCATATGATGAATTTTTATCATATAATTTTAATAGAATATAATAAAATGTTCCGTTTGTTAAATTCCTGATGTTTTTTTTATACCTTATATGCTAGCGAGATATGTATGTGTATATATTTGTAAATTTAAATATTGACTTGTGCATATACCATTTTTGCATATAGCACCAATAAATTGATTGATTGATTGACTAATTGATTGATTGATCATTCAGGGTGATTTCCCGAGGCATGTAAACCATCTTGTTATATGTAGACCATGTTTTATTAGAATTTTTGAAGCAAAATGTTACTAAGGTATTTTTTTTTTAACTATTTAACGTCGGCCTATTTCCGCTACCAGGGCCTATCACCGACGCCAGGAGACGAGCTACCCCCAACCTGGAAATTTTGCAGAACCTCTTCCCTTAAGAAGAGTAGGGATCTTTTACTTGCCTAACATTTAATAGACAAGGGACCGCCTGCTTTACATCCCCTCCGAAGGATGGTATATCCACTACGTAATCCTCGTCTGAAATTACGTAACTTCCGAGTATACACTGATATACAAGCCTCTAGAAGGTGGGACGAGAGCGCTGTATTTCCCAAGTTGGAGCCCATCCAAGTACTAACCGCGCTCGACGTTGCTTCAACGGAATATCGACTAATATTCACATTGAAGTCGCCTCTACGCTCGCCCCTACTAAGGTATTTGATTAGGCACTTTTTTAGTTCTATTTTTTTAACGGTGCCCACTCTATATTTTTCATTAAAAGTGTATCTCATTCATTCGACAGCAGTAGCGTCAGCTACTTACCAAACAGTATCCTTCTGTCAAATAGTTTTGTAGTTATAGCGCCAACAGAGGGACAGTCGGATACCAAATCGACAGACATATAGACAGACACATCTTAATTGTATTAATATTTACATCGACTTAGTCAATTTATTAAAAAGAGTACATTTGCTTTTACAATACTGTAATGATATACTTTATGATTATACTCTCTTTGTAACTTCTTCTTTGCCTGGCTGTATGATACAACCCGTATTACCGTGGCCATTGACTGTAGTGTTATTATAGAGACGTCGATAAGCACAAGGTGAAAAGAATATCTTCCTGTGAATTCACCTCGTGTTTTCCAACTTATTATTTGGGCCATGTTAAGTTAAAATAGGTCATTATTTAGAGAGCTAAGCGAAATATAAACATTTATTTAAGTAATTGGTAATGGAAATGGTTATTTATGATATTTTTCGTGATACGGATATTTTTTATTTCGAAAAAACTTTTACACCGCCATATCTTCAAATCTAATTGAGCTATCGATCTGATTTTTTTTTAACAAGCGCTTCCAATGGTCTTTTTGTTTCTATCGATTATTATTTACTATTTTCTTTAAACAACAATGAACTTATTACTCGACTTATTACTTCGCTTCGAATGTACTCATATTTTGACTAAACGACAGACTTTTTATTTTTATGAATTTTCATATACAAGCAGCGAAGCAATTGAAGCCAAGATACAGGAGAAGTTTTTAAAAAAATCCATGTAGGACTTGTAATTTTTTATTTATGAATATTTTTTGAGGCAGTAGCATATGGCATACACCCGGCAGGAGTATGGCGTAAATTAACCGATTGACCTTTGAAATAACCTTTTTCAGTCATGTTTAAAACAATTTAAATCCTTTTAAATATGGTACACATAAATACGCAGTACAAGTTAATATCACAGACCGAATACAACTAAATAATTTTAGGAAACAACTGCAAACTGCACAAATTATATTTCCGAATCATTGAACTCGCAGAGATATATTGTTAGATGACGTGACGTCCAATATGAGTGTGTTCTCAGAAACGCTCTTTCTCCCGGATATTAGTCGGTGATTTAAATACTTTCCAGTTAGAAATTATGAAAAAAGATTTGATAATTGTTAATGTTTAACAACACTATATTAATATATATAAATTAATTTAAAATATACGGCACAAGCAAGGTGCCTATTTCATACAAATAAAACATATTTATCTTCACATAACCTTGGGACAATTACTATTTTTTTCCATCTGGATCCTGTTCGCAGAATATCAGTATATCGAGTAAGTGAAATCGTGAATCCGACATCAATATAACATCGGAAAACGTGAGGAAATTCCCTTCGGTAACACAATTTAGGATGGGTGACAAATTTTTGCACGGCTGATAATAAAGACCATACTAGGATTACGTATATTGTATATGAGTCGCTTCGTCATTTTTTCTTTACAACATTTCCTACAAAATTCAATTTTAGTCCATGGAAGAAATATAATGAATAGAAATGTTGGATTCTTGATTATAAATTGGATTTATATTTTTTATTTACATTTATATCTATTTCTGTAGAGTCCATATAAACATATAAATACCGTGTGTTAAATAGGAAAGTGTCCAATTTCTTATTAATATAAAAAAATTGTTATACTGCAGTGAATCTAACGCAACGTTCAATTCCCACAAGAGGACATTTGTATTTGTAAAAACAGTAATTTAGAAGTGATTACAAACATGTGTTATACAAGCTGCATTATACAAGCTCGTTACCAAAATAATCATCAACCGTCTCACCAAAAACTTCGACTATTCTACCAACCTGTACAGCAAGCTGGATTCGGAAAGGAATACAGCACGATATACCACATCCAGGCAATTCGCACGCTGATCGAGAAATGCACTGAATACAACGTCCCACTCCACCTGGCGTTCGTCGATTACCAGAAGGCTTTCGACTCTGTGGAGATCTGGGCAGTTCTGCATGCGATGGACGCTGCGAGAATTGACCCGAGATACTCGATTCTCATCAGAGATATATATGAACTCTCCACGTCAAAGCCGGCGAAGACTCCGGGAGGGAGGAGTCGGACAAGGTGACACTATCTCGCCAAAACTGTTCACCCTGGTGCTGCAGGACATGTTTAAAAACCGGATCTGGGAGAGGAAAGGCGTCAATATCGATGAGAAGTTCCTGAGTAACCTACGTCGCTGAAGAGTATGTGTGCCTCGTCTACAACATCAAGCTTAACAAGGAAAACCAGACCGCAGAAGTTACCAAGCGAATTGGCCTGACGTGGGCGGCTTTTGGAAAACTCGATCACATCCTCAAAAACCGCCATAAATGGCGCTGGGCAGAGTACGTCTCCAGGGATGACATCAAGTGAACGAAAACCATAATGCAGTGGCAGCCCAGAGAAACTAGGCAGAGTGTGGGGCGACCCCCAACTATATGGAGGGAAGATGTCCAGAGGAACGCCGGCAAGAACTGGATTTTGAATGCTCAGGACAGACAGCTGTGGAAAAACATGGAAGAGGCCTATGTCCAGAAGTTGACCAAAGCAGGCTAAAGAAGAAGAAGAAGGAGGAGAAGAAGAAGCAGTGATTACAAAATGAAACGGAGGCAAATAGAATGGGTTACTTATGGCCTGCTGTACATAATCTATGATTTTTAAGTATTAGATTTGTCTATTATAACAGGAAATGCTAGTGATTTTTCTAAGGCTACGTTTTCAACTATCTTTGTTAAATACCTTGAACCGTACATTGTAAACGCATATTTACATTTACTTTCTGATTCTATTTTGTCATATTCATCTTCATAGACGTAGATGCATGATTTTCATCTGACATTGCGTAATTGACAGTTCTTTTTCACTATTTTTAAATGTTTTAATTATTATTTGCGTATTTATCAGTTATTTTCATTACTACGTAATTTACATCAGTTATCTTGCGGTAGGTAATTGTAGAGACAAAAATAATGTAGGTTAACCAATATTTTTCTAATTTTGTTTTAGTGGTGTGTTCTTTGTAATGGCCGAGCCAATAGCTTTTACGCCAGAGCAAGATGCGTTCATTTTGATGGCTCATTTTCGGAGTGCCAATATACCTAAATAAGGCATATGGATCTGAAGCATTTGAATAGATTCTATGAAATCATTCCATAGATAATCCCTTGTCAAAGTATTAGTCGTGATGCGCTAAATTGTTTTGTGATTTTGTCGAAACGGTTTAGGTGTGTCGTCAAAATTGAATCGCTATTCTGATAGCAATTTTTTCTGTACTTTCTGAATCTGCTAATAGTTTTTCAGAAATGCGATATAAACATTTACTTTTTCGTCAAAAACGAGGAGGGCAGATTTTTTCTGAGTCCGGACCTGGATTTTTTAAAACCAAGTATTCTGACAAGTCCCAGCTGAGGACGTTACTGATAAATTTCATTTGATTGCATCCAACCGTTGCAGAGATATAGCTCTTTGAATTTTCAGACCAAAAACTGTATCTTCTTAACCGGTGGCGAAAACATTTTTTTCGTTGGTGATCTAGACTCGCCTTGAAGTGTTCTATCTGCCATTAGCCATGGCACGTTCCTCGCGAATCATTCTGTATATGTCCGTGATATTTTATTTACACTAGCATTATAAATTTTTAAGTTTACTACTTTATATATTTTGTTATACTCATTTTAATTCGCCCATCCTGCGAAAGAGATTGTATTTATATTTCATTTTATTACTTCCATATTCTGTGGAAGTATGGTAATGCAAAGAAAATTTTTATTATTCAAATGGGCTTAGAATGTTATGAAATGTCGAGATTTTAAGTTTGAGCAAAAAAAAACTGTCTGTCGTTCTATCGGTCTGTCGTTCTGTCTGTAACTTTTCTGTAACGATTACTCTCGAACCGTTTAAGTTATTGATTTGAAATTTGGTACACGGTACACTTGTGTATTTTGAGGAGATCTGTAACTAGATTATATTTTGATCTTATTCCGTTGAAGAAAGTTTGGGGGTAAATTGGTGTAAATGTGGGTAAATAGGTAAATCAAGCAAGTAAGAATCCATAAAATTGGTATTTAGTATCTAAGAGAAGCTAAGGTCTCAAAAAAAATTGTTCATCACCCCATTATTAACGGGGGTAAAAAAAATAAAATTGTGATTTAGTGTGTGTTTTTTTTCACTTTCCAAAAAGTCTAATAATTCAATGAATATGTTTATAATGTTTACTCTAGTTTAACCCAAGTTTCTCTCAACAACAGAAATACAATTTATTGTTATATTCCCTAGTTTCTTTTAGGCGTATTAAGGGTATCATTACTTTCAAATCATTTTTTGTTTCATAGGTTTTAAGAATTTTTAAATTTTGTAGCTGACATATTCGGATAAGTTAATATTTATTTCTGAGAAGGAAATTATGATAATAATGGAACTAGGACGGCATATTTCCTAGGCTATGCTGTTCGTACTATCGCATCCATCCCATCCAGATGTTTTATCTGCATACAGCATTCATTTATACCTCGATTAAATTCTCGCTGTGCTTTAGCAATCTCCGAGATTGATCAACCGCGTCTCGAACAAACAGCTTAAATGCCGAACTTGTTTATCTCCGGAAATTGCTTTTAGCGATATTTTCAAAACTAGTATTCACACAACAGAAACCATATCGGTTAAGTGTTTGCAGAGACGACGCATAATTGTTTTTGTAGAACAGCTGGCTGTCGATTAAGTTGATTTTTAGCTTCTGTTTATGAAGTCGAATTAATTTAAATATACATAGAAACGTGTACTCCCATGCCATTCCTTATAGCCCGTCGGGAAGAGCGCGAAAAGCCTTCTCTTTCTTGACCCACCCAATACTAAAGTATAACCAGATGGGACTTTCACTGCTTATTAAAGCATATTATTTTACATAGGAAATCAAAATTGACTACATTTTCCATTGGTCAAGACCGACAATATAAGAAAAAAACTAAAAAAAAAAAGATAAAGTTAGACAAGCCATGATAAGTTAAGTGTCCGTGCCTTTGCAACCTTTTTGCGTGTGGTTCCTTCCAGTGATGTATCTTTGCGTAAGATTACCACAAAAAGTTTTGACCTTAAAAACTTCATAATATCTGGATATATTTTCTTATTCAAGTGAACGAATTTGTTTGTATTTCACATATATTGTAAATCTACTCGTGACAATTTATTAATGATATTTTCAGGAAAACTTTTCATGAAAAAAAAAATTGAGGCTTTTGAATTTTTTGAAAAATTTAAATGCATACTTACATGTTAAAGACACCCAACATTTTTTTTATTAATTATACACCATACAATAAGCTACAACATTTTCAAAAAACTCTATAGAACGTAGTCAAATTGAAAAAGATATTGTCAGGAACATAAAGGGATTTTAATGCCATGGGTGTATGAAGAATTTTATGCACCTTTTAGCTTTAATTCAGTTTCTAAGCCATTAAAAGATATTTTCTCGTTTTATTTTCTTCAATTTCCCGCTCTGAATTAATTTTTTAATATTGCACAAAAGGAATTTATGGAACTGACAATTCGAGGTTTTGCCGGAGGCGCCGCGTGTTATAACATGACTTTAATTTTCATATTTTGAAGTTCATGATATAGGCCAGGCTAGATAAGGGTTGGACAAACAACATAATTCGTTACAGCAAACTGATAGTGGAATATTGTAGAACATATCATAACTAATGAATGAAAAATAATCCGAACCACCTGCGATTATCTGGGGGGACATGGGGTGGGCTTTTAGGGGGGGGAAAACGGTTTTTTACGATTTATGGCTTAACTACGCATCCTATCGAAAAAAGTTAAATATGAAAGTTGTAAGTAATAAAGAGGTCTACAACTCCTGTGGAAAGCATTTTTATCCTATTTTTCGAGATACACCTTTTTTCGGTTTTTTATTTTTTTCTTCCACAAAAATAATCCGATTTAGCTCAAACTTGGTGAAAATATACCTTTTGGTGTTCCACATAAGCACTATTTTTTTTTGGAGCAGAATATTTAGCTGTTGTTGTTTAATTCAATTAGAAAAAAAAAAGTGAAATCTTCAATAAAACTATTTGCCCGGACAGGGCTCATTTTTTTTGTTTTTACTTCTACTTTCAATGAATAAAAAAATATATATACTGCAATGGAAAAATTTGCCGGAAAATCGAAAGTTCCGAAAAAATGCCTTTTTTCGTTGTATGTTTTATAATTATTGTCAAAAATTTGTTATTATTTATTAAAATTAATATAATTTTGCAATATCAATGTATGCTACAAACAATAAGTAAAATAATTAATAATCAATTACATTCCTCAACCACGTTTGAATTATTAAACAAACAAAAAAGTATGATCTTGATTTCTATGCCTTCTATTTTAACATTATTGGTACGGCGTATAAATGACCGCATTTTTATTTATTCAATAATCTAAATATATTTACTTTTAATTTTGATTGTTAATAACTATATATATATATATATATATATATATATATATATATATATATATATATATATATATATATATATATATGTATATGTAGGTACTTATATAAATCAAAACTTAATGAAGAAATGAACAGTATTCAGAAAAACCATAATCTAGAACATGATAGAAATTTAAATACAGAACACGACACGCATTGAAAATCAGCTAGCGATATTTATTAAAAACCACTTATGAATTCAGTAATTTATTCTTTATATATTTACGGAATTTGACAATGGAAAACGTTTTTGCAGATTTATCAACACTATTATAGTATTTTACAGCATTGTATGTGAAAGATTTTTGGAAAGAGCAGATGTGTGCATAGGCATTGTATAATTTTCTATATTTCTTATATTAACAGCATGAACGTGATTTCGTGGTATAAGTTTATTCTTAAGGTGCTCAGGTTCGGAAGTAAGTGTTAAGCGATGGACAAGCATTAAAAGATTGAATTTCCAAGTATCATCTATTTTTAACCATTTCAAGTCTTTAATTTTTGAACTTATATGATCGTATTTACGCAAATTAAAAATAAAACGACAACAAGTATTTTGAATCTTTTATAATCTATTTTTGTTAACAGTATTTAGAAAAGGATAATACATAGTAAGACAAAAGTAAAAAATAGTCAAAACAATTGTTTCTCAAAGCTTTTTCTTAATATTATAATTTAAAACATACTTATTAGAATATAATAATTTTAAACGTAAATAAGATTTTTTAATTAGGCTATTTACATGTTGTTCAAATCCCAATTTATGATCAAAAATAACTCCTCAGTTTTTAACTTCTTCTTTGTAAGGTATATTTTCATTATTGATCATTATTGTCATATTGTTGGTTAACTGTGCATAATGGTTTTTGGAGCAGAATAATACGACGGCAGATTTAGATGGATTTAAAATAAGATTATGACTCACGCTAGAAGTATAAATTGACATGAGGTCCGCATTAATATGTCTAGCTGCAAGATTATAGTTGTCTGGATGAAAACTATGAAACAGTTGTGTATCGTCAGCATAAGTTTGCATATTGCAGTGTTCAATATGAAGATAAAAATCAGACATGTGAATTAGAAACAAGAGTGGTCCCAATATGGAACCTTGAGGTACCCCAGATTTAACCAACCTAGCCTCAGATTGACCAAATTTGGTACGCACTATTTGGTATCTATTATACAGATATTATGTGAAAAATGATACTGCATTTTCGTTGAAACCATAATATTTTAATTTTGCACACATTAATGCGTGATTAACACAGTCGAATGCTTTCGAGAAGTCTAATAATATGAGTGCGCTTGCCTGATTTTTATCTAATTGTTTTACTAGGTCGTCAGATATATTTACTAGCGCAGTAGTACAACTGTGCCCTGTTCTAAAACCCGATTGATTTACTGGGAAAAGTTCATTTGAGGAGAAATATTTTTCAACTTGAAGATACACTATTTTTTCTAAAATTTTACTAAGGACAGGTAGTAAACTGATAGGTCGCAATACTTGCCCTTTCTAAATGAAGCAAAAAATGTATGTCTTATTTTTGACTATAAGATGCGTTACACGGAGCATGTGGCAGTTTTATTAAAAAAAGCATATTACGCACTGAAAATGTTATATTCTAATATAAGTATTTTAAATTTCGCAAAACGATAAAACCTCATTTCCTCTCTCTCCAAATTTTATAAGATAGCAATTGGTTTTATATGTACAAATGTATGTGTATATGGGTATATATACACATATTTGCCTTTTCTTAGTCTTTAGTTTTATGTTTAATTCTATACTATGTTTAGTTTTGTTTTACTTAGATTAGACTTAAATTATATTTAAATTATTATAATGTAAAAGGTTAAGTTGAGTAGCTATTAAGCTAGACTTAGTTTAGGAATATGCTGTGTAAATGTATTCCTAAATAAAGCCATTTTATTATTATTATTATTTTTTTTTTTCGCGTGCGCGATGCTGGACAGTTCTCCCGTGTCTCCGACATTCTCACGGGAGAAGCGCCAGCGAATTATCCACAGCCGCTCTCCGCCTCCCGCAGTTAGTGACTGTAGATGCCAGATTCGTGTGCCCTAAGAAGACGAAGGGACCCCAGGATAACTGCCTTCTGCATTTGGCCTGCCAACCACTCGGCTGACTTTTGGCAGGCTGGTATAGCCTTTAATTCCGAGAGCAGCGTAGGCCTCATTCCACCAAGTACACCGATTATCAGGACGACCATCTTGACCGAGTAGTCTGGGTATAGCACTCGGAGCTCATACCGGAGATCTCGGTATTTAGTCCGTTTTTCTCCCTCCTTCAAGATGATGTTTGTCTCGGCAGGTGCCGAGAACTCGATATTATTATTATTATTGTTATTATTATTATTATTATTATTGTTATTATTATTATTATTATTAATTGTATATTTACTACAAAATGTAAATATATTAAAATTATGTATTAAAAAGTACATTTATTATTTTTACAAAAAATTATTTATATTATGTTTAATATAATTAAAATTAACGAAGCAAGTTTTACCTAGTTTATACAATTTAAAAGTTATTAATAATCAAAATTAAAAGTAAATATATTTAGATTATTGAATATATAAAAATGCGGTCATTTATACGCCGTACCAATACCGTTACAATAGAAGGCATAGAAATCAAGATAATACTTTTTTGTTTTTTTAATAATTCAAACGTGGTTGAGGAATGTAATTAATTATTAATTATTTTACTTATTGTTTGTAGCATACATTGATATTACGAAATTATATTAATTTTAACAAATAATAACAAATTTTTGACAATAATTATAAAACATACAACGAAAAAAGGCATTTTTTCGGAATTTTCGATTTTCCGGCAAATTTTTCCATTGCAGTATATACATTTTTTTATTCATTGAAAGTAGAAGTAAAAACGAAAAAAATGAGCCCTGTCCGAACCCTATCGGGCAAGTAGTTTTATGAGGAATCGCAGTTGAAAATTTTACTTTTTTTTTTTTAAATTGAATTAAACAACAACAGCTAAATATTATGCTCCAAAAAAAAATAGTGCTTATGTGGAACACCAAAAGGTATATTTTCACCAAGTTTCAGCTAAATCAGATTATTTTTGTGGAAGAAAAAAATAAAAAATCGATAAAAGGGTTTTTTGCGTGTATCTCGAAAAATTTTGAGGTTAGGATAAAAATGCTTTCCACAAAAGTTCTAGAGCGCAGTCTACTTTATTACTTACAACTTTTATATTTAACTTTTTTCGATAGGATGCGTAGTTAAGCCATAAATCGCAAAAAACCGTTTCTCCCCCTAAAAGCCCACCCCAATTCCCCCCAGATAATCGTAGGTGGTTCGGATTATTTTTCCTTCATTAGTTATGATATGTTCTACTATCAGTTTGCTGTAACGACTTATGTTTTTTTTTAATTTTGATACTTATCTAGCCTGGCCTAATATATTATCGGGCCATTAAAAAAAGTACGTTCGCTTTCAGTGGTTTCAAAGTTGGTTTCAAAACTCTTCTTTCTCCCGCCAGATCCGCTCCAGTGATAGTATTTAAGTTAATTTTTAACACATATTCTACTAAAATATTGACTGAGTGCCATAATCGAATTATCCTGCGATATATAAATATCATTAAAAATAATATTATATAAAATTGTTACTCACCATAATCCGAATCATCAGAAAAATCATCCCTGTCGTCCATTTCTAAGTCGGTAAAACTGGAATCTGTATCGGAATCGAGTGTGTTATTTTCTCCGCATGTGTTATTATCCTTACACGACGGTGCATTGTCAAGATGCTCGCTAGTCCTGTTCCTGGCCGTCTGCTCCTCTCCTGACAGCTTGTTATAGTCCTTACGTGCCGGACGACTTTCTGGAAAATATGGGACGAGTTAAGTAGACTGTGAATATTAAGCCGACGGCTTAGTCCGGGAAATAGCTACAGAAATTTAAGGCGATTTCATTAACATTTTTTTAACGTTATTCTATTATTTCTTTGTCATAAATAGTGAAAATGGCTCTGGGACAAAGGTCGACAGGAACGTTGCAACTATGTAAAAAAAATAGAGTCATTGACCGAAATTATTAACGATGATTTTTTTATGAATTATGGACATCAAGAAATATCCGAGAAAGCCTGTCTGTTATCATACTTGCGAGACAAAATGTATCTTCTACTTGAACAAGTATGTTAAAAAAAACGAGGTAGTTTGACTTAAATCATTAACGTTGGAACTTCTTGTATTAATACTTTATAGTATAAAATATGAGAAAAACGTAATCTGCCAATCTTTCAGGGAGACAAATGCTATCTGCCTGCCAAAGGGATGAACGCATTGGCGAGCCACAAGCGCAGTCTACTTTACCGATTGACTTGAAACTTGCATGAATTTGCGGAAATATAATACGTTTAAAAATATACAAATCATAGTTTAAAACAATTAAAAAATAGTGGCTTTCTCACTGAAATCATTTATGTTATAAATATTTTCGAAGACTTTTTAATTTTAATGTACTAATGTTCTCCTTATTAAGTATTATCTCAAAGTAAGTTATTAAAATATTATGTTATAATTTTAACAAGTACTTACTTTTAAAAATTACTTTTAAATAACATGTAGTGTTATCTATAAGGTTACAATTTTACGATATCGTGAGTGCGCAGTAATTCAAATTGCTTTGTCTGACTTTGTCTTAAAGTTTATAATTATATTATAAAACATTTTACTTTTTGTAGAAATTACTAGTGAAATTATTTAAACTAATACATAATTACTAAACAATTCGATATCATGCTAAGAAATTAATAGTTATTTAAGGGAACATATATGTTTGGAAATCACTTAATCTTTTTATTATTAATATCAGTAATTATAAAGTATACCTAGCATAATATATGAAATGTTATGAAAAGCAAACATTGAATTATAATAACTTTTTGTATTTCAATATTTTTTATAGCAGAAGAATTAAGAAGTAAATGCTTTTATATCGATTTAATTTATTAATATTATGGTAATGAAATATTTATACATTAATTATATAAAGTGATAATAGAACTAAATGAAAGTCCACTCTAGTACTGTCGTGAGCAAAAAAAAATAGGACAACTATTTTTTTCTAATATAAATCTGTCTCTATTTGAATATTATGTAATGAGTAGCCGAAATAAAACAGTTTGTAAACAAATCGCACTGTAAATAAATCGCACGGTAAACAAAACGCACGGGACACGCAATTATAGTTGGCTTATATGGCTGACGCGGGGTTTAAAAAAACAAATGCGCCTGCGTAATTTTCAAACGCTGTCAAAACTGACATAATATTTGTTGAATAATATTGTTGACAAGTAAACTAAATCCAGATTTTACTAAATAAATATGATCGTAGGTAAAGTATAGTACATAATTCGAGTTGTAAAGCAATTACGCACTCATGGAAATACGCACTCCCCGCTACGCGGCATCGTGCGTGACTTTTCCATTCGTGCGTAATATGCTTCTTACAACACTCATTACGTAATATACTATTAAGAGGAAGGGATCCCACTTGTCGCCACCCCTAAAAGTCGCTCCTGCCACGGTTCTACTATTCAATCTGCTTACAGAGAAAAAATAATAGGGATGGGGCGGTACAAAACGAATGTCAATTATGCGCAGATCATAATTCCAGGCGTTTCTTATTTTTTCTCAGATAAAATGTTCTTGATAATAAAAATAAATATTATAGAGCAACCAGTAAACATCATGCTAGAAAAATGGGTTACATGAAGACAAACATGTAACCACTTATTTGGTGATTGATTTTTCCTGGTTATTTATAACAAACAGGTTTTTCAACATTTTAAAGTTTCCTGGTACTACAAAAATCTTAATATTGCATTTCCACCATACTTTAGGAAACAATCAATTTTTTTGATAAACAATAAGCAAGAAATGTTACGTTTTTATGTTTGGAACAAAATCTAATTGAATAAATCCATATTTTTTCACTAACATGATTGCACTTTTTCAGATTAAAATGGACGACATTGTTTTAACAATATGAAAATAATGAGTAAAAAAGAAAGAACAAATAAACCAAATATTAAATACAATTCATGTTTGAACATCTCGAAACATCCTTATTTTCAATACTAATTGAAACAGGAAATTTTATGTGAATATAAAGTACTATATTTTCGTAAATTCATGCAAGTTTCAAGTCAACCAGTGAAGTACACTGCCTTACTCTCATGGCGCCCCAACGCATTCATCCCTTCGGACATCTAGTAGATAGTAGAAGTTTCAACGCTAATGGTTTAGGTCAAATTACTTAATTTTTTTTATATATTTATTTAAGTAGCAGACGCATTTTCTCCCGCAGGTAAGATGGCAGACAGGATTTTTTCTAGCATTTCATGATGTCCATAATTCATAAAAAAAATTTCATTGTTAATGATTTCAGCTAACGACTCTATTTTTTTGCATATTTGAGACCTTCCTGTCGAGCATCGTCCTGTTACATGCAGACTCTCCATTTACCAATTAACAGGACATATACTCTGCGAAAAATAAGTTAATAAAATCACTCAAACAAAAACAGTTGCTAGCTCCCGGTCTAGTGACAAACACAGTAGCCGCCAATTTGGAGTGAAATATGACGGCCGGTAAAACAATTTCCAGTCTTTTAAAGTGAGCCACGTGGATATGCTTAGAAGCGTGCCCTCGTAACTGTACTACTTCAGAAAATTGGCAAGATAATTGCTTTCAGTGCTTTTATTTATTTTATTGCAGGAATAACAGGTCTGACACTTCGCAAAAATGTTATTAGGGCACCCTTATACATATGTGAGTGTTCTCGACAGCAATTTGTTCCCAAGGTACAACAATACATATATCAATTTAGTTAAATATACCTACGCGGGATGTTAGGGAAATTCTTCTGAAACGGGTGGTAAAGAAAAGTCTAAGAGGCAATAAACTCTTGATATATTTTTTTAATTGACGACGCTAATTCAATTAGGTTAGTATAAAGTGACCTATTAACAGCGGTGAAATATTAGCTGTATCAATATTGCATGATATCGCCCACAGGTGGATGAAGATAGCATGCTTTTTATATAATTTTGCACTACCTGTTTAATTCTAATTCAAAACTAGAAGTAAACATTATGCTCCTCGCTGGTTTACTGACGTTTTTATATAATTGAACGTTCTTTTAGATACTTTTTGCAGTTTTTTGAAAATTAGTTAACTTTTTAACTATAGTTGCAATTTTTAAATTTTAGTAATGTCCCAGTTTGTGTATTATAAAACATATTTATTTTTATAAAATCTGATCAACTATTACAATGCTCTTCATATACTTCATATACATATTTAATATACATATTTTTCTTAAATGAAATCATGTGGAATAAAAGTTATCAAATGTGAATGATTGTTTAATTCCCCATTCCACACATCAACCTCATTGTTTGTAGGTACTTATTCAGAGGAAAGCAGCCTCCTGCAATCAGGCCTATTATGTTATTTTTTTCTATTGAGCTCAAGCAACCATTTTGAACCAGTTGAAGGTGCCTTTACATGATTGACCCCATTCGGGGAGCTTAAGCCCAATAGTCGTTGAATTGTGCCATGGCCTCGCTAGCAGCTCTGAATGAATCAGATTTCTTGGCAAATCGAAGGCTGGCTTAGGGCTAGGGAATAGTAATTTATTTCATACTGTCCGGTAAATGACTATTTCCCGGACTCATTTGCGGCCGGTAAATAGAACATTACAGTATCTGATACCGTAATGTGTTACTTGCGAACATTACGGTATCTGATACTGTAATGTGTTACCTAGCAACGCTATCATATTATTGTTTTTAGTAAGCAAGTTTTGACTTTTAACTTTTTCACCTAAAAGTATAAGAAATAAAATATTTAAATACACAGTTTTAGCAATTATTTATTAACACTATTTTCGAATGCTTTTCAAATTATTTCAGAATTTCTCTCCTTAATATCGAATACGTGGAATGAAAATCGTAGACGATCAAATGTTTATGTTTCATATAATATAATACCTTGAGACAATTCGATTTTTCGTCTTGTTTGACAGAAGGCTCTAAAAGAGCCTCTTGAATTTTCCGGAACAACATTTTATCATCCGCTTCTAAAGTACAATTACGAAGTAAGTCAGTTAAGTACGTTAAATGATGATGACGATTAATATCACGAAATTCTACAAAAACTGAGTACACCTTTTTGCCATTTTGTTGAAAAACGAGGATATAATAATATCTATTAGGTTATTCAATATCTATAACAAAAACAACTGTCATAATTCAAAGAAACACACAAGAATGGAGTCATAGCCAACTATAAAAATGCGTCCCGAGAAGTATTTTATTGAAGAAAATCATTCACCGCTATATAGCGTTTTTTTACTGTAAAATATACTTTCTACCAACTTTAGTAAATGAAGAATGTTACATAACTATAGATTAGGCTTCTACTTACAAAATTTATAATATTTTGCTTAACTAAAGTTGGTAATTTTTATTTTATTTGAACTTATATTAATTCATATTGATACTATTGTGAAGTAAGCATTTTGGCCCCTACCACTACCTATGAAACATACTTTTCTACCAATTTTAGTAAATGAAGAATGTTAGATAACTACAAATTAGGCTTCTACTTACAAAATTGTTAATATTTTGCTTAACTAAAATTAGTAATTTTTATTTTATTTTGATTAAATAAAGCTCTCTAGTTCTAAAGTTCTTTATTTTGTTTGGAGCCAATATACAGATTATTTAATTTACACTAAATGTGATGATTTTTTCTGGATAATTTTCCGGTTGCTTCAACACATTTATTTTAAGTCTCCTCCGAAATCTCCATAATACAAAACAATGCAAAAATTATGGTTTTATTTAGTTGACAGTGACAAGCTAGAGACAATCATAATTAGCTATGGAAAACAATGGCTATAACATCGTTACGGTGATGCGATTGTCAGATTACGAACTAATATTTCTCAAATTTCAATAATCATAACTTTTTATTCATTTTAAAAAGGATTTACTGGACAGTATGAAACAAAATATTATACGATACACGTCCGGTAGGTTTCATTACAGTACTCGTTTATATTTCGGACTCGGCTCCTGCGTCGCCTCGTCCGTAAAACAACTCGTACTGTAATAAGTCACCTACCGGACTTATAACGTAAATTACTATTACGTTATAAGTCCGGTAGGTGACTTATTACAGTACGAGTTGTTTTACGGACGAGGCGACGCAGGAGCCGAGTCCGGAATATAAAAGAGACACCTACCGGACGTGTACCGTATAATATTTTATTTCATACTGTCTTTATAATCCTTTTTAAAATGAATAAAATGTTTTGTTTATTGAAATTTAAAAAATATTAGTTCGTAATCTAAGAATCGCATCACCTTAACGATGTTATAGCCATTGTTTTTCCTAGCTAATTATGTTTGTCTTTGGTTTGTCACTGTCAAATAAATAAAACCATAATTTTTGCATTGTTGTGTAATATGAAGATTTCGGAGGAGATTTTAAATAAATCTGTGGAAGCAACGGAAAAATTTATCCCGAAAAAATCATTAGATAGATATCAAAAAGAATATGGATTATTTTGTCAGTGGAAACAAATAATATAATAGTGTTTCTAGGTAACACATTACAGTATCAGATACTGTAATGTTCGTAGGTAACACATTACGGTATCAGATACTCTAATGCTCGATTTACCGGCCGCAAATGAGTCCGGGAACAGTGTGAAATAAAGGAGTTTTGAAGTCTTCTCCAGACAAACGGTTTGCTTATTCATTGTCCTCCATGTCACTGTATTCGGCCACCGATACGAGTTTGACTGAGTTGTGTTTGTTTGACACAAGGGCCTTCAAAGCCTGGCTGTCACTGCATATATATAAACATGTTTGTCAAGAAAGCCTTTTCTGAGATTTTTGCTTGCACACAGTAAGATGGCATATACAGTAGTATATGCCATCTTTCATAATTATGTGTCGCTTTTACACAAGCGACTCCTTATTATGAAAGGCTTCTGGAAGCGCCACCATATCAGGTCGGCGTATATTATGAAGAGTTTTTCTACAGCAATATACATCCAGAATGTCGTCTTTGGACTTACTCTCCATTTAGGATCGAAGATACGTTTGCACATCCATACGGATGCGCATATTTTACCCGTTTGAACTTCCACATAGCCCGCGACAATTTGGAGTCTTAAAGTTGTCCCCAGAGATCTCACCGTACGAGAAAGACTCAAATGTGTACCCATAAGAGAAGCTGAACGTTTATATTTACTGATCGAATTTTTTCAAAAACAACGAACTTATTCGTTCAGATTACACTAACGGTGTCTCTAAGAAAACTCAGAGATCATGAACACCTCACTCAAGCCAACGTTGAAAGTCTTCTTGTAATACCTTAGTATTCTAATGAAGCTTGCCAAATTTTGAAAGGCTAATACGTTAAATTTACGATTCCCACGTCAACAATATAGCCCAGTCGAATTTACCCACAAAAAGTTAAAAACTGAGTAAACTATTTTTTAATGTGTGAGTTCATGAAAATGTGCAGAATAATATCCTGAAAAGTTTACATTTAGCTCGGATGCAGAACATAAAAAAAAGTGAAAACAAATTTTTTTTCATCCATTTTTTCAAAATTTTGAAATTAAGTCAAGCTAGAAAAAAACAAAAAATACAGATGGATAGATCACGTATTTATGAACAAGAAATGTGCTAACAACATTTATCGCTAAAGCCACGGTTTTCTCAGAAAAAAATAGTCAAGTGTAACGTTATAACTCTCAGCGAGATCCATGCGTGCGCGCGCTTGAATACGCATGACTATGACACCGACGTGCGACGCATTGAATTACATGTCACTAAATCAAAATTTGTTCAGTCTATATGAGTGTTGGTTCATTTAAAAGATGAAAATTGTAGCTTTCTGATGCTTTTTTGTTTTAAACAAAACAAGCAAAGGATGGATGGGAAAAATATACTTATATATATTATCACGCCCGAACTCAATCGTCGCAAAAAAAAAATATAAAAAAATAAAAGCCCTTCAAAAAAATTCTTTCTTCATTGAGAACTGTTAAAAAGCATGTACACTTCATGATTATTATGGTTTATTAAGTTGTAGTAACGTGGATTAAAAAAAAGTACATCTCAAATCATTTTAATTTAATTGCTTGATGATTTTCTTGATAAATATTGGAGGCTGTAACTTGCCGAAAAATTGAGCCATGGGAAAAAATAAAATATCACTATTTCGGAAAAAATGTATACTATTCGAATGTTCAAACACAAATTCGTTTACTTTTATGCATTTTTTCGAAAATATGATTAATTATATCATGATAAGAAATTGCGATTGTCGCGATCTCATCCTAATAACTATGAAAATATCTTTGATTGTTTTGAATATAAATTCTGGAACTTTTCCAATGAATTAACAAATGTATAAGGAATTGATATAGCTGAAATGTGGATAAGTGTATCTGTAATAAATAAAATACAGTAAAGACACGTAAAAATTCATGCGAGCGATTCAGCGGCTATGTGTTGTGTTTTGTCTTTGTATGCGTTCATAATTATATATTTTCTCTCCAGACTCACTATTTATCTTCTTAGTCACTAAGAAAAATGTTAAAAATGTGTAATCAGAAAGAGAAGAAAGCTTTATTTTACTTGTTAGAACAGCTAAGAATTTTTAGAGGTTCCGTAGTACGGATTTAATCGTGCGCTTGGTCGAGCAGAGTGACAAAGTTACTTCACAATTTTTTTCCGGAAAAACCGTGGCTTTAGCGATAAATTTGATTAGAACATTTTTTGTTCAGAAACACATGGTCTACCCACCTGTATTTTTTGTTTTTTCCTAGCCTGACTTAATTAAAAAATTTTGAAAAAATTGTTGAGAAAATTTTTTTTTCACTTTTTTTTATGTTCTGCATCCGAGCGAAATGTAAACTTTTCAGGATATTATTCTATACACTTTCTCTAACTCATTAAAAAAATTATTCAGTTTGCAACTTTTTGTGGGTTGAGATATAAAATGATCTCTGTCGTCTGGGCTAATATAAATACGACATTTTCACAATATCAGTACTCCAGAGGTAGTTTCGGACAATCTGTTAGAAACATTTTAAATGTGTAAAAATATAATTGCTTCAAAACTGTAGATAGGTATATCTAATCATCCCTTTTCAAATATTGCTCCTTAATTGCCGTAATTTTGTCTCTATTACAAGCATATCCACATCAGATACATAGCGTCTTTGATATGGCCATAATCACATTAATTCCTTTAGTTTATGTTCAAGTGACAATTGTGTAAGTTTGTGATGAAAACTATTGTACCTAATTTACCAAAAAATGCAGAATGAGGATACAGTGGTCTCCTGAGAGATGGCTAAACACCCTTACGAACGCGAGTGTAACGCTAAAAGATAAATTACTGTCTAATATTCTAAAAAACGGAAGAAATGGAAGTTGTGATACATGGAAATTGTAGAAATGTGCCCGGGATGATCTCAAAAAGGAGGCGACTCTATGGTTGCGAATTTATTGTGATTTACAGTGTCAAAAAATACTTACCTTAAGTTCAAAGAATGCTGTCTATTTTATGGAAAAGCTAATAGTACAGTAAGCGAAGCAATAAAAATGTTAAAATTCCCGGCCCGAAAACGATGAAAGAAATTTCCTTCATTTCTTTTGCAACATGCTTTATAAAATACGTACCTCAAAATCTATATTGTCGCATTATCAGTTTTTTTATTTTTAAGGGTGAAACCACCTCTATAAACTGAAAAATTAATAACTCTTCTAATTTTACGAATAAACTAGAGAAAATCCATGTACTCGTGTTTTTGACATCGCTGAATATTGCTGTGTGGTCAAAGCTTATGAGACGAAAATATTAAGGGTTTAAATCATCCTTAAATACTGAAAAATTAATGACTTTTAATTGTACGCATAAAATCGCGAAAATCCATATACTTATCTTTTGAGGTCGCTGATATGATGAGATCAAAATATAGGAGAGACGAAAATATTGAGGGTTGAAACCACCCTGATTAATGAATTACTGAAAAATTAATAATTCTTCTAATGCTACAAATAAATTCTCGAAAATCCATATACTTGTGTTTTCTAGATGGCTGAATATGATTATGAGGCCTAAAGTTATTTAAAAAAATGGTGGTTTAAAAATGGTCACAAGAGAGTATAGTAATATGTCTAATTTTATTAAAAATATAGATTGTTATAAATTAATCAAATTAATACAATTAAGTAAAACAACATTTTTAATCTGCACTTTCAACATACTAAAGTGCAATGCAACCCGCTTTTTCTGCGTATTCTTCGAAAAATAAACGACTATTGCTCGTTTCTCTACCTAATATAGACATTTAAAATGCGCGTACAAACTGAAAAGTTTCAACATTATTTCAAACTGTCATATCTCTAGAACAATTTAGTTCAGAAAAAAAAATAAAAACCCAACCTCTTCGTTTTCTTATAAGCTTCATTTCATTCTGATATCATGTTTTCATCAATCTTATAGTTTTTGAGATAATTCAGTTTTTTTGCGACAACCCCTAACCAAAAAGCAGGAAAAATGGCAATATAGATTCTTATGTACATACTTTATGAAGTATGTTGAAGAAAAAAATTTGGAAATTCATTACATCGTTTTCGAGCTGGGATTTAAAAGCTTTATTTACTATACTATAATAAAACTAAGAAAGAAAAACACGGCCGCAATGTCAGAAAGCAACAAGAAATGTTGCGACGAGACAACCGAATTTGATAACCAGCTAAAACAGAAAGTAGAGAAGAATAGAATCTATGAAAACATATTTTAATGCTATTATGTATTGAGACGTTAATTTATATCGTTGATAAATAGGGATAAAATTGGTAAACAAATTATTATGCCCTCTTGTTGTGTACAACTCGTATATTTCCTGCATAGAAAATGCTAACGGTATAGAAGTCTTTCAGAAAGATGTTATCAATGTTCAATCAGCCCAATGTAAACAAAGAAGAGTCTGAAGAAGGTCAGCATGTTTGTCTTTGCTATATGAGCTGAATTGGGGACAAAAATCAATTACGTATTTATTATACAACAAAATTATAGCGAAACAGACTTTAGTTTGAGGGAAAGAAACACCTCCAAACGTGTGCAGTACACATTATCTTGTTTCACTTTTTAGAACTCATTGTCAGATTTTGGGTGGAAGATGATTGGCACTAAATTATTTCCGGTAGCTATGACCTAAGATCCGGTCTCACAAGAATTGCTAATTGATATTTTGCATGGATTTGAGTGGATGTCAAAAAATACGCAGTTGTGCCGCCACTGGAAAGTGCTCTGCACTTTATTTCAATTGTGACTTTGATTTCAATTTTCCAATTTTATAGAGGATTTAAATTTAGAATTATTATTTTTTATTTATTATGTCCAATCTTATTTCTTTACCCTTATTGTCTACTATAGGCACCTTACAAACAATTTTCAAAATGGTCAAAAAAACGAAAATTGTGTTTTGTTCAGTTTTTACCACGAGAACGCTATATTTTCGGAACTGTTATACGGCCTTCTCTAGCATTTTATGAATTTTAGATTAATGAATACCCTCAAAAAATATCTTTAAAAAATAAGAAATAAAATTTCACTCAGTTTTACAAATACCTGTCTACCTATTATAGTGGAAAATAGCAAGGAACTGTACGTTATTACCAAATATCAATTTGAAGTCGGTGTAAAAATGGTTACTAATTTCAAAAATACCGACTACAAATTGATATTTGGTAATAAGGTACAGTTCCTTGCTACTTTCCACTAATAGATAGACAGGTATTTGTAAATAAATAAACAAATAAATAAATTGCTTTATTTAGCACAAAGGCTATTTGTATACAAAAAGAGAGATACATACATAGAATACATAGAACACAGCTTTAAATACAAACGTATACAAAGGAAAACAATACAATATTTACAACTTACAAGCTTACACATTTAATCTAGATGTAAATTCGTTACTAATTTTGTAAATAACCCAACACTACGAACATCTTTCATTTCATCGGGCAAAGCATTGAAAAGTCTCAGACCATCACCAAAGAGAGTTTTCTGCAAATTACTGGATTTTACGAATTCAATATTATAATTATCTTTTGACCTTATATCATACCGGTGTTTTTCAGATCTAGTCACTAGAAAATTTTGCAGGTACTCTTGAAATTTCTTATGTCTGATTTTATGGATTAAAGTGACATTTGCCTTATCAATGTTTTGCCTCACGGACAACCATCTCAATGATTTCAACATAGTTAAAATGGGGGTATATTTGTCACAATTTAATATTATTCTCATTATTTTATTTTGGAGTACCTGTAATCTATTTATATTTTCATTTGAACAGGAGATTAGTAAAGAAATACAATAATTAAAATGAGGTGACAAAATTGTGTTGTATATTAACAGTTTACTCCTTTTTGACAGATTCCTAGAAATACGATAGAAAAAAACAATTTTTTTCCCTATTTTCTTACAAAAATAATCGACATTATGAGAAAAGGCTGTTGCTGATCCAAAATAACTCCCAAATCCTTTATCTCAGATACTACTTCAATTTTATTATTTTTTATACATACGTTAATATCATCTCCGGAGTATTTTTGGCAATTATGTTTAGATCCAATTATCATACATTTTGTTTTGGCTGAGTTTAACTTTAATTTATTAACACATAACCAGTTATACAAAATATCAAGTTCAACATTTAAATTATGCACTATATCTTAGACACCGATAATAGTGTATCATCTGCGAATAGGCTAACAAACGAATTTTTTAAAACTTTACTAATATCATTTATGTACAACACAAAGAGAAGTGGCCCTAGCACACTTCCCTGCGGGATCTCATATATACTATCCACCGAGTGAAATTTCATTTATTACTTTTTAAGCGATATTTTTTGAAGGCGGCTCGATTAAAAAAAATCTATTTTAAAGTTAGTAAATTTCAAGGTCCCTGTCTGGAGGATAAACATATAATATATCATAACCTCACTAGTTCTTTATAATAATATGCTTTTAGTACATAGTACATAATATCAAATAGTCGTTTACTTTTCGATTTCCGCCATTGTACCAGGTTTCACGTAAATCTACAAAGAAATTGCTGGCATTATCGCATCTCAATTAAAAACCATCACGCAATGAAATCGTCATCATTAACAGCATTGAAAACAACGACATGAGCGAGAGCAAGCTGTATAATTTGTTTGTAAAAAGAAATTGTTCAACGGGCGCGTTTCTCAATAAGTCTCAGTTCATACTGTTGTCGTAGAAAACATTCTTCGGCTGATTCGTTTACGTGCAAGGCTCTCTTTCGTTGCAAAATGGTATATGACGTGATAGGAAGTTATCATAATGTGAAAAATTATCATCGTTATAAATCGAGAACTAAATTTTTAATTGGTATCACCGGCAACTCCGACAAATCTTCGAATATGCTCATAATATAAAAAATTGTTTCCAATTTTTGTTCACTTTAACTAGTTGTGGCTTGATAAATTTAGTGTAGGACCACCACCGGACCATAGCCTACAGTTTGCAGTAGGTGTGACAGAGGTCGCTTAAGCTACGCCAGAGTAATCATTGAAGAACATCCTCCTTTTTTGAATTTAACATAATCGGTTAAAAAAATAAACAATTAACCATCTAGATGATCTATTTCCAGATGGCGGGTCGAATTAATTGAGAACTTGGAGGTGTGATAGAGAATACAAAGAGCTTTCCATCGATGTATAGAAGTCTTAGATACCACAAATTTGGAGCACTTTTCCTCGTTTGTTGTACAGTGTGTCTGTGTGTTTGCTTGGAACCACCCCCGTAAAAAGTTTATTTTAGGTTCGAAATAGATCAGATTTTCTTTAAATGTAGATCTCTGAAAAATGCATTCTTGTGATACATCAAATTTTATAAAACATAAAAGGTCGACCTACTGCTTTTGGTTTTGTGGGTAGAAAATGATGGAATCTTATTAGCGACTTTTTTACTGCAAATCTTAGTGGAGCACTGAATTCGGCAACTCCTCAATTTGGTTTGTTGATAATTTGTGGAGGTTTTTCTTATTTAAATTTCTGCTGTAATAATATATGGCGCGCAAGGGATGATCATTAAAATATTTCTCCAAAGGTACTGACATTAATCGGCGGACGAGATAAAGGTTTGGTTTTCTCGAACAATCGTTTGCGGAGAACCGACAGTCTGTTCACCGCCGCGATATGACGATTATTTTTAACGTGAGAATTTAAATGAGGCTGGTTTGCTGGAGTCCGCTCAGCTTAGCGACTTCTCAGCGCACAACCGACCTGTCCATCCGAATCTGCTGAGTTTGATTACAGCCGAATCAATCAGCTGAATTGACAGTGTGCAGATGCATTTTGGTGTACGTTTATTGTAAAACACATCTCCCATATCCATTTAGACAATCAGTAAAATGAAAAAAACCATTCAAATGTCGTTTCATCGTCAAATAATTTTCTCTATGTGTCCTCCGAATGCCTGCACGAAAATAAGTTATTGGCTTGTTTGGAGCTTAACCTCTTATAGTACAGTAACTAGAGGTTTTAACTTCGGAATAATGTCATATTGAACGGATTTCGTTCATTTTTGGCAGCATAATAGTAAATGCTTCACAGAAAAGTTTTTATATTGTGCGGGGGCTTGCTAATTTATTGGGGGTGGATGCCACCCCCTCTCAGGGTGTGGCACTTAAAAAATATGTATATTTATTGGAGCTGAAATAGAATCAAATTTTGAGAAGAAAAGGTTCTATACAATTTTTCACATAAATTGATAGTTTTCAAGTTATAACGCCTTCAAAATTGCGATTTTAGCTTTAAAAAAGGTATTTCCAAACGGCTCTCGAAAAAGTATTACTTTATCGAAAAAATGTTAAAGAAGAATTATAGAAAGTACAAACTGGAATTAATTATATTTTTTGTTTATTGATGTAGGATTAATAATTTTGGAGATATTTAAGTTTATATTTGGTATCGAAGTGTTTCGAAATTACTTTTAAAGTTTAAAATGCATTTTTTCCGTGCTTTAAATGAGCAAAACAGTTTGAGCATCTAGGTAATGTTACATATTAACGAAAAACTTTATTTGAGATATATTTTTTAAATTACTGGCTAATTAGAATAACAAAGTGGCGACCTTTTTATATAAAAAATATAAATGTGCATATATTTCCGTTACAAATTCTTTATTTCTTATGCTACGGGAACGAGTAAAAAATAATTTGAAAGCGCAATTAATTGTCTTTAATTTCATTTCTTAGCTTGCGTGACGTAGGTGTCACAATTTCTGAGATATTTAACATTTAAACTGCATTTTTCGTCTGATAAACGTTCGGACGCTATTTGTAAACTTTCATATCTCCGAAATTATTAAATCTATGTAAATAAATAAACAAGCGAAATTCATTATCAGTTTATGAGCTTTATTTTTGGTCTCTACCCATTTTTCAATAAAACTAATATTTATTGAGATATTTGGAAGAGGAAAAAAAATACGTTTTATCGAAAATACCTTTATAGTTTAAAATGTATTTTTTTCTAAAGCAAGCGCTGTATACAATCCAAAAAGTTTGAGCATCTGCGTCATGCCAGATGTTAATGAGAAACAGTGTTTGAAATTCCTTTTTTTTATTTACTAGCTAATTACAGTAACAAAATGGCGACGTTGTTATTAAAAAAATGTGTAGACACACATTTCTTCGGTCATAACTTCTTTGTTTTTTATGCTACAGAAACAAATAAAATAACAGTTGAAAGCTTAATTAACAACCTATTATTGTACCTATTAGCATCTTTGACGTAGGTGTCACAGTTTCTGAGATATTTAACTCTCACTCTAAATAATTATCTTATGGACACTTGGATGCCAAATGTAAACTTAAATATCTCCGAAATCATTAATCCTACATCAATAAACAAAAATATAATTAATTGCCAGTTTGTACTTTCTGTAATTGGTCTGTAACATTTTTTCGATAAAGTAATACTTTTCGAGATACTTGACGAAAGCCGTTTGGAAATATTTTTTTTTAAGCTAAAATAGCAATTTTGAAGTCGTTATAAATTAAAAACTATCAATATATGTGAAAAATTGCATAGAACCTTTTCGTCTTAAAATTTGATTCTACTTCAGCTCCAATGAATATATATATATATATATATATATATATATATATATATATATATATATATATATAAATATATTTTTAAGTGCGACCCCCTATAAATTAGCAAGCCCCCGCACAATATAGAAACTTTTCTGTTAAGCATTTGCTACTATACTGCCAAAAATGAACGAAATCCGTTCAATATGACATTATTCCGAAGTTTTGCATATTTTTTACCTCTAGGTACTGTACTATTATTCCTCTTGCAATAATAAAAGTGCAATTAACTGATTGGAGTCCATCCTCTGATCAGGTCAGAATGGAAACAGACAAGTCAACGGACGAGAAGAAACTAGATGAACTACAATTTCTAGCAAACCATGTAGTACCGAAATCGCCGTTCTCGGAGGTCCCCAGACTGTCGGTTCTCCGCGACCGATTGTTCGAGGAAACCTAGCCTTAAATCAACTTTTGCGTGGCAATAATTATTATTAAATTAAAGTAAGTAAACCTACACAAATTGATAACTAAACATTCCTTTGTCAGTTGTTTGAGTCAAGGCACTCTCTTAAATACAACAGTGGATTTTCATTGGCAATTTCAGAATTTTTATTTCTTTCTGGAAAAATTAAGAAATAGGTACATTTTTACGAAATTTGGTGCAAATCCATTTGGAGGGCGGGTGCCGAATCCAGTGGTGTATTCAGTTTTGAAATAAGAAAATCGCTAATAAGATTTCATCATTCTCCACCCACGAAAGCAAAAGCAATAGGTCGACCATTTAAGTTTAATAAAATTTATTGTATCACAAGATTACACTTTTCAAAAATCTACGTTTTAAAAATAACTCGATATAAATCGGACCTAAAATAAACTTTTTATGGAAGTGGCCCCAAGTAAAATGGGATACACTGTACAATTGTACATAAGTAATATGTATATGTATATGTAATGTAAATAATTTCGTTTTAATTATATAGTTGATTCTCTGCCGCTTACATATATTAAATTTCCAAGATTTGTATACTTCGATAAACATGTTGAGTTTGTTTCTTATGAACTCAGCCCTTGATTAGTTTTGCATTATAGTGAAGCAAAATATTCTATTGCGATCTCAAATTAAATCATTCTTATTCTCTTCAAAACAGAGTTTTCTTGACATAGTGGCCGGATAATAAATCCCAAATATTTGGATGCTCCCATCACCAATAAAATAATTCAGAGTTTGCCCTATTATACATTGATACCGTACGTGTAATTGCGAAATGGACATGTACATCTACATAGCGCGAGAGATGTAACAACCCAGCAATGGTAAAACCCGCCTGCCGGCCGGCACTCGACTACTCAAGTGTCGAAGTATCCCAGCTCTGGTATTTCATTTTAGTCAACTGACACACGCGATGTTGTAATTTTTACTCCCCATGTCTAACGTTCCGTTACACGCACGGTATGTACGGTAGTTATGAAACAAAGGTAATAGGTACGTGAGTTTCTCTTGCATCTTCCATTTTTCCATTCACTTTCCAAGTTATTGTAAATTCAGTATTTGTTCTCTAGTACCTGACATTTACTAGTTATTTTTTTATTAAGGTGCTACTATTTAGTAAATTGCCCGATATTCGTCGTCTGTTGTCATCTATCAATATGATTTTGACTTAAAAGCTGGATTTTCTGAAAAGTACAGCTCAATAAAGTTTATTATTCATTGTCAAAGAAGAATTTCCGGGCTAAAGCTATCGGAACTTTATCCCATCATATATTTATAAGTTACAAAGTGGAGATGATGCTCGTCGTTAGGGATTTCGTTTCGACTTTTTGAGGACATATTCTTTTATCTAAATATTTTATTTAGTGATGAACTTTTACGACAAATTGTGTAGTTTCCGGGTAATATTGTAGGTAGGTACTAGGCTTAAGAAAATCCAAACTTTAAAACTGTAACCAATAGTCAACTAAAACAAAGTAAATGTTTGATATAGCGTAAACGTTTCACAAAACAATCCGTTATAATACTCTTCGCAAATCCGAAGACGAAGATGCATTTGATCGGCACATTTCCAAAACCGGACATATCGCTCGTAGACAAAAATGTTCATATGTTAGTAAACGAATTCTGAACAACTTTCAAAATGTCCGACTGTCCGTCCGTCCGCCCGTCACATTTCTTACAAGCACGACAACTTAAGAAAGGAAAATCCGATTGTATCGAAAATGACAGTAAGTTAGTGTTAACTAGGGGAAGAATCCTGCTATATTTGAACAATATCGATCAGTAAAGAAAAAAGTTATTAATTATTTAAATTTGGAAAAAAATTGATTTTTTTATCTTTTTGTAATTGAGTTAGAAATCATGTCAAATTACATTTCCTTTTAATATGTATTTATATATTTTAGTAACATACATTTAAACTCTATGTTATATTTGGGAAAGAATGTTGAAAAAGGTAATTTTTGGAAGAAATCATGATCACCCTGTGTGATTTTTTTTGTGCTATTTTTTATTTTTATATTAGTATACCACGCAAGTCCTTGTTTTTAAAACAAAACACACCCCACCTTTAATTCAAAACAGTAGCATACGAAATACAGCACTGAAATGTCCTTGAGAATCCGACCTCTGGATACTATAGAAATAATTCTTACGATAGGTAGCATATTTTGCCGTCTAAAAATAAAAAGTTATATATACATATACATATTATAAGGATTAGAAAGAAGTATAATAAGAGCGAAGAAAATAATATTCTGCTTTAACTGGGAAAAGTTATATAACATAAAAACACGTTATATCACAGACATTACCTAGAGATCAAATAATCAAATTAACCTTATCAAAATCGTCGCAGACTCGCATCAAGATCTAAGTTTGGTAATTATCTACCTCCTGCGTTTGTTAGGCAAGTAACATCAGGTATAACAGTAAAACTTCTAAAGGGTATTGCTTTACTGATACCAAATTTCCAATTAATATCTAATAACTTTATATAGTTAAAATTTGATATTAGAACTTTTAAAATTTGGAAGTGAAGTGGCAAGTTTTTTATCCTATATAGAAAAAGTGTGAATAATTAATTTGAGTAATACCTGATATCATTTTAAATACATTTCTCTTTTACTCGAAGGATCAAAAGAAAAGTTTATTTTTAATTTTATAATGTTTTAAATCGCATATGTCTGAAATTCTAATTAATCAACATTTTTTTCACTCCCTTAACGTTGAAGAGTTTATATACCGTCCTCATAACAAAAGCATATTATCATGTTATAAATAAAAATAGGCAAAATTAAAATAAATCATTTTCAATACATTAAATTCACATGCAGCCAATAATTATTTTGTGAAAATATGTGAAAATTCAACATCAAAGGGTCCAGCATGATAACCCTATGAAATGTGCCCCCAGAACTGAATATGACAAGTACTTTTTTATTTGATAGGTTATCCATTTATACTATTATTTATTTAGTTTTTACCCACCTATCTCTTAACATTACTGAGTAAAGTCGAAAGTTATGTATTTTAAGATGTATTTTTTTAAACTTTTTTTTCTCTGAATGTAATAGAGAGAGTGATGAACTAAAAACGTTATAGTAGGGAGTATTATGAAGAAAATTTCATACCTCACTTTTTTAGCCAATCAGAAGTTTGTTCTTGGTTTCGTTATCATAGCAACCCAAAAAATTTCCGGAAATTTTTATCCTCCAAGGTACCCTGGGCAAAATTAATAAGTGGGAATTTTTATGTCAAATTATGATCATATTTGACATTTGCTTTTACATAAAAATGTAATTTTATTTGTCATATTAAACGAGATAATTATAAAAAAAATCATTGAGCTCGTGAAACAACATTTTATTTCATGTTTAATTATGATACTGAATATTTCAAATATGTTTGAAAATCCTTTAAAAACTCTTCGCGTTTCAATGGTGAATACATCGGTGAAGAATCTATATCAATTGCATATCTATGCTTGACTACATAAATATAATACTTTGAAACAATTAAGTTATCTTTTCTAGTTCGGGAAAACTTAATTCAAACTTTCAGTAGCTTTCTCTGTACTACGCTGAATAACTTCTCATTTTGGTTTTCGTCCATATTACACTTTTCAATCAAGTATGATAACTATTTCAATTTTGGATGGCTTTTTTAACCTCACAAAGTTCTTCACCATATGTGCATATGTATATTTCTGTTCTTTTTCCATTCTTTATTATCTTATTCTTCAAAAACCTCGCAAACAACTTCAACAATAGAAATATTAAGCTTACACTGGTTAAACTGTCAATAAAATAATGATAAATAGCTATTGATGTTTTATTTCCAAGCCATCCCTGTTAAGTTATAATGTGCTGAAACTTAGCTATACCATGTGCATAAAACATGAAAATAAACTAAAAAAACAATGTTCCACTAATTTTAGTGAACAAAACCTATTTCATAATACACAAATAGAGTTGTCTTAAACAATTTTCAGTAATTTTTTGAAACTAAAAAGGAAGAAAAAGATATTATTTTTCTGTTATACGAATATAGGTATTCCAGTTCACCCAAACTCTTGTAACATTAGAAAATATAAGAAATACGGAATTCCACCTATTTTGGTGAAGAAAACGTAATATCAAACATTTCAGTGAATATACATTAATCCCTCATGTAGTAGTTTTTTGCAACTAAAATGGGTGGAAATATTTTTTTAACATCGCATATATGTATCTTTACTTTTGTTTCCAAAACGCGACATTTTACTAACTCTTATATTTATGACACAACAATACTAATTCCGATTCGTTTCTGTCATTTTGTCAACAAAATCCATTTATGGCCTAGTAATCTTACACCCTGTTACGTCTTAGAATAATCTTAATGTCAGTTGAAATTAGTATTTATTTAATTTATTTAGGTATAAAATTTGCCGAATCCCCCGCGTGCATGAATTAATTGAAGGAAATTTATCTCGTACATGAATTTTTTAAGAAAATTACCCTAGTCGCTGCTCGACTCGGGATGATATAATACCTCCACGTATTTTGGCACGCTGAATCCGAATCTGAGGTCCAAATTAACTGTCTTGTAATATTTCTGTAAATCGCAAAAAAGTGTTTTTTCTCATTTTATTGCACATTTTGAGTTTACTGCCATATCAAAAGCTTGAAGCTATTGCAGCTCTAAAAATAACTTTTAAGCAACTTTAGGTTTTCTAAGGCCGATTTGGCATAATTAATCGAAAAAAATTGTTGTATACAGGGTGTCTCAGCCTGGCATCTTATAAATGTTCTGACTTTCTTATAGAAGATATCGAAAATGAGAGCACAGCGGTGTAAAGATTTAAAATATTTTGAAATATGCATGGTGACCCATTTAACCCTGACCAGAAGCAAAATCTAATTTAAAGCATATGATCTTAAGAATTTGTTTTGTACTTCTTAGATTTATTCATTTTGATTATAATATAAGGAGGACCATATGTTAGAAGTATATTCAAGTAGTGATTGTACGTATATAAACAGCTGATTTAAACCAATTCATTAAAATCACGATTAAAAGTTAAAGTTATTTGAATTGAAAAGACATTTATCGCAAGGGAAGTGGCTATGTGTGCATTCGTGGATATAGAAGGTGCATTTGATAACACCTCATATGAGTCAAAGGATGTCCACATGGTGGAGTTCTATCGCCCCTGCTGTGGTCAATGGTAATGGATGACCCCCTCCATAAGCTGAGTAATTCTGGCTTCAACGTTCAAGGCTATGCCGATGATCTTGTTATTACTGTAAGAGGCAAGCATGAGGTTATGATTTCAAATCTCATGCAAATCGCCTTAAACATAATATCCAAATGGTGCTCGCTACAGGGCGTCAGCGTCAATTCGAGCAAAACAGTTACTGTTCCGTTTACCAAAAGGAAAAAACTAAGTTTAAAAGCTCCTATGCTCAATGGAACAGTGCATTTTTCCAGTGAAGTTAAATATCTAGGAATAATCCTGGAACTCAATCTAGAAAGAACACTTACTAAAGCCACTGCGGCTATATGGACGTGCCGCAGGCTGTTTGGTAAGATTTGGCGGATCTGAAACCGAAGATCATCTACTGATCCTATCTCTCGGTTGTGAGACCCATGGTCACCTATGCATCATGTGTATGGTGGCCAAAAACTAAAGATAAATTAACACAAAGAAAATTGCAGAAATTGCAACGCATTACTTGCTTAGAGATTACAGAAGCAATGTGCTCTTGTCCCACAGCAGCTATGGAGGCAATGCTAGACTTGCTTCCTCTACATCTGCATGTAAGGAAGAAGGCAGCACTTAGGACCCTAAAGCTGCAGCAGTTACTCTTTTTCAAACCAGGAGACCTGGCTGGTCACCTAAGGATTCTAGGAACAACCGAACTAGAATCCATGATCAAACTCACTGACTATGTCAATTAAGAGGGACTTTGACTGCCCGTTTGATGTGCTAATCGAGAACTGCCAGACGAGCAAAGTCGAAGTCCTGCAGTTGGAGAAGGGGTTACTCATCCGGTACCCAGATGGCTGAAGGGGACACGAGCACAGCGGGGCCTAACTGCAGGCTATCCAGAGCCCTAGGCAAGACCCTAACCATCTTCCTAGCAGAAATCTATGCTATAGACCTATGTGCCCAGGAATGCATAAATAAAGGCATTCGATGGGCAAAGATATGTATACTCTCAGACAGCCAGGCAGCGTTGAAAGCTCTACACCTTTGAGTCTAAAATTTCCTGGAAATGCAGAAAATCCCTGAAGCAACTGGCAAAAAACAACAAGGTTACCTTGATGTAGGTGCCAGGGCATGAGGGAATACAAGGAAACGAATTAGCTGACGCCTTTGCAAAAGAAGGTGCTGTAGTTCCATTTTTTGGACCCGAACCGTTTTGTGGCTCATTTAAGGGATACATAACGGAGGAGGTCCAAAAAATGGGAAAAGGAACAGAAAGGAATTGAAGGAATATTCCGGGCCAAAGACGAGCGAAAAAGTTCATCACTCATTCGTCAAAGAATGCCACAGGGCTTCTCGAACTCGAAAATTCCGACTTTGTCCCAAAAGATATCATCTTAAGGACATGGGTAAGGCAGACAACGATAAGTGCAAATACTGCGATACTGCAATTGAATCTGCGGAACATATTCTTTGCGAATGAAAGTTGCTAGTCTGCACTAGGCTAATGGTCTAGAAAAGGTGGAACTAACGCCTGAAGACATGGGGAAACTAGCTCCCAGGAACATCACAAGCTTTGTAAAAAGCTTGGGAGTCCTGGGCAACAACTAATTGTAGGGTAATTCACAAAAGATCTTTTCAGGTCGATATGAAGTAGAGCTGAAAGAGCCGAGCCACCTCTTGAACAACCTACAATCTACAATGATTATAATATAACTAAGACCATGTTTTAGAAGTATATTCAAGTAGTGATTGTACGTATATATGATGGCCTGTTGGACTGATTTAAATACATTGAACTGAATCAATTTATTTCAATCACGATATAAATCAATTGATTTAAATAAGGCCAACCTATATACGTACAATCACTAATTGAATATCGAACATAGTGCGATCAGCATGTTCGCCAAACAATACGTCTTAGCCAACCGAGCTACCGTGCCGTTTAAAAATGATTGTATATGCTTATACTACTACTTACTACTACTTACTACTTACTACTATATACTTATTTAATGAATTAAATTTCTACGCCAAATGGATCAGATGGGGGTTGGTTTTTAATACATTTGATTATTTCAAAAGAGGAAGTGGCAAAATACTCAATAAAGAGTAAGAAATTTATGAATATGCTACAAATAAATAATTATAGCCAATTTCAAATAACAATGTATAAACTCTACAATATCATTACTCCAAAAATATATTATTTATTTGCATAAATGGTTCCTGCCATTTTAAAGACCAACTTGGTGTGCAGTTTTTTACAACTTAAGTAAAATATTACACATATTATTATTTTTCTCCATGTAACGTTGGAAACTTAAATTTAAATTCAATTCAAACTCATTTACTCCAGTTGGTAAAGTAAAAAATACACCACAAGCTCGCAAAAAATGTTATCTGAGATTTTCCTTCAGTAACTGTTAGTGCAGGGGTTATACATCACAAAACTACAAAAATCCGTTCTGGAGGTGCCGCGCAACCCTCCCCCCAAAAAAACACCCCTTCGGTGAAAAGAGCCTTATTTCACTGATAACTCGTTAACCGTTGAAGATATAAAAAAGAAAGCTTAACCAATTTCCTAAAAAAGTCCTATTTGTAATTTTGTTGTATATGCCATGGTTTTCGAGAAAATCTATATTGAAAAAAATTCCAAAAATTTGTATTTTTAATGTGCCCGAATTTTCTTTTATTTGAAATTTTTTGCGCGCGGCCTATAGAAAAAATTGAATTGCTCGAAAACCATACACGCTAGGAAGAAAAATCAAAATGAGTTTTAAAGGGGATTATAAAGTACTCTCTTGTGTTGCCATTATTGATAGATATTGATATTTATTAGTATATAAAAATAACAATATAATATAGTTATCTCTTAATTTTTTGCGTCTCTAACTATTTACAGGCCCATAAAAAATAACTGACTTTAATATAAGTTATAAATGCACTATCTTTGTTGAAGGTAGTACTTCAATGCAGAAAAAGTCAGGAATAAAAATATTCACTTTACCAGCATGTTGAAGTTTTTATTGCTTCCTAAAAATTAAAAAAAGACTCAAACGTCTTGAAAATTTAGCTGAAAGAATTTTTTTTTAAGTTTATATATCATATTACCATTGTTTCTAATCATTTAGTTAAAAAAATTGCTTAAAAAAAAATATCATCAAAAAATTGAATATGCAGCTTCTTTTTGGATTTTTTTTTAATTTATCTAGCGTCCTTGTATTTTAATATTTTTGAATGTACCCGGTCTACAAATAAAGGGAAGACTTCATATTAATTGACCATACCATTTAAAATTATACTATATTTCTCAGGAAAAAAAATGCTATTGAAAGGGAAAGAATTTGAAAAAAAAAATTACTTACATTCTCCAAATTACAAAACATATAGGGACTTTTATTATTTTTTATGATTTCAAAATAAAGTTATTAAATGAAGGTATTTCATATCTGATTCTATTTTTTATATGTTAACAATTGGCAAATATATATTCAAAAAAATCGGGAAAAATCCATTTTTACTAACACGGCCTTAAAAACCCTAGAAATCTAGTTACTTTTATAATTTTCTATGGTGAAAAATTGAAGGTTATAAAAATATTTTTCATTTGCTTTTTTATTTTCTTAGATATGTCGACAATTGGCAAAGATATTAACGATTATATAATGCATTTTCTAAAAATTCAATTTTTCTTATATTTTCAATATCGATTTTCTCGAAAACCATATCATATACAACAAAAATACAATAGGACTTTTTTAGGAAATTAGCCAAGCTTTCTTTTAAACAAATTTTTTATATCTTCAACGGTTAACGAGTTATCAGTAAAATAAAGCTTTTTTCACCGAATAGGTGATTTTTTGGAGGGGTTGCGCGGCACCCCCAGAACGGATTTTTGTGGTTACTGAAGGAAAATCTCAGATAACATTTTTTGCGAGCTTCTGGTGTATTTTTTACTTTACCGACTGGACTATAAGAAACAAAGAAAAAATAAGAAAATACCACAACCAACATTTAGACAATACTCTAATTATCATAATATCAAATTTTTACAATTTTTAGTTTTTTTTTATATATATATACATACGTAATTATTATTTTAAACTAGCTGTATTGATTTGTCTTATCTACAAATTTTATAGCTTATGAGATCAATAAATATATTCATATTTAACCCAAGGTTACTTTTACCCTGGATCAAATAAATACTTTATCCTGGAGTTAGCGTTTAATCCCGGGTCAAACTAACCTCACCCAGTAGTGTTACACCGGCCCTCAAATAAAATAGAAACTTGCTAGAAATTAATATAAATTATTATGTACATTGGGTTTAAAAGAACACACATATTGGATTGTTGGATCTGGATTGTTTGGCGGGGGGTAAGCTTACACTCACGTGCACTCAGGCCTCATAAGCGGGCCCATTGTGCTACCCCCGTAAGTGGTGGTATGTCCACCGAGCCTCTCATTCCTCAAGCCAACCAACACTTGTGATGTATTTAAGGAGGAGACCAGGTGAGGCGCCACCTATGCTGGCCATACTGGGCCAGAAGTCCCCCAGTATGGATCCTCTTTTCATTGAGAGAGCAGGGCAGTGACAGAGCACATGCTCGGCAGTCTCGTCATCTCTACACTTGGGGTTGGCTATAACTCCCAGTGTATGAGGTGTTTGTTTAGTCTGCAGTGTCCTGTTAGTAATCCTACATAAATGCGCAGATTACTCCTGGACATCTGGAGACAGTGTTTTCCTAGCTTACGACTGGGTGTGGCCAAAGCCATTCTGCTATGTCTGCAGCTGCTCAGACCACCTCAACAGTCCGCATGGCGTTTGAGTGTATAATTCTTTAGCAGGGAACTGTGGACTGAATCTGAGAGCGCTATTGCAGGTTCTGGACCATGCAGGGCGCTCTCGGATCCCTTGCGGGCTAAAGCGTCCGCTTCTTCGTTACCCTGAATTCCGTCATGCCCTTTCACCCAACGGAGCTGGACACTATTGTTTTGTGCGAGCACGTCTAGGGCCTTTCTAGTTTCCAGAACCAGCCCCGAGCCTGTCCTACAATTGTTTAGGGCAAGCAGGGCTGCTCTGCTATCTGATGATATGCGCACCGTTTTACCACTGACGTTTGCCTTCGTGGATTCTATTACCGCTTGCAGGATCCCTACTAGTTCCGCCTGGAAGATAGTGGCATGTGTGCCTAGCGGTATTATCGAATGTAGATCTAGGTCTTCTGAGTATACCCCAGCTCCTGATCCACAGTCCATTTTTGAACCATCGGTGTAGATTGATATGTCCGGCTCGTCATTACCGGACACATTCAAACTCACCTCAAAGTTTTTGTTGAAGTTATATATAGGGGGGGATACGGTCAGTTCCCATTCCCAGAAGAGGAATTTGTTTTGTAGCCTCCTCTAGGATACGGGCATGTCTCGTAGCCGTGCCCTTAATATACCATTGGCCTACAGATTGCAATCTCAGAGCAGTCCTCAACGCCACCTCCTTTATGTACAGATTTAGAGGGGGATGCACAGTATAGTCTCCATCGCAGCTGTAGGCGTCGTTTTCATCGCACCAGTAACGCAGATACATGCCAGTCTTTGAACATGCTCCAGTTGAGATGCTGCTGTTTTTTGCCTTACTCTGGGCCACCAGACTATGGCTGCATAACAAAGCATGGGTCTTATCACAGCAGTGTACAGCCAGAGGGAGATTCTGGGTGAGAAACCCCAGGACCTGCCGACCGCCCTGCGACACTGCCAGAATGCTGCACATGCCTTGTTTATCTTAACTTCCAAATGTCTCTTCCAATTCAGAGTGCGATCAAGCATGACCCCCAAGTACTTGACCTCACTCGCTAAGTGGAGTTGACTGCCCGATAATTTGGGCATTTTCATATTTGGTAGTTTCCTTTTCTTGGTGAATAGTACTAGCTCAGTTTTCTGGGGGTTAACCGAGAGAAAGTGTTCTGTGCACCAATTATCGACCAACTTCATAAAGTCATAAAAATCAAGTCTGGGGTACCCCCCCCCCCCCAAAAAAAACCACCCCTTCGGTGAAAAAAGTCTTATTTTACTGATAACTCGTTAACCGCTGAAGATGTAAAAAAAATGCTCATCATAAGAAAGAAAGCTTAACTAATTTTATAAAAAAAGTCCTATTGTAATTTTGTTGTATATGCCACGGTTTTCGAGAAAATGGATATTGAAAAAAAATCCAAAATTTGTATTTTTAATGCGCGCGAATTTTCGTTTATTTGAAATTTATTGCGCGCGGCCTATAGAAAAAAATTAATTGCTCAAAAAGCATACAATATAATATAGTTATCGCTTAATTTTTTGCGTCTCTAACTATTCACAGGCCCATAAAAAATAACTGACTTTAATATAAGTTATAAATGCATTATCTTTTAGTTCAAGGAAGCACTTCAATGCAGAAAAAGTTAGGAATAAAAATATTCACATTTACAAATTTACCAGCATGTTGAAGTTAGCCAAATTTTTGCTAATTTTTTTTCATTTTGATTTTGCCAATATAACCATTTTCATATAGGTAATCCAAAGTTTGGCCGTTTTTCCTCTTCTTTCCATTTCCTCCATTTTATTGAATAATTTTTTGAGCTACATTTTCGAGATGTTTGGGTCTTTTTTTTATTTTTAGGAAGCAATAAAAAATTGGCCAAAATTTGGCTAACTTCAACATGCTGGTAACTTTGTAAATGTGAATATTTTTATTACTAACTTTTTCTGCATTGAAGTACTACCTTGAACTAAAAGATAATGCATTTATAACTTATATTAAAGTCAGTTATTTTGGGCCTGTTAATAGTTAGAGGCGCAAAAAATTAAGAGATATATACTAATAAATATCAATAGCCATCAAAAATGGCAACACAAGAGAGTATTTTATATCCCCTTTAAAACCCATTTTAATTTTTCTTCCTAGCTTGTATGGTTTTCGAGTAATTCAATTTTTTATATAGGCCGCGCGCAAAAAATTTCAAATAAACGAAAATTCGCGCGCATTAAAAATACAAATTTTTAATTTTTTGTCAATAGCGATTTTCCCGAAAACCATATACAACAAAATTACAATAGGACTTTTAGGAAATTAGTCAAGCTTTCTTTTCTACGATGAACAATTTTTTTATATCTTCAACGGTTAACAAGTTATCAGTAAAATACGGATTTTTTTCACCGAAGAGGTGGTTTTTTGGCGGGTTGCGGCACCCCAGAACGGATTTTTGTGGTTTTATGATATATAATCTCCACTAACAGTTACTGAAGGAAAATCTCAGATAACGTTTTTTGTGGTGGAAATTTTTTTAATTATTGGACTAATTATGCACATTAATAATTTATACCTTGCGATAAATTACCTTTTAAATGAATCTGTCACATAAATACTTAGCTTCCACTTAGCTGTGTCCAAAGAAACACATTACATTTTTAATTTGTTAGAAAGGCGCTTTAAGTTCACAGGTAGCATTTGATTCCCCGCAGACCTTGTTAATTGAATTTTGTAGAATTCCATTCACTTTCAGGGGATTCGGTAATGGATAAGTTATGTTCCCTTATTATTCCCGTGGAGTATCCCCAATGGCCATTAGCTGTAATTGTCACAAGGATAATATGGAATATTGCCAATTTTTATATTGTTTATTTGTGATGGCATGGGATTCATAAGCAACAAATTGCAAGAAAGTAATGGTAATAATAAAAAAAATTAAGTCGATAAAACCAACCTGTGTATAAGAAAATGACATTTTATTGGTTTAAAACTTAAAAAATCATAAAAAATTTAAAAGTGTAACAAAAAATTGAGTAAAAAATTGACATAAATGAATCTATGAATGAAGACAAAATATTGTTATTGTTGATCGTTATCATCATCAGCAAGTTCACATTCTTCTGGACTTCGTCGTAAGTAGCATTCATGTTTTTAAATATTGCTATGCTTTCCTTCAAATCTATTTCAACGACTTCAGTATCTGTTTTTCCTATTTGACAGTGTAGAAGAGAGTTTTTTGAATAACGTGAACACACACATAGTAGATAGGAGCCACCTGCTGCACACGGTAAAGAGGAATACACAACACAACCAAGGATACCTAGATCTATCCAACATATACGTGAATTATGTTCAAAAAACTACAAGTATGCAGTTGTCTTATTTGACGAATATGGCGAACCTAACAACATAAACAATGTGAGGAGTTGCGAAGATCTAAACTCCTCACACCTCAGTTCAACATAACAGAAGATACTTTAGTTTTTCTTAATCAAGAAAAACTTCTGTCTAATACGGATAACAAAAAGCAACTTATAACTATGTTGAAAAATCAATTTTTTGCAACAACATTGAAGAAACAGTCTTTTGGGGACGCGCTGACAAGATTATAGTAGAAACGGCTATCCAAAAAGATTCCACCGCCATTGTTACTCCAGATATAGATATTATGGTTCTTATTACTGCTCTGGTCCCTGAGAATCAGAATGTATATATGTTGAAACCTAAAATCGGGCGAACCAAGCAAAAAGTTTTTTCCTCTGCTTCATTGCAGCGATAACATGTGGACGTTAAAAACTACATTCTTTCAGTGGTTGTGACACTGTATGTGCAATCTATAGAAAAAGAGAAGAACAAGTACTGAAGCTGTTTGAACAGAAATAGGTTTGAAGGGAAGCATAGCAACATTCAATAGCATGAATGCTACTCACGAAGAAATCTAAAAAGCTAGAGAAACAATCTTTCTGTATTTGTACAGATCAAAAGATGGGACCCACTCTCTCAATGAACTTCGTAATATTTCAGAAATTATTGAAGAAATCGTCATCAAAATTGGAATCACTCGTAGTGGATATACCATCCTTCTGAGGGGATGTAAAGCAGGCGGTCCCTTCTCTATTAAATGTTAGGCAAGTAAAAGATCCCTACTCTTCTTACGACAAGAGGCTGGGCAAAATTTCCAGGTTGGGGGTAGCTCGTCTTCTGGAGTCGGTGATAGGCCCTGGTAGCAGAAATAGGCCGACGATAAATAAATAGATATTACCAATTCCAAACCTGGTTTTGAAATAAGTTAAATCCACATCATTGGGTTTGGGAAAGGCATCGTGGAAACTTGAGACCAAAGCAAGCGGCACGATCCAGCTCCTAGGTCGATCATGAAACTGATATTTTGTTCCTGCAAGGGAAATCGTTCTACAATGTTGTGCACATGTGCAAAAAGTAGTGTGAAATGTAAATGTAAAACATGTGAAGGAGTAACCAGTGTTAATACAGACTTAGAAACTTTTCTCAACGACTACTCAGCAATCAACTTAGAAGACTTTGATGAAGAAGAATGTGAGCTTGCTTATGATGATAACGATCAACAATAACAATATTGTGTCTTTATTTATGTCTATTTTTTCTCAATTTTTTGTTTTACTTTTACATTTTTTAAAGAATTTTTCAAGTTTTACACTAATGAAATGTCTTTCTTTATACACAGTTTGGTTTCATCGACTTGATTTTGTTTTCATTAAATTCAGCAGTCAAAGAAAAAACCTGGAAAACGATACCCCACTTGCCTATTTTAAAGAGTTTTTGGCTTTCAATAATTTCCCTCCTTCCCCTCTTCAAATTCTTACGCTAAAAGTGACTTATCGCCACAGTTTCAGGAAAGGATCAATTTTTTCATTGTTCAACCTGTATTTTACCTGCACTATAGCCGCAACGACTACATTACTTCCAATATTACAGCGTACGCTCTGATAACAGCTCTAGTACGGAAAAACTAACAATCACCAAAAAAATGTATTAAATAAAACTATTTCTTTGAACTTTAAACTCCACTTTACTTCGATGAACCACCCTTCTAGCTTTAACAATAAAAAAGTTTGTATCTTGTTATATTTTCCGATGCACTTTACAAGTTTTGTTCGTCATGTTCGGGTTTTTATATTTTTTGTAAAAAATATATCGTGCGACAACTTTTCGTTTAACTATAGGTAGGGAAAATGTTGAAAGAATTCGTTGTTAAAATTTAAGATCTTTAACAGCAAGGAGGATATTGATTGAGAAATGATAAAATACATAATTTAATGTTTTTTGTAACTTTTGCAAATAAATGTTTTTTTTCTCCAATTTCGCAATTCCGAATGGATTGGCGAACTCGGGATACGAAATCGGCAGGAAATTTTACATAATAATCTGGTTTTAGTTTTTATTTACCTTTTAGTCGATCCCGCCTTGTCGATTTCTAGACTCTAGATCCCTGACTATATGGCTAAACACTGGTTGGGGCAAATATATTCCTAGTCCGCTTTATCGTGGGGCTTATCATGGTGATTTATCATTATCATTTTTGATTTTGATCTGATTTATCATCAGTCATTCATCGCAAATACTAGGCGCACAGGATACTGTCAACAATGAGGGAGTTTGATATCATCAGAAGTTGATTTCAGTCAAAACAAAACATCGACATTCCTTGTTCTCTACAGAAACCCGGATGGAGTAAATAAATATTTTACTTGGGTATATAGGTATGTCAAACTTTCACGCACCAAACAAATTTCATGTTTATAATAATAATAATAATTGTATTCATCCAAAGGATCATTTACATGATATAGGACAAGTCCAGGCATTATCTGAAATGTCAGATACAATGTAATAATACAACAATGTATGAGAATAAAAAGTCCACAATACAATATAACAAATATAAACTAGGACAAGCAATATAAAATTACATTTTGCGTATGAAGAACTTTATGAAGCTTTTAGCTTTAATTCAGTTTCTAAGCCCTCAATACTTATTTATGTTATTGTTACAGTCTATTTTCACATTTGGTAATTGCCAGAATTTTATGTACTAATTTTCGTTATTTTCCCAAATTTTATCGTGTATTTGAGCATAGATTTTCCTAAGATATATCATATGCAACTAGATTTCCTTCGTCTCGCAAAACGAGTATAATTGGTCGCCTAATAGCACTACCTGATGTTTTACTTCGGCCATTCCATCGCTGCCGGTAGCTGGCTGAGTGCGTTCATATTCATTAAGAGAATGCATTGCAAAAACGCCGTTTTAAAACTTCTACAATGGCCGGTATTGTTAATTAAACCTTCTATTGATGTGTAGACTTATGAAAGGACGGCCTTCGGAGTATATTACTATATTATTTGTGGATGTAAGCGAAGTTAGGAAAATTTATTCAGTGTTCTTCTTCTTCTTCTTTTAGCGGGGCGACTGAGAGTCGCCGCACTCAGGCCTTGTGACCCATTGTGCTACCGCTACGAATTTATTGAATTCCCCCATTCAGGCCGGATTCTAACCCAAAGGCCAAAACCATAGGGGCATTCCTTATTTCCTCCGGCACCGGAAAATCAATGCAGAAGTGTTTGTGCCTCAAGTACACAAGACTAGGGCAGAAAGTAAGGACGTGGATGGAAGTCTCCTCCTCGTCTCCGCAGAACCTGCAGTCGGGGTTGTCAACCATCCCTATAGTGTGCAGGTGTTTTCTGAAAGAGCCGTGTTCAGTCAAAAGACCTACCACGGTTCTGACCTGTTTGCTGTTTAGTCGCAGGATTTGTTCTGCTCACTTCGGCAAGGGCCCCGAGATCAGAGCCTCGCTTGCCCGAGTCCTAGGTAGGAGGCCCAGAAGTCAAAGAACTGGGACCGTGTCCAGTCTTCTACTGACTTCTTGGCATTTGATCAAGAGTAACCGAGAGCCGGCTCCGGACCCAGTAGGGGCCTCTGAGAGCCCCCTCTGGCCAAAGCGTCTGCCCGCTCGTTACCCTCGATGTTGCTATGTCCTGGCACCCAGAGAAGCTTGACCCAGTTGGATGAGCTAAGTTCACGGAGAGCCTGTCTACAGTTTGAACCAGGATTGACTTGGTCCGGACTGATGCAAGGGCCTTTAGGGCCGCTTGACTGTCGCTACATATATATATATGTGCCTGTTGGAATATTTCCTACGGATATTCTCCTGTGCGCAGACCAAAATAGCAAAAATTTCGGTCTGGAATGCCGTGGCGAATTTGCCCAAGGCATAAGAAGCTTCAGCCCTGGGCCTTTCACCGTATATCCCCACTCCAGCACTTTCTTCAAACCTCGATCCGTCTGTGAACCAGACGATATCAACGGGCCTGAGTATGTCCTCGAGTGGGTTCCAGTCTTCCCTTTTAGGGATGACAACCTCAAAGGATTCTGAGAAGGAGAAGGAAAGCACCATATCATCACTCCTGGCCTCCAGAAGTGAGTGAGTCCCTATCGTGTTGGAAAGGGCTCTAGTGTGTCCTAATTGTTCTCCTCCGGCCTTCCACTGACCACCGCACCTCAGCCTGTAGGCCGCTTTCCGAGCCTCGGCCTCAATCACCAAGTGAAGGGGCACGAGGTCCAGAAGGACCTCCAGAGCTGCTGTGGGGGTTGTGCGTATTGCTCCTGTGACTCCCAAACAGGCGAGCCTTTGGAGTTGTGTTAGCTTCTGTTGAATGTAAAGCCTGGTTACAGCAGGCCACCACACAACAGAAGCATAAGTGATCATTGGTCTCACTATCACAGTATAGTACGACATTTTTACCCTGGGGTTTAACGACCATGTTTTACCAAAGGTCCTTCTACATACCCACAGATTTGTAGTGGCCCTTTGTATTGTCTCTCTATGTGATCTTTCCAGGTCAGCTTAGAGTCCAGGATAACACCCAGATACTTCACCGTCCTGGAGATCGTTAGAGTCGTGTCATAGGGTACTGGCTCGACGAAACCGTATAGCCTGCATCTCCTAGTGACAAATTACCAGGCCCTGGTCATTACACCATCTCTGTACTATCTGCAACCCTTTGCAAGAGCCCGCTAACCGTATTTGTTAATTTTCCCGAGATGATAATTGCTAGGTCATCTGCGTAACCTTGAGCAAAAAGACCCTCGTTCTCGAGTTCCTGGAGTAGACCATCGAGAACAGAGAGTTCACCGTAACGTGGAAATTCTGAACGTACTGTCGGAAGTTACAAGAACTTGACATTGAATAGGGGGACATTTTCTTGGTAATTTTCCTTTTTGGCTTACTAGAAGATTGAGTCGTCTGAATACATGTTTTAGCAATATTGTAAGTTTTGCTCCATTTATGGGAAGGACGTCTTTCAGCTCACATCACATCTCAGGTACGTCTCTGAACCCCACTTAAGGTTAAAATAAATGTGTAATTCAGGTTATTTATTTTATTTCAGGGCTGTTCGTTTATTTGCGTGTTGGTTAAGTTACGAGTATTGAGATCTGTTTGTTAGTTTATGGCTATTTAGATTTGTCACCTTATAATTTTATTTGGATCTGTTATTCTGTTTTATTTGGATCTGCTACTTGCCTTCTACTTTTATGTCACGTTCTACACTTTACGACGGTCTTCCAGCCTGACTCCGGTTTCAACTTCTAGTCCAGATTTTGGTGTCTGGATTTTGGATTATTGCCATCTTGTGCTTGTATAGTACTGGAGATCTCGTCACGTTACCATAGACTCCACGTAGATTGTCTGCTATCTGCGGCTGTTATCACCTAGAATTACGCTACCCTGGTAGGACGGGAAAAATTATTCAGACACTACCAACGTCCACAGGACAGTAAAATAAATTTCCAGTATTATTTGTAATACTTTGCTTGTAACGTAGATTTCAGTAACATTTTAGATTTTAGATTTCAGTAATATTTGATATATTTTGTCTATCGTTACTTCACTAACTGAATAGTTTTGCCTTATTTTACAAATAGATTTCAATAATTTTAAGCCATTTATGTTTTACCGTACCTTGGGTCACATGAAGTTATTTTTTGTCACGCTTCTTGTATATGACCTTTTCGTATATGTATTAGTTTGTAAAATATTTTGTGTATATCAGGTTAATCGTGTGGGCCCCACTTATTAGTTAGTACACTTTTGAGACTAATATTGTGATATATTGTACTACGTATCCTGCTACTTTCATTAAATATTTGATTAGAACGATGTTGTCTTTTTATATTTGACCACCTGCACCACCCCAAATTATCGAAACCACCTTTAAGGACCTGACTAGTCAGCCGTATTAGACCCCCTTCCTCACCAGTGTATTGCAGAGGGGGTACTGCACATTAAACATACATTAAAATTTTGTTCAGGGCACAGGGTGACTACTCTAACCTGCGTTCGAGGTTTGTCAGCCTTTGGAGCCCCCTTTATAAGTGGACCTAGGCCCTGTAACATTATAAGGATCATAATGACAATCATTATGGTACTAGCCGTGAATAGTATCAGGCGAGGCGCTAGCCGAGCCTAATAACACGGTGTGTACCATATGATTGTTTATGATCCAAATTTCATACAAAATTTTATCTTCTGGCGTAAGTTAGTTAAAATAAAAATTAATACGTATCTCTATTGTATTTTGAAGATTTGGGCAGTAATTATTTCAAATTGACATTCGTGCTACTGTCTATGATGTGTCCAATTTACTAAGTAACTGTTTAAAGGTTGTTTATATTCATTTGTAAGAAACTGACAATGTTCAAAGAAATCATCAACGCAACCGTTTCGACACTGCCGAGCAATATCAGTATATATAATTGTAATAATTGTATTATAACTTTTAATCATTAAATTTTCAGATACTATTGTCAAATAAATATTTAATACTTTTTGCCTAATTTTATTTTTTTTATCATTACAGTACTCAGTACTACAATGAAATCATTATAGTACTCAGTCCAATAAAGTATATCATTTTATTTTGGCACTGAAAATGATGTCTATGATTAAATCATTTTGACACGTCAGAAGATAAAAGATATTTTGACGTTTTATTTTGGACAAGTTTTCACTCTGAATTAATTTTTTAATATTGCACAATGGAACTGATAATTCTAGGTTTTGCCGGAGACGCCGCGTGTAACAACATGTTTTTTACTTTTCATATTTTGAAGTTCATGATATATTATGGGGCCATTCAAAAAATACTTTCGCTTTCAGAGGAGAGGGGAAAATGTGACAAAACTGTCACAAAAAAAATGAAAAATAACTAAAATAAATAACGTGTATAAGTTGTCTTCAGATTTACTACGCACTCAAAAAATGTCGGCGCTTTTGATCTTTATCGCACCGACAAAGACGCCGACATTTTTTACACGAATAATAAGTATGCAGTCAACTTTAAGTACGTATTTAAAGGACCCCGCAGAAACCTTAGGTAAATTGGCTCTCAGTCAAATTGTCTGAAATTGAGATATGTTATAGTTTGAGGTTCTGATCAAAAATTCTCATGGGCCCAACCCAAAGTAATGACTAGATTTTGACTTAGAGACGATCACTGATTCGTGATTTTCATATAACTTATAAATATTCTTTAAATACATATATGAATATTTTATGAGTTATATACTATCACATATTTTCTAAAGCATGTTTGGTAAGCCTCTGAGCGTATCAGAAACATGCCATGGCATATCTGTGTAAAGTTTGTTAACCATTTGTAAAGTAAATAAAACATCAAACTTAATTATTAACAGTACAATTTATTAATATCACTCTACATATATTCATTGCTATTATAATACTAATCGGTGAAGTATAGGTTCAAGATGTCCTATAATTATATCTTAAGAATAAAATCCTGATGAAAAGTTAAATCACAACATAAAGAAAAATTACAAATATTAAAAAATACCTACATCTTGTGTAACTCCAAGAGAGGCATTACAGATTTTGTTGGGCTATCAAACATGTTTGAGCGTGTCTGTAATGTGTTTGATCATGTTTAGAACATAGAACGTAAATGAAATAAAATGTCACGCATGGGGTGCTTGATTAATGTGTCCCTTTTCCTCTTCAAATTCAGATCAAATTTATTGGTACCCAAGTATACATAATTGAATTGACACATTTATTACAAACAAGAAAAAAGACAACTTATTCTGACACCAAATTTGTGATGATACAGTCGCCTAAGCACGCTGTGGCTTGATTTGCAAAGTATCAACACAAGATTTGGCGTCTTACATACATATTGAATTATTATAATGTAAATATCTCGCGTCTTTCTTATTTAATATTAAAAAAATTAATTTCAATTCAGCTACTTACAGGTTTTTTTTATGAAATGGGACAGCTAAAAAACATTCATTTTTTTACTTAAGTACGTAGTAGTACACACTGAAACCATGAAACAAAAACATTAGAATCAAGCACAAATGTTCTGACCTAACTAATAAACAGTGCAAAATTATTACATAAAGAAATGAACTAATATGATTACTACATAAACTATTAATTTAAAATAACATCGATTATATATTATATATCTTACAATTAATATTTGTGTCTATCGAATATCTACACCATTTAAACCATCGTTGTTTAGTAGTAAAGCTCTTTCAGCAGCGTCTAATATTTGGTATAGAAGAGAAGTTGGTGGATATCTGATATTTTGTTGGTGCCGAGCAAAACCAAGATACCATAAAATACTGGCAATATGACAATATGTACCTAATATCCTTGCTCCTGATATCCAAGTACAGTAATACCCGTCAATTGGATTCTCTTCGTCGTAATTGTGTTCCCGTTCTGTATTATAAGCAATCCATTGTTGATAAGCGGTCGCATTTCTAAAACGTAAATGCAGTCTAAATCTTACAAAACCCGGCACCAGCGCATGTACATCTACCTGAAAAATGTCATCTTCCCTGTTTAAATTATTTTGAATATATAATGGTGCCAAATATAATTGATATGCACCAACAGTTAGATCTTCCAAGTATTCAAGAGAGAGTTCAGGAAAGCCTGGAAGTTGATTATGTTCAAGACGAATCCACTCGGCTCCCCTTCGACGTAATAAATATTCTGCCTCCACGTGTGCCTGGACAATATTTACCTCTTCAGATCTCTGTAATAAGGTTAATGCTAGCTCTGCATTTGCCCCTTCCATCAGTACAGGACCATGAAGTCGATTAATTAATGCACCAGCTACTAAAAGTCGCCAATATGAGCTGTGTGTGCCATTCTTATTTTATGGTATCTTGGTTTTGCTCGGCACCAACAAAATATCAGATATCCACCAACTTCTCTTCTATACCAAATATTAGACGCTGCTGAAAGAGCTTTACTACTAAACAACGATGGTTTAAATGATGTAGATATTCGATAGACACAAATATTAATTGTAAGTGGAAAAGGGACACATTAATCCAGCACCCCATGCGTGACATTTTATTTCATTTACGTGCTGTATTCTAAATATGATCAGACACATTACAGGCACGCTCAAACACGTTTGATAGCCCAACAAAATCTGTAATGCCTGTCTTGGGGATTACACAAGACGTAGGTATTTTTTAATATTTGTAATTTTTCTTTATGTTGTGATTTAGCTTTTTTATCGGGATTTTATTCTAAGATATAATTGTAGGGCATCTTAAACCTATACTTCACCGATTTACCTAAGGTTTCTGCGGGGTCCTTTTTGAAAATTTTCAAAAGCATCAATTTTGTTTTCTTCATGAAAAGATTTCTTTAAAATATCATTAATAAATTTTCACGAGTAGATTTATAATATATGTGAAATACAAACAAATTGGTTCACTTGATTAAGAAAAAAAACTAAAAAACTAATCAAAAACAGTGTAAAATTGGTTTTAATGACATGGCATTGGCTTTATGACCACTGTCATTAAATAATTATAATAGGTGAACAGAAACAAAAACTATGATAAATAAAAGCCACGTTAAATATAATTCTTCAATTTGAGCTTAAAAACAATGTTAAAATCGTCCAATTAAGAACGTTATTACTTTTAATATTACTTACGCTTGTAACATTTGTGAAACACCCCATTAAACGAGCGTTCGTCTGCTAACCTCCCCCTCCGATTAAACTTAGAAATAAATTCTGTTGAATAGATTGTCATGAGAGAACGAAATTGAAATAGTAAATACAAGTTATTTTTCATTTTTTTGTGAGAACTCCTATCGTTCATTTTACCACATTTTCCCCCCCTCTATGAGAGCGAACATATTCTTATACCATGAACTTCAAATTATGAAAATTAAAGAGATATTGTTACACGTGGCGCGCTTCCGGCAAAATCTCGAATTATCAGCTCAGTAAATTCCTTTTGGGCAATATTAAAAAATTAATTCAGAGCAGAAAATTGAACAAAATAAAACGTCAGAATATCTTTTAAGGGCTTAGAAACTGAATTAAAGCTAAAAGCTTCATAAAGTTCTTCATACGCCCATGGCATTAAGATCCTTTTATGTTCCTGACATTATTTCTCCAATTTGACTACGTTACCCCTTCGATAGAGCCTTGTAAAAAATATGTGTTGTTGCTTATTGTATGGTGTATAATTAATGGAAAAAAAAGGTGGGTGTCTCTAACGTGTAAGTACGTATTTAAATTTTTCAAAAAATTCAATAGCATCAAATTTTTTTCTTCATGAAAAGATTTCCTGAAAATATCATTAATAAATTGTCAGGAGTAAATTTACGACATATGTGAAATACAAACAAATTGGTTCAAGTGGTTAAGAAAAAAAAAATTCTCAGATATTATGAAGTTTTAGAGGTCAAAACTTTTCGTGGCAGCATCTTATGCAAAGATACATCACTGAAAGGAACCACACGCAAAAAGGTTGCATAGGCACGGGCACTTATCTTAACCTGCCATGGCCTTTTTCCAATGCGTTTGATAATTTGAACCACGCCATGGTTTTGATAACATATGTATTTTTTTTCATCATGTCTAAACAATCGATAAATTTTAATTATTTTTAGATAATTATTCGAGTCAGTAATCTAATTAGTGAATAAGATGAAGATGTCATTACACATCAACGGTATGATTAACTAAAGTTACTTTATTAGTTCCTTATTAATTAGGTACTTCTAATTTATTTTAAGATTCTTTACAAAACTAAATGCCCTAAAAAGATTCGTTAAGGAGATATGAAAATTGGTAAGTGGTTCTCACCCAGTGTGACAGAAAATTAGTGATATTAATAGTACCCGTCTCGGGTACGGATAATTTTAGGTCAGAAGGAAAGTATTTTCAGAAATTTTCGAATTCTGGTATATATTATTGTATTAAAATTGTCCACTTATTTTAAAACTTATATTACGCAAATAAGGTTATGCACTTGATGCCATACATGTCACATAATTATTATCTTTTCGCATAGCAACACACTATTATTAGGTGAGTATTTCTTTCAGCTTGTTGCAAGGGCTGTATTGTATCCTCTATTGAAGTCAGATCTCTATTGTAGAATATAAAATTCAATCCCGTGCAATTTAAGAGAAATTTACTTTTCCATCTCAGTTGGTTGATTTTCTTTAGAAAAGATTTTTTTCAATAGACTAACCTTGTGTATTGTATACAAGCTCGGTGATCGTTATTGGAACTTTTAAACTAGCACTGGGTTCAAATTTAACTTCTTATATAAACTGCTGATAACTGTAAACGCATAAGAATTACTGATTCGCTTTCAAATTGCTTTAGAATAACATTATTGCCAATCTTACCATGAAATTATTTCGTTAAATAGCTTCTAGGAGAGAAACATGTATACTTTGTAATATCCTCAAATCTGCCAGTACTGCTCTCTTAATAAGAGTGATTGTTATACATGTATACACAGTATCTCAATTATAAGTTCCTATCACTATTATTGAGGTGAATTTTTTTTTGAAAATGTTGCAATTCGTCGCTTTTGATTTCTAAGAAGGCCACTTTCGATAAGCAATTTTAAGAAAGGTTTCATTGCATCTTTTTTCTTAAATTTAATGTGCTAAGAATTAGACTATAATTTTTCAACAAAAATACTGTGTTTGCTTCCTTAATACATCCAAGTCATGCTAAACCAATAAAAAATAACTGTATAAAATATGTGTGTTCTTTTAAAACGTATGTACATAATAATTTATATTAATTTCTAGCAAGTTTCTATTTTATTTGAGGGCCGGTGTAACACTACTGGGTGAGGTTAGTTTGACCCGGGATTAAACGCTAACTCCAGGATAAAGTATTTATTTGATCCAGGGTAAAAGTAACCTTAGGTTAAATATGAATATATTTATTGATCTCATAAGCTATAAAATTTGTAGATAAGACAAATCAATACAGCTAGTTTAAAATAATAATTACGTATATATATAAAAAAACTAAAAATTGTAAAAATTTGATATTATGATAATTAAAGTATTGTCTAAATGTTGGTTGTGGCATTTTCTTATTTTTTCTTTGTTTCTTATAGTCCAGTCGGTGAAGTAAAAAATACACCAGAAGCTCCCAAAAAATGTTATCTGAGATTTTCCTTCAGTAACCACAAAAATCCATTCTGAGGGTGCCGCGCAACCCCTCCAAAAAATCACCTATTCGGTGAAAAAAGCTTTATTTTACTGATAACTCGTTAACCGTTGAAGATATAAAAAAATTGTTTAAAAGAAAGCTTGGCTAATTTCCTAAAAAAAGTCCTATTGTAATTTTGTTGTATATGATATGGTTTTCGAGAAAATCGATATTGAAAATATAAGAAATATTGAATTTTTAGAAAATGCGTTATATAATCGTTAATATCTTTGCCAATTGTCGACATATCTAAGAAAATAAAAAAGCAAATGAAAAATATTTTTATAACCTTCAGTTTTTCACCATAGAAAATTATAAAAGTAACTAGATTTCTAGGGTTTTTAAGGTCGTGTTAGTAAAAATGGATTTTTTCCCGATTTTTTTGAATATATATTTGCCAATTGTTAACATATAAAAAATAGAATCAGATATGAAATACATTCATTTAATAACTTTATTTTGAAATCATAAAAAATAATAAAAGTCCCTATATGTTTTGTAATTTGGAGAATGTAAGTAATTTTTTTTTCAAATTCTTTCCCTTTCAATCGCATTTTTTTTCCTGAGAAATATAGTATAATTTTAAATGGTATGGTCAATTAATATGAAGTCTTCCCTTTATTTGTAGACCGGGTACATTCAAAAATATTAAAATACAAGGACGCTAGATAAATTTAAAAAAAAATCCAAAAAGAAGCTGCATATTCAATTTTTTGATGATATTTTTTTTAAGCAATTTTTTTAACTAAATGATTAGAAACAATGGTAATATGAAATATAAACTTAAAAAAAATTCTTTCAGCTAAATTTTCAGGACGTTTGAGTATTTTTTTAATTTTTAGGAAGCAATAAAAAATTGGCCAAAATTTGGCTAACTTCAACATGCTGGTAAAGTGAATATTTTTATTCCTGACTTTTTCTGCATTGAAGTACTACCTTCAGCAAGGATAATGCATTTATAACTTATATTAAAGTTAGTTATTTTTTATGGGCCTGTGAATAGTTAGAGGCGCAAAAAATTGAGAGATAACTATATTATATTGTTATTTTTACATACTAATAAATATCAATATCTATCAATAATGGCAACACAATAGAGTACTTTATATCCCCTTTAAAACTCATTTTGATTTTTCTTCCTAGCGTGTATGGTTTTCGAGCAATTCAATTTTTTCTATAGGCCGCGCGCAAAAAATTTCAAATAAACGAAAATTCGGGCACATTAAAAATACAAATTTTGGAATTTTTTTCAATATCGATTTTCTCGAAAACCATGGCATATACAACAAAATTACAAATAGGACTTTTTTTAGGAAATTGGTTAAGCTTTCTTTTTTATATCTTCAACGGTTACCGAATTATCAGTGAAATAAGGCTTTTTTCACCGAAGGGGTGTTTTTTTGGGGGAGGGTTGCGCGGCACCTCCAGAACAGATTTTTGTAGTTTTGTGATGTATAACCCCCTCCACTAACAGTTACTGAAGGAAAATCTCAGATAACATTTTTTGTGATGGAAATTTTTATAATTTTTGGACTATTATTAGAATGATCTGCCACATATATGTTCTTCTACACAAAATAATACAATTATCCAGTATTTCACTGGAAAGTAGCCTCTACGCCTCTGACTTTTACGTCAAAGGAGCAGTTAGAGGGTGTTTTTTTGACAAATAATGAATGAGAACAAAAATATAAAAATTACGTATTTGCTGACGTTTCGGAAACCGAATCTGTTTCCTTTCTCAAAGCTTATAAGTATTATAAGTGTGTGTGCTGTGTACATTAAATACACAACTTTAAGAATATATTTGTTATATTCAGTATCCATAGATACTTACTGCTTACGCAGAACTGTTGATATATCTAGTTGATAGCGTTCTTTTAAATAATGTTCAGTTTGTTAAGTTCTTCTTTTAACATCGGCAGCCAGGTTGTGCAAACATCTACGGAACAAATCGACACGCATTTATTCTCATTCAATAATATTATAGCTGATTCTCTAATTTTTCTTTTCTTGCTATCTGTCTCTTTTGTTAAAATGTTTGCCGAGTCCCAGTTTATTCTATGTCTGTTCTCCCAAGCGTGTTTGCAAATCTCCGATTTCTGAATCTCATTCTTCCTAATGTAACCCCTGTGCTGACCCAATCTAACACTAAATGGTCCGGATAACTCACCCACATAATGTTTATTACCCTCACATTGAATAATATAAATGCAGTTTTTTGAATTTTGCTCACGATTTAGCGATTTTGTTTTTGTTAAAATAGATCTAAACGTATTGCCCAAATAATTTCTTCTAATGATCAAATATTAGACAATGAGAAACGCTTTATAAAAGAGGTTCTTAGGAAAAATCAATACCCTGAAGCCTTTGTTGATAGAACTTTCACATATATATAAACTAATAATCATGTACGACAAAAACCTGAACAAAGGTACACATCGTTAATTCCTTATGTATATGAATTATCTGAAAAGCTACACCGTGTAGGCAGTAAATTTGATATTAGGACAATATTTCAAACGAGCAATACGTTGAGATCTATTTTAGTAAAAAAGAAACCGCTAAATCGTGAGCAAAATTCAAAAAACTGCATTTATAGTGTTCCGTGTGAGTGTAATAAACAATATGTGGGTGAGTCATCCAGACCATTCAGTGTTAGATTAGGTGAGCACATTCGGAAGAATGAGATTCAGAAATTGAAGATTTGCGAACACGCTTGGAAGAACGGACATAGAATAAACTGGGACTCGGCAAAAATTTTAACAAAAGAGACAGAGAGCCAGAAAAGATAAATTAAGGAAGCAGTTATAATACTATTGAATGAGGATAAATGCGTGTCGAATTGTTCCGTAGATGTTTGCAGAACCTAGCTGCCGAAGTTAAATGAAGCACTTAACAAACTCAACATTGTTTAAAATAAAACTAACAACTAGATATATCAACAGTTCTGTGTAAGCAGTAAGTATCTATAGATACTAAATATAACAGATGTATTCTTAAAGCTGCGTATTTAATATACACAGCATACCAACATTTATAATATGCTTTGAGAAAGGAAACAGATTCGTTTTCCGAAACGTTAGCAAAATACGTCATTTTTATATTTTTGTTCTTATCCATTATTTGTCAAAAACCACTCTCTGACTGATCCTTTGACGTAAAATTCAAAGGCGTACAGGTTATTTCCCAGTAAAATACTGGATAATCGTATTATTTTTTAGATTTCACGACATTCTTTAGAAGAGAATATATGTGGCAGAACATCCCAATAAGAAACAGGGAAAAATTAAGAAAATGCCACAACCAACATTTAGACAACTTCATAATATCTGGGAATTTTTTTTCTTAATCAAGTGAACCAATTTATTTGTATTTCACATATATTGTAAATCTACTCGTGACAATTCATTAATAATGTTTTCAGGATATCTTTTGTTGAAGAAAACAAAATTTGATGCTTTTGAAATTTTTGAAAAATTTAGATACGTACTTACACGTTAGAGACACCCACCATATTTTTATTAATTATACACCATACAATAAGCTACAACATATATTTTCATAAAACTTTATCGAACGGGTAACATAGTCAAATTGGAAAAAATAATATCAGGAACATAAAAGGATTTTAATGCTATGGGCGTAAGAAGAACTTTTTGAAGCTTTTAGCTTTAATTCAGTTTCTAAGCCCTTAAAAATATTTTGACGTTTTATTTCGTTCAATTTTCCGCTCTGAATTAATTTTTTAATATTTGCTCAAAAGGAATTATGGAACTGATAATTCGAGCTTTTGGCGGAGGCGCCGCGTGTAACGGTATGTCTTTAATTTTTATAGTTTGAAGTTCATGATATATTATGGGGACATTCAAAGAATACGTTCGCTTTGCGAGGGGAGAGGAAAATGTGACAAAATGAACGATAGGGGGGGTATGTGAAAAGTTCTCACAAATAAATGAAAAATAGCTAAAATAAATAATGTGTATAGTTGTCTTCAGATTTACTACTACTACTACTATATTAGTAGAGTGCTCGGTGCCCAGATATCTGCATGAAAATAAGTTCTGTGGGGGTTTCGTTGTCACAAGCTGAATTTGATATAAAATTAATGATGATATACCGATGTTTCAAAATCTCAAAGCCATCAAAAAATGTCCTACTCATTTAATTATAATCAAAAACGAGTTATAGCTTAGTGACTTAGATGTCTTGATATTTCCACTTTTGAGTAATAGCAAATCCTTTTAACCATGAATAGATCTAGTCAAAATAAGTAGATTTTCGAAAAGATCCACCTCGAGAAATCATGCCTACTCCCCCTCAAAGGGGCTACTTGTATCTGCCTATATATATTTTTTTTCTCAAAAACGGTAGGAGCTAGAGGAATGATCTTGGCGACATTCGATAAAGTATAAAATTTTGCATAAGACCCTCCATTTGCTTTTTGCTATTTTCTTTTTTTTTAAGGCCCCACAGCAAAAAAAATGGTGAGGAGCCTTTCAGCAACGACACATTTTTGGCTATACCTCTAAAACGGCCCAATGAATCAAAATTCTACAAGATATAAAAAATAAAGACCATTATTTTTTCTATCGATTGGTATATTATTTGTATATGTTATTTGTTTATATAAAGCCGTCAGTGGCGTACAAAGAGAAAGTTACACATGTGCATAATGAATTTATTTAAAATAATTTATTATTGTTGTTACAAACAATAATAATGTAATAATTTTGAACAGGTACCTACAATCAATATTTTCGCAGTTTTTAACACCAATAATAAATTAGTTTAAATAAATTCATTATGCACATGTGCAGCTTTCTCTTTGTACGTCACTGACGGCTTTATATAAACAAATAACCTATACAAGTAATATACCAATCGATAGAAAAAATAATGGTCTTCATTTTTTATATCTTGTAGAATTTTGATTTATTGGGCCGTTTTAGAGGTATAGCCAAACATGTGTCGTTGTTGGAAGGCTCCTCACTTTTTTTTTTGCTGTGGGGGCTTAAAAAAAAAGAAAATAGCAAAAAGCAAATGGAGGGTCGTATGCAAAATTTTATACTCTATTGAATGGCGTCAAGATCATTCCTCTAGCTTCTACCATATTTGAGAAAAATATATATATAGGCAGATACAGGTTGCCCTTTTGAGGGGGGGGGGGGCAGGCATGATTTTAAGTCACTAAGCTATAACTCGTTTTTTGATTATAATGACCTCCTGAGTAGGACATTTTTTGACGGCTTTGAGATTTTGAAACATCAGTATATCATCATTAATTTTATATCAAATTCAGCTTGTGACAACGAAACCCCCACGGAAGTCACAATAAGCGTATTAATGCACTCTACTATATGTGAAATGCAAACAAATTGATTCACATGATTAAGAAAAATAATTTTTTGTTTTTGGATTTCCGAAAAAAGAATTTTTACCAGATATTATGTAGTTTTTGAGGTCAAACCTTTTTTTTTTGTAGTATCTTACGCAAAGATACATCACTGGAAGGAACCACACACAAAAAGGTTGCAAAAGCACGGACACTTATCTTAACCTGCCATGGCCTTTGACCCTGCACTGATAAACCGGCCCCGAATGCGCTCACCTCTGGGTTAAGTTTAACGCCAGCTCCTGCAACTCTTTACTTGAGCCGAACTTTCGCTCTTCCGTCCGACATGAATTATTATTCACAAAACAGAAAACGAAGCCTATATTGCATTTGATCAGCACATTTTTAAAACCATAAATATCGCTCGATGAGGAAAATAGTTCACATCGTGTGATCAAATTCTGAACAACTTTCAAAATGTCCGTCTGTGTGTCTGACTGTCTGTGTCCCTGTCTGTTCGCCATATTTCCTGTAATCACGATAACTCAAGAAAGAAAAGTCTGATTTTGTTTAAATTTGAGCAATAAGTTAGTTAGTGTTGCGTAGAGGAAGAACCCTATTGTTTTTGAAAGAAATTGATTTAACTTATTTAAAAAAAAAACTGCAAGACCACTGTAGAATATTCAACAATTATATACAAAACTCATTAATTCGGCGAAGATAGCTTATATCTAGCTTACTATTTATTTCATTTTTTTTGTCAAATGTCAAACAAAAAACGAAAATTGTCTTAAATCTTACTATTAGAAAATTAAGCAGGCTCTCTTTGTTTCTGACATATAGCGAAAAAATCATTCATTAATCATTTTCCCCTCCTTGAGAGCGATCAACGCCCCCTCGAAGTCGAAAAATTAATTATTATATGCACCAATATAATCAAATCTACGAGTTTTCCACCCCATTTTTTTCCGTTACTGTTCAAGATAACAAAAGCACTCAATAACATTTAACTTGTGGCTAGTTATGACTCATAGTTTACCTAAAACATGAAAGTGTGTGCGAACAGCTGAATGTATGCCGTATATAGTAGAATCATTAAGTATTAACCTCAAGGTTTGATAAACCATTCAGTTCCATTATTTCGTCATTTTAAACTACAACCTGTTAGTCCTAAATGAAATATATGCTCATAAATTCACTGAAATTTGCTTTGCTATGTAATTAATTGTTTTGTGAATCGATTTTAATATCCACTGGTCATACATTTATTTACAAAAAGCGTGATTCACATATCTGCAGATACATTCCCTGCCATGTATTTTATTATTTTAATGTATTTAAATTATAAATTTCAGAGGTAAATGCTTGGTGATATATGAATAAAATAAAGAAAGATAGATAGATAGATAGACATTTATTGGTGTTAAGACATTTACAAGAAATGTATCCACAAGTCAAAATTAAATATCAAAACTAGATATAACTAAATTATGTAAAAATCACATATATGAATAAAGATAATATATAAATATAATATATAAATATAAAATAAAAGAATAAAATATTCAATACGATATGATGCCACAATACAAAAAAATAAAAACAAGAACAAAAGGGTTTCAGATACGTATGTTTTCACGTGAATAAGACATGTATTCCTCAACGCTATAGAAAACTTCTATCAGAAATGCTCTTAGTTTTCTTTTGAATAAATTAAGAATGTTTATTGATTTTAACTGGAAGTATGTTGAAATACGTAATTCCACAATAACTGAGCGACCTTTCATAGAATGAATGGTAATCTTTTTCCGTGTAGAGCTTATATTTACCCTTAGTGTTATACTCGTGAATATCCTCACATTTAATTAGTTCATTTTTTTTCTTACAGATATAAATTAATATTTTATATAGATAAATGCCGGTTATCGTAAGAATATATTTGGAACGAAAAATTTGCTTACACGAGTCTAAATATTTCAAGTTAAAAATTATTCGAATAACTCGCTTTTGAAATTAAAAATATTTTGTTTGCCAAAGGTGATGAGCCCCATACTATAATATTGTAGGTTAAGTGCGAATAAAAAATTCCGTAGTAGACTGATACTAGACAATCGATTGTCAGTGAGTTCTTTAAGGACAGAATGAGAAAACATGACTGTTTAATTTATTTGTTAGGTGCTCAATGTGATCCGACCAAATCAAATTATTATCAACTATTGTTCCAAGAAATTTAGTGTTTTTGAGTATCTCAATATTATCATTGTCGAGTAAAATTTTTGCTTCGTTTCTGCGGACTAAATTCTAAAGCAACAGTTTTAGTCATATTGATGATTACATTGTTTTTATCGCACCACTCTTTAAATGACTTCGTTACAAGAGTCACTTTACGAATAATTTCCGATTCGCATTTATCACTAATAATTAACGATGTATCATCAGCGTACATAAAAATATTGCACTCACTTAGATGGTCAGGTAAGTCGTTGACATATAAAAGAAAAATAAGTGGACCCAGAACACTACCTTGTGGGGTGCCAAGTTCAGTATCATATCGTCGGCATATTTAACAATAAATTTTCTATTTTTAAGATAAGATATTATAAAAGAGTTAGCATTTCCTCGAATACCAAGTTTACTTAAGTTCATCGAAACAAATCTACTATCTATGGTATCGAAAGCTCTAGATAGATCAAAGAAAAACCCAACTACATTTTCGGATCCGTCGAGTTTACCTAAGATGTGCTGAATAAATTCGGTAGCAGCAATTTCTGTTGATAGGTTTTTTCTAAAGCCAAACTGACATTTAGTAAACAAATTGTGTTGGTTTAAGTAAGAATTTAAGTTTTCGGAGATTGCAATTTCAATGATTTTAGAGAAGATACTTAACATTGCAATTGGCCTATGGTTATCTATATCCTGCACGTCACCCTTTTTAGGAATGGGCACTAGAATGGCAAGTTTTAAAATGTCGGGAAACTTACTACTCATAAAAGCAAAATTTATTATTTCAACTAACGGCATTAAAATAAGATCAGAGCATTTTTTAATTAAACGTATGGGAACTTCATCAAACCCAGTAGACTTTTTATCAGGTAAGTTCATAATAAGGCAACTTCCACCTTAGCCAACTTCTTCACTACTATAGTCTACCTTTAACATTGTTTGTTCGTTGTTTTATCTTTTTTGTTCTTTTTGTCTTCTTTTGTTCAAAAATTCATCCCTCGACCGATAACCTTCTTGAACTTTTAAAACCCACAACTGTTAACTTCCTCTACTTTCTTGGAGGCAGGAAAACCACCAGGGTGGAGAATTACTTCGAACGGGTTTTTCGTTGTGTTTTGTTTTCCCGTGACAGTAACCAAAATTTCTTTAGTGTTTTTTGTGCGTGCACAGTGCGACAATTTTTAAAATATACATTAATTAGTTTTAGGCTCTTATGGGCAGCATAGTTTTAAGGCATTGTTGTTTTTAAATTCGCTCGGCGAATAGGAGTTACAACTCCTCACCTGAATTACCGTTCTTAGCCGAACCGGACCTGCTCCGTCCAACCTTACACCCACTACGGTGCTGCGCATCGTGGTTGCCAGGTTGGCTCCGGGTCAGGTTCCGACTAGGCGCACCTGTATTTTTAATTATATTATAAATAAAATCTTGTTGATTGATTGATTGATTGACCGGTGTAAAAAACATTGAGTTGTATATAGTTACTTTACTGACAGTGCAGTTTTCGGAGAAGACATTTTTGAAGTGATCATTCAATTTCTCTTGAACTGTGCTGGAGAAGTGGTCACCAAATGATGTGGCAATTTCCTTGGTATTTGTTAATGTGCTGTTTTCTGTTTTTATGGTGGTTGGAGGTATAGAACTTTTGCTAGATTTGTGATTAAACACAAGCAAACTGCAACCACTCTCGGAAAAATAAATGTTACTTGTACAGATTAAAATTATGACAAGACAAAATAATCCCAAAAGAAATTAACACAATTAAATTAATTGCTAAAAATAATATTTATAATCCGTTATAAACACATTAATAAATTTGTGTGTGTAAATAATTGTTTATGGAACTTTAATAATATAATATTTAAAATCGCCTTCCCCAAAAACTTACGACACAATATGCCACATCGGTAGTGGGTTTGTGAGTGGAATAAGTAAAAAAAAATGTTGAGGCCTTTTGTTCTTGTACACACTCACTCACAATTTTATTTTTTTCACCCACTTTAATAGTGGGATGAGGGTGATTAAACATTTTTTGAGACCTTAGCTTCTCTTATATATACTAAATACCAATTTTATGGACTCTTGCTTGCTTGGTATGCCTATTTACCTTTTTTTTTTGCAATATCTCAACTACCTCTTGACCCAGTTTGGTAAGAAAACATTTTTCAAAATAAAAAACAATAATTTATGTACTACATCACGCTAGCCCGTGGAGGGCGCCTCATGAGCTATACCTGATGATGAATAATTTTTCTCTTTTTTTTACGAAACATAGTGGCACTTTTGACTAGAAAATCTCATATTTCTACGTAAAAAGGTACACTTGATAGAACTTGATAATTCCAACTGTTTTCGAGAAAACTGCCGCATAGATCTCAAAAATTCTTTGAAAACAAACCCAATTTGAAAAGGAAAAATTATATTTATTGAATAGTGTGCTTTGGTGACGTCTTAGTTCTGTCAAAATGTCAAACTAATGAGATTATACGTAAATGACAAAACTAAGACGTTACCAAAGCATACTTTTCAATAAATATAATTTTTTCTTTTCAAATTGTTTTTTTTTTCAAAGAATTTTTCAAGGAATTTTTGAGATCTGTACCTCTAAAGGAGGCAGATTTTATCTAAGTGTTTCAAGTTAAATCTTCATAATTTGGACTAAGGATTCTCCAGTTACCGTATGTCCAATTATTATTAATGAAACACCCTGTATATTTGTTAATAAGACACGAGTCCAAATGATAATGAGGCGCGTATAAGAGAATGGTCGGTAATGCAGATTTTAGTTTTTTTAACTATCTTCCACATTTTTTTGAAAATGTGAAAAATTTGAGAATAGGCCTTGATAAATGAGTAATTTACGATGAAAAATCCAGAGCGGCCTTCTTTCTTAAAGTGCCAAAAAATTGTTTGCAAATATTTTCATTTTTTTTACATACGAAATTTGCATTTAAAAATTATTAAAAAAATTGGGTAAATAGTCCAACATGTAAGTAACAACTGTGATTTTTTTTGGATTTTTTTGTACAACGGTATCCGAGAAAATTTTAAAAAACGAAAATCAAAAACCCCCCCACCACTTCTCCTCGCTGGAGGCTTGAAATTTTGGGAAAATCATATTTAGGGTAAGCCCCTTCAAATAGTTGATAAGCAACGAAATTTTGTTTGGGGGCAGATTTTGCATGCTTATCCTGCTATGCCCTAGGCAATTAAATAAGACATTTCTAATTTTTGTCCACCTTCATTAGCAGGCGCGCAGACAGAGGGGGGCCATGGGGCCCGGGCCCCCCCTCAAGCCGTCTTCCATGAACCAAAAAATAAAGAAGCATAATCACTATTAGTACAAATACTAAATATTTAAGAAAATTTTCCCACAATTATGAGGCCTATAAAAAGTGAAGTATTTGGGTTGTCTAAACATGATTTTCACCCTCCGCAGTTCTAGAAAAGGGTGGTTTTTGAGAAATATATACATATATATCAATTTTAGCGTTTTTTCGTCTTTTTCTCTATATTAAGGAAAACCTATGCATTTTGGTGAAAGAAAAGTATCAAGAGAGCAAGGTAGTAGTGCATAAAATTTCCTATAAATTTTGTCTCTACATTTTTTTTCGAATTCCGCTTAGTTTCGCCGCTAGAGGGCGCGAAAGAAATAAATATTATAGACTTTTGCGCCTTTTTTTATATTTTGAACCAAAATTATGCATTTTTATGAAAAATTACAAATTATTTACTTTAATTAATTACAATTTACAAAATTACATGGTGTTTTCTAGTTTTTTTTCCATAAAAATGTATATATTTTATGTTCTACAACTTTGATCTCACGTAATTTTTCATAAAAATGCATAATTTTGGCTCAAAATCTAAAAAAAGGCGCAAAAGTCCATATGTATATTTTTTCGTGCCCTCTAGCAGCGAAACTAAGCGGAATTCAAAAAAAAAATGGTAGAGACAACGTTTATAGGAAATTTTATGCTCTACAACTTTGCTCTCTAGATATTTTTCACCAAAATGCATGGTTTTTCCTCAAAATGGAGAAGAGGGCGAAAAAACGCTAAAATTCATATATATGTATATATTTCTCAAAAACCACCCTTTTTTAGAAATGCGGGGGGTGAAAATCATGATTAGACAACCCAAATACTCAACTTCTTACAGGTCTCATACTGTGGTAAGATTTTCCATAAAACAGCGAAAAGTTTTTCTCAACCTCTGGGGAGGCCGGTTCTATTGGCCCCCCCAGATGAATTTTCTGGCTGCGCCACTGTTCATTACATTAGACTTAGTTTGATGAAACTATAATAAGACCACCGCCGCGCCGCCATAATTTAAATTGGATCCAGAACATTTTAAACAGAGATTTCAAATTTCAACTGATGCCCATAGAGCATCCGTAGTTTATAATGAGACACCCAGAATGTTCTACTAATCTATTACTAGTTTCGATGGAGTTAATTACATGCCTACGTGATACGGTTTCAATTTAGTAAATTTAATTAGGAAAATGTGTAATGCAGAGAAGCAAACATTATCTCTCGCAGAGCTATACCACACAAATAAATTGTATTTCCCTTCAAACAAGTAATAAATTATGTATCAAGTACATTTACATTAATCAGATGTATTCCATTTGAAATCAGTCTGAAATATTCGAAACGAACCGCCAAGAGTATTGATGTTAATTTTGTTCAGAATTCATTTATCGATTTGCATGTCATAAATATTTAGAATGTATTTAAATTAATCGGCCCATCGCAATGCAGAACGAACTGAATAATTACAGTACAAAAGTTTGGTCGTTCATTAGCTTTTTGCGATGCATTTCAAACTTTTAACAAAGGAACTATTAACTGTTTCAAATTAAACTGCGGCTCGGTACTAGAGACGGCTAATGTATTTGTTCTTGATACTTCCTCGACATAGTTCCTTTGTAGCTTTTAACATGAATTCTTTAACGCTTCTTTTTTATTCATTCTTTATTTCGACTTTTCTATATGAAAGTTACTCAAATAAATAATAAAGTTGTTCAGAAAGCGACATATTTGTTGAAAGTCTGTTTCTTTTCGTACATGATACGATACAACATTCTTGGAATACAATATGTTTACAAAATACAAATTTGACGATGTACCTATTTAGTGATGGTTTAATTTTCACTTCCTTCGCTTACTGAAGGGAAGTAATCGTAAAAAAATAACCCTCCGTGATTGTATCGCATTATGTAGATTTTGAAAATCAAGGTCTTTGGACAAATCTAGTTCTCCTTCGCAATTTCCACGAAAAATCCGTTTTTCTTATTTATTGCGATAGAAGCTATAAAGTCAGAGATTTAAGAAAAACTGAAAAAACTTAATTTTGACTGATGCTTCCAGGAACACGTATTTATATCAAAATGTTTTGCTAAATTTTTGTAATACTTGTCTGCCAAAAAGTTTTACACAAGAAGACACTACTAGTAATCAAGGGTGCTATTGCCCGTTAAATTAGAATTTAATATTACAAATTAAAATATAATACTTAATACATACTTCTGCTTTACATATTATCCATGTTGTACATAACTAATAGCCCAGATGATAAAGGTATTTACTTACAAAAACTTGCAAAATGAATAATTTTTTTTAATGAGTTCGTGAAAGTGTATACAATAATATCTATTTTTTTTTAACTATTTAACGTCGGCCTATTTCCGCTACCAGGGCCTATCACCGACGCCAGGAGACGAACTACCCCCTAACCCTGGAAATTTTGCCGAACCTCTTCCCTTAAGAAGAGTAGGGATCTTTTACTTGCCTAACATTTAATAGACAAGGGACCGCCTGCTTTACATCCCCTCCGAAGGATGGTGTATCCAATACGTAATCCTCGTCTGAAATTACGTAACTTCCACGTATACACTGATATACAAGCCGCTAGAAGGTGGGACGAGAACGCTGTATTTCCCAAGATAGGTGGGTCACCCATCCAAGTACTAACCGCGCTCGACGCTTCAACGGAATATCGACTGATATTCACTTTGAAGTCGCCTCTACGCTCGCCCCTCAATAATATCTTGAGTATAGAATAATATCGGATGCAGAACATAAAGAAAAAAGTGAAAAAAAATTTTTTTCATGCATTTTTTTAAAATTTTGAAATTAAGTTAAGCTAGGAAAAAATAAAAAATAAGGATGGATAGATCACGTATTTATGAACAAAAAATGATCTAACAAAATTTATCGCTAAAGCCACGTTTTTCCCGGAAAAAAATAGTCAAGTGCAACGTTATAACTCGGAGTGAGATCCATGCGTGCGCGCGCTTGAATACGCATGACTGTGACACCGACGCACTGAATTATATGTCACTAAATCAGAATTTTATTTAATCTATATGAGAGTTGGATCATTTGAAAGATGGAAATTGTAGCTTTCTGATACTTTTTTGTTTTAAACAATACAAGCAAAGGATGGATGGGAAAAATATACTTATATATATATTATCACGCTCGAACTCAATCGTCGCAATAAAAAAAATAGAAAAAAATAAAAGTAAGTACCAAAAAAAAAATTTTCTTCATTGAGAACTCTTAAAAAGCATTTACACTTCATGATTATTATGGTTTATTAAGTTGTAGTAACCTGGATTCAAAAAAAGTACATATATATATATATATATATATATATATATATATATATATATATATATATATATATATATATATATATATATATACATATATATATATATATATATATATATATATATATATATATATATATATATATATACATATATATATATATATATATATATATTGGAGGCTGTAACTTGCCCAGAAATTGACCCATTGGAAAAAATAAAATATCACTATTTCGGAAAAAATGTATACTTTTCGAATGTTCAAACACAAATTCGTTTACTTGTATGCATTTCTTCGAAAATATGATTAATCAAATCATGATAAGAAATTGCGATTTTCACAATCTTATCCCTATAACTATGAAAATATCTTTGATTGTTTTGAATATAAATTTTGGAACTTTTCCAATTTGAAGAAATGGATGAAATTTTTTTCACATTTTTTTTATGTTCAGCATCCAAGCGAAATGTAAACTTTTCAGGATATTATTCTATACACCTTCACGAACTTATTAACAAAAAAATTATTCAGTTTGCAAATTTTTGTGGGTAAATACCTTCATCAACTGGGCTACCAAATTTTTTTTTCACTTTCTCTTTGAGTCCAGTCAACGAATAGCCCAAAGGGTGGTGTAGGGTGCGTGAGCAGAGACCTATGCGATTCCTTTAGAAAGTTGTTCAGGGTGCTTAGGGAGTGAACATACTGAAAGTCCTGACATCTAGGAGGTGAGCTGAAGGGGAGGGGGCACAAGGAAAGTCCCACTTTTGGTTTTTTCGCTTATATCTCGAAAATAGTGCATTGCAGGGGAAAATTTAATACCAAATGAAAGCCCATGAAATTTTCTACAACTTTCATTTTATATACTTTTTTCGAATTCGCAACCGTTTTCGAGCTACACGCTCCGGAAAAGTGAAAATTTTCTAAAAACAGATTTTTACCTCACATTTTTTATCAAACATTCCCTTGGCACTGTTCAATGAAAGTGGGATGAGGTAGACAACCAAATCTGTCCTTTACACCATGTTCGAGCCCACTGCACAGAGTAATTTGGCAAAAAGATGCCTCCGTTGCCACCATTTGTGATGGATATATCTCCTCATTTTTCTTATACCACATAGAAAACATCTATACCTGTGAAACAAGAAGATTTTTTGTCCAATCTTACCAACAAAAGTCAGTTTATCTCCTTACTACAGATAAAGCTTCAGGAGAATGGGATACAGACTCTCCAGGCCAAAGATGATGCTGACGTCCTTATCATGAACACTGCTGTGGAATAATCCACTCACAGTTCTGTGGCTGTTGTTGGTGAGGATGTGGACCTCACTGTCCTTTTGATAACTTCCACTCCTCCCACCCAAAACATCTTGCTGCTGAAACCCGGCAGAGGGAAAACCTAAAAATGGCACTGTCCACCCAAGAGATCCAGCAGCATGGATTTGAACACATCCTGTTCTTACATTCATTTACCGGCTGCGACACAACATCTTCAAGCAAGGTGGGCTTCTCAAAATTTTATTTAAAGTCAGAAAACAAGGAAGCGGCAGTGATCTTTTACAACCCTTCCTCCACTCAAGGCGAGGTTGAAGAGGCTGGGAAGATTTGCTTCCTCAAATGGTATGGGGCACCAGCAAGACAGACCTCCCTCAACCAGCACCGCTTCCAGTCGTTGAGGTAAGTGGCAAATATTAAGCCTGACATCAGCTTCCTTCTACCAACTGAGAGCGCAGCTAAACAGCATTACCGGCACATCTACCACCAAGTGCAACAGTGGCTCGGGAATGAGCTGCCCTCTCAACAATAGGGGTGAAAAGATGTAGGAGACACCCTGGTGCCAATTACAACAGAAGATCCACCGCACCGGAGGTCCTACTGAAAACGATATTTTGCCGTTGCAGCAAGGATTGTGGTAGTGGCAAATGTGGATGCCGGAAAGCAATGCTGAACTGTTCTGCAAAGTGCCTCCACTGCCAAGGAAAATGCGTCAACGGTGTGCCTGTTTACGACGAGGACGACGTAGAGCCCCTTCAGCAAGAACCACCCACCACTTGAGGATGAGGTAAAAATCTGTTTTTCGAAAATTTTCACTTTTTCGGAGCGTGTATCTCGAAAACGGTTGCGAATTCGAAAAAGTATATAAAACGGAAGTTGTAGAGAACTTCATGAGCTTTCATTTTTCCCTGCGATGCACCGTTTTCGAGATATAAGCGAAAAAACCAAACGTGGGACTTTCTTTGTGCCCTCTCTCCTCCGGTTCACCTCCTAGACGTCAGGACTTTCAGTATGTTCACTCCCTAAGTACCATAAACAACTTTCTAAAGGAATCACTTAGGTCCCTGCTCACGCACTCTACACCTCCTTTATTGACTGAGCTATTTATGTTCTGCATCCGAGCGGAATGTAAACTTTTCAGGATATTATTCTATACACTTTCACGAACTCATTAAAAGAAAATTGCAAGTTTTTGTAGGTTTCACTCTAAAATGTTCTCTGTCTGGGCTATAGATTATCTTTGACTATATAATAATTGTTTATGCAATAAATTGCAAAAAGTAGGTGTTTTTTAACGCGTCGTAAATGTCGCCCAATGGGCGTAGCGAGTTGGATAATTCCGCACTTATTTTTGCAGCGTTATTGCATCTAAGATATTTTCCAATAAAATAAAAAATTATTAAATTCTGACATTTTGAAATTCAGTACATTTGATGCGTTGAAACGGGTAGAGATTTAATAAAAATTGTTGAATAATCATAATTATTGAGCGCTTTTATCAATTTTTAAAATAAGTGATAGTAAAGACATTACACCATCAAACATAGAAGCATCAGCACAAATTACAGTGTTAACTCTACTATTAAAAAAATATTTCTGATCCACGTTCTATTAAGTTAAAAGTTTTAACATAACTGTCTCTAATGAATAGGAATTCTTTTATTTAAAAATTTGCTTATTTAGATCCCCTGAAAAAGATGCTTTTGGATGAAAAAGTATGCCATTTTGTCATCAATAGTAACAACTGAAAAGTTGACATTTTAGTACAGAAATAGATAGAGAGGAAATTCCGGGTCTGATTAAATATTTCTTATTCCTAGGGGTCCTATAAAAAAATCACCCTGTATACGTTTCTTTTTAATCTAATACTAAATTATGATACTTCATACAAAAACGATTCAAACTGTATATTTGGTTTACCCACGCACTTTTCGCTAATTTTTAATAAATTGTCAATTCTCGTCTAAATCGGGGCTGTAAAAATTATAAAATTGCATTTTCTTCTCTTAATACAATCGAGACTATGAAAAATTTTATAATTTTTGTACATGATTAATATGAAATCATAATCTAAATCAGAAAATCTCAAGGCAATAGTAGAGTCGAATTGATTTAATTTAATTTTTTTCAGCGGCAATATTCCACCTAAAATTTTATTATTGATTCTTAAGTATTATGACCTCCTTATTACGAGAAAATTATTTGCGCCCAAAAATTCCTTGTGTGTCAAAAGTTATATGCACTTTTTAACGCGCTTTCACAGATTTTCAACTTATCTGCTTAATATATCTTGTACTAGTAATCGGATGGGAATTTTGAAAATACTGGCTTATTTGGAAAAAATTCTTAAAAATATAGACTTGTCTGATATGTATTGGTCAATCTGCCATCTTGGAAAAAAATAGAAAATAACGAAAACGGCCGAAAGAATCAAAATTGAATAACTGTTCTATAAATAAGAAGGAGTAATTTCAGTCTCCAAAAATAAAACTCATTTACGGTCAAATATAATACACCAATTACGGACGACATGTGTCAAATAGAACGGTCAGAGATGGCGGACAAAATAAAACTTCTAATTCTTCGTCAATTATCAGAAAGGCATTGTAGGTCACTTTTCTTTTTTTCGATTGTACATTGTTTTATGCACTTTAGAGGATAGAGGTCATTTTTTTATTTTCAAAAAGGTGCATTTTTACAAAATTTGCCATTTTAAAAAACATATTTTAACTTTGGTCAAAAAAGGGCCGAATATACTGGAATTAATTCCTTCTTCAAAATATACCCTAGTGCCACGGCCGGGAGTGTGCTTGCATCTCAACCTCAAACAAGCAGCGATATATATTTACTTTAATTTTAAGTTAACTTTCATTTTTTATCTTTACTTTAACTTTCATAATTTTTATAATTTAGATAAAAGGAAAACTTATTACATCATATTTACTTTTTTTTTATTTTTTACAATAATGCAATACAATAAGACACGTAAATGATTTGATTATTATTGTATTATTTACTGAAAAATAATGCAAATCAATTCACCCTTCAGTTAAAGAATATAGTATCATCATCTGTAATATTATATAAGACTTCATAGTATTGACGTAAATTAAACAGTTTTTTCAACTAACTTGAAACGTAGAACATATAATTTTAGAAAAGCAGACTATATATTTTTATAATGCTTTGCTTGAGTTAGAATGGCAAATCTTAATAGAAATTAATGACGTTGAATTACCTAGAATTTACATAAAGTAGGAATAAGTTATAGCTAGTTATTTGATAGACTTAGTATTATCAGCCTAGATTTAATAAGAATTTTTATGTCATTCATATTTGTGAGAGTTATTACATAATATGATTGTTCAACATTAATTTGTAATATTTTATTTCAATGTATCTAAAATTAACATGTTACTACTACTACTCTATTCATGACTGCTTGATACTGATTACACAAGTCAAATTTGATCTAAGAACAATCACCAGACTTTACCAGAGCATACATAGGTTTTTTGGGTCGCTCATTCCGAATCCGAGGTTGCTTAAGCTTCATCACGTCAGGTTCTTGGTCATTTGAAGGTCAAACTGAGAAAAAGTGTTGTAAAAAGTTTGAAAAAATGTATGTGTATGTTTCTGAGGTCACTGAATTCGAATCCGCTGTTATTTTTACCCTTCAAGAATATCTAGAGGTCATTTTAAGGCATTTTGAGATCATTTTGAGGTCAAATTGAGAAAAAGCAACTAAAAAATCTGGAAAAATGCTTAAATGGGTTTTTGGGTCGCTGTCCTCAAATCCGTGGTTGACTGGACTCTTTTCAAGGTCACTTGAAGGTCAAACTGAGAAAACGTTTTTGTATGTTTTTGGGGTCACTCAGTTCGAATCACTGTCATTTTGACATTGAAGGATACCCTAAAGGTCGCGGTCATACGAGGTTAAATTAAAAAATGATGTTTAAAAAGGACCCCGCACCTCTCATTATGGAAATTGGGTCCTGGCTGGGAGGCTAAACTTGCTGTCATTGCTTCTATTGCTTGGAGCTCAATCTGTTTTGTTTCAAGGTCGTATAATGTAGGCTTTTACAGAAAGAATTTGTAAATGCAATCTGATGTAATAAATTTTGTAATCTGTTACACAGTTCAATAACAAATAACACTTCACGTGATGAACAGTGAGATAACAGATGACGGAAAAAGTGGCAGGTAAAGAAGCAGAATAGCAGTTAGACTATCAGAAAACCAGATTACTAGACAAGCAAATAGACGAATGGTTGGATAGACAGTTAGGAAAATCATACGAAAGACAAATGGGTTTGCTAGCGGCTAGGAATACAGAGACAGACAAGAAGCTAGCCAGATTGAAAAGCTTACGTAAGCGAGTAGACAACAAAACTGACAGAAATGTCAATAGGTTGATGACAGATGGCTTAATATAGATTTATACTCAATGATAAAATAAACCTATACCTTTTTCAGTTTCTTGGTTTCCAACATTCTTGTTTTAATTTGATGATGATATGGCCTTAAAGAAACTTTGAGATGAAATAATGACAAAATTGATTTCAGTGATCCCAAAAACATAAACATAAATTTTTTCAAATTTTTTACACCACTTTTTCTCAGTTTAACCTTCAAATGACATTGAATCCGAATCCAGCCAACCACAGCGACCTAAAAAACCCATGTAAGCATTTTTCCAGATTTTTTAGTCGCTTTTTCTCAATTTGACCTCAAAATGCCTTGAAATGACCTCTAGATTGTTCTGATGTTCTTGAAGGGTAAAAATAACGACGGATTTGAATTCAGCGACCTCGAATACATAAGCATACATTTTTTCAAATTTTTTACAACACTTTTTCTCAGTTTGACCTTCAAATGACCAAGAACCTGACGTGATGAAGCTTAACCAACCTCGGATTCGGAATCAGCGACCCAAAAAACCTATGTATAGTCTGGTAAAGTCTGGTGATTGTTCTTAGATCAAATTTTGACCTGTGTTATTGATCATATATTATTATTATTTCCATGCGTATGCTTAATGAATTTCATTTTCAAATTAATGAAGTTTCATTTTGTATTAAATTTTTGAAGTTATAAGAGACTTTCTATTTTTTCATTTTATTTCGATGAAAATTGGGTGAAAAAAAGGAGGGGAGGGTCAAAGAAAATGCATTTTTAAAAATTGTAAAAATGCACTTTTTTTGAAAATGAACTCTACCCCCTAGAGGTACATAAAATAACACACAATCGAAAAAAAGTGATGTACAATGCCTCCTTGATAATTGACGAGGAATTAAAAATTTTATTTCGTCCGCCATCTCTGACCCTTCTATTTGACACACGGCGTCCGGGATCGATGCATTATATTTGACCATAAATGAGTTTTATTTTTGCCACCTTAGGTGAATTTACTCCTTCTTATAGAAAAGATATTCAATTTTTATTTTTTCGGCCATTTTTAGTGTTTTCTATTTTTTTGAAAGAGGGCGATTGACCAATACATATCGGACAGGTTTTTTAAGAATTTTATTTGAAATAAGCCAGAATTTTTAAAATTCCCATCCGATTACTAGTACAAGAGATAAGTTGAAAATCCGTGGGAGCGCGTCAAAGAGTGCATATAACTTTTGACGCACAAGGAATTTTTGAGCGCAAATCTTTTTTTCGTAATCAGGTCATAATATATTATAATAGAACACCTTGAGGTGGACCTAATTGCAACAAAGATGATTCTTGTTGTAAATGATAGGCAACACCCTCCCAATCAACTTACTAAAAATATACATCCGTACTGTTGCGCAAAATGCGTTTTTATGGCCGCTATCTTGAAAAAACATGAAACAATTTTTAAAAAATCATATAAAAGGAAATAACAAAATGGTGGCCGAAAAACTGAAAGTTTTTGCAGTGTTGAAAAACATCTTTTTATTAATCTAAGCGGCTTAAAGTATCTTTAATTTCACTCACAATTTAAATAAAAAATTTTAAATTAAGAAAAATAATTATAATTTTAATTATTTAAAGTTAAAATTTCACATTAAACAAAATCAAAATTTGAAAAAGTTATACAATATTTTTTTTATAACAAAATCATATTTATTTCATTAAAATCAAATCATCATTAATCTTCATCTAAATCTTCATCTTCATTTAAATCAAAACTGTTTCCTGTGTTTGTACAGTCCTTTCACAACAGTTTTTACAAACTACCGAACATGGAAGTCCATATCGGCGACATGTACATTTCATAGTGTCACGTGGCTCTTTAACTGTAGTTTGACAGTCACATTTAATCATATTTAAGTGTTTGTCCGGTGCTGGGTTCAAGTCAGTTAATATCGGCTGAAATTCTCTATCAACCAACTGCCAACCCTATAGTGTAGGATCGGGGGTTGGCATATTAAGATTTTTCCAAATAAAACACTGCAAATTTACTTCAAGCAGATGGTATTTCGCTGCATTTTGTGTTGGAGGCAAATGTGCTAATTATATCAAATTCTTTTTTAGCTGAAGCTATTTTCCTAATGTATTGTTCATAACGAAGCACATTTAGGTTGCTTTTGTCAATGTTACCTCCATATAGTGACACAATAACTTTACTATGATGTTGTCTCCAAAACAGTCTTGCAATTTTTTCTTCAAATGTCTCGAAGTGTAAGACTCACTTCCCTCTGGTAAAACACCACGCATTTTTTCCACTAAGTCACTGACAGATATTAGCTCTTCACAGTTTTCTTGTAACCACTCACATGTGTTTTTAAAAGCATCTGAACTATCATTGTCAACCGGGCGGCCTACTGATGTGGGCAATCCTCCACTTCCTTCAGGAGTATACTTCACAGGAATGGATTTGCTGCACCTAAAATTGACACTGCACACTTGGAGATATCGGGCTTCTGCAGCAGGTAAATCTATGGCTGAAAGTATTCTCGCGTGTACATTTGCTGCCCATAGATCACTTCTAGTACTGCATAGTTTCAAAATTGTCTCGCGAAACTGGAAAGTACGTACAGGAATGACTGCCATTTTTTACGCTTTTCATAATCCGTAATAATCTGGCTACAAAACAAACAATTCTCTTTGAAATTGAACGATCCAACACTTCCTCGTAGCTTTCTCGAGCTGGTCGAAGGAATATCTTCTTGAGATGTTTTCAGTTTCATATTACTTTTAATTTTAATAGGATTGATGTATACACGTCGACATTCTGTATGTACTTTAACAGCACCAGTAGTCATAGGATTGAAAAGTTCATGAATTTTATCATCTCTTCGTTTGCTCGCACAGTGGGTCATTTTAAGAGATTTCTGGCCAAAACTCATATGAACCAAATTTCACTAACTTCCGAGAAATGAGTAATAAACATGCTTTTTGGTAAGGGTGGACGTTATTCTTGGGGGAACAAAAGGCATTAATCTCTATATCTGCCTCATTTGCGTTCTACAGCTCGAGAACGAAACACGTGTTCAACTTTAAAATTGTGCAGTGAAAATTCAGCGTTTATATGACTGTGAATTTTTGTTTTTTTTCTCTTCAATTGAACGAATCGGCCATGTCTGGCATAGAACAAGGCAAGAGCTTTATTGTAGGCAGTTAGTTGACTTTATTTGCTACTTGGTATCCGAATTATAGCCATTTAGCGAGTGAGCGGTTTCAGCCGTAAATTTTGATTAAAATGAAACTTTTCATTTTTGTTACACTTCACTTTCGCAAACTTTACCCCTATAATTTTTTTACGATATTGAATACAGTGTTCTTTACATGTTCTGTGAATTGCAGCTGCCCCTAGCTGCCGTTTTTTGAGTAAAGGCGTTTTGAATACGTTAATGCAGGTTAAAAATACCCAATTTTAGGAGTAATATAATTACTGATATTGCAATGACTGATTTATTTCAATTCATGAAATCGTTCAATGGAATTTTTTCACCATTTTTCCTAGAATTTGGAGGCAATTTCTAGTCAAGAAACAAAATTTCACAATTTTATCCAATTATTTCATTTTCCACCCCCTGAAACCCACCCTTATATATAGATTTTTTTCAATATTTTTCCTTTCAACGCCAGCTGATTTTGAGGCGTTTCCAGGAGTTTCAGAGTTTTGGCCAAAAAACGTTAAACCTGACCCACTGTGGCTCGCATTGATAATTCCCTTCAAGCCTTTAGCTGTTAATGTGACATAGGGAGTATCGTCACAAAGCACATTGGAACACAAAAGGCAGGTTTCTTCTTCCATTTCCCTTATGATGATTTTTTCACTCAAAACAAAGATTACCTACCTGAAATAGATAATAAAGAAAATCAAAATTCATTTACCTAATTACTGATGATTTTTTTTTAAATTTTTTGATGTTTTTTCAAGATGGAGTGCAAATAAACTCATTTTGCGCGACAGTATGGATGTATATTTTTAGTATGTATTAGGAGCGTGTTACCTACCATTTACAATAAGATTCATTTTTGTTGCAATTAGTTCTAACCTCTAACACTACTTCTACTATACTAATACATAAGAATCAACAATAAAATTTCAGGTGGAATGTTGTCGCCGAAAAGAATCAATTCAACTGCGCTACAAGGCTAAGTAATTTTTATATCTGAGGTTTCTGTGAAAAAATATCTACATTTTTCTCAAATTTTGATAATAAATTGTGAAACTTCATGCAAAAATAAAATTGCATGTGGTTCTTGGAAGTATTTGACAATTAATTAGTATGAGTTTCATATCGAAAGTTCTAATAAATTAGTTTTAGCAATATCATTACCAGCGACTGATACTAACTTTGTATGTGATGTATTTCGATTTCAAAGAGAATTCGCGTTACCGCACATTTCAGTAGACACAGAAACTTGAAGTAATTCATACATTTATTTTAGAACTAGATAGTGCATCAAATTATGTTAAAAGTATATTCGTATTACACCGCGGATAATTATATTTTGTCGAGTACGCTGACGTCTATGTAACTTGACCGGAAGTCTGGTACATTTTTTAGTATGTTTTAGTCGCAAGGGAAATTAGGTCTAATAAATTTCCATAGCATAAAAGTTTTACGTCAGCTGGCATGGTTTCCGTTTTTAAATTACCCATGTTATGCAGATGTCATAAAATAAAGGACCGTACACAAGGGTATCTGCTAGAGACAGGAAACAGTTATTTCCCGAAAGTATGAGGCTGAAGAGAAAATAACCTATTAGGCTGCTTAAAATTTAAAATCATTTTTAATATACTGAACTGCATTTCTGATAGCTTCCTTCAGAAACATCTTAAAAATAATTATGGTTATTTTAAGAAAATACTGCTTGCTTCAAAACGTTTGTTGCTTGTTTGAAAAATGTTTCGGCTTCATCAAAATTACTACAAGATCAATATTGCTGGTAGAACTAAAACTATTCACTATTCTAAATCAATTGACATATGGCACAATAAAGGAAACACCAAATTTTAACGGAAGCACAGAAACATTGAAAACCCCGATCATACTAGCATACACCGATGATCTCCTACACATTGCGGAAGAAGAGCAAGATAGTCTCAGCTTTCCAAAGAACACTAAACAGAATTGGATATATACATTATATTGAGTCTTTATACCATAAATATACAAACTGCTAGAAGACTTTACAAATACATGGACTTTTTATACATCAACAAAAAGCGAAATTTCTAAAGATAATCGCACATTATAGAAACACTTAAAAGAATATTAAAATAATTTTAGTATACTTGAAGTAAGCCTGAAGAAGTATTAGACGAAGGAAAAACGTTTTCAAATGAAGATTTATATCAATTACGTAAAGCTATAAATACCTGTAATATACGTACAGAGAATAGACTAGAACGAATAGAAACGAACTTCCGCAAGGGAATAAAAGAGAAAATGAAAACGTTAGAAAATGAAAATAAAAACTAAACAACCAACTTTTCAAATCACAAGAACAGCAAAAAAATATAACCTAGTATAGTGATATATCGAGTAAAACCAGTTGAGAATCCAAAACCCAGGCCTATAGTGTTGAAATTAATTTCTTATAAAAAGAAAATAGATATACTTTGAGGTGAGGTACGGTACTGGTTTCAGTTTTCCCGTGCCAATAACCAAAATTGTGTAGTGCGCGTTTGCCAAGGTTTTTAGTGTTGTGTTTATTTTTAATTTACTTTTAGGTCCATGTGGACAATAAAATATTTTGACCGTTTTTAAGTCCACCTGCGGTAGACAGGAGCTTCTAGCATCCCACTCGAACTATCTCTAAGCTGAATCGGGCCCACCCCGCCCAGCCCCACACGCACCTCGACGTCACCTGTCCTGGTCGTGTGGCTGGCTCCGGGTTAGGCTCCGAAGAGGCACATATTGTACTCGATATACTGAATAAATACTGTTGATTGATTGATTAATTGTGACTGGACTCGATCGGGGAAGTTAAGCACGGCCGGGCGAATCCATCACTTGGATGGGTGACCGTAACTCATCTCGCCGTCCTGGTTAAATGGTAGAGTAGCATTAGCTAAACTTCGCCAGGACGTTAATATAAATAAGGCATTAAGAAATATATATATACGGAGAAGTAGATATAAACTTAAAGGAACTGAAATAAATACATCAAATCATTAACTTGTCAACTAGAATTAATTTGAATTTGGGTACCTCATCATTAATCGATCTTATTATAATGAACAATGGTATAGAAGTCTTAAAATCCAATTCAGTACCCATTTCAGATAATATATTTGATCATAACCTAATTTTTTCCGTGGTTAAAATACCCAAAGTTAAATCTGAACTAAAGCATATTTGTTTTAGAGAATATAGCAAAATTAATATGAAAAAGTTTGAAGAAGATTCCAATAGGTTAAATTGGGATGCAATATACTATGTAAGAGATGTGAATGAGAAGCTGAATATTTTCAATAACAATGTTCTGTTTATTGAATAGACATGCTCCACTAAAACATAAATTAATTAAAGGAAAACCTTTTACATCATGGTGATAACATTAAGCTTCTTATGAAAATAAGGGACAGGGCTAAAATAAAATATTTAAAAAACAAAAGTCTCCAGAGTCTAGATTACTATAAACAATTAAAAAATTATACAAACCATGCCATACAGAGGGGAAAGTCTGCTTATTTTGATGCATTGTCGAGAAATAAGGATGGTAAATTATTTTGGTCAGAGGTAAACAAACTAAGTTTAACAAAAAATAAAACCAGTAATAACATTCCAAATGAGCTTGCTGATCCAGAAAAAATTAATAATTATTTTATATCTTCCGTAACCCCCGACAAAGATCCTTCAAACGAAAAAATATTTTTTTACAATTCTAATTAACATCATAATAGTGAAAGTAAATTTAATATCAAATTATTAACAAGAAATGATGTTTATAACATAATTAATAATATTAGAACTTGCAGTGTTGGCGCTGATGGTATCTCTATTAAAGATCTTAAACTCTGTTTGCCATTTTGTATGGACCATCTTATAGATATTTTAAATAGCTGCATTCTCGATGGCGTATTTCCCAACTGCTGGAAAAAGGCAATAGTTAAACCCCTCGCAAATATAGCTAATCCTACAGAATTAGAAGATCTCAGACCTATTAGTATCTTATCGGCAGTTTCTAAAATTTTAGAAAGACACGTTCACAACCAAATTTTCCCTTATTTTAATAAAAATTATCTTACCTCCTCAACACAATCGGGCTTTCGAAAAAATCATAGCACTTCCACTGCACTTATAAGAGTAACCGATGATATTTGTCAAAACACAGATAACAATAAAGCAACTTGTTTAGTTCTACTCGATTTTAGTAAAGCCTTCGATACATTGAATCCACTTATTTTACTCTCTAAATTGCATTATTTCGGTTTTTCTAATGATTGTAATAATTTCTTTAAATCTTACTTAACCAGCAGGGAACAATGTGTAGCTGTAGTAATAGACAATAAAACTATTAAATCCACATCTGCACTACTATATCAAGGGGTACCTCGAGGGTCCATTTTAGGGCCCCTGCTATTTTTAATATACGTAACAGACATGAATGGTGAAATCCAATATTCTAGCGTAATGCAATATGCAGATGATTCTCAGTTAACTCTCGATGTTTGCCCAAGTAGTAAAGTAGAAAATATTTCAACAGATTTGGAAAAAATTAAAACATTTTCCTTAAAAATTAATGCATCGAAATCTGTTTTATTGATAGCAGGCTCAAAATCTTCCAGAGATGAACTGTCTGTTAAGATTGGTAATGATGAGATACCTTAATTAAGTGAAGCAAAAAATGTAGGTGTAGTCATGGATGATGCGCTTACTTTTCAATCGCATATTTCTAATAAAGTAAGATTGGCATTTAGTCGATTGAAAAGTTTGTACCCATATAAAACGTGCATGTCACCTACTGCTATATATCGCTTATGCAACAGTCTTGTACTCTCAATCCTTGATTATGGCGATATAGCATATAACAATTTTATTAGTGCCGCTACATGTCGTCTGATACAAACAGTTCAAAATGCTTGCATGCGCTATGCGTACAATATTCCCTTTAGAAATCACATTACTCCTTACCTAAATCAAAATTTTATCCTAAATATGAAAAACAGACGTATATCACACATGTACGGACTCATTTATAAATTGATGACTACTGGTGAGCCCCACTACCTACGAAACGAGTTCTTGGTCCATAATCATGATCAAAATACAAAGCATATGCAAGATTTAAAAATACCCAACCACAAATCCTCCGCTTACCAAAAGTCATTCACATATAATGCAATCCATATGTGGAACAGGCTGGATCCAAACATTAAAAAGTTGTCTACAAAAACATTTAATTGTAAAATAAAAAGTATGCTGCTTGCCGATCAAAATGTTGCCACCTAAAATCAGCGGAACCCTTCCCTGCATGCACCATTTTAATAACGAAATTTCAACTTTAAATTGTTCTGATTGATCTGATTGATCTCCCTCCCCTGCACCAGTGGCGCCACATCATAGCACATTTTTATTCATTTTTATTCTTTTATTCTTCTATTATTGTATGTACTTAGTTTTAAGTTGTAGATTACCTCCTTCTTGTTAGGGCCATTGGAATAGCACCATCTAGGTGAAATGGTACCTATTTACCAATTATATATTTTTTTTCTGGTAAATAAAGATATAATTATTATTATTATTATTATTATTATATATAGAGTGATCTATCATGACATTCGGAAAATTTACCAGTATATCACTTTATCAGACTTGAGATTGACACTATTGACAGCAATGCTGGAGAGGGTAGAAGTGACTTTTTGGTTTTAATCAAATCACACTACAAAAATAGCAAAATAAGTCGAAAATACATTGACCCTACGCTAGTGAACTCTACAACAACAAGTAGGTGTAAGAGATATTTACTTAAACCGGCAATAACACAAAAACCCCAACGTTTGGCGGTGCTTTGTACCTGCCGGTGTCCTAATTGTTTGACCGAAAGCAAAAAACGCGGCACTTTGACCACACCCGCCGACTTAACTTTTTATGCCAATTAAAGAAATGTAAACATCTCCGATCTGTTCTTTTACAAATAGGATCATTGCCCCATTACTGACCACAGACAATAAGATCAAAATATCTTCGTAAATTTTAACGCGTTTTAATATACTAAATTACCTCGGATCACTCTAAAATTTTGCAGGGGCTTTCCCACATTGAGCCTATCATGGTAGATCACGCTATATAACTAATGATCTAACACCCGAGAAACTCGAAGATAGAAAAATATTAGTGAAACCTTTGAAATAAGTAAGGGAAAGACAGTATAACGCAAAAATATATAGAAATACACTGATTTTAAACGGTGAGTTTTATAGCGTAGAAAATTTATTATGTGGTGAAGACCAGATCTCAAGCGAAACTAATGCACAAAAACCGCCAAAAAGTGCAGACAAAAATACAAGAAGTGCCCCAATAGGTGTACCTATTTAAAAACGTGGGAGGAAATATTGGATTCCAGGAAAACTGTGATGAAATATGTAACGCTGAAAGAAGATGATGCACTCTGAGAAGTAACATTCAAAACTCAAGCAACACCATAAAAGTCGCAGATAAGAAAAGACCAAATCTAGAGGAAAGCGAACAGAAAGAAAAAAAAGAAATTAAGACATAACTTATTTCGGAACCGTTAACTATTTTATAGTATAACGGGTGCCACTATATTTCCTTTATTTTTTAACTTATTCATTTTAAATTTAGGGTGCATAAACTACCTGTAAAAATGGATTTTTGGACATAAAAATGATATGAGACCATTTCCGGTTTACCCGGAAATGACCGCAACTTTCGATTTTTAAATGAAACACCCTGTATATTTTTACATATTTGGATTCAAGACAACATTCTGAGTATACCATGAGAATTTCGCGAATTTTTGAGTCGATGTTCAGTTTTTTAAAGCATTTTAAGATATTCGTCTAGAGTGCTTTGGAATATCAAAATTTGTTCTACGGCATGTAAAGTCCAAGGGAAAAATATAATTTTTCATTTAATAGGGTTTTCCCACTAATTTTATGTTATGAAAATGATTTAATAAAACATTATATTAATTTACAACAATTTACTTTTCTAATACTTTTACGTATTCTTTCTGGAAATCTTTCATTATAAATTTCGTGTCCACGCTTTCCATTTTACGACATTCCCCGTAAGAAGCATGTCAACTTTTTCATTATTATTATTATTATTTTAATCGCCTTATTTTATTTTAATGTCCAGGCGGAGTTTAGCTGATGGCTATTCTACCACTCAACCAGGACGGACACATACATAGACAACATCACAACACCCATTCCCTGCGACATTGCCATCTGCCGCAGCTGAGACTCGCACTCGGGAGAGGAGAGCGACTAGACTGTGTTGTCTCTCACACAACCGCAGTCTAGCCCACTGCTACCATCTCGGCAACACGAGAAAAACGCCACTACACATCCATACTCTAGCCAGGATTCGAACCCGGGACCCCGTGGTCGCAAGCTTAACACCTTAAGCACTGCGCCACCGAGTCGGTTTTGTACACACCATTGTTGCAATACTTAACTAAAAGTAGAGAACTGTCATTTCATTTACTTTGTTTCTCTTTTAAAATGCAAGGGCAACTTGATGCGAAATTACAATAGTTAACTAAAAGTTTCAGTTGGAGAACTACTGTCATTTCGTTTATTTTGTTTCTCTTTTAAAATGCAAGGGTAACTTGATGTGAAATTTCTTGATAGCCGTATAATAATAACTGCAGATTTAAAATACTACAAGTACAATCTGTTTTTACAGTTTTTTTTAAATAAATGTCCATAAAAACCCAAGCATAGTGATATCAATGGATTCGTAAAAAAAGGGCATATAAATTTTTTTTTCTGTACAAACTAAAATGACAAAGTACGTATTTTTTATTTCATAGCAGTCTATATTAAAATTTATAATTGCTATAAAAAAAAATAACAACTTGTCACAAATTTATAAAAATCACCACACATGTTCAAAAATTCGTTCTGAATCCAAAAATGTAATAATATACAGGGTGTTCCATTTGAAAATCAAAAGTTATTTCCGGCGAAACCGGAAATGGTATTAAATTATTTCATATGTCAAAAAATGCAGTTTTCTGTATGACCCTAGACCCCCTAGTTTCATTTTGATATGTTCAAAAATAAAAAAGTTATAGAAAAACAAATAGCATAGATTTGAAATGGATATCAATGAATTCAGAAAAAAATCTATTTATTGAACACTATGAACACTTCTCATTTGAAAAAAAAAAGTTTTCGATACAAAAGTAATATGTTCAACTTTGGAGGCTTCGTAAATGGTTATTAATGAAATTAAAGGAAAAATTATATTTTTCCCTTGGACTTTACATGCCGTAGAATAAATTTTGGTATTTCAAAGCACTCTAGACGAATGTCTCAAAATGCTTAAAAAAACTGAACATCAACTCAAAAATGCGTGAAATTCTCATGATATACTCAGAATGTTGTCTTGAATCCAAATATGTAAAAATATACAGGGTGTTCCATTTAAAAATCGAAAGTTGCGGTCATTTCTGGGTAAACCGGAAATGGTCTCATACTATTTTTCATGTCCAAAAATCCATTTTTACAGCTAGTTTATGCACTCCAAATTTCAAATGAATAAGTTAAAAAATGAAGGAAATATAAGGGTATTTAGTTCTTTTATTTTCTTTGTTGTTAGCATAGTATATTGTATATTAAATTTATTATTGAACTGTAAGAATTTGGAATAAGAATAAATAATGAATCCATATACCGGCTGTCAGCGGAACCATTAGACAAGCCATAGGTTCCAGAGTTTTCAAGATATAAGTCTTAAATTTTACAGAGGTAATATATACCAAAAACGGAAAATTTTTCATAATTTGACACTTCTCCATTACTTCCGATTTCATTGAAAATGACAAATTTTTATAATGGATTATTTTTGTTATTTCATAAGCTACCTTTTTTGTTATGACAAACTTTTTCGAAAATGTGATCCTCCTTGAGTAATTTTCTTAGCACCTTTGAAAAATCAGTATTTTTTACTTAAAAATCAACATTTTTCAATCTCCTGTAACTCAACGGATATTAAAGCAAAAATAACGTTATAGGTTTTTTTTTAAGTAGAATTCGACGATCTACACGTTCTCATATCACTTTTTTTTTTTTTGAGTTGGGATGAACGAAAAAGCACTCTTATTACTTTTTAATATTTCATATTTGACCCATTTTGAATCGAACTATCCAAAAATATTTGAATTTGAAACTGATCTAGAATTAGTTCGAAGTGACATCACCAAGTTACTGTACCTACTATATTGCAAATGATGTAATCGAGCACAATAACTTGCACATCTCGCAAATAAGTGCTATAACATTAGTCCATTTATCGAATTATCGTTATTTTTAAATTTGGTGTTAATTTTTTATATTAAACAATTTAAGCAATAGTGAAAGAGTGGCACTATTGAAAATTGAAGTTAATAGAAAAAAAAATAATAAAAAACCAGATGAAATGAATTCAGCAGTATTAATATTGATGGAGATGGCTGGCATCTTCGGTGTGAAGCTGCCTCTCAAGTTGCTTTCCACAAAGGATTTGAGGTACGGGTCGGTAATCAGTGACGAGACCTTGATCGGCGAAATCAAGGCACGCCGTTCGAGTCTGGTACTCGGATGGGAGACCGTATCCCATCTCGCCGTCCTGGTAATTGGTGGAGTAGCATTAGCTAAACTTCGACAGGGCGTTAATATAAATAAGGCAACTGTAGACGATTAAAACTGAGTTTTAATGATGATGAAGCCAACATGATTGGCGAAAAGCGCTTCGTGTAAAAGTATTTAAGTGCTTTGGTGTTAATGGAACTACTTCAGAGGTAATATTAATATTAATATTGCCGATTTTGCTAACTGTAATCCTCATATCCTCAAAGTTCCAGTTGCTGCAGTATTTGGATGGTTTTTGTTTTCTCAGACTACAATCATAATTTTCGTTTTGTCGCACTCGAGTAAGTCTGTGAGCTCATATTCACTTATATCAATTAAGATAATATCTGATAGTCTCTTGAGAAATTCTAGTTCCACCTATTAGTACCCAGCACATATCGCATCACGTTGACAGACGGACAATCATTCATAAAGAGTAAAAATAAGAGAGATCCCAGAATTGAGCCATGAGGCACTCCACAGGTAATAATGCATAAGATATTGTTATCGTTAATTCTTTTATAGCTGCTTCAGATGGTGATATAATATATCACAATTGTTAAAATAAATAACGCAATTAAATAAATAACTTGTCTAATACAAATCCGGAAATTTATTTGTAGGCGGTGAAGAAAATTGTGTTACATGTTGCTTGTTTACGCAATATAAGTAAAGACAAGAGCAGTTTTATTAATTATTACGAAACATAATACTTTAACAAACTATAAAATTTTACAGTCTCTAGCTAATGAATCAATTTTAATACGTAGAGTATTTTACACGATTATTTGTTTAAATTAATTAGCGACATTCAAAAACTATTATAAAATGCTTCCTGGAAGGCAGCGGTAGACATAGATGTGATGTCTCAAAAAGCTCATAAGGATGTACCAAGGACAGTTCTGTGGCCACACAATTTTTCTCATTTTCATTAATTCTTTTTAAATTATGGGAGTTTTAATTTTTCTCGAAACGACTAGGTATATTAAAAAACTTAGAGAAAGTCGTTTTTATCTTACCGATTTGGAAGTTTATTCCCATTTTTTGTACTGAAAAAAAAAATGTACGTTATTTCTAAAAATAATCTGAGTTGAAACAATGGACGACTCCACTTGAGGCCATTGTTATAATGCACTAGTTTTGTTATATCATAAAACTCGTCTTCAGGTGGGTATGTAGCGAATGGCTTCAACTGGAAGTGTAGCGGGTTTTCTTCTTCACTGTATTTCCTAGGAAATAATATCTCTGCTGCTCTACGTAGTATGTACTAAATTTACCATTTTAGAGTTTAACCAATCTAATTTAAGCCGCCTTGAAGTTTGTTGGCATAATTAATACCGTCTACATACGATACAAATACATTAGACACATAAATTGCTAATTTCCGTTGAACCCGGATCCTCCGCCATTTAATAAAATTTAACTAACAGGGCTGTGACAAAATGACGCTTTTAAAAGCATACTATCATAATAATAATAATAATAATAATTTATTTTCCATAATGACAACATTACAATTGTATAGGAATAGTCAACTTTACAAGCATATACCTTAAAAAAACTAGGTAAAAAAATCACATACAGAATAAAAACATTTTGACAGTAAAAACAATTTTAATTTACTTTTAAAATCCTGTAAACTTCTAGCTAATTTGCATTCTGTAGGTAAATAATTAAACATTTTTGGACCCATGTAATTTGGGGAATTGCAAGTTATATTTAGTCTTGCATATGGTATTCTAAAATCTTCCTTGCTACGGGTATTTATGTTATGAATATTTTTATTTACAATTAATACATTCTTATTTTTATAAACATAAACACACATTTCAAAAATGTATAAACATGGCAAGGTTAAAATATTACACTCTCTAAATACCCCTTTACAAGAATGGGTACTAGAAGTATTAGCTATACAACGCAATATACGTTTTTGAGCAATAAAAACGTTCTGTGATAGAGTGGAGTTTCCCCAGAAACAGACACCATACCTCAGTCTAGAATCTACTTGGGCATAGTATAAATTAACCAATTGTTGTTTAGTAAGCATTGTTTTAATATTATTAAACAAACATGTAATTGATGCCAGTTTGGAAATCAGATATTCACAATGCGATTTCCAGCTTAAGCGTTCATCAATATGTAAACCCAAAAACTTTATACTCTCATAGGTACCTGTTATTAATGATTCATTGACATTAAATGAAATAGACTCGCAGTTTTTCTGTCTATTATGAAACTGAGGTATACTATCTTTTTGAGTTAATTTTGATGTGTAGAATACGAAAATATTAGTAAATTTTTTCCATTACGTATAATATAATAATAATAAACAATTTTATTAACCAAAATATACTTCCCTAGTACAATGTTTTTTCAGGTAATTTGAACAAGTATAATCCAAGCAACGAATGCTCAAAAAAGGGTGCAAAGGGAAATATTAGGGACAGAAAATTTGACTTCGGAACTTTGTTTGGACTAGTCTGGAGATGAACATATCAAAAGTTTCCACTCCTAGGTGGTGAGAGGGGGGAGAGGGGCACTTTAAAGGTTCCATTTTTTTTTTCGCTTATATCTCGGAAACTATGCGTCGTAGCGGCTTGACCGTTCTATACAAAATTGAATCTGACAAAATTTGCTACTTACATTTATCGATATCTGTTCTCGAGATATGCGCCCTCGAAATTCGGAAATTGCGGAAAACAATTTTTTCGCCTCACGTTAAAAAATTTAAAAAATTCATGCTCTACAACTTCTTTTCTCACGACTTTTTCATGGGAACCACATTTGAAGAGTTATCTTAACAAATAAAGCAAAAAACGTGAGGTGAAAAAATTGTTTTCCGCAATTTCCGAATTTCGAGGGCGGATATCTCGAGAAAAAAACAACATATCGACAAATGTAAGTAGTGATTCTTGTAGCAAATTGGCAGCTTCAATTTTGTATACAGTGGTCAAGCCGCTACGATGCATAGTTTCCGAAATATAAGCGAAAAACCAAAAAATGGTACCTTTAAAGTGCCCCCCGCTCACCACCTAGGAGTGGAGACGTTTAGTATGTTCATCTCCAGACTAGTCCAAACAAAGTTCCGAAGTCAAATTTTCTGTCCCTAAAATTTCCCTCTATAATCATTCGTTGCCTGGCCTATACAAATGTTGTATGCAAAGAAATAAGTTAACAGGCGCAAAGGTCAGATCAAATAACTGCTCTTCCACTTTGGCCTCAGGTACAACAGCTTCGAGAATAACTGTAGTAAAAACACAAGTAGCGTATAACTAAACAAATATATATCAGCAGAGTATGACAAAAAAATAATCTATTACATAAATGGGAATACCTAAAGCTACATGCCGTCAGAACAAAAGCGAAACACCTAAACACCATTAATACGGCTCTTACTTTTTATATAATGGGTCGCGTGCGCAGACGTCACAGATTTTGAGACCTTAGGAAAAACAAACAGCTGTCACTGAATCAAAATGTTTTTCTTTAAAATGAATTTTGCTGTGTTTGTGCCATTTAAAAGCTTAATGTTGGATTATTTAACATCTGCAACTCTTCTTAATACTTTTATATCCTCAATTTTGTTCGTCAGGATGACGGTTACTTCGTATTTTGCAGAATTGTCTCATGATGTCTACATTGGTTAGGTATACTGCTGCCATCGAATTAAATCCTTATATTTTGAGAAAGAAATGCTTTAGTATAAATATTAATGTATTTCCAAATATTACACACATGGATACCTCCAAATTACTTGGTTTTTGAGAGAAGTGCATAGACAGAACGATGAGTTCAAAGCATTCAAAGGTTTTGAAACTGTTGTGGTTATAAGTACCCTGCAAGAAATTTACAGAACAAGAACTTGTTGCAAAGGTAAGAATTGTTATCAGTGATCAACCATTCTTTTCATATATACGTGCCCAATTAAATGTTGCTTTATAAATAATTGCTAACGTACAAATTCATTTTTCAGGTTATAAACTCGTAGCATCGTGAACAAAAGCAATTGACTCCTTGGACTATTGCAGATTTCAGATAGTTCATTAGTACTTACTGTGAATGTGTTGCTAGTCTAGACAAAACATATTCACTACTTAGTGACAAGAAGTATTTTCTTTTAGACTTTTAGCAGTAAACATGGCTATGGTCAAGAAATTAGCCGCTGTAAATTTTGTGAAAAAGACACCCTATAAATTAAACAAAGAAAATTGAGGTGCTATAAACTATTTGAGGTACTTATGTAATAAGACGTACATAGTTTCTTCCAGCGGTTAACCCCTCGTTTATAACGTATCTATAGATTGGACTATATAATCCATTGTAATTTCTGTAAAAAATTTATTTTTCATATATTGTTATGTAATATGTCTTATAATTTTATATAAGTTATTTGTTCATTATTTTATTAAATATTCCCTTTTTATTATGTTTTATTTCTCACTCCTACTACTGTATATTGTTACAGTAAATTGAAATAGTTAATTATGTCGAACTTGTACTTAGGTACATGCATGTGACTGAAAGCAAAACAAAATATCTTTACTAATTAAATAATTTATTATCCAAGGTCTATTAGTAGGTACTTCTAAGAATGATCGAGAAGAAAGTTATGAGTTATAAAGGTTTATATTGTAACAAAAAAAAAGATTGTAACATAACATATATACTTTATATTAATATCTAAGCAATGCAAGTAACATTCATAGTTTATATATAACTCAAAGGGCTTCTATAGCTACAATTCGACACTTTCATAGCCCGTGCAGACTTTGTTTATGTGATCACTGAACTTAAACCACTTCAAAGTTTTAATTTTATACTTCTTCAATGTTCAATAGTCCAACATTGAGTTTTTAAACACTACACGATATACTTTAAAAGGGCACATTGCATCACTTGTTGACAGCGGGTAGGTACTTTGGAATTTACTTTCTTAATTTATGTGCTTCATCAAATATCTTTATGAAGCCTGCAAATTTTCCTCTTGGAGTGTACCTTTTTTAAAACAATTTCTGCCATTGCACTTTTCTCGATACAGCTCCACACCTTCGCTCAACTAAAATTTAAACAAGAAATAATTATTAAAAATACTGACAAACCAATATAAAATGTTAATTTTCTTTACCATGAATTGTTTATTGCTTGTTTGAGCAGCAGTAATTATTATCATAAGCAGATTCAGTTTCACATATGATATCCCTTATTGAGAGAGGATGCCCAACACTGAATGTATCATCATGGTCTTGTAACACGGCTAACATAAACCCACGTTAAAAACCAAATTCTTACATTAATATAAAACAACGTACCACTAATAAAATCCTTGGAAGACTCTTGTAACATCATTTCTTTTAACTGTTTGAAATCAGTTGTAGTCTTTTAACCCCCAACTTCTTCTGATTGTAAATGGAGGTTATTTTATAAAAATTGACATTGTTTCGGATTGTCAAACTTCCACAATCAATAATACACCAAAAACTCGTCATTTTGTATGTATAATATACATAGAAACAATAATATTACGAAAAGTTCAATCAGTTGCCATTTGACAATTAAAGAATTTCAGTTTGTTTTTCCTAAGGCCTGAGACTGTGACGTCACGTACACGCGACCCATAGATTGAAAACAAAGGTACTCTTTCACTGACAAGGACTTACACTCTCTTGGTAACTTATTTAACCGTGCGGCTATATTATATACAAAAGATCTTCGGAACAGCAAGGATATATGCTGCGGAATCGTTAACACATCTTTCCGCCTAATATCTATATTGTGGACGTCTCTTCTGTACCTTATTTTGTTATGAAGATAATCCGGAGTATGACTGGTTAAAATTTTATAATATAATGTGTATGCATGTAGTTTCCTGCGATTAGTCATATCCAGCCAATGTGTTTTAGTTAGGGTATGTGAAATTCTATCATATTTACGTATGCCATATATAAACCTTAAGCATAAGTTCGGTAAGATTTGTAATCTTTTGGAATCCCTTGAGGTAAGGCATGGCCCATACACAAAGACACAATAATTGCACTGAGAAAGGACAAGAGAATCGCAAAGAATTATTTTAGATTTATTGTTTAAGGTATGCCTGTTCGGACACATCTTTCTCAATCTACCATAAGATTTTTTTAGTACGTACGAAATATGATCTGTAAATCTGAGTTTATTATACACAAACACATCCATATTTTTGGCCTTAGATGCCACCTCTATCTTGTTCTCTCCCAGTCCAATTACCATGTTCATTTCCGAGAGGTTGCCAAATAATATACCAGAAGATTTCGCGGAATTTATTTTGATTCCGTGTTGTTTGGAAAGATTTACTAACGCTTTTATATCGTCATTAATATTTCGACATTCAAGTGCAATATTGTTACGATCAAAAAAGTGATACAGTTGTATGTCGTCCGCATACATATGATACTTACAAGTACTAAGAACAGAGGGGAAATTGCAAGTATACATTGTATATAAAAGTGGTCCCAAGGTTGACCCTTAGACGACTCCCCTGACAGCGACATAGCTTTCAGGACCTCTATTCTGTAATTATGGGGAGAGTGAGCATTCATCGTGTGAAGCGAGAGCTCCCATCACACGCATCTCACCCGACCGTCCTAGATTGCATTCCGTGAGTGCAGTGAATAGTTGATAAACGTGAAGCGATTCATCGAGAATAGCCGAATTTATAACCAATTAGGTTGACACAAAAGCATCAGCTGTTCAGTGGTCGATTAATGATGCAAAGGGTTAATCTTATGAAGAACTTGCCGTTCCCCTTCCAAATCCTCCTCGGCATCACGAAGATGTCGTAAAACCTAGAATTTATTTATTGACCAAAAATTCCGTAAGGATATAACCTCGTTATTGGTAATGTATATTTAAAAAAAATATGAGTATAATAAACTAAAAGAATAATTGTAATATTTGCTAAGAATTATATTATTACTACCACATTGACGATGAGCAAATCCGCAATGTCCATTCTGGTTCACAGATTTATCAGCAATAATTTTTGGTTGACGCAGACTGTCATATAAGTACGGTTAGAATTGCCGTTCTCCCGGGGATCTGACTGATTCTCTCACGATATAACAGCAACCTCTATTTCGTAATAGACTATTATGGGGAGAGTGAGCATTCATCGTGCGAAGCACACGTATCTCACCCGACCGTCCTAGATTGTATTCTGTAAGTGCAGTGAATAGGTGGTGAACGTGAAGTGATTCAGCGAAAATAGCCGAATTTACAACCAATTAGGTTGGCGCAAAAGCATCAGCTGTTCAGTTTTCCGTTGTTATTTTATTGGGTCCACCTTTGGAGAAACTTAGTGATAGTATCTCCTTTATGCTCGATGGTGATTCTTGAACGTCGTATGGGGGCTTGCATGAAAGGATTATATCACGGGCAAGTTCTTTGCTGACCCTCCTTATAAATGCTCGGTCGGTTAATGGTCAAAAGGGTTAATCTTATGAAGTACAACTTGCCCTTCCCCTTCAAATCCTCCTCGGCATCAGGAAGACCTCGTAATACCTAGAATTTATTTATTGACCAAAAATTCCGTAAGGATATACCCTCGTTATTGGTAACATATATTTAAAAAAATATGACTATAATAAAATAAAAGAGAAATTGTAATATTTGCTAAGAATTATAATGTTAACTCATTGACGATGAACAACTCCGCAATGTCTATTCGAGTCACAGATTTAACAACAATAATTTTTGGCCGACGCAAACTGTCATAAAAGTACGGTTAGGATCGCCGTTCTCCCGGGGAGCTGACGGATTCCCTCACGATTTACCAGTAGAAGTAAGTTCACCCATTTTTCGCACGAGGTGATCACTCCCTTAGTTACAGAATAGACTTTTATTAATTTTCAAGTGAACTCCGCCTACTTCTCACGGGAAAGTGCTTTCACGCTTTTACAGAAGGTTCAGTAGAAGTAAGTTAGCGCATTTTTCGTACGAGGTGATCACTCTCGTAGTTACAGAATAGCGTTTTATTCATTTTCAAGTGAACTCCGCCCACTTCTCACGGGAATGTGCTTTCACGCTTTTACAGAATAGAGGTCCTGAGGTTTTTTGTCCGATCGATTAAGTAATTTTTGAATAGTGTAATAGCACTTTCATTTAAACCTATAAAGTGTAGTATAGCAAGTAATATGTCATGATTGATCATGTCAAACGCTTTGGTGTAATCAAGTAATATTAAGGCTCCAACATTTCTTTTATCCAGTTCTGAAAAAATGATCGGTTATTTTAAGAAGTGCAGTTCCACAACTATAACCTGGACGAAAACCTGATTGATTTGGAGGTAAAGAATTAAATTTTATTAAATGGTTGCGTAATTGTGCTTCAATTATTCTTTCTGCAACCTTAGATAATGCTGGTAGAACAGTAATTGGGCGGAGGTCTTTTATCACCTTAGGGGACTCTATTTTTGGGATAGGTACCTTCTTTCCATTGTTTGGGAAATACCGAGTTCTCAAAACAGAAATTAATTTTGTGCGTTATATAAAGCAACAGAAATGGACAAGAGAGCTCAATCATTAATTACTATATTTATACCATCCATTCCGTAGGCTTTGTATTTAATACTTCTAATCACTTTTTCGACCTCAATTTCTGTGATCTCCGTCAGTTTAAACAGTTCTATTATTAGCTTTTTGATTATTATTATAGAAATCTATTAAGTTTTTATTAGGTTCTTCACTAGTGGAACAAACACTTGAAGAATATTCCTTAATATCGTTCAGGTTAAAGTGCAAATCAGTCTGGCTACTATTGTTGCTATTAACATTAAGTTGTTTAACTATGTTCCATAACTGTCTATTGTTAGCGTTTAATAATTTGTGTTCCATATAGCGTTTTTTTTTTCAGTTCTAACTTCAAAAGTAGCATAGTTTCTAAGTTCTTTATAATAGTTCCAATGATTTAAACTTTGTGTTTTCTTAAAGGCTTATCTCGTAAATTTATTAGCAATCTTATGTTGTCAGTAATTCACGGGGATTGAGGTCTTGTAAATCTTGAGGTTTTAATTGGGGCATGTAGATTCATTAAAAAATTAAATTATCATTTAAAAACCTTATCTTCTCATCTACTTCCCTAAGAGCATATATATGATGCCATGGCATTTGACGTAAGTCTCGTAACTTTCTTGATTAAATCTTTCAAAATCTCTATAGCTTCTTACAATTGGACTAATTTTACTAATATCACAGATCACTGCAGAGTGATCCGATATGTTTGAGATATATCCTTATCATTGCAATTACTATAACATAGAATTATCAACAACTATAAAGTTAATCAAAGAGGCTGTATTAGTTACGCGTGTAGGTTCGTTAATAATTTGCTTGAGGCCTACTCCATTCAGCAGATTTTCAAACTACGCGGAATTAGTGTCGAGTAAATTGATATTAAAATCTCCGATGCAAATTAGGTTATCACACTGCATATAAACACTTGCTAACTTTCCTCAAAAGTTTCTAAAAATGATTGCAACTATGAGTTAGGAGGCCTATAAATAATTCCTATTCCCAATGTCTTATTATTAATTTTAATACTGATCCATCCCCGCTCTAAACATTCGCTGACATTTTGTATACACTCGATTGTATTATATTTCAGATTATTATGAATATAAAGGCCCCACCACATCTACTGCCGCGATCATACCTCTCTAATGAGTATCCATCAATGTGAATCATATTGTCAGTAATAGCCGAGGTGAGCCACGTCTCGGGCATGCCCATTATTGAAACATTGCAAGTCATTAGAAAGTCCTTAAATTCGTCAAACTTTGCTACGACAGATCTCGCATTTAAATGTACCACTTTAATCGTTTTACTAGACATTATCAGATAAGATACCAGTAGGTATATAAAAAGTGTAATTCCTATTTAGTTTTTATATATATTTATTTATTTTTATTAAAACTTACACGAGACCGATACGGTACTAATGAATAAAAGTAAACCGTTAGATGTGTTCACTCAATGCCAATAATAAAAAAGCGTTTAAGATATTCCCAAATTATTTAGCACAATTGATTGTTTGTAGTTATAAATAATAATAATTTTTATTAGACCCTTGTCTGTCAAATACAAAGAAATGGATAAGGTACGTCAAAAGAGGCGAGTGCCTAAGTTATTTTGTAAAAAAACACAGAACATTTACACAAAAAATATAACATTTACATAACTATAAAAATCAAAATCAACAGTAAAAATGGTTGTACAAACGAGATACAAAATAGATCATACTTAAAATGAAATTAGGCAAGGTTAAAAATTATTAATTCTTACGTATTACTTTGAGTAAGATACAATTCAAATTCATTTGAATTTATAAAAAATATAAACATAAACACACCACAGAAGTAGACAACCCCCAAATCCATAGCCAAGGCTGTGCGGAAGGGGGTTACTCATTTAGAAAAACGCAGACATACATCCACACCCACCGGTGTTGTCAATACCGGAGCTGGGGGTCGAACCTAGAGCGCGGTAGGCAGCGATCAGCATATTCGCCACTCAATACTCCTCAACTGATTGAGCTACCGCGCCGGTGGTTGTAGGAACAGTTTTCTAACAACAAGGATTTTAGCCAGTTTTTAAATCCAAACAAAAGGCATAAATTTCTAACTTTTCCAGGTAACATGTTGAAGTAATTGGATTTCGCGTAATCCGAAGGTTTCTCATAAAATGTGTGATTAACGCTATGTTGTCCTTTTTGTGCGTTGGATAGGAATGCGGGTTACAATTTTTTTTAAAAGTTATTTTTATAAGTATGTTGTGATAATTTAAAAATGTATATTCGCTTAAGAGTTAGGGTTTTTCACTTTTAAATGTATTCCTACATGTTTCATTATATGATAAACCAAATATGAGACGAATTATCCTTTTTTGTAGAATAAAGACCCATAGCACATCCGTAGCTTGTCCCCATGATACAATATTATAGGAAATTGAAGAATACACCGTGGCATAAGAGAAATTCATAGGAGATTTCTCGTCAAGAGACCTTTTTAAAGTAGCTAAAGCAAAATAAGCACTGCTAAGGTTAGCATAGACGGAATTTAGTTACCCCAGCTGAGCCTAGTGAACTATCTAATGAGATACCTAGAAATTTCGTAGTTGTACTAGAGGTTAAAGTAATGTTATTTGTATTAAAATTTAGATTCAAATCTTGTCTTTTGTAGGGATTTGTAAATTCAGTGCATACTGTTTTATTCAGATTAATAATTAGGTAATTAGATATTATTATTGTTGTGTCATCAGCGTACATAGACAACCTCTCCTTCTTTATATATGGTGGCAGATCATTTATGTACAGCAGAAACAACGACGGTCCTAATACGATTCCCTGGGCTTAAGCTCCACATAAAATTGGTCAGAATAAAAATCTTCAATTTTTACTACTAATTTTCTATGTGTTACATAGGAGATAATTCAATCATTAATTGGCTCACGGTTTCCCATACAGTCCAATTTTTTGGACAGGAAAAGAGGATCGATAGTGTCAAATGCACGGGATAAGTCGAAAAAGACGCCCACTACCATATTTCCAGTATCTAGCTTGTTCATTATATGTTGTGGCTGTCTCAGTTGAAAATCCCTCACGGAACCCATGTTGATAGCTTGTTAATCATTGATTTTTATTAATGTAATCGACTAGCCGAATATAGACAGCTTTTTCAAGAATTTTAGCGAAAGGACTGAGCGTTACAATGGCTCTATAATTTTCTAGTAAACAGAATAGCCCTTTTTGAACACAGGAGTTGTCTTAAATAACTTTAACTGCTTAGGGAGCTAACAGATTTATTTACAATGTCGGTTATGTAGTGACATAGTTCTTGTTTAAACTACTTAATAAGTAAAGGCAGCGAGCGGCATCCTTGTCGTTATCTTTTTAGTAATTTTTTTATAACAGTGACTAATAAATGGTACACAATAGTAGAAGAAACAGCAAATTATGTGTACAAACATCACTCTGAATTAGCTTTAGGGATTTCTATGAGATATTTCTCAAACTTTCAGGTACAGCTCGGCGGTGGCCCCACATTAGTTTCAGTCGCATGGTATAAGGTCATAGGCCAGTCGTCAGGGAGTTCAGGATGCGTAAATCCCCTTTTTAAATCGTACAAAAGATTTTACTGTTGGAACCAGTTCATTATATGCCTCTTTTAGACATACTAATTTCTCTCCCTCGCCCGCCCCCCGGAACACCCCCAGTTTTGGGGGAATATTGCTTAAAAATCATTTTTTTGCCAATATCTCGGTTCTGAACGGTCCTATAAAAAAAAAGATGCTTATCAAATTTTAAGATAAATAAATTCTTTATCGAAATGCTTGAGGCACATTTTTACGTAGCATTAATATTCTTGGAGTTATGGGCGGGAGAAATCAAGCATCGTATCGCATCCGCGCTGTATATCGACACTTTCCTAGACTTCCACTTTTTCTACCTGCTATAATGGGCCTTTCCCGCTATTTTTTTTTATTGGGTTATTGGAAAGATCCTATCAAAATATTACTAAAAATGAATTTTAATTTTTTTTCTGAACGCATAAAATACTACAGAAAATATTCAAATATTACTTAAATCAATAGCAGATTTAAACGATAGCATTCGGGCGGCAATGTGACGTCATCATAACCACACCAATCAAATATGATCTTAAACCGCTGCCAGAATTAGCTATAAAGGTGCATTCTCAAACCAAGTTCCCAAACAATCTCACTTTCGTTCTGTTTTCCATATCTTGCAATTCTATTGGTGCCTGAAGTACATTTATGAGGAACCACCAATAGAATCTCGTAAAGTAAAGTGCTAACGTTTAATTGAGAACGTCCGTTTATAATCCCGATTGACATTGCGTAAACGTAAATGTTGTGATTTCAATCTAAAGAGACAAATAATGTATAAAATCAAACCCACTAAAAGGAAGTTAGTAACAATATACACATACGTTAAAATGATATTCACAGCAGAAAAATCCAGGAGCAGTGTAAACAACACCAGGAACTTTTGCAACTTTCCACCACAGTTTTCGAATTTTCAAATTTGTTGGGACGCGCAAAAATAACTTGGTAGTATGTTCACTAGTGATTGGACACACTGGTACAAAACAAACCCTTGTAAGTGGCATTTTCTAATTATAAAATAAAATTACGTAAATATCGTATCAAACATAAACAATAGAAAGTGAGGTTATCGAATATGATTTGAGCATTTCAGTACAGCGTTGCCAGATGATACTGACATTATACCATATGTGAACCAAAACGATCAAAAATAGAGAATATAAACATGATATATGACTTTTAGACTCAGACAGTGGGAGGTTGACAGAATTTTTGCTTTTATTTAGCATCAGGTTAACGAAGAGTACGTTGTAATGAAAGAAAATGTACTATTCAAAGTAGACAGTTGATATCGGAAATACGATGTTCACATAAAAAGACATACACCTGGCAATAGACAACTCTCTTTAAAAATACGACTTTTTATTGGTCTAATCAGACTGACGTTGCAAGCTCGCGCCTTAGAACTCATGTTTCAAATTAAGTGAAATAAAACTGATTTTGTAAAGTAAATATTTGGTAGAACATACAAAATTGCAAGAAACTAAATTAATATAAAATTATATTACAGTTTATTATATGGTTTGGTCGTGGTGAAATAGTAAAATTCAGTCATGCGGGAAAGGCCCATTTTATTCAACATTTTACAATATAGGGTTTGTCACGTAGATACCGATATGATTATTTAGTGAAAGGCAATTATGTTTTATAATCTACATACAATTATATATTCAATTAGGTAGTTTCCATTTTTCTCATTTTCTCGTAATAAATAGTCGTAAAAATCTAAAAAATATCAATATAATTTTTTTTTTAATTATCTCTATAAATAAAAAAGTTAGCGCTCAACTGGGCTGATGCCCGATGACGTCACAGTACATGATTCCGCTCAACAGCGAGCCAGGCGCGGCCTGGCGCGGCCTGGCGCGGCCTGGCGCGGCCTGGCGCATCCGAGTTGTCACCCGCCAGGTAATTTTCAGGTATGGATCAAAAATGGTTATAGGTAAATTCGCTCCCATTCATGCAGGTAACAAAAAGGGTACCTAAGTATTTTATTTTGTTTTGGATTTGAAATAATACTATTAATTACCAAGAAATAAATGTATTTAATTTTTATTTATAAATGTATATAATCTTCATTTAGGATCTATATCAAAATTTATAAGAGACTTTTTTAATAAATTGTAACATAGTCAAGTTTCCAACTTTATAGTTTTCTAACTGGTTATCTAAAAACTGCTTTTTGTCTAAAATGCGTTTGTCATAAATACTTTTTACTATATTGCAGCTTCTTTGTCTGATGTAGGAATCTATTTGCAAATTTAGTAAGACATCCATAAAAGAAAAAATATTGGGGTGAGGCGAATAAAAGGAGGCTTTTATTTTAGAATGAAAGGACTCACAAGCATTAGTGGTTCTTTGAATTAAAGAAGAATTTTCCGCCCAAATCTGAGGTGGAAATGGAGAATCATTATCAATATATGTAGAAACAAGGTAATCTATAAATTTCGTTACGGCAGATGATATTGGCTGAATAGCGGACAATTCAAAAGTTAACCAACATCTTCTAGGTGCAGAAATGGCAAACCAAAAATATAAGTTAAATATTTTGCAGTTTCTGATTCTCCTTTGTTATATTCAGCAGCTAATCCAACTTGTAGTTTTCTATACCATGATTGCCCCATATGAAAACGACATCCTCGAATTAACACTTGAGGAAAAACTGCACGTATTGCTTTGTGAATTAAAACTTCAAAGTCCATTGTAATTTTGGACGGAGAAAAATTGGTATTACATACTTTATATGTTTCTTCTCTTAAATTCATTAAGGCTGTCTTGTATGTTGTATAATGTCTGTTTGGTAGCAGAAAAAATACAAGGGGAACATAATAACCATTTTTTACACCAAATATTGTGAATAATTGCAAAAAATATTTGGGGCACTACTCAAATGTACCGTACCGTCCATATACAGTTCTTCGGCATTGATTAAGAAGTCAATGTTACTTTTGCAAGAAAACATAACGATATTATTACTTCTATCGTTTCTCATTAAAAAATCTTTGTTTTTGTTGGTTTTAACAAGCCTTTGTTCTAAATATATGTGTACTTCTTCGACGTTTTTTGGCAGGGTTGGCATCATCGCTCTTCGTGCATTATACATATTTTTTCTTATCAAATTAATATCTTGTGTGGTTAGAGTGTCAATATCATGTGTTTTCAGTTCTTGGTGCATTATTTTTGCTGGGCGTTCTGATAAATCTTCTTCAGCTTTTCTCTTCATATTATTACTAAATTGTTGCCTTTTTAACAAGAGACTGGGCAATTTCTCATGGTTATCGTTCAACACTGATTCTAAAATTACATTTTCTTGTCCGTGTGTTTTAACATATGCTTTGCACAAAGTTTTTCTTGATGTACATATCCATCGTTTCACACTTTCAGCTGGTATCTTTTGAAATGAAAACTTGTGTCCCATTTATAACCAAAAGCACTTTTTCTTATTCACTTGAAATCACTTGTAAACTCATTTTCGCACAACAACTGAATAAAATAGAGAGCCCAAATACAACCATCAAAGCTGACTATGAAACTTAAACGTTTTCAAAAATATGTCGGTATAAATAGTAACGTTAATAGATACCTAAAATTTACTTACTTCTAAGAAAAATAATTGATTATTGGAATCCACAATAAAATTTTATCAAGGTACCTATTGCATTTCGGAGACAACTTACCTATGACCCGGAGACAATTTACATACCGATTTATTCTACCTAAGGTACCCGGGTGACAATTAGTCTCCGCCGGCGCGGCCACCTAGATAACTTCGTGAGTTTTTCAGATATCGAGATGATTTTTTTTTATTTGACTAGTTAACTGAAAGACTACTAAATGAGGTTGAATGTACATGATATTTTTAAACTAGGAAACTCCCTAATTTTTCTTAGTAGATAATTTGGCGAAGGCACCACATAAAGTTTAATCCGAATTCCATTAGGTACTACATATTTTAGTAGTTGATACCGAATCTGACCTCAGAAATGAATAATTTAAGATGGCGAATCCAATATGGCTGCCGTAAATGCAATATTTTTGAGTTATTGACGTGCATCTTTATTAAGAAAGAGGTCAATTTTTCGAGAAATCATATTGGGCAATTTTTTTTATTGAAAAACTAATGCAATATTATTGATCAGCAGGCTTGATTCAAAATTTAATGCCATTTTAATTTAAGATTTTCTAGGGCCTCCTTAAAATTACATTTTTAAAATATTGATTAATTAATAACTTGAAAACTAATTCTATTTCGAAGAAAAGTCATTCTTCGTTTTCTATTTAAATTCACTTTTTCTACCGCATAGTGTCATAGATAATTTTAAATTCCACAGGCCAAGAATTTTCATTGAAAAATTGAAACATTTTTCTTTTTCCTTGTGAGCAAGGAGAAAACGGATGGACGGATTTATTCATCGAACTCTTTTAAATACTCAAAAGAACTTGCGGATAACATATTATTCCGCCACGCATTCAGTGGATGTGACACAACTTCTGCATTTTTCTGCAGGATTATAAAAAAAACGTGGAAGACCCCAATTCTTACCCTGATATTATAGATATAGCAGGTCAAAAAGTTATCTTAGCCCTTTATAGGGTAGAACCCGATCAGCATTCTTTGAATGAATTTCGGTACAAATGCTTCATTAGGTCAGTGGCAAAAAGTACATGTAACCTTGCATCGTTACCTCCTACTGAGTCTGGTGCACGTCAACACTCTTTTAGAACGTACTATCAAATTCAGCAGTGGTAAAGAAATATCAAAATTCCTCAAGATTCGGGTTGGATGAAAAAAAATGGTTCGTTTCCTATTACTACCAAAAATGAAACTGCTCAACAAGAACTATTAAAACAATAAGCTGCAAGTGTACAAAAGGCTGCAAAGCCGCGTGCGTACTTGTAGAAATGCTGGATATAGCGATAGCGTCTCACTCACTCACTCACTCGCTTTCTTTTTACTACGGAAGACAGAAGTATCTGTGGGGACCATGAAAAACAATATACAACAAGAAACAAAAATATTTTTATATGTACATGAAATAAAAATGATGTTATAAAAACAACTGTAATATACGTATTTTCCAGTTGCATTCGTTCTGGCTCTGGCGGCGGAACGGCGTTGGGCAAATAACCATTGACGCAAGGGGCTCCCAGCTCAACACACTGAAGGAGACCTCTAGGCCAAGTTGCATTCGTTCCGGCAACGTCGTGAGGCGCACAATACTGAAATGTTCCAGCTCAGCACGCTGAAGACAGATGTCAGGAAGTGTACCATGCATTGCTATTGATTCGTGGCTGGGCTTTTATATCCGAGATCCCTCCTTGCCGGCGATGTTCGTGCCGTGCGCGAATTTGGTGCCGTCTGTAAAATACGTGTCTCTAGACGGTAACCCAAGTAGCACCTTAAGTCAGAATTACATAATGTAGCCCTCGTTTTGGTCCCGTTTTCCCGTTTAACCTAACCTAATTGACTTAAAATTTACGTAAAATATAAGTAAATGGGGAATGAGACGACGTCATGAATACCTCTTAAATAAGGCTGCTCAGTTATAATGACCTATTGGATATAGAACATATTTCTCCGAACAGGTAATTTAAAAGTAAAAATTTTGTTTAATTGTGGTCGTTAATAGGTAATATCTACCAAACCAGTTATCCTCTTTCAACTGCATTCTTTCTTTCTCAGAAATAACTAATAAGGTTTTATTTACAACAATAATGATTTACTTATATGTCACGAGGCATAAGCAGCAAAGACATAACTAGAAACCATCAGACATCTCTATTATAATGATGGAGTAGGAGTACATCATATAATGTCATATGTAGTTGTGAAATAACGTGTCCCCTTCCCCTCTGTGTGTGTTTTTTACTGCCAATTAATTTTCATTGTAAAAATATCCATTCTACCTCGAAATATTAAAGGGGCTTCAAGTATTTTACGTTTCTAAAGAAAAAAAATTTTTTAGCTTAAATGGATTTTAAAAATATTTATAAAAGCCTATACAATTCCCCTGCAGGACTTTCCTGGAGGATAAAATACGACAATATTGTACTTTGTATCTGTTAAATAACCTTATATTAATGATTTTTTTCAATTAATTTCCCATCAAAATTTCATTGTAAAATGGCCTCTTACAGCTGGTTGAAAAATATGGCGAACATAGTGCCACGCGACTTCTAAGTATTCTCTCCCAATATTTTAGACCTCTTTAACGTTTTTCCTTGAGACGAAGTGTTAAAACTTATAGTATTTACTTTAAAGTTAAATGGGACCAATACAGGTTAAAATAATTTTGTAGTCTTCAAAATTGTAGTCTTTAAAGTTCATGCAGAACTAAATTGGTCATATTTCCCAGATTAGGTTAGAGAAGGCGGTAAATTGAGCATCTCGTGCCGTGACGTCATTTCTGTTTCTAACCTCAAACTTCTTTGACTGCAATTTGTTGTTTTGTGAGTTTGTGATTTATTCGTTCAATTTTCTCTTGTATTTTGTCAATAAAAATATTTTGAATGTGAAAAAGTATTCTCCAGCCAGTCAGCGTTAAATCGGCAAAACAGAATTGTGCATAAATAAACAAATCCGACGTAATTATATCAAATATACGGTGCCCAAAAGATACCTGTGCTTAGAGTGCAAATTGTATTTTAACTTTAATAACGACTTGCGTTTGCATTTGATAAAAAAACATGATCACATCACGGATTCGGTGAATTTGGAATTTAAAAATATTTCAGGTAAAATAATTCATCTTTTGTTAGTTGGTTAGTTTCATACTTTATTTTTTATTTGAATAAATGTATTAACAGAAAACACATCATATGAAACTTGTTTTTTAATTCCATATTACTACTACTTCCCCATCTATCAACTTATTTGTTCATAGGTATAGGTTTAAACCTCATAGATGGGCCATAAACCATTTTTACAGCTTCTCCTCAGTGAGTACATTCAGGAACACTGAATACAATCTAAATAAAGTCGCTGAGTTACACTACTAACACTACTGAACTTCACTTTGCTTTTCATTCTGCAAACTAAGCACTGAAATCTAGAGAAAAAAAAATAGTTATATTGTACTAAACTCTCTAAAAGATTAACAACTGTTTTACCTGATATAATGTAGTCATTACTTCGAATGCAAACAAGTCGGTAATAGAGAAGTTGAAATACAATTACAAGTATCTTTAGTGCACCGCATATTCGATATAATTATGATTATGTCCTATTTGCTTATGCACTTTTCAGTTGTGCCGACTAAAGGTTGACTGGCTGTAGAATACTTTCTCGCATTTAAAACCATTTTTATTTTTAAAAACACAAAAACAGAAAACCCAAACAACAACAAAATAAATTGCTACTTTCTACAAATTAGGACACTATCCCACTAATAAAGTGCAGTTGACACTGAGAAGGGCATCAACATAAAACAGTCATTATAGTCCTTTGAAGTAATTTAGACAATGAAAACGTAATTTTGCCTTCCAGGGAGGGGACCTAATTCTATTTTTAAGTAAAAATAACTTTCAGGACATTTTATGAAGTAATATTTGGCTTTAGGTTAAACACATATGCTAGGTTAGTGGGGAAGTAAAATTAGGGCAAATTTTACCTAAAATTGGAACTAGTTGTGACCATGAGGTTAAAGTTTTAACCTAAATCTGACTACAAGGACAAGACAAAACTCAGGTTATACTTACATAAAAAATTGGTAAAATTTCCCTGTTTTTATTCAGACAAAAGGCAGCGACTCCAAAGTTAATAATTTAGTCTAAAGTTATGTAATATTTTCTTACACATAGACCTCAATATGCACTTTAACTTTAGAGTTAAATTTTGAGGAACAGTAACGTAAATATTTCCTGTAAATTACACTAAAGTCAGTGTGGCTCTATCAGGCATTTCATAAGAAAATATTACCTAAATATTGCTTTCTAAATTACTATTAAGTCATATTGCCTAAGTTGAAAGCAATGGTTGCAATTACGTTATATCAACTATCTTAGGTTATTGTGGCTTTAAACTGGTAAAATAAACTAATTGTGCTGCTTGGGAATGGATCATGAATTTAAGAATGCTTCATTACAGCCGACACGATTATGAGCATATACAACTTCACACGTATTTAAGTATTGTAAAACTCATCTTTCTCTAATCAGAAGCTTATTTTAAAGTTCCCAATCCTCTTTTAATTTCAAAAATAGAACCTACATCATTATTGCTCTGAGATCCAAGTTTTTCGCAAAGAAAACAAAATTTTCTTCAACAACTGCTGAATCACTATTCTTACGGTAACGATCCATAATTAATAATAATTATCTGCAACAAGAAATGTTGGAAAAATTGGTAAACGGAAAGTCGAAAATGAAAAAGGTGAAACAAATAAAAATGTACAAATGAAATTTGTTTTATTACAATATAATATTGTAGCGACACACGATGCATACGTTTCTGTCGGCGATTATAATCGAGAATTTCAACAAATACTGCAAAAAACATTCAAAATAACGTCCCAGTAAATACAGACACGAAACTAAACTGTTTTCGGAGCAGAGAAACATCTGCCACTTGCGTTCTCCACCATTCTTGCTTCCCCACCCTACTCCCCATTCTAGACTGCAATGGACGCAGGTGGCTTTGCATTTGTAGCAGGCGAATATTTTTCTGGTCATAAGTAGATCCTAATTTTTTCTATACTTGAGTAAAATTTGATTCAAATCGGAAACAAAATAAGAAAGTTATAAGGATGTCTTCATTTTAAGCGAGTCACACTGTATATTTAAGGAAATGTAAAAACGTTAGTAAATACATTGAGTGTTGTAAAATAAAGATTGTTTTGTGACTGTGATTTATTAGGAGACCGTGGTAAACCGCTTTGATAGAAATATTTCATATACCTAATTAATTTATTTATTAATTATCGATTTTCGCTGGTGAATATCTTAGACACATAGGAAGAAAAATGAAGAAGAAAATGAATATAGACATTCTTGTAGGAAATTTAATTATGTTTAATTTTGCATAGAATATTTTTTTCCGTACGGCGCATCGTTTCCGAGTTATAAGCAAAGCATAGGAAAAAGGGAACTTTCCACCCCACCCCCCTCCTCGACCCTCGAAGTGGCACTAACTACCCCCCAACACATTCCTGAAGAGGAATATTAGGGTGCCCCTTATTCATATATGACCAGAAATTTTTTCTCACATTTTGGGGATCGAGCACCCGTCGCGCTTGGCATCTAAGGTAATGAGAATCTATGTGCAGTTGTATTCGCAATGCCTTTCTATCGCAGAATCCACAGAACCTTCTAATTAGCTCTGATCTTGTAGTACATCGAAGGAATAAAAGAGACATAAAAAATTATCAATGAAAGGCGACGAATGACATAACCCGGGTAGCTAGGAGTGACTGGAGAAAACGATTACAGAATTTTCTTAGTTGAAATTAAACAAGTAATTAATAAATGGCATCCATTATGTGTGCATTCATGTGACTACGTATTTATTAAAATAATTATTCCCACTTACATTCAGTAAAATTTAGACAAATAATAATCACTGAGAAAAATAATTTAAAGAAATATTTGCCCCACTTACCCTCAATGCGCATTTGTTTACTGTCCGGCTAGTGCTGTCGGTACTAAAAGAGACGCCCTTTTTTTATAAGATTTTTTATGTCTCTTAGATCCCTTCGATCTACTTATACTGCAGTATATAGGTGTTCCAGATATTCCAGATGGTACCGGTGCTGAAATGGCTTCAGCGGTTTATGCAACTCCAACGTTGGGAAATTAGGATTTAACAGAAAAGGTAAAAGCATTTATTTTTGACTCCACTGCTTCAAATAAGGGTAGAATTAAAGGCTCTTGAATGCTATTAGAACAAAAACTAGAAAGAAATATATTGTTTTTTGGTTGCCGTCACCATGTTTTCGAAATTATTTTACCAGCAGATTTTGAAAAAAGCAAATTCACTATTTCAGGACCAGATATTCCATTATTCAAAATGTTTCAAAACTATTGGTCTAGAATCAACGTTCAAAGTTTCGTTCCAGCTGTGATAAACCCTGAAATCATATTGAAACTATTCTAGAAAGTATAAATGATGCAATTTCTAAAAAGTTTCCAAGAGAAGTCTATCTTGAACTATTGGATCTCGTAATAAGGAGGCCTTTCACCCGGTGGAATAAAATTTAGAGAGCCAGGTGCTTACCATATGGCCATATGGATGGCAAAAGCTTGATATTCCTTAAAAATCGTTTTATTTCGAACAGATATCGATTTAACGAAAGGCGAGGAAAAATCACTTCGTCAAACAACATGCTTCATTGTAAAATGCTACGTATGCTGGATTTATGAGTTAGAAGCAATGTCTGCTCCACTAATGGATATCAAATTCTTGCGAGAATTAGATCAGTATAAAGAAATTGATAAAAATATCCCCGAAGTAGCTGTTGGTAAATTTGTGAACCATTTGTATTACTTGACTGATGAATGTGTGGCATTCGCACTATTTGTCGACTCAATTACTGAAAATACAACATTAAAGATGGCGCAAAAATTTTAGAAGAAACAGTAAATGTAGAAGATGAAAATGAAAGTGAAGATGAAATAGAAAATAATCTTAAGAAATCGTCAAGACATTTCCGAATTTTTAAAGCTGTCTGATGAAGTTTTAATAAAATTACTTAGTAATAAGTCAATAGATTTATTTCACAGATTTAAAATAAACAATTTTTTACACTTGCATCGCATCCATCCGAATGGAAAAATTCTAATGAGTATAAACAGGGACAGCTAGTCATTGGAGAATTAAAATTAGTAAATGACTGCGCCGAACGGGGAATAATTTAATTTAAGATTTTTAACGAAAAAGTTACAAAATCCGAGGATCAAAAACAATTTTTATTGCAGGTGGGTCATTTTTTCATTGATATTTTCAACCTCTCCACAAGATTCCCCTTCGGTTTCCTTTTTAGACTGTCCAAGATTACCGCTGTAAATATCTTCAAGCAACCAAAGAAGTATTGCAGAAAACTTTCGAAATGTAGAACTTTAGATTATGGACTAGTTTTAAAACTTTGTATTCCCAAATCAAACAATGAATAAATGAATAACTTAACATATATTTACGATTTACAAAAAGTAAACCAATTTTAAAAGACGATATAAAGCTAAAAATAAAATAAAAGCAATAAAAAATTAATTTTTAATTTTTGAAAATTTTAGGCCACGAGCGCGACGCGACGTGTTACTTATATTCCATTAAGCTGAAAATTGGTGGGGATTTGCTTTAAACATAATGGAACAAAATTCCGCCCGGCACTTCCCAAAAATTAAAACTTCAAAAATAAGGAATATTCTTCCCCCTCTACGTCCTCTATCACTCCTTCGTTGACTGGACTATATAGCTATTTGATTATATGAAAGAAGTTTCAAACCGGAGCCTCCGCCATTTTATAGAATATTCATTGTATGCCTTCAATTTGTGTGGATTTATTATGAAATATTTTTAATAAATGATAATATATAGGTATCTAATATTTGATTATTTTATTTTGTAATTTTCAAATTATAAATAATAATTGTTACAAATTTTATTAACAGAGAAACAACAACCAATTTTTATTTTCCCAATCCGAATCGGTTAAAATTTACTGCTTACTGTTTTGCCTACAAGTAACTAATGCAAAAGGCAGGCAGGCTGGCTGCCTTTCACATTAATTAATTGATTTAAGAAGTTTGCCTGAACTTAATCACAGCTCTAATTATTCCCTGTGTGTTTTCTATGAACATTGTTTCAACAATTCCCGACTTGTTTATTTACCTGAATCAGATAAGTAATTCATTGATACTGAAGCATTAAATTAATAAATTTCTCGCTCACAATATAACGTTGTGCTTCTCTCGGCTTGATTTCAGACAAACAATTAATATTTACTAATGAATCTGTTTTGATTAATTAACGCATATAATGATACATGAGACCTTTGTTGGCTTCTCTTTCATTAATGTGTTATATATGATAGGTTGGTAATATCATCAGTGTCGTCCTTGGGAAGAATAACTGTGACAGAAAAATAATTAAGATGATATGTTATAAAATTACGTAGGCGTCAAGGTTAGGGATACAATTTGTTCCACGTGTATCTATGTTGTTTTCTTTAAATCTGAGAAGATTTACCAGCAATTTCATGTCACATTAATTCTAATTTAAGTCAAAAATTGTTTCCGAGGAATTACGGAAAAGTGTTTTTAGAGCTTCTGGGTGGATGTTGAAATTATGAATGTTATGGTACTGTAACATCATCATTTACAAAAGACCAAATCTAAATGAACTATATTAAACATTAATTAGACAAATAGAAAATATATAAAAGCTTATGTAAGTAAAAATTGATTTAACTTTTATTAAGGAAAATTAATTATTAAAATTCAACGGCAGTTTTCTAAGACGAAAAGTGATAAATAAATATCTTGTAGTTTTTACTTCCACATCCGGTGGAAGTATACTATCGACAAAAAAATTTTTGAAAACTTTTATTGTTCAAATAGGCTTAGAATGTCCAGATTTTAATTTTGAGCAAAAAAAGTTCTGTCTGTCGGTCTGTCTGTAACTTTCTTGTGCGGACGATTACTCTGGAACTGTTTAAGATATTGACTTGAAAGAATAATGTTAAAAAAGGGGCTTTTTTGACGCCTCCGTGGTAAAGTGTGGAAGCCATCTTTTTTTTACTAATTTGGAGAGGCTGAAAACGAATCCGTCATCTGTTTTGGCGGAAAATCTCGGGAACACATTAAAAAACAGCCCTTATTTGGGGATGACATTGGAATTGAAATTAGCCTAATACTAAGTTTCGATAACTAAGTAGAAGAAGAAGTAAAAAACCAAATTCAACCTCCTCGCCATTTCCTCACTACCCCCAAGAAGAAGGATGTAATCTATAATATAACTACTATATAGTTATTTACATATTTTAAAAAAAACGAGAACACCTCATTAAATGGTTGCTATCAGAATATAATAATCTCATTACTTCTGAGCACACTCACATGCCTCCTCACCCCTAAAAGAGGTGGGTCTCACCTTCTCAGGGATATTGATCGGTTTTAATTACAAAAAAATCCTAATACTCAGTTGGATGTTTTTTATTATATTAAGGTGACCACCAATTTAGATCACTCCTGAATATTTACCAACCCCCATTATCAAAGGAACTGAAAAAAATAAAACTGTCATTTAGTGTGTGTACTTTCAACAAGTTACGACTTGTTGTTGTTGAGAAAAATCCCGTAAATCACACCAATTACATTGCAAACATTTAACAAAACTTTAATTTGGTAATATTTACAGTTTCGTTACCTATATGACTTAACAACCCCATATTTTCACAATTTTAATTATTTAAGTTCCTTGAATATTTCAATACGTGTATCAAAAATTATTAAAATTGAGTGGTCACTACTTGGTGTTCTATTTTTAGTATAATATAAATTCATTTAGCGACAGCAAACAGACAATGGGTGAAAATAAATTTCTATATTATCGGTTAAATTAAAATTTTGACAAAGGAAACGAAATTAAATGTACTGTTTACCATAGATTTTTATCAAAAAGCTTTTACTCATCTTGGGTTAAATACTATAACAGTTGAAAAGTTGTCGAAAGCCTTTGTTAAACATATAGAAAACGTGTATATTCCCTGTTTGTTCAGAAATATACTCTATGAATTTTATTTTATAAAGTTAAATCAGTAACAATCAATTTTTATCTATATTTTTGTCTAAATTTATTATTCAGATGAGTTAGTATTTCTGTTTGATTGATAATTATTTACATATTTCAATTGAATCAGTTAATTTTAAAAGAGATGTAGATGCATAATACATTCTGACCACCTTAAAATAGCTGTGATAATTTTAAAATATTGTCATTTGAGCCAACACATTAAAGATATTTATTTTTAAATGATTTAAAAATTTTTTAAGTGTATTCGAGAACTATTGGTAGTAGGAATATAATTCGTGCACATTCTTTATTCATGTATGTATATTGAGGAAATTGTTTATCCACATTTTTAATTTAGCTCTTATAGTTTCTTACTCATAAAGAAAAAAATAAGCAAACAAGCTAAAAACGTGCTCTTCGCTGGTTTACTAACCTTTTTATATAATTGTTACACATTCTATGGGATACTCTTCGCAGTATTTTGTAAATTATGTTAGTTTTAGACATTTTTAATTTTATAGTACGAACTTAGTTGGTGAAAGACTCAGTGTAAAATAAATAAATAACAAGAAACTATACCATACCTCATGTGGGGGTTTCGAACCTGAGACATTTGGATTCCGAGTCAAAAGCGTAAGAACTACTTAACACGTAAAAAATGTAAAAAAAGTAAATTTTTACAAAAAAATAAATAAAAAAAAAATTTTCAAGTTTAAATCATTAATAACATTTTTATTTACTGATCGATTTTCTTCAAAAATTTCATTTTCCGCTAGCTAATATTAACTTACTTTCCAAATTTCAGTACAATCGGATTGTTTTTTCTCGAGTTATCGTGTTTAAAAGAAACGTGACGGACGGACAGATGGACGGACCTACGGACATTTTGAAAGTCGTTCAGAATTTGTTCACGAACACAATGATATGAAAATTTTTTGTCTGCGAGCGATATTTACGGTTTTAGAAATGTGCCAATCAAATACAATATACTCTTCGTTTTCGTATTTGCGAAGAGTATAATAACGGGCACATTTTGGGACCGTATTATGTTGAACGCGCCTCTATACCCTTATTCGACAACTTTTATTTTATAACTAAACACACACACACACACACCTTTCCTCCAAAAAAAGTACTATGAATTACTGTTGAATAGAAATCTCCAGGGACTGACTAGTCTAATAACTATTCAACAAAATGAAATAAAATCGTTTTTATGTCTGCACATCTTTCGATCAGCTATGCATTTGAGGATGCAATAAAATTTTATATAAACTTGTTATAATGTACATATGTGTCCCTATATAAGGTACAAAATAAAAACAAGAACTACTCGCTGTTGAGACTGAACGGAGTAAGAAAAATAAATAAAATGGTGTATGAAAAGATAATATCTAAATTACATGGCAATTTTTGTTTATAATTGAATTCAACAAGAATTCGCAGGCATTTTTCATTAAATGACGCATTGTGGATAATATGATATATGTTTCAGGACAGAAGCATATGTATTTATAATAATAGAACTACTGGAAACTGAACTTTTTATATAATTGTTACACATTCTATAGGATATTCGCAGTTTTCTGTAAATATTGTTAGTTTTAGGCATTTTTAATTTTATAATACGAACTTATTTGGTGAAACAGTGTAAAATAAAGTAAACAAAAAACTCTATCCAAGATCTATATGGGTTTCGACCCCGAGACTTTTTGGTTCCGATTTTCCATTCAATTGAATTCAAACAGATTTTATCCAACATTTTAGAACATGTCATGGGCCTAGCCGGAACCCGTCCCGGAGCCGACCAGACAACCACGACGTGTAGCGTCGTGGTGGACGTTTGGTTGGGCGGGGTGGTTCCGGTTCGGCTTAACGGCAATGATTTATTAGCTAGAACTCCTGTACGCCACATGCGGGCTAAAAAACTAAATTATAAGTTAAAAAATGTGCTCACGTGAGCCTAAAACTAATTGATATAAAGAACTTAGCATTAAATACTGAGCAATGACATGAAATTTTGACTATTGATACGGGAGCGCAAATGAGCGAAGCAACCCGTTCGAACGAATAATGACCTCGTTGTCTGACTGCCGCGCTCTCGAGGAAGATAGAATAAGTTAAAATTTGTGATTTAAAAAATTATGGTTTTGAAATGTTTTCGGCCTAGAGGGGATTTAGAAAGACAAAAACATGGCAAAACAAAAAAGATAAAAAAACAAAATTGTACAAACATAAAGGGGGGGATTAGAGAGATAAAGTGAGGAAAGGTAAAGGATGGTGTAGAGGTAGGTTATCGTAGAGGGAAGTGTGGCTAAGGAAGTTGCCGGAAGATAGGCAACGCCTGGTATGGTAGGGGGTATTTTATATCGAAAAGGATTGCGTTATGCTGTCTGATTCGGATAATATTACGGGTTAGCGGACTATTGCCCAGTTTAAACTAGTAGAAGTCTTGTGATGTTTCTTGGACGTGGTCCGCTAGTGGGGTTATGCCGAAAATGCTGAAATGAGGCGCATAAACTTGTGTTCTAATATTCTTAATTTTCGCATTGTCGTGGCCGAGATGCTGTACCACATCGGCGCGGCGCACATTAGGGCTCCTCGTAGTTAGTAGTCCCAAAAACATCTAGAACCTCTCAAAGTTGACCAATACAAATAATTTTGATTACATTTTGATTATTGATGTAAGAAATTACTTTTTTTCTTAAACCTCAGTGAAATCAATATTATAAGTAATAAGAAATCAAAATAAAGCTAGAAAAATTATTAAAAAAAAATGTCAATGAACAATAGGGTTCTTCCACTAACTAACACTAACTTACTGTCCAATTTTCAGTACAATCGGACTTTTTCTTCCTAACTGACAGACGGACTATCTACGAGTGATATTGAGAGTGAGAGTTTTAGAAATGTGCCGATCAAATGCAATAAACTCTTCGCTTCCATATTTGCGAAGAGTATAATAATAAAGCACGTCAGTTTGTAGGACTTTATATAGTTTTCAAGAATTTTCACTTTAATATAACATTTTTTCTGACACGACATGCTGCCTCATTTTCACCTTTCCATTTTTACATCAAGTTAAACAAAAAATAATGTTCTTTGTCCCCAATATTTTAAAGTTTGATGAATCTTAATCTCTTGTAGTAGGGAGTATCCCTACTACATAATATTGGATATCGAAAATTGATAACTTATTTAATCACCGAGGTACATCAAATTATTAATAAAAAATATAGTGGACTCCAATTTGCTGTTCAGTGTCTTTTTAGAATATTTATCGCTCAGTTATTTTCTTACGAAGAATAATAAGTTCAATATTTTGCAAATTTGAATCAGGTGGAAGCACTAGAGCACCACATTCTTGACGGAAATGGCTTGTGCTATGACGTTCGACAAATGGTATAGACGAAGTTTCATGAGGAGGCCGTGAAGATGATTATCTGTAGGTACATGCAAAACATATGATACAAATTCGGTTAGAGCTGAAAGCACGAGGGTCATGAGTACTAATGTTGGCACCCAGTTTAAATTCTCTTGCCATATTTCCTCCATAATGAATAGAGATAATAAATTTATAGCTTTATAAAACGCAATAGCAAAATATTTAGCAATACAAGAGCTATTAGACATTTATATGTGTGATGTGATATGTGTGATGTTGGAATAATGCTCCATCGTCAGGAGACCATTTTATAAAATACACGTAGATAATATAGAAAGAGTGTAAAATGAAATATTACGATTCATGAATTATAACGATACTGGTTTGAATGACTTTAATGTAGAAGAGAAACACGTTACGGACGAAATAATCTTGAAACTTAAGAAAGTTGACGAAAATACGAACATGGCAATGTTGATTTTAACTTACTGTCCCTGATATGTTTTAAGATGTACCATACTATGTCATATGTACCATGCCAGGACTACAAAGAACTTTCTAGTATAAACTACCAAATAAATTTCCTCTTCATAAAATACTCAGTATTGGTACACGTGGTACAAAGCAATTGTGATACATTTGATATTAACTTAAGATGTTTAAAATCCATGTTAAATATACGTTTTAACTACTACCAATATTATGTTTTAATTAAACGTTAATACTATGTTTAGCTTTTAAATCTACTGTAGGTGGTCCAAAACTGTCTCCAGATATTTTTGTGGCTAATAGTACATCCAAAAATGAAGTTACTCTTTTATTTATAATTAATTCGGAAAATGGATAATAAGGGATAATAAGGGAGAGTAGATGAGGATACTAAATACACAGCCACACACAAAAAAAAGGTCTGGCCTGCGGACCAGACCAGTGTATCCTTATGTATTTGGACCCGCTGAACTCGAATCCGAAGGCAGAATTGTCAGATTGGCTCGTTTTTCTTCTTCAACTTAAACTTCTCAACTTTAGATAGACAGGGGATAGTTGGCAGTGGAACAAACTAGTGATGGGTAAAAGCTGTTATTTTTTAATAACAGTTTAAACTGTTACTGCTATTTTGAAATAACAGTTTAAAATAACAGTTTAAAAATCACAGATCGCTGAGAAGTACTGGCATTCGTATACCGCAGCGCGCAGTTTGCAACTGTTATTTCATTGACGTTATTTTATACATTATGCTGCTGCCGCTGGCCGATGGCAGGAAAACTTTTTGATTTTTATGTTTTATAGAGGTGTTAATTGATTTTTTTACGTTCATATCCATATAAATAAAATATAAATAATTGTATTTACATAAATCATTGTTTAAGCCTCAACCTTTAATTATTGTTGTTTCATGTTAAATTAATAAAGAATAACAGCCTAGAAACACGCCAAACACAGCGTATGCAATGACAATATTAGAGATGCAGGTAAACGAAAATATACATATGGAGAAGAAAATATAATAGCTCTGAACATATTATGATTAAAAAACAGCTAAAAGTCAGTACATAAAGTGGATGGCTCAAGATTTCTACAAAAATATTCAACTCTGGCAGCCCTTCATTTTTAAACTCGGTATGCGAGTAATAGAAAATATACACACGGAGAAGAAAATCAAAAAGATTTGAATATATTATTATTATTAAAAAAACAACTAAAAAGTGTATACATAAAGCCGATGACTCAAGATATCCACAATAATATTCAACTTCAATAATATATTCAACTACATTAGCGGTTGCGTTGCGATTTCATTATCTGCTACTGCTGTTTGCTCAATAACAGTTTAACAGCAGTCAGCAAAAACATTTTTACTACGTCGTGCTTCGAACAGAAATAACAGTCTGTTACTGCTATTTACAAATAACATTTATAAAATAATAGGTTGTTAAATAGCACCTCATCTTCAGAACAGACAAGAGACCAGCTCAACCACCAGTCAGACGTGCCGAGCAAGCAGCAGCTAACCAGACCGAGAAGACCGTCCGCCACCTCCTGTCAGTGTAGCGTAGCAGTAACCGCCAGCTTTCAGGAAGACTCGGAGTCAGTTCCAATCGACCCTTGGCCAACAGCAGACCGACCGAGGAGAAAGTGATAGCATGAGTATTAATAATAATAATGATGATAATAGGTGGCGACTTGGTTGATACGAGGGACTTGTATTAATAATTAATAAACTGCTTTCAGGAATATTTTCATTTTTACTCTGATGTGGACCTCTTAACCAGAGTAGCTTGTCACATTTATTTATTCTGGCGCGGACCTCTCAACCAGAATAATCTGTAACTTGTATTATTGTTCTGTTACTGGCGTTACCAGAGTAACTGGTAACATTTACTTATATTTATTTTGGCCCTGAGGTGGACCTCTCAACCAGGGTAACCGGTGATTCTTATTCTGGCGTGGACCTCTCAACTAGAGCAACCGATGATATTTATGTTGCCCCTAGCGTGGACCTCTCAACGATGGCGCTTTTATTGTAACTAATCATACATTGTTTCAGACCGGGAGTTGTAGAAAGTGTTTAACTAATCTACTAATTTTACTAATCTTTTCAACTTATATGTACTGCGTATTAACCAAGTCTAAAACCTAGAGTTAGTATTTCATTGTTGCATTATTTGTTGTTTTTGCTTTCTCATTCCTGGTATCCGTTTGAAACATAACCGACTTCACCGCCTTCACCATTTTCACCGTTATCCTCGCTAATCCATCGCACCGCTTTATTCATCATACATCAGTATCATTCGGTCCTAGATGACGTCATGATCACGCTTGCTTTAGCCTGTAGTAGTAAACCGTAGCTTGAAACACCGCATCACTGTTGTTTAACCATAGCCATTAGAGTAAGGTAAACTGTAGTATTTGGGGAACTGTAGAAGATTTATTGTATTCTGAACTGTGCGTTTTACTCATGTGTATGTGAATGTATAATTTTCCTTATTTGACCCACTGGAAATCACCGTTTCTCCACTGCAGTTACTCCAGTCCTACTTAATAGGCTGTTTTAGGGACGTGGCGTATCCCCACGTAATATAGGAAACTGGCGCCCGAGCAACCGATCTGTAAATACCTCCGTTGCTAAGGTGCCAGAAGTGACACATTCAGGCCTTACCGGAAAGTACGACACAATGTTCATAGACGAAGCAAATTTTTCTAGGAATGTTATTCAAAATTTCCAGGACAATAATGTGTTCGCGGACGAAAACCCCATGCCATAACCTAAGCCCATTCCCCAGAGCAATTTTCGATTAATATAATAATATAATATATGGGTAGGAATTATTGGTAATAATCTTAGAAGCTTTTTTCTGCCAAGACGCTTTAATGGACAATCTTACCTGCACTTTCTCCAAGAAGAACTACCTGTGTTGCTTGAAGATGTACCAATGGCGTCAAGGAAAGCAAAAATGGCGAATTGTTGCCTCTTTTGATGGTTAACCAGTTTTTTCACCCGAGAATATGAAGAATCCCTGTGAAATAATAAATCCTTGTCCAGACATAAGAGAACCTGAGGATGAGGGAAATGAGTTAAGTGTGTACCTTGTCAATATCCAATGTCTTTCTAATAAAGTGGACCGGCTGTCACTTTTTCTTCAAAACAACAAATATGATGTCCTGTGCCTTTCAGAACATTGGCTAACAGAGGCAGAATTAAGGCAAATTAATCTACCGGGATATAAATTAACTAGCTATTTCTGTAGGAGTAATTATATACACGGTGGTGTAGCAATATTTATTAAAAAAAAGCACAACGTTAAATATATGTCACTAGACTCATCTAGCTGTGAAAAAGATGCCGAATTTTGTGTAGTCGAACTAACTGATATAAAAACGATAAACATTACTTTGTACAGATCCCCTATTGGGAATTTTGATAATTTCCTAATGTTGAACTTTCATAAAATTACCTATTTACAAGAGTCCAACTTCTCATGCCTCATATCAGGATTATCTACAGATAATAGAATTTTGTAAAATGTTACTTGTACGTAGGCAAGAGGACTCCAACTTTTTAAAGAAAATTATGGACCGATGAATGCAAATTTTCTAGGGAAGGGATTTATAACACACGAAGTTATCACCATTGGGCCACAAAGAACCCCCACGTTACTAGAGAGGCTGGTTTTCAAATTTAGTTTCAATGTGTTCTGTATGTTAATGGATGACAAAATTAAATATTACATATACGACGGAAAATTGAATTCCAGAAAATATTTAGATATAATTTGAACAATTGTGGAAGACTTCCTTGATAATGAAAAATATAGAACTTGTTGGTATCAACCTGACGGGGCTCCTCCACATTGTCCATACGAAATTACCGGCTCGGTGGCGCAGTGCTTAAGGTGTTAAGCTTGCGACCACGGGGTCCCAGGTTAGAATCCTGGCTAGGGTATGAATGTGTAGTGGCGTTTTTCATGTGTTGCCGAGATGGTAGCAGTGAACTAGATTGCCGTTGTGTGAGAGATCTAGTCGCTCTCCTCTCCTGAGTTCGAGTCTCAGCTGCGGCAGATGGCAATGTCGCAGGGAATGGGTGTTGTGATATTGTCTATGTGTGTGTGTCCATCCTGGTTGAGTGGTAGAATAGCCTACGGCTAAACTCCGCCAGGACATTAATATAAATAAGGCGATTAAAAAAAAAAAATAGTATGGAGTTGGACCGGCATTTCGATGATCGTTGGATTAGACGTTTGAGATAGTGATGGTAAGACCCGGCTCATTTGAGTGAACCGGGTCTTATCAGGTCAATCACTCAAATGACCCGTTCACGAAGATTCGTTCATATGGCCAGTCTCCGATTAAAGAACTTATATCTAGATACATAACAGGCTATCTTTTCACTATATACCTTGTTTGCTCCTAACAGAGTCACATTATATGTCCATTAAAATGGATAGATGAACATCACATCCCATAGGCAACAGTGGCGTTGTGTGTGTAGAAAATGTGTAGAATGGTAAATATTTTCATTAAAATGAATTATTGCAATTCCTGCATTACCGGCTCTTTATATAACGTGATGTAGGCATACGATATTACAGTAAGATAAAACAGTAAGATAAATATGTATTGAAAGGATATTAAAATTTAATTGCTATTTACTTTATAACTGTAAACTGAACTTCATCATGTTACGACTATGGGACGATTGATTTTCTTCTTTTCTAAGCTGCTTTCTGCAAACGGCACAGCACTTCACTATTTATTTACACAAAATATATTGTCACTAAACTGTGTAAATATGAATAGAGAATATTATTTAGGTATTAAGCAAATCACAACTTAAAATAAAATTACTTTTTCACCAGTTTTTGGTCGGAGAACACGAAAAACATTTATTGACATTAATGGCCGAACTGTCAACTGAGATTATGATAATCGAACTGAAGCCGATCGTGCACGAGCGGCCGCGAATACGCCGATGGGCCAATCAGCAACTTATGGGAAGAAGTGCCTTAGATTGTGAGTCTTTCAGCGACAAATAAATCAATGCCATTATGTATCTAGATATAAGTTCTTTAATCGGAGTGGCCAGTCCATTCTGTTGGTTCCACATGTTGGCTCTCGTTCGCCGCGCACCGATCGTGAATATCTTAGTGGAAAATACGTCCGAAATTCCGTGTTCGATCAGGTTATATGAACGATAGGGTCACGGAGAGTGATCGAATCGATCATGGGTCTTTTGGAAGACCCGTTCATTGTGAACGGGTCATTCATGAACGACACATCACTAGTTTGAGACCGTGGAATTGGCCTCCGAGGTCCCATGACCTTACCCCGTTAGATTTTTATCTTTGGGGTAATCTTAAAGATAGAATTTATAAAACTCCAGTCCACAACAGGGAAGAATTAGAACGTCGAGCGATTCAAGAGATTGAAAACTTGCTGAAATAAGAGCTGCTACAACAAACGTCGTCCATCGTCATATACAAAGTGTCTGGAAGTTAACGATCTACATTTCGAACAATTATTAAAATAGTTTTAAGATTTTTATAACTGTTATTGGTATTATTTTTTATTGCTATTTAGACTTTGTTACTGTTATTGCTGCTTAGGTATTATTTTTTCCTAATACTGATACCGTTATTGTTCTGTTAATGACGAACCAAAGGGCCCCGCACTTTTCTTATGAAAAAGTAGTTTTAGTTAAATTGGCTGAATTTTTTTGATCCTACATCTAGTTTCCGAGATACAGCTCAAGAAATATACAAGCATGGCCTCGTACATTTAAAAAATTACCGAATTCAAGATTTCTTTTCATATATTTTATATTGTGATACGGAACAATATACGTAACTATTATAATATAATGCACTATATATTATAAAATAAAAAGATTTGTTCTTTTAGTAAAAATAGTGAAGAAAAAAAATAAAGATTGAAAAATGTTGGCGAAGACGCCGGGAAATCTATATAAAAATAACAAGTGAAAAAAATATTCGGTCAAATTAACTAAAACATATTTTTCATAAAGTATGTGGCTTACTGGTCAAAAAACTTTAATTTAAAAACTTTCGGAAATGGCTCCTTTGACCTTTAATACCCCATCAATAAATTAAAAGATCGAGAAGATACAGAATTTTACAAGAATTTATAGCTGTATCTCGGAAACTAGATGTAGGATCGAGTTGGACCCATGAGAGCTTTTGATCAGAAAATCGAAATCTACAACATATTAAAAATTGAGCCAATTTAACTGAAACCACTTTTTCATAAGAAAATTGCGGGATCCTTTATAAAATTTCTACGAATTCGTAGAAACTTTCTGTTGTACATCTGCGGCAAATTCGGATATTTCTCATTAAATCTTTTACAAGTTCTGCTGATAATGTTATTGCACTTTCCATGGATAATAAACAAATCCATTAAAACTGTGTTTGTATAATTATTTTCTGCCATATTTGTGCTACAGCTATTCAAGTTAAGTGCAAATATTACTAACGTTAAATTTATTTAGAAAAATAGCATGCCTGTTGTCATTACAAAATGACAAAATAAAAATTTCATGGCCCACCCGTTATGATATACCAAAAGACTAATATTCTTGGTAAGGTTACAGAAAAATGCCCATAAATCGAAAATGGTGCGCAATAGGTATAGGGTATATGATCTTTTCAAGTAGGTAAATGTATCACCTTTCCGAATCAGTAATAATATGCAGGGCATTCCATTTAAAAAACTTGACTTTCGTGCATTTTTCTAAGTCACTTATAGAAAGCGTTCTCTAACTCACCCTGTTTCGAAACATTTGATTAATGAAGGAGATGTTCCCAGGCTTTGCCTAGCCGCAACTAAAATATTACACAGCCCCACAAAAAAAAATTCAAAGCAGCGAACCAGACCCATGTATCCCTATGTATTTTCGTTCACTGAATCCGAATCCGGGGTCAAAAAAAATCGTACACCCCCAAAATCATGAGGTAGAACCAAGAAACACCCCCAAAATGGGATAAAAAGAAGATTAAGCTACGAGAATAGTTGTTACTTCTTAATCCATCGAATTATACAAATTAAGGTTAAACAGCAGCGTACATACAATAGATATGAAACACACCCCCAGGGAGGGGCGAAAACTAGCCCCCATATATAGAAAAATCGATCCAAAACAGCAATGACTACTGAAAAAGCTCGAAATGTCTAAGTTTTGTTAAAGTGTTAAGAAACTACATCAGGTCCGACGTAATCTTCATAAACTGCCCCTACAGGGTTGAGAACAACCACCCTTGAGTTCAAAGGACACGAGAAAAACAAGAAAAAACGTAAAATACAACAGGATTTCTATTTTCATGGATGCTATGATTGGCTGGAATTGCGTAGTACTCTAAAATAGAACTGGAAACTTACGTACCATCAACATCCTACACTGTCAACCCTCAGGTGTGAAAACTACCCCCTATGTAAGATTTAACAATAAAAAGTTACAGTGACTTCTATAAAAATTCGAAACACCTGCGTTGCGACGAAAAGAGAAGAAACTAGACTATGTTCACGATGTGCTTGAAAACCACCCCCACGGCGTTGCGAGATACTACCCCTATATCTGTAGGATGCTGGAAAAACAGAGAGAAACTAACCGGATTTACATTTTTATGGATGCTATGATTGGCAAAAATCGTGTTGCTCACTTAGAGTTTGAAACTCATGTCCTATAAATGTTATTAATTAACACCCCCAGAAATAATGTAAACTACCGTAATTCAAGATGTAACGAAAAAGCCATACTGTTGCTTATTTGTTTCATTTCCATAGTTTTTTTTATAGGAGTGGCGTCTCTCAACCCCGTGGAGGTGGTTTTCAAGCACAGCGTTGAACATAGTCTAGTTTCTTCTCTCTTCCACACAACGCAGGTGTTTAGAATTTTTATAGAAGTTACTGCAACTTCTTATAGTCAAACCTTACATAGGGGGTAGTTTTCACACCCCCTGATGGTTGACACTGTAGAATATTTATGGTACGTAAGTTTCTAGTTCTATTTTAGAGTACTATGCAATTTTAGCCAATCATAGCATCCATGAAAATAGAAATCCTGTTGCATTTTACGTTTTTTCTTGTTTTTATCGTGTCTTTTAAATTTGGGGGTGGTTGTTCTCAACTCTATAGGGGCAGTTTATGAAGACTACGTCAGACCTGATGCAGTTTCTTATCACTTTAACAAAATTTAGACATTTTGAGCTATTTCAGCAGTCATTGCTGTTTTGGATCGATTTTTTTATATATGGGGGCTAGTTTTCGCCCCTCCCTGGGGGGTGTGTTTCATATCTATTGTATGTACGCTGCTGTTTAACCTTAATTTGTATAATTCGATTGATTAAGATGTAACAACTATTCTCGTAGCTTAATATCCTTTTTACCCCGTTTCAGGGGTGTTTTTTGGCTCTAGCTAATGATTTTCGGGGTGTACGATTTTTTTTGACCCCGGATTCGGATTCAGCGACCGAAAATACATAGGAATACATGGGTCTGGTTCGCTGCTTTGAACTTTTTTTTTGTGGGGTTGTGTTATCTTTTAATTGCTGCGTAGGTAGGAGAAAACACGATTTACTGTAGAGTCAACTTTTTGGCAATAAATTCAGAAAAGAATTATTATCTCGAAAACGGCTTGCGATAGGTATTGGGAAATATTAATAAAAGTTACTCAGAAAGAGACGGTGATCCAAAAAATGCAAAAATATACAGGGTATTCCATTTAAAATAACGCACTTTCGAAAATGTTTTCGTTGGAGAGATCATACTCGATTACCTTGGAAATCAAAATTTCAAAGCAATCGGTTGATCCGTTCTCCATATACTTTTAATACTCCACCCACCGTGGCTCACCCTGTATACACCCAGACAAACATTCCGTACTCGCAATCACATTAAGTAGTCTTTTTTTAGAAGTTTCTTAAAAATGTTCACTTGAACATTTTCAGTCCTGCATTTTCTTTTATAAGGAAAATATTTACCTGGTTTACTTCTCGAGGGATTGCGATTTAATGATACCGTGTCAAGCACTACTTTGTAAGATTCGACCGCTTGAGGCGAATAACTAGTGATTTTCTCACATTTGTTGAAACTAGAGAATTTAACCTTCACCCTGTGCTCTTGAATGTTTGCTACAATGTATAAGCAAACAACCATTATCTGTTTTTATATATTTCACATTTTTATTTTTATTTTTCTTAGATCAACAAATCATGTGTCCAAATAGAAACTTTTCGATATTCAGCTCGTCATATAATATATAACAGATAGCCGGCAGACGTTATATACGGTGCATTTGTACAAACGGTTGACTTCCCATTCTACTTTATTTATTTTTATTTGTTTTCTTTATTATTATTTGATAGAATATTATGTTTGCTAAATTTAATCTATCTTTAGTCGCAGGTCAAATTAATTTCACGCGGCATAGATTTTAAATCATATACCTAAGGGAAAATTGAAATTAAAAAAATTGACTTTGACATTGATATAATAAGCACTATTGCATGCCTTCATGGGCTTTGATATTACTTATGAGATGCACTCATGAAGTTCTTCATTACCCACTATACACCGTGTGTCCACGCATTAGGTTCGACAGAGAAAAATCTTTTTTATTCGCGGTACTACAGAAGTCACTGTTAATAGGATGTAGAGTCACTAGAATGTCACAAACTCTGAGTTTGTTAAAATATATTTATTGACAGAAAGCATACACATTGTTGAAAAAAGCAATTTCTCAAATTTTTGATATCTCTCTTATTTTATAAGACTCGTCATTGCTCCCATTTTTTTGGCCATTAGGACTTATTTTGTTCCGTAAGAGTCGATCGTTTTAGGTTATTATAAGACGTTATGACTGCTCCTTTAAAACAATAATAAGATATTTTCTGAACTTTCAGTTCATGGTGAATAAATATATTCTTTCTCGCTAATACACTTTTTATTATTATTACTCCATTAATAATAAAAAGTTTGGTTCTTCCCTTTTTCTTTAGTTGATATTTTATATAATAATAGGGCTTATAAAAATAGATAAGTAATTATTATTTATTTAGATTCCATTTTGTTCCATTAAAATAAATTTTAACACGAAATACGTATAATTTTTCGTATATTTTTGTATTTTTTGTGTGAAAAATACATCAACAAAATTTGAAAAAAATATTTTTTGTATCTACAGGTAAAATTATTTAGTCCCTTTACATGTGTGTCAAATTTCAACTTGATATCTTTAACCGTTCCGGAGATAAGTGGGATTCCTTTTTTTATATTTTGATGCAGAAAACCCAAAAAATGTTCCCCAATTTCCCGAACGTATACCGATTTTGGATACTCCACTGATTACCATGCAAAAAGTGTACTTATTTTTGTAATATTAAAGGAGTTCCTATAAGGTATTATAATAACCTACAACGATCGGCTCTTATAAAACACATTAAGGACTAACGACAAAAAAAATGCTCATAAAAATATACAATAATTTTTGTGTAATCCCGGAAATTATAAAGTTTTAATAAAAAAAACACACCTTTCTTTCACACCCTGAAGATAGCAATGTGCTTCAAAATAAAAAAATGTGATAAAATTCTTTGTTTCACAAATAAATTATCGTATGTAATATCACTAGTGCTTAAAATTTTATCGAAAATTTTTTCGAAAGCGTGTTGCCTGGCAATATAAAGAGTGCAAATTGGCAGTTTATTATCTGATTAAATCCCGACCTCTTTAGCGGGAGGGATTTAATCTTTGATAATAAACTGCCAATTTGCACGAGTTATATTAACTAGGGGCAACTTAGCTTGAGAAAAATTTTTTAGATAAAATTTAAAGCACGAGTGGTATTTGTAGAGAATATTTCACGAATAAATAATTCATTAAGTATATCTTCAATATTATGTTCAGTAATTAATTGCCTTCAGACGTTTCCTTGTTGCTTTTTAGAGATTACTCACCTTTATCTTCAATTTCATAATTTACGTCACATAAAAATGTATTTCCAAAGCGACTCATCTAATAAAAAACAAAGTAGGTTTAAATTATGACAATCAAGAAAAACAATATACGTTAAACCATAGGTACTGTAACTTATAAGATTAGTCATCACAACAAAGCACGCTTCCACCAATCACATTACCGGTGAAATCACACAAATTGCATATTACCAATCTACGTTCTAAGGCTGTCGGCTCAGATGGTATGGTACCGCCATCTAGTAACGCTAGCTTAACTTAGTTACTAGCCTAAACAGTGAATTGAATTATTATATTAAAGTGTTTATTAATATATATTTATGTATTTAATCCTTGTTTCTAATTTGAGAAGTTTGATAGTTAAGTTAAGGTTTACTTGTTTAAGTAGAGAGACTTTAAGTGCAACGAATTATAATGTATATAGTGATACTGCAGAGTTTTAATTCTCCAAATAAGTGTTAGCTGCTTTGAAATGATACCATATGTAAGTACCTACATTTGTGTATTTATCATGAAATAACTAATTTGTCTACTTTGTAGATATTCATATTTAATTTTTCTTGTGAAAATTATTTTGTAATTATGTTAGGTATTAAGCCATTGAAAGCTGTGTACCTATAACTTGTCCCGAACCTATATAAGTTCCACACAGCATTGGCTTTTTAGGTTATTAATACAATACTACAATTTACAATTTACGTTAACAATTAGTAATAAGCTAGAGAAGATATTTATAGATAACATTTAAAAGCACGATTTGTCCTATTTGCCGAAAACATGTCACGACACAAAACGTCAAAAAATTTTCGCAATATTTGCCGCTGCAGCGACCTAAAAAATTAGAGCGATAAATTTTGCATGTTGGTCCTGTCAAAAGCAGATCTAGCTTGAATTACCACTAATAATGACGTTTGATTGGTGCAATGTTGTGAAAAAACGGGCTCTCATTGGCTATAGTGTTTCTTAAATCCTGAAAACCGCATATCGATAGCTATTCTCTTTCTCAACAAAAATGTGGACATATTGAGGACATATGTTCATATGAACTTTTCTTCATAAAATGACCTAGGAATCACGCCCTAAAATATTACCCCGTCATTAAGCAACACCCTGTATATACAATAAAATAAAAATGTATATGCTGACAGAATTTAAACCTAATACAAATATTAGGTGACAATACTCCATATCTTATTTACTATTCTGTTAGTAACTATGTAAACGGATACGTTTTGCAGTCTCCTGGGACTGCAGTATAGTTAGAGTTGGTGTGACTATCTGATTAAAACTTTCGGATCGTTAATGTTGGATGCAACTACGGAGAACTACAGAGAAATCATACTGCGAAATACAAACAGCCCATTAGTGGATGAACGTACTTTGCTGCAATTGCAAATCTGCCTAAAAGAGTATAATTACCATAGATATAATACGTATACTCCCAGACAGAAATTCTGTACTAGCAATCATATTAAGTAGTCCTTTTTTAGAAGTTTCTTAAAAATGTCCACTTGAATATTTTCAGTCCTACATTTTCTTTTATAAGGGAAATATTTACCTGGTTTACTTCTCGAGGGATTGCGATTTAATGACACCGTGTCAAGCACTACTTTGTAGGATTCGACGGCTCGAGGCGAATAACTAGCGATTTTCTCACAGTTGTTGAAACTAGAAACTTCTAATTTAACCTTCACCCTGTGCTCTTAAATGTTTGCTACCATGTATAGGCAAACAACCATTATATGTTTTTATATATTTCACATTTTTATTTTTCTTAGATCAACAAATCAGAAGCTTTTCGATATTGTGCTCGTCATATAATATATAACAGACTTTATATACGGTGAATTGTACAAACGGTTGACTTTCTATTCTACTTTATTTGTTTTTTATTTGTTTTCTTTATTATTATTTTATAGAATATTGTGTTTGCTAAATTTAACCTATCATTATTTGCCGGCCAAATTAAGTTTACTCTCAGTATTAAGCAGCATAGATGTTAAATCATATAAGGAGACGTTGAAATAAAAAATGTTGACTTTGACATTAATATAGTAAGCATTAACGCATGCCTTCATGCGCTTTGGTATTACTTATGAGATGCACTCATGTGGTTCTTCGTTACCCGCTATACACCGATGACCACCCGACAGAGGAAAATCTTTTTTATTCTCGGTATTATAGGAGTCACTGTTAATAGGGTGTTAGTCTCTAGGATCTCACAAACTCTGAGTTTGTCAAAACATTACATTTTTATTGAAAGCATAAACATTCTATAATAGCCAATCACAGTTATAATCACCTAGACATCTTGTCTTAATTATGAGGTTATGTTTTATAGGTATACATTAATTTTCTTTACAGAAAAAGGACAAAATAAACATGAAAAAAAGAGAAATTATTTAAAGTTGAACGTGTCGATATAAATACTCGACTTCTGAATACAGGAAAATGAAATTTTATAAACAAATTAAACCACGTCCTGAAAAAGCGATCTAGGTAATACTACTACTGTGCAAATTCTAATACAGGAAAGACTGGTACAAGTACAGGGTGACAATCGGGAACCGGATGTTTTTGAAACGCATAGTACGGAGTACACAGCGGTTAGAGGAGGGCAAATGCGATATTAATACCTTTGTAATGTGCCATTTCAGTAACAATGGCGCAGTGGAGAGTAGAGCATCGAATATTTGCATACGACACGTTTATCCGAAATGGCGAGTCAGTGATAATTACACAGCGGCTTTTTCGCATTCACTTTAATATTGGTCGACAGGAAGCTGTTCCGTCTCGCATCCTAAGATGCGTCAATAATTTGAGAACAACTGGCAGTATAATGAAAAAATAGTCACAACGTACCGTAAGAACATAGAGCGAGTGAGAGAGGCGCTCACCGGAAGTCCTTCACGGTCCGCCCAAAAACATGCAATTGAGTTGAACATGAATCGGGAATCGGTTAGGCAAACTGATAAATCCAAGAAATGTGTGGTTTCAGCAAAATAGTGCCACGCATCAATGAATGTTGTTCGCAACATGTTCCCAGGAAAACTCATTTTAGGTTTTGGAGATGTGCCGTGGCCCCCAAGGCCTCCAGACCTGTCAATTTGTGATTTTCTTCTGTGAGGGTATTTGAAGAGTCGTGTACATGCTCACAGGCCCCGTAATTTGGCCGACTTGAAGAATGCCATTCGTCAGAAAATCATGACTATTGATGAAGAGGATCGAAAACTGCATCCAACGCGACGAACACCATCTCGATGACATTATCTTCCATGAAGTGACTATCGCAGGGCTCATGCAAAGGGCTCTTAACATAGTTCAGTTATGGTGTAACAGACACGGGCTCTCGGTCAACCCTGGCAAAACAGAGCTAATGCTGTTCACTAAAAGGAGAAAGGCAAGCAATTTTCAGCTTCCTTCTCTCATGGGCACACGTTTGTGTCTTTCCCGTACAGTGAGGTACCTGGGAGTAACCCTAGATTCCAAACTGTCATGGAAGGACCACGTGGAAACTCAAGCGAGGAAAGCCTGCGCATCCCTATGGATGTGCAAGCGTATCTTCGGTCTTAAGTGGGGAATAAATCCAAGGACCACCCTCTGGATGTACACTGTTATGGTGAAACCCCTCATAACATATGCGGCTCTTGTGTGGTGGCGCTCCCAGGAGCGCTCCACAATTAGGGCTCGCCTATGTCAAGTTCAAAGGCTAGCTTGCCTAGGAATAACAGGAGCAATCAGGACCACTCCAACGGCTGCAATGGAGACCATCCTTGGACTAACTCCCTTGCATGTCGAAGTGGAACTGGAAGCTAGGAAAGCAGCAAATAGACTGTTTAAAGGTGGAATGTGGAACGCGACGGGACAAGGGCTGGGGCACAAAAAGGCTCTAGCTCTGCCTATAAGGGACCAGGTCGTTGCTCAGTCAGAGGACGACCGGTGTCTCCCCGTCTTTGAGTTCACTATTCCATATACAGTCGTGTTCCCTAGTCGAAACGACTGGGAACGCGATAAAATGAATCTTCTGAGTCCCGGAGGTCTGGAATGGTACACAGACGGATCGAAGACTTAGGAGGGAACCGGTGCTGGTGTACACGGATGCAAGCCAAGGGCTCGTATATCGGCGCCACTTGGCAAGTGTCCTAGTGTATTTCAGGCTGAGATATATGCCATTTTACTGTGTGCAAGCGAAAACCTCAAGAGAGGTTTCGTTAATAAGCATATTTATATATGTAGCGACAGTCAGGCAGCCTTGAGGGCTCTTGCATCAAACAAGGTGACCTCTAAGCTTGTGCTGAACTGTCGAAACATTCTGACTGAGCTGTGTAAACGCAACTCAGTTAAACTTATATGGGTGCCCGGACACAGCGGAGTCGAGGGCAACGAAGAAGCAGATCGTTTGGCGGGCGGAGGAGCAAAAACTCCTTTCCCTGGCCCCGAGCCAGCCTTCGGTCTGCCAAGCAGTCTGATACAATCAGAGCTGCAAGACTGGGCTACGGCACAGTTTAACGACTATTGGGCTCAGGCCCCCGGAATGAGGCAGTCGAGGCTCCATATAAAGGGGCCCTCGACTGACTCCACCGTAGAGTGGATAATTGGGCTCGATAGAGAACGATTGAGATGGATGGTAGGCCTGATAACAGGACACTGTCCTCTGAACAAGCACCTGCATACAATGCAGTTGAAAGATGATCCTATTTGTAGGATGTGTGGAGAGGAGGATGAAACTATCACTCATATCCTGTGCCATTGTGCACCAATAGGAGTGTCAAGGTACAGGTATTTCGGAAGGCAGTTTCTACAGCCGGATGAACTACGGGACCTACCCTGGAAAGGGCTGCTCTCCTTCGTGGAGAGCACTGGTCTTTTCTAGGGGATCCTAAATGTCGCGAATGTACAATGGGCCGATAGACCTGAGTACTGCGGATCTTCGGATCTGCTCGCGTTTTCTAATAATTATCTTCCATACTTGATACACATTGTAAATGGCATTGTGTAAGCTTCATTCTGGTGTTAATAAAACCTTATTATCTTGCAAATTCTTTGTGTAACACTTATCTCAAAATCGTTCGGTTCCCGATTGTCACCTTGTATGTTGTAGTTACAATATCATCAGGTATACTTTAGAAGTTTGACTGATTACATCGAACTTCGCTTTTAGAGAAAGGCCACAATCAGTTTACACTCACTGATGGGCAAGTGGCTCTATTTAGTCCCTTTCATTTATACGAAGAAATTTAAATATGTGATTCATTTTGTTCGGAAACAATAGAATAAATCAAAAAGATGGCCTTAATGTATCTACGACTACTGGCGATATAGTCGAAGACTAGTACGTGTCTCTACGGAAACGCCAATTTAAAAATAATGCGAACACACAAAAGGAAAGACTTAATGAGAGTCCCCAAAAATCGCCCATTTTCCCGGCCTCGAATTTTGTTTCAAACTAAGTGCTAAATTATTGTTAATGATGAGAAGATCCTGAATCCTGAAAAAATTTCAAGATGAGCATATCTTTGGTTTTTGAGATATAAGGGATTAAAGTTGTGATAAGCGATCTCGCTGTGAGAATATTACATTAAAGTAAATTCTGTTACAAGGATAATAAAGGTCGCTCTCCATAAAATTAATGTCCTAATGGTTTGTTTTCAAACTTCAAGTGCATTTTATAAGAAGGTGGGGGTGCGAGGAGGATGAATGAGACATCGCAATCACTGTATCACATTAGCGAAAATCCTAAAGCAAAGGTTTTCAGGAATGTTATGGTCTCGTGATTCTTTCTCATCGCTCTAGAAAAATTCACAGGGTTAGAGGGTAAAAATCTGAGCAATTTTACAATCATTATATTGCATCTAAAAAAAATCTGACGTAAAGGTAAGTATCGTCCAGAGGTCCTCAAGTGGATTTTATGAGGAGGTAAGGGTGCAAAGGGATGAATATCGGAGCAACCTCGTAATCACTGCATTACATAAAAAAAATACTGATGTAGCGGTTTCCAAGAGTGCTTTTATCTTATGTCAGGGCCTCTTGATTCCTTTTCATCCCCCAAATTATCCCGAGGGGGGTCAAGGGGTGAAGACCCACCAATAAGTTTTCGTCCCGTCCCCCTACCCCATCGTAGGTATGTCATAAAATAGTTACAAAAATTCATATCTACTGCAATCAAAATGCGATATCTGGTACATTCGCTATTTTTTCCCTAACCCAAGTTCATAATTCAAGATAAGAGTTAGTTTTTTACTCTGTAATGGGTTGTTTTCGTATACTAAGTCATAACAGATTTATGGTTCATTCCTATTAATAAAGCTTAGAGGGTTCAAGCTTTTTTACCAATTATTGGAGCTTTTTAGTACAGTAAAAGTAGACCTCACAAATAAGTCCCGGCAAGCTGATTTTTTCAAGGTCGATGGAGTGGTGTCTCCCGAGTATCCCACCAAAAAGTCACAGTCCACACCCCTTGTAGGGTGTTGCAATAGGGGTGGGATTCTTATTTTTTTATTTTCTTTTTCCAGCTTGTACATAATAATATTCTCTACTTTTGGTAACTTTGATTTTTGACGGTCCAGCGCCCATTATATGGGAAAACATTCACCATATTTATTTATTATGGTTCAGGAAATATACAAACAAAAGGCTGAATAGCTGGTTTTTGCAGGGTTGATTGAGAACTGTCTCCTGAGTCTCCAACTAAAAAATCGCAGTTCAACCCCTTCGGGGTTTAGCGCAATAGGGGGCGCAATTATTTTGGGGCGGTTGACGAAATATATATAATCGCTAAAGACATTGACCTGTTGGTGTTATTAGTCGGATTATGCTCAAAATCAACCACCAACGTGTTTTTCAGGAAGCCTGGGCGAGGACAGAAGCCACAACACATTTATTCCACAAGCAGTTGGAAGCACTCATCCCAAACACGGAACTGAATACTGTTTTTACACGCGTTCAGTGGTTGCGACACCACCTCCTCGATGTTTGGACACGGAAAAGGAAGACTCATCGCAATGATAGAATAACATCCCGAACTACAAAAATTTGTTTCGTTCTTCTACAATAAACGCAATGATACTCAGACAGTGACTTTTGTAGGAGATCGCATTATGATCTCATTGTATGGTGGTGATGGTAAGTATGATTCCTTGAACGTTTTGCGTTACAAATGTTTCGCCCGATCAACGGCTAAACTTAAAAGCAATATTTCCACGCTCCCACCGACTACAGACGCAGCCAAACAACATTCCCTCAGAACGTACCACCAAGTGCAAATGTGGCTTGGCCAGTACCTAGATGCAGATGAATGGGGCTGGGAAAAGCAAGCACGCGGTTGGATGTCGTGAATGATTACAAGAGACCCTGCTCCAACAGAGCTTTTGAAGCTCATATCATGCAAATGCACAGGACCATGCCGAGCAGCCTGCGGTTGTCGCAAAGCCGGTCTGAAGTGCACAGCAATCTGCAAACCCTGTGCGGATGAGACCTTTGAGAACATGCAAGTTTTACCAACAATTTCATATGACGATAATGTCAGCGATGATGAAGATTTTTACGATTACAACAAGCAAACAAGCGCTCAGGAACCACTCGTCGACGAAGAGGACATTTTAAACCTTACTGACGATGATCATGCACAAGCCATAAGCGAACCCGGTCCCTCCTCAAAGAGAGGACGGTTCGAATAATGGGAAAACTGTCTTTGTAATTGTCTTTGTACGATCGTGAATGATGCCTTCTGGGGAAATCACGTAAAAAAAACGCGCCCAGAACGGTACCTCGGGTGTGGTGCGGAAATGAGTTCAATTGACAATTAACATTTGCAATAAAGCATGTAAAGCACATCACTGAAAACACAAAGTTACTTGGACATTACCTCCCATTTGTTTTAACCGTCGTACCTCGAAATTTCATTTGAACATCCCTATTATATATGCTTAAATGTTAAAAAATAAACAATGTGGAAAAGCGGTCTGGCTTTTATTAAGTACAAGTGGATATTTTTAAATAAAGAGACTACCCCTATTGCGCTAAACCCCGAAGGGGTTGGATTCCGATTTTTTGGTTGGAGACTCGGAAGACAGTTATCAATCCACCCTACAAAACCAGTTATTCAGCCTTTTGTTTGTATATTTCCTGAACCATAATAAATAAATATGGTGAATGTTTTCCCATATAATGGGCGCTGGACCGTCAAACATCAAAGTTACCAAAAAATTTTGTTAGGCAAAGTTGTAGAGAATATTATTATGTACAAGCTGGAAAAAGAAAATTTCAAAAAAAAAATAAGAAACCACCCCTATTGCAACAGCCTACAAGGGGTGTGGGTGTGACTTTTTGGTCGGATACTCGGGAGACACCCCTCCATCGACCCTGAAAAAATCAGCTTGCCGGGAAAAATTTTTTTGAAAAATGATATCTTTATTGGACTATTTGTGCAGTTTGATATTGTATTGGGGTAGTTGTCACCCCCTTAGGGGCGTGTCCCGATTTATTTGTGGGAGCCCTAGTCAACACCTTCATTCATGTATTCAGCCAATAGACTTATATTTCAGTTCATGGAAGCTCTATAACTCAGTAGGATCATTTTTTCCTATTTTCATCCTTATATAGGGGATGTTTTTGGCTCTTCTAAATTAATCAATGTATATACCGATTTTGCGATTTTAAATTTAAATTCTGCGTCAAAAAATATTTGCATTGCTTTGCCATAGCTGATGAGTATTTATTTTTTGTTGGGCTGTGTATTTTTTGATATGTTCCTATATTGCATTACGCATATCACAACTTCAATAGCTCATATCTCAAAAACCAAACATATGCTCATCTTGAAATTTTGTATTCAGGATGTTCCCATTATTAACAATAATTTAACACTTAGTTTAAAATAAAATTTAAGGTCGAAAAAATCGGCGATTTTGGCCTATTTTTGGTATCACTTTTTGACTTGCCAACAAGTAGCATCTATGTAAAAACTTACACTAAAATTATCAGTCAATTCGTGCCGCCATTTTTCCTTGTGATGGTCAGATATGCTTACGTTATACAAATTGTTTAATATTGTTATTTGGTTGACGATTGGAGCTATATTTCAGATGACAGAGAATTGTATGAAAGAGTCGGATATTATCTGACAAAAGGTGACAAAAAGAAATTCCCTAGGGCACGAATTTGAACTACAAAATTGACTTCGACTGATTCTTTTCTGATGTTTGGGTCTAAAATTGCAAGGGAAGTTTTTGCCTAAAAATTCCCCTTACATTATATTCTCTACATCACTTGGACTATTATTTATTTGAACCGTATTTATGTCTCGATAAATCAGCACGTGTTAAAATTACGCAAGCGAACTGTCGCTACACGATCACCTGTTAGTCCACGCGGGTAGACATGCACGTAACAGAAAAATGAGTCCGATTCATCCGTTTATTAAAATTTCTAGATTTATTTGAGAAATCCTTTAACTATTTAAATAAATCCTAAAATTGAGTTTCTGATTATTACGGGATTAGTATAAAAAGACATTTATTTTTGGGTGTTTAATAGCATTTAATGTTTCTTAGCGAGGTTTAAGAGGCACAGAGTAAAGATGACCTTGTTTGTGTTCACGTGTTTCGTTATTTGTAAAACTAGTAAAATTTTCGAGGGCCTAAGATTTAAGTCCTGTGAATATAGGCCTAGGGGCGTTGTTTTCGTGTATTTGATTTTTGCAGGGCAAATTGTGGTGCTGAAAGGTAACCTCAGGGGATTTCGCCGTTGAGATTCGAGAATTCTAGGAAGGACTGCTACCTTCCATCTGTTGCACCAGTGCTCTAGGAGGGAGGCTACCTCTTCTGGTGGCGATCCTAGCTTTCCGTGATCTGGAAATGAGAGCTGTGTCGTCGGCTTAGAGGGCGATGGACGTCTGCTCTGTCCTGGGGAGATCGGAGGTGAAGATGGAGAACAGGTGCGGGGAGAGCACTGAGCCCTGGAGGACTTCTGCCTCCATTGTTCTCTAGGTGGAAACTTTGTCCATTATCTTCACCCTCATCTTTCATTTCTTACTAGCTTAACGAGTGCAATAGGGTAACCCATATTCATCATTTGTCTAGAAGACCATCGTTCCAGATACAAGACTTTTTACCTTTTGATATTTATTATTTATTTCACATTCCGATATTCCTTCTAAAAATCTTATTTATTTTATTTGTATAAAGCGTAACTAATGGAGTCTGTAGAGCAAAGAAACGGTGAATAATTCCTACAAGGAATTGTTTGATATATAATGTAGGTGGGGGTTGATACAGTCATTAATTAATGCTTTCCGCTACGGTCACCATGTTGAAAAAATGACGATCAAAATAGGTTTTTCTCAATTCTCTCATTTCCTGTTAATTCTACCTTAAAATTAGGTGTTACCGATATTGTATGGAATAAAAAAAGCTACAACTTTTATTTAAACTATTTTTCTTTATTGTTAATATTTAGGTTTATTGCCGTCAGAATGGAGAAATCTTTGCTTCGCTGCAGATTTCTGCAACTACATCTGTCCCCGTTGCTCCTACGCAGTAATTAATTATGGTCAACGTAGACTATCAAATTTCCCTAAACTTTTCTTTAATCAATCCTGTTCCACTGTTTTAAAATTACAGCAGCAGTTTGAAAAAGAATAAAATTTTCGAGCTCCTGTAATTTGGAAGCAACTGAGAGTGGAAGGACATTGTCCATGCAAAAGTTTTAGGAAATTTTATAATCTACAATAGTAATATTAACTAATTACTACGTAGGGGCTATGGGAATAGAGATAATTAGAAAGTTTCCATTTTTCTCATTTTCTCGTAATAAATAGTCGTAAAAATCTAAAAAACATCTGTATTTTTTTTAAATTATCTAAAAAGTTATGGTCCTTCCAAGTTTAAAATGCCGTGATCATATGGGCTGAAGCTCGATTACTAGGCCAGGAAACGAAGACATTAATTCGGAAATAAATAGTGCTCAACGGATTATTATTTTAAGTTGTAGGAGTAACATACCAAAAGTCCCCAGCCGTGGGCCTTGTGCGTTAGGCGGGAGGGGGATGGAAAGGATCGGTTTGTAGGTTTTTCATTATTATCTCAAAAACTAAGCATCCTAGCGAAAAGGCCATTCTATTCAAAATGAAAGTAAATTAAATTGTCTACAAAAAAGATCCTATTCATTTTTTCGTTAGGAGCAGTAGTTAAGGGCGTACGTGAGTTTGAAAATGCGAATAGCTGGAAAAACTGTGTATTGTAGGAGGTAATGCTTAACAAGTAGAAAATTTTATAATATTACAAGTATTTACAAGTCCATATTAAGTAATTGGTCGAGTTCATCGACAAGATCATCATCATCGTCATCGCCGTTGATGCTGACGATTGGAGGGCCGTTGGTACAGGAAGCGCGGCAACTGCTGCACACAAGCGAGCAGGGTATGCCTGCTTTGCGGCACCCGCAACGGCTCCCGCAACCAGTTGTGCACCCGCGAAATATGTTATTTAGGACGGATTCTGGGTCAACTGAGTCCGTGCTTGTGACGGGGGTAAGGAAGCCATCCGACCCCCTCATCCATCCCCAAGCAGTTGGTTCCTGCTGCTGATCTCCATATAGCCATTGCTGAATCTGCAAACAATAATTCGTCCTTTGTGGTTTAAAAAAATGTGACACAGTCTTGTCTAAGCAAATACAAAACAAGTTAATGTAAACAAGCATATATTGATACAAACCTGCAAATGAACTTTAAGAGAGTGTTGACGAGCAGCCCCTCTGGTGGGTGGAAGTGCTGCAAAATCAGGCTATGGCTTTATCGAGGCTTTAACAAAGGCATGGTGTCGTACCCGGTTCAGGTCTGCTCCTTGTGGGGCCTGGTACAATGCCAAAAAAGCTGCTCTCCTGCATCAGCTACCATGTCCTGTGTTGCTGAGGGATCACAGAAGACTTTGCAGCTTTCTGTGACCTTCTCCTCGGCCTTCAAAAATGCTTTCACCAAACCTCCCTTGCTCTTGTTGTGAATAGCGGAGGTAGTATCACAACAGCTGAACGAATGGAGCAACAGAAGAGCAAGGGAAGACCGAGGAGCAGATCACAGACATCTACAAAGTCTTCTGTGATCCTTCAGCAACACAGGACTTGGTAGCTGATGCAGGCCCAACAAGGAACAGACCTGAACCGGGTACGACACCAGGCCTTTGTTAAAGCCTGGACAAAGCCAAAGCCTAATTTTGCGGCACTTCCACCCACCAGAGGGGCCGCTCGCCAACACTCCCTTAGAGTTCATTTGCAGGTTTGTATCAATATATGCTTGTTTACATTAACTTATGTTTTGTATTGTGCTTAGGCAAGATTGTGTCACATTTTTTTAAACTACAAAGGACGAATAATTATTGTTTGCAGATTCAGCAATGGCTATATGGAGATCAGCAGCAGGAGCCAACTGCTTGGGGATGGATGAGGGGGTCGGATGGCTTCCTTACCCCCGTCACAAGCACGGACTCAGTTGCGCCAGAATCCGTCCTAAATAACATATTTTGCGGGTGCACAACTGGTTGCGGGGGACGTTGTGGGTGCCGCAAAGCAGGCATACCCTGCTCGATTTTGTGCAGCAGTTGCCGCGCTTCGTGTACCAACGGCCCTCCAATCGTCAGCATCAACGGCGACGACGATGATGATGATCTTGTCAATGAACTCGACCAATTACTTAATATGGCCTTGTAAATACTTGTAATATAAAATTTTCTACTTGTTAAGCATTACCTCCCACAATACACAGTTTTTCCAGCTATTCGCATTTTCAAACTCCCGTACGCCCTTAACTACTGCTCCTAGCCAAAAAATGAATAAGATCTTTTTTGTAGACAATATAATTTACTTTCATTTTGAATAGGATGACCTTTTCGCTAGGATGCTTAGTTTTCGAGATAATAATGAAAAACCTACAAATCGACCCTTTCCAGCCCCCCTCCCACCTAACGCACAAGGCCCACGGCTGGGGACTTTTGGTATGTTACTCCTAAGGGTCAACCCTACAACTTAAAATAATAATCCGTTGAGCACTATTTATTTCCGAATTGAGGGATTTTTCGATCTTCGTTTTCTGTACTATACGTCACAGTACATGATTCCGTCAACAGCGAGCGGGCGCGGGCACCTTTATACTCGCTGGCAGGCACCGGCAGTTTATAGCCAGGGAGATAGCGACAGTTTTCGTGAAATCATTTGCATAAAGCTAGATTTTTTTCCCATGATAGCTTAGACAATATCAATGATGAAGGTGCAATTCTACCAATCTATAAGTACCGCAAAAATGAGTAAAAAATTAAATAACATGTTGCAAAAAGAGATATCGATTTTCTGAAATGTCACAAAATGTCACTTTTGATTCGTTCGTGCCGAGCCGAATTTTCGAATTTCGCCATGTAATTTACGATCAGGTTTATCTGGAAGACTTCCTCTTTACGTCGCGACATCATACGGCCGTTCCAATGGTGTTTTTCGAAAAATATGAACGTGCCAAGATTGCATGTTTTAGCAATTTTTTCGGCTCCCAAGTGCAAGCTGTTTTTTGCTATTTTTCTCCGAAACGGTGGGAGTTAGCTCGAAATAAAAATAAGGTCAAACGTATTTTCCACTATGAATCTTTTACTTCCATCAGAATTTTGATATTTTAAAAACGTTTTTTCTACTTTTTGAATTCCAACAAAAATGAAGGAATTAGAGGGGGCGGTATTTGGGACTTTTTTATTTTTGGTAAAATTTCTCTATTTTGTCACCGTAATTAATCGGTAATAAACTGAAATCGATCTCGTATACAATGTTCACTTAATATCATGTACTACTTTGACGCTTCGTTAATCTCGGCCCTTCGAAACGAAGGTGTCTGAGAAAAATTATTTTTTTAAGATTTACATACACTCTATAGGAAAACGTGTAATTTCCTACATTTCCTCGAATATCTCAATATATCGTGTCTGAGCATCGCACGAGAACGTTAAATGGTGGCTGAAGCTCTTCGAAATTGCAGACATTTATACTGTCTAAGCTATCATGGGAAAACAATCTAGCTTTATGTATATTAACGCGAAAAAACTGTCGTTACCTCCCTGGCTACTTAGTTCATTCAGTGTTATCGAGAAATTTTAATCCCACTAAATGAACATGAGCGAGCACATACACTAAATAAAGGGAATATACGGCGCACGCCGGCGTGGCAAGTCAACGAGTTGTGTACTGTGACGTGACGGGTGGACTTCAGCCGAGGCGAAGTATTCAAATAAAAAATTGAAGTTCAGATATCGAGATATTTTTTTTTGTTTGACTAGTTATCTGAAAGACTACTAAATGAGGTTGAATGTACATGATATTTCTAAAATAGGAAGCTTGTAAAAATCTGCAGTGAACTTTAAATTGTTAAATTTTTGTTCTAGTGTAAATAGAAAAAAATGGTGTGTTGACTGAACCGTGAAAACTCAGCAAAGTGAGATACAATTCATTATTTTAAAGAAATAACACTACTGTGAGTCAATTTAATTGATTATGCAAAATTAATAATGAGTCTTAATAACGTCGGAACAACGGAGCAGATATTTATCCGGAATTCAAGAAACTTGTTCAGACTTCGAGCTGTAATTTTTAAACAATTGACTGTAGAAAAAAAAACATTTAGACAAAAGTTTTGGGGGGGAATCTTATAGCCTACAATACTCATATTAACTAATTATTGAGTAGAAATAACGGGTGTAGAGATAATTACAGAAATCTGCAGCGAAACACAAATCTTCACCATTCTGACGCCTGTAAATCGTAAAATATGAAAAATAGAGAAAAATAGTTTACATAAAAGTTGTAACTTTTTTCACTCTACCGTCATGTTTTCAATATTGTGACCGTAGCAGCCACAATGTTTTTGTGGAAATCATTAATAAATTACTGTGGTAATCACCCAACATTATACAAACAAAGAATTCCTTGGACGAATTATTAACGGATCAAATGACAGAGTGACGGTACTAAACCTCTGAACCATAATTTTTTACTTTCACAATCGTTAACATCATAATACAATGTGTCTAGATGAAGTTCATATTTCGATGGTTGGATATTATGTTAAGAAATGTATATTAGTAAAATATATAAATATAAAGTGATAGTTAATAGCATCTCACAAGATCTAAATTTAATTTAAATGATTAATAACTTTTTTATGTACCAATCGAATTTATTCAAAAACAAGAGTTTTCCTTCCCGACTAACACTAACTTACTGTCCTAATTAAATTTAATACAATCACTTCTTCAGTTATCGAGCTTACAAGAAAAGTGCCGAACGGACAGACGAACTGGTTGGCAGTCAGACAGTCAGATATATGGATATTTTGAAACTTGTTCATAACGCGGTCACTAACATGATGATATGATTTTTTTTCCTATAGGAACAATAGTATATTTTAGAAATATGCCGATAAAATGCAATATACTCTTCGTCTTCATATTTTTCAAAGCGTATAATACAAGAGTAACAAGGCCTTGAAAATTCCACGACACTCTCCATATATACTCTATATATGCGGAAAGTAAAAAAAGTAGTAAAGTAATTTCTAAACGATTTTAAATTCCACCTTGTATAATGCTTCCGAAAGCAAACAGACAGTATATTTCTATTCGGCGAATTATTTGTTGTCTTATTTGTTACATGTATACCTCGCCTACAGCTATCCTTAGGGAATGGCGTGACTTTTCTGCTCGCTGTAAATTTCGCAATATACTTTATTCTGTATTGATTTCGGAGGAGCAGTATATGGCAATACATCATTTTTAAATGATAGCTACCAAACAATATTCGATATCACTAAGCACACAGGCGATAAATTGGTGCAGTTTTATAACAAAATTAGTGGAGAGCGGAGAAGGTGAGCATTTCACGGAGCGCTTTCATATATTTTTCACTTTCAGTAATGAGGCTTCTATTTTTTTATTGATGTTACGTTTTTGTTTCGAAATTACGGAGTGGCGCTAAATAGGATCTTGCATGTACTTTAAAAATTAGTATTTAAGAACGTCTAGTGTTCCATGTAGCTGTATATATCTTATTTCTCCAGTAAGTACTTCATCAGAAAATAGTAAAGACAAGTTTCAAATCAAAGTATGCATTAAAAATAACTTCTTCATTCCCATATAGCTTTACTGGAGGTTTATCTATAGAAGATGATATATATTAAATTTGTTCATTGCTTAATAGGACCGAATTTTTGGCAATAGTTTTAGTCTTAACAAATTTTTTGCAGCAGTACCACACTCATATATCTGAAAACAAAAACCGCTGCCCAAGGAATCACTACTTCCACATCCAGATTCTCTATCCAAGTCACTCACGACGAAAAAACTTTGTATGTGAAAATAATTGTTTATGGAACTTTAATAATATAATATTTGAAAAAAAAAACCCTAAAACGATACCCCACATCGGTAGTGGGGTGGGGGTGGTGATGGGGGGGTGGATGAAGTAAAAAAATATTTTGAGATTTCTGGTTCCTGTACATACACTAAATCACATTTTTCTTCATCCCCTTTAATAAGGGGGTGGGGGTGGTAATGGGGGTGGCTAATGCCAAATTTTTTTTTTGAGACCTTAGCTTCTCTTATATATACTAAATACCAATTTCGTGGACTGTTAACTGCTTGATTTACCCATTTACCCCAAATTTACCCCAATTTACACCCCAACCCTTCGACGGAACAAGATGAAAATATAATCTAGTTCTAGATCTCGTTAACGTACATATGTGTACCAAATTTCAAGTCAATATCTTAAACGGTTCCAGAGTAAACGTGCGCATAAAAAAAAGTTACAGACAGACAGACCGACAGACAGACAGACCGACAGACAGACAGAAATTTTTTTTCGCTCAAACTTAAAATCTCGACGTTTCATGACATTTTAAGCCTATTTGGACAATAAAAATTTTTAAAAAATTTTTTGTCGTTACTATACTTCCACTGGACGTGGAAGTAAAATTGATAATATTCAGTTAACAGTAGAAAACTCAATTAAATATGATATACCTCAAGGAACAACTTTAGGCCCTTTAGCTTTTTAAATTTACTTGAATGATAAAACTGACAGTTTCTGGCCTTGATCTCATACATCTATGAAGCTCTCGATTTTCTTTTATAGAGTTAAAATAAAACTATAACAGTGTTGGCCATTTAAAATGGACCAAGTGAATTTTTAGTTTGAATTCAAATCCATACTTTTTGAGAAAAAGAATAGATATACTGTTTTCGGAATTTAAGAGATAATTTATTTGTGAAAGAGCGAGTTTTGTCCGATTCTATTATTTCTCCTTTAAAATAATAATAATAATAATGCCTGCATTTTTTTTGTACTTCAGTTCAAGGTGAATAAATATCTTTTTCCTCTCTAATACACATTTCATTTTTATTGTTCCATTAATAATAAAAAAATGGTTCTTCTCTTTTTCTTTAGTTGACATTTTTAAACATAATAGTGCTCATAAGAATAGATAAACAAATATTTTTTCTTATTGTTGATTTGGATTCCATTTCATTCCATTAGAAAGACATACATACAATTTTTCATATATTTTTGTATTACTTGCACATCCAAGTACAGTAACGCAAAAAAAAAAATTTGAAAGTTTTTTTTGTTAAAATAGGCTTAGAATGTCATGAAACATCGAAATTTTAAATTTGAGCAAAAAAAATTCTGTCTGTCGTTCTGTCTGTCTGTCTGTAACTTTTTTTTTTTGTGTACACGATTACTCTGGATTTTTTGTGTGTTCTGTATTGGAAGAAATATTTTTTGTACCTACAGATAAAGCGATTTAGTTCCTTTACACGCGTGTTAAATTCCAACTTGATATCTTTAACCATTTCCGAGATAAATGGGTTTTTTATATTTTGATGTAGAAAACCTAAAAAAGGTTCCTCAATCCTTGAACGTATGTCGGTTTTGTGTGCTCCACTGATTACCGTGCAAAAATGTACTTATTTTTAAAATTTAAATGGAGCTACCATAAGGTATCGTAATAAAATGATCGGCTCTTACAAAACAAAATAAGGCCTAATGGCAAAAAAATGGAAGGATGATAGGTTTCTACAAAAAACTCCGTATCTTACAAAATAAGAGGAATATCAAAAATTTCAGAAACTGATTTTTCCCCATAAACCAGTGGCTAAAAAAATATAAAATAATTTTTGTGGAATGTTATAAAGTTTGATAAAAGAAACTCGTTTTTCTTTTATACCCTGTAGATAGTAACATGCTTCAAAATAAAAGAATCTGTTAAAATTCGCTGTTTCACAAATAAATTATCTCTTAAATCTTGAAAACCGTATATTTATATCTATTCTCTTTTAGTCCCTTGAGATAAAGCTTTTTTATCCCAAAAGTTCTGTGACTGGACTGCAAGACATCTACTCCTCCGTTTTCGAGGGCAGGGAGCACGATGGTGGCAATATGTTCCGACCTACCCTCCACCATTAAACTCCACCCTAAACCGAAAATAATATCCCATTTTCCGGTGCTAGGCTTGCGGGGGATTGTCGAATCGGGTTTTTATTTGGTCAGTTCGAATAAAATGGGTAAATATTGACCACAGGTGATCTAACACCCCCCCCCTCGGGCGTTGAAAATATCCCCACCCCCAATAACGGAATACAACAAAAACAACAAAAATTAGTTGGAAAATGGTATACTCCCGTTTTTAAGGGCGGGGAACACGATGGTGACAATATTTCTCAACGTATCCTTCACCTAGTACCCCCAAACCTGAAAAATCACCTCATTGCGAGGGCTTGTCGGATAGGATTTTTTTTCATCAGTCCGAATAAAATAAGTAAACATAGACCAATCTGTTTTACTTCCCACCCCCACCCTCACTACCGATGTGACATATCGTTTTATGGGTTTTTGGGGTCGATGATTTCAAACACTAGATTATTAAAGTGCCATAAACAATTATTTTCACATAGTGGAGTGCAATATAGTACCAACATTTTTTTCGTTGTGAGAAACTTGAATAGTAAATCTGGATGAGGAAGTAGTGATTCCTTGGGCAGCGGTTTTTAATAAAATACAAGAGCTTATTATCGTTGTTGTCGTGGTATTTCATTATTGGGGGTGGGGGTACTTCCAATCCCCGGGGGTGGGTTAGGTCACCTGTGGTCAATATTTACTTATTTTATTCGAATTGATAAAAAATCTATCAGTCGCAAGCCCAACACCAGAAAATCGGAAGGTTTAGAGGTAGTGGGTGAAGGGTAGGTCGGGAAATGTTGTCACCGTTGTATCCCCGCTCAGCTTTCAAGCTGGTTTTTGTTGTTTTCGTGGCATTTCGTTATTAAGGGTGGATCACATGTGGTCAATATTTACTTATTTTATTCGGGTTGGTCAAAAGAAACCGATCTGACAAGCCCTTGCAAGTCTAGCTCCGGAAAATCGAAAAAAGGGGTGATTTTTCGGCTTGGGGGTAGTGGTTGGAGGGTAGGTCGGAAAATATTTTCACCATTGTGTTCCTCGCTCTCAAAAACGGAGGGAAAGATGTGTTGTGGTCCAGTCACAGAACTTTTGGGTTTTTTGCCCTTTTCTGGAATACCTCAGAGACTATTTCTCAAAAAATGTGGATTTAAAATTAACCTAAAAATCTGCTTGCTCCCTTTCAATTGACCAGCAGTTTAGTTGACTAATAAGTCATAAGTATAAACTCACCTAAAAAACTAATAAATTGTAATTATAGGGCAGAAAAATGCGAATTAGAATCCATTTTAAGGTAGACAATTTTTTTGTGGTAGTCGCATCTTTCCCTCCGTTCTTTTGTATCTTAAATTTTTAAATAAAAACAAACAGCAAAATAGTTTTTGATCTAATAGGAACTCTTATTTTTATTAATATGCAGTAAAATAAGCCGCTTTTGAGTTTTTTCTTACCACCACACAATTAGAAATTTGAACATAATACAAAATTTCAGTTTTTATATAGCATGTTATAAACCTCAATAAATTAATAGTTTAAAAAACTAAAAAAATATGTTTTTATAAATACCGCACTAAAAAGCAAAAAATAATCGAACCTGTTCTCACTGTCTACCCCGTAAGGGCCTTAGTGTAAACCGTGTTTTTAATTAAGTACAATATTTCAGTATAAAAGCGTGGGGCGCTTTTCGAACGCTATTTCGAACAGGTTTGATAACACAGCACCACAAAAAAAAAAGTTCTGTACCAGAGACGTGAATACATAGATTTTGTGTATTTTTTTATGCTGAATCCGAATCAGCAGCCAAAAATATGGGTTACCCAGGTAGTTTTTTAGTGAAACGCAAAAACATCCCCTAAAATAGAGTGATACTGTAAAGCTTTATAATGAAATGCAACAATTTGTAAATACTTCCAGAAAACAATTTAAAATAAGATTTTGAGCATTAGAAAGAAATATATGCAAATTAAATCCATACCTCACCCCTACGAGGTGGTTAATTCCACCCTCAAGATCAAATAACGAATGTTATAGTGCAAAACAATGTGAAAAGCCATAGCCTTGTAGTTTGTATTTCCAAATATACAAATGTAGGTTGACAGACAATATACCTAAAACATATAATATAATCTTATTTTTAAGGTGCTTGAAACCACCTCTGCAGACCTAGATATTTCTTACCCCTTTGATTTTTCTATTCAATGACTTGGTCTAAATTTTGTTAACGCGAGTTTTTGGGGTCGCTGAAGTCCGAATCCGAAAATTCCTGAATAAAAGATGGCGGATCCAATATGGCGGATGTAAAAATCGGAAAAGTGTTCAAAATTTGAAGATTATGGCTGAAACTTGTTACTCGGGGGTTTTTGGAGTCGCTGATCACGATTCTGGGGTCATAATTCGCAAATTCTTAAATCCAAAATGGCGGACCCATTATGGCGGATTAAAAAGTACCATAGAAATTGGTATTTACCACCCAAAGAAATACGTTATGAATGTTTAAAAAAATTGAGGCATTTGAGTAAAAATAGGCAAATGTCTAAAAATGAGAAACAAGGGATATAAATTCGATTTGCAATGAGCTGTCACTCTTAAATGTGAAAGTGAGGACGAATGAAATAGGGACGGTTTTTAGCCAAATATATAAAACTGATCATATAAGTGATTCCATCTTAAATATAGTTTGAATACATATAGGATGCAACTTAGATAGAGCATTAAGTTTACAATTTTAAAACTTGATGGAAAAGCTATAAGTTTTGTTTTTTCAGTTTTCCCTTCCATATTTTTGCAACCTCGATGTGGTGACGGTGGGCAACATATTCTTCTGGCAAAGCTCCTGGGTTAATAAAATATGCCGTTATGGCAAAAATAGGTAAGACATTTACGATGCAGGTTATCGGAAGCCCAGTATGAGCGGCTGGTCAGAGTGAGAAAGCGAACCTCCAGGCGTTGTCATCCAGCGACCGCAGCTTTTCAGTAGTGGGTAACTTGGCTACTGTTGAGTTTAATGATACAAGAAAGCTATGTGTATGCCTCACTCAAATTGACCATATATTGTCAGTATATTACCATGCCTGTAATGCAGAAAAATACTCTTATTCCTATATTTGTGGCAAATATGTGGGACAGAAAGACAGAACAGAACTGACAATTTACGGGAATTACAGAGGAAACCTTAGCATACTTTATATTTGCTTTGAAATTATAATTTCCTCCATCAGTAACAGTCCTCTTTGCTGTTAGGACTACTCCACTTGACAGGTGTAATTACTTTTAAGTTCTCAATACAGTTATTTTTATTCCAACGCTGCAGCATATCTCTGCAAAGATTACATAATATGTTAGGTGCATATATAACATTAATATCTTCTTGCAAATTATAACACTTTTTATAAATATACCTCTTAAATTTTCAGTAAAAACTCTTCTGTTTTTCTGTCCCACATATTGGCCACAAATATATCAATAAGAGTCTTTTTCTGCATTACAGGCATGGTAAGGTACTGACGATATATGGTCAATTCGAGTGCGGCATACACGTAGCTTTCTTGTAGCATTATACTCAACAGTAGCCAAGTTACCCACTACTGAAAAGCTGCGGTCGCTGGATGACGACGCCTGCGGGCCCGCTTTCTCACCCTGACCAGCCGCCGATACTGGGCTTCCGATACCCTCCATCGTAAATGCCTTACCTATTTTTGCCATGACGGCATATTTTATTAACCCAGGAGCTTTGTCAGAGGAATCTGTTGCCCACCGTCACCACGTGGAGGTGTCGTGGTTGCAAAAATATGGAAGGAAAAACTGAAAAAACAAAACTTATAGCTTTTCCATCAAGTTTTAAAATTGTAAACTTAATGCTCGACCTAAGTTACAGTCTATATGTATTTAAACTGTATTTAAGCTGAAATTACTTGCATGATCAGTTATATATATATTTGGCTCCAAATCGTCCCTATTTCATTCGTCCTCACTTTCAAATTTAAGCGAGGCAGCTCACTGCAAATCGAATTTATATTCCTTGTTTCTCATTTTTAGACATTTGACTATTTTTACTCAAATGCCTCAATTTTTTTAAACATTCATAACGTATTTCTTTGGGTGGTAAATACCAATTTCTATGGTACTTTTTAATCCGCCATAATGGGTCCGCTATTTTGGATTTAAGAATTTGCGAATTAAGAAGAATCGTGATCAGCGACTCCAAAAACCACCGAGTAACAAGTTTCAGCCATAATCTTCAAATTTTGAATACTTTTCCGATTTTTACATCAGCCATATTGGATCCGCCATCTCTTATTTAGGAATTTTCGGATTCGGACTTCAGATTTGTAATCAGCGACCCCAAAAACCCGCGGTAACAAAATTTAGACCAAACCATTGAATAGAAAAATATGTGACTCAAAGGGGTAAGTAATACCTAGGTTGCGGAGGTGGTTTCAAGCCCCTTAAAAATAACATTATATTATATTTTTTAGGTATATTGTCTGTCAACCTAGATTCGTATATTTGGAATTATAAACTACGAGGCTATGGCTTTTCACATTGTTTTGCACTATAACATTCATAATTTGATCTTGGGGGTGGAATTAACCACCCCCCCCTGTAGGGGTGGGTATGGATTTAATTTGCATTTATTTCTCTTTAATGCTCAAAATCTTATTTTAAAAAATACTTACAAATTGTTGCATTTCATTATAAAGCTTTACCGTATCACTCTATTTTAGGGGATATTTTTGCGTTCTACTAAAAAACTACCTGGGTAACCCACATTTTTGGCTGCGAATTCGGATTCAGCATAAAAAAGTTCACAAAATGTATGTATTCGCGTCTCTGGTACAGAACTTTTATTTTTTTTTGTGGGGCTGTGTAATTAAAACGCTGAAGACATCGTTAGATTAAATGAAAAGCGCCCCACGCTTTTATACTCAAATATTATACTTAATTACAAACACGGCTTATACTAAGATCCTTACGGGGTAAACAGAGAGAACAGATTCGATGATTATTTTTTGCTTTTTAGTGCAGTATTTATAAAAGGATGTTTTTTTAGTTCACTATTAATTAATTTTTTTATTTTTTAGTCTTATGTTTAAGGAAAGAATTTTGGCACTTTCGAAAAATCAAACAATTTGTTAAATTTGAACCGGATAATTGTAATCTGCAACCTCGATAACCCATAGATATCGATTTTCAATCGAATCCGACGATAATTGATAAAACCTATCCACCATGTTGACGCCACATTTTGGATTTTTAAGTTTTGATCGCATATTTGTTTTCTACTTATCAAGTAGAAATCTTTCTTTTGATATCCATATCAAGAGGGTTGTAAAGAAAATGATAATACGCCATCTTGGGGGGGCGGCTATTTTGAACATATTATAATATTGGACCGGATAATTGTAGTTTGCAACTTGCATAACCCACAGATACCGATTTTCAGTCGAATCCGACGATATCCGCCATATTGACACCGCCATTTTGAATTTTTAAGTTTTGATCATATATTTATACCCATATCAGGGGGTTGTGAAGAAAATGATAATCCGCCATCTTGAAGCGGCGGCCATTTTGAATATATTATAATATTGAGTATACTGTATTGTATTGTCATCAGAGCTACACACAATTGCCAAATTTCATGATGATACAACAATGAGAAGTGGGTGAAATTCAGTTCCTTAGACCTTATTAAACATAAACATAACATAAACATATATATACATATACATATTATTACATAGATAGATAGAAGTGGATCTAATAAAAGCATGTTAAAAAAGAGTACACACAATAAATAGAGCATAATTAAAGAAAAAAAAAAGCTGCAGCTACGGAACATTTTGAGAAGTAGTTTCCGAATTACAGGAACTTCCGTTACACAAACCAAACTACACAAAAATATAACGTTGAAAAATCTAGAAAGGACTGCACTTTTTAAAGGTATTTTGGTGATCAATAAATTTTTCTGATTTTTTTTATATGTTAATTCTTGAGGTATGTTTACTAACCCTGCAAAAGCACAATCATATGGGGTTCATAGTTTAGACAGGAGAGGGTGTTGAAGTTGTCTTTGGAAGTTTTATATTTGCTTCCATTCCGATAAAACCGTTGAAGTAAAACTCAACGGGAACGATACGTGTATAAGTACATGTCAGTTATATCATAAAACGATTATTGTGTCACATCCGTTTGTACCGGAAATGACGTAAATTGCAGATTTCGCACCAGCCTGATTCTGCGGTATGGCGTATAAGTATCTGGATACATACCTATGGCTGAATTAATAAAGGCGTAATGACATTTTTGCCACATCTATACAGCGTGATACATTTTTAGCATATACAGGATGATGCAGTTACATCCATTCGTAAACCAAATAAATTGAGAAAGAGAGTAGACACAATAACGCAATCATTTTTTAGGAGAGGTAGTAAATATTAACAATAAAACTATAGCAATATGGTAGTAGTATGTACATAGTACAAGTATAAAAAACAATTATAATCCCTTTAACAAACTTGATAAACATGTGCATCAAAAATAATATATTTCCCAATGTTTTTAAACTCGCAAAACTAATTCCCATTCACAAGAAGGGTTCATATGAAGATGTTAACAACTATAGACCAATTTCACTGGTACCAATATTAGCTAAAATTTTTGAAACAGCATTAAAAAATCAAATTAATGAATACTTTGAACATAACAACCTATTTCACTGCTGTCAGTATGATTTCAGGGAAAAGCGATCCACAACCCTCGCAATAATTAATGTTGTTCAAATGGTCCTTGATACATTTGAAAACAAGAAATATACAACCGCTAGTTTCTTTGACCTATCTAAGGCTTTTGATTGTGTCTCGCATGAAATTCTCATAGACAAATTATTAGGTTATAATTTTCACCCTTACAGTGTGGCACTTATTAATTCTTACTTATCCAATAGATTCCAATATGTTAACTATAACCTATGCACTTCCCAAAAAGTAGAGTTACTCATGGTGTTCCTCAGGGTTCTGTGTTGGGTCCCATACTATTCACGATATTCAACAATGACCTTGCTAATTCTGATGATAACACAAACTTTATACTGTTTGCAGATGATACCACTGCACTAAACACTAATTTCACACCTGATGAACTAAAACGGACTGTCACAGAAACTGAAGAACATACATACGAATGGTTTTTAATCGATAGATTAAAACTAAACGATGACAAGACATAATCATTAATATTTACATTGCGAAACAGGGATCCACAAGAATAGACCGATGCATCCGTAAAATTTCTAGGTGTGTACTTGGACTCAATATTGTCCTGGGAAGAACATATTATAAAACTATCAACTAAACTCTCTAAAAATATTTATTTCCTTTGCAACCTTGTCAACACAGTATCTCTTGACTACCTACTCACAGCTTATTATGGTTCTTTTCATGCCAATATGTTGTACGGAATTTTAAACTGGGGGCACTCAGCCCGCGCTTCCAACATTTTTGGCTTACAACGTAGATGCATTCGCATACTATCTCATCTTAGATACAAAGATGATTGTAAAAACCACTTCATTAATCTAAGATATTAACTATGACTTTTATTTATATTCTCGAGTATTTACTTTATCTTAAACAAAATGAACATCAATATGTAATGCACAGCCAAATCCATGAATATACAACAAGGAATAGTGATAAAATGAATGTCAATTTTCTTCGACTTCAAGATCTAGAAACGGAGCAGGTTATTATTCTGTCAAATTTTACAATTCTCTTCCCCATTCAGTGAAAAACTTAAACTTTTTGCAATTTAAAAATAAAATGTTACTTAAAAACTAAGGCATTCTACAGTTTTGAAGAGTTTTTTGAGAACGATTTTTCAGATTTAATTTAACAATGACCTAGGCACTGTACACTTATTACCACATAATTGCCCTTGCTTAATTTGTTAATTAGTTTAGATAATTTTATAATACTTTTAATTTTGTTTGTCATTCATTGTCTTATGTATCAATGTGTGGTTTATCTATTTTTAATCTCTATATATGTCTACTATATTGTCTTATGTTTTGACGTGTGTAAGCATTGTATATATGTATTTTGATACCAATAAATTATTATTAATATTATTATTATTACATATCAGAATTAAAACAATACTTGCGTACACCTCAAATACTTTTCTTAATAAATACTGGGCATACTATCAGGTTCAAAAAAAGGCAGATAGTCAAGCATCATACTCTATATCCACATATTCAGGTAAAGCTCTGTCGACGACATCATTAATTTTTCTTAGCAAAGTTTGTTGGGGATATTGCACATTCTGCATATGCCTGGGCCGTGGACATATGTGCGCATAACCCCAGTGTCCTAGCTCCCGATTTACAGCTGCAGTTATTGGTTCTTCTGGAGGATTATTTTCTATTCCATCTCCTTCCATTCTATTAAATTCAATAAATAAATTGTGTTTATCGACTTGGGTAAACGAGAATATAATCTGGTTTGTATCAGGTTTGGTTGCGTTCTTTTTACTTGAAAACTGAATTCATTTTCTTCTAACCCTTGTCAGTTTCGAACATCTTGTATATATCTAGGCGCCAAAAATACTTGGTAGGTTCCGAAGGCTTTGTCTCTAAGATAATCGAGTGACAGGTGAGGAAAATTTAGGTCGCATGCTTCTATATCCATCCACGGCCCACCACCTTGGCTAAAGCTCAGTTCGCCCCTTTCAATTCATCGCAAAAGTTGATTTACTGTTTGAGCCAATCTCAACATGGCATCAGCGACCTATTGTGGTTTGCTTCTGCTGTCGTGAATTGTCTTTGGTTCCGCGGAAAAAATTCTGGCATTTCATGAAGTAAACCCAAATCTTGCAGAAAGGCAGAAGCATCACGGTAACCCCTGTCCGTGATTAAGATATCTCCATTTCGAATCCAATGTTGTATCGGCGCCCTATTTTCGTTTCTCATGTCATGCATTAGAATGTTTCCGTCATTGTTGTGCGTGTCGGCAAAGTAAGGTCCATAGACGTCCAATATGAAACCATTTGGGGCAACTAAGAGACCTGCTTTAAGTAAGGTATACTTTTTACGCTTTGAGTCTGACTCTCTAGCAACACGAAAATTAGAGCTATTGGACACTTTTAAATATACAATCTTCGAAAAGTATAACTCGCGCGATTTCGGGGTCGGGCCGATTTTCGAATTTATTTGGTTTACGAATGGATGTAACTACATCATCCTGTATATGCTAAAAATGAATCACGCTGTATAGATGTGGCAAAAATATCTCATTACGCTTTTTATTAATTCAGACATATGTATCCAGATACTTATACGTTGTATCCCCGATTCTGGTGCGAAATCTGCAATTTACGTCATTTACGGTACAAACGGATGTGACACAATAATCGTTTTATGATATAAATGACATACTTATACACGTACTGTGCCCGGTGAATTTTACTTCAACGGTTTTACCGGAATGAAAGCAAATATAAAACTTACAAAGACAACTTCAACGCCCTCTCCTGTTTAAACTATGAACTCCATATGATTGTGCTTTTGCAGGGTTGGTAAACATACCTGAAGAATTAACATATAAAAAAATCAGAAAAATCTACTGATCACCAAAATACCTTTAAAAAGTGCAGGGTCCTTTGTTATAGAATCTTGACCTCTCGAATTTATAAATCCTGCAATTTCAAAGCAGTCCAAAAAAAACTTTTCCTAGAATGCAATTTTTTGACAAGTATAAGGCATAAAAAGATCAATATTTTGCATTTCGTAAATAGTAATATTTTACTTAGTGTTATTTTATTACGATTATTTTGGGATAGATACAATGTGTGTAGTGGCGGGCTATGCATAGGGAGTAAGAATTACAACATCGCGTGTGCCAGCTGAAATGAAATAACTGAGAGCTGGGATGCTTTGCCGATGGGCGAGTTTGCTGCTCCTGTGTTGTCATATCTCTCGCGCTACGTGAATGTACATGCCTAATCGGCAATTACACGCACTGTATTTGTGACTACTACATATTGCATATTGCAGTAGTATCATACGCTAGTAAACCAATGCAGTACGCTATCTGAGCACAGCAGGCATTTTCTTTATGCTTCTGAGACATGCACCTAGAGCTCCATTCTAGATACCTTATATGCGTTCCAGCAGTATAGGCCAGTCTCTACTATGGTCTCATACTACGAAAATAATTAAATCTGGAAATAAAAAAGAATGAACGTACATCAAGTCATGAAAACTAGAGCATTGGAATACAACAAGCTCATGCTTAACAGTAGCGGTGGATTATTTGCCGATCTGTTATCTTTACATATCCATATAAAGTTTTTCTTGATAGAGTTCCCTTCTGTCAACTCTCAACGTACTTAAGCTGCTCTAAATTAGGGCACTTAAACCAGGACATCCAAGTGCTCTGAATGAACTTCCGTGAGACTCAATGAATAAACTCATTGGCTCTGTACCAGTTACATTCTACATTTGAAGTAATAATAATTGACTGACATGTATCGTGCTCTGAAGAACCACAACTGTAAAAAAGTCGATATACACACGGATATAAGACGAATATCGGATGGCAAGTGCATATTGCCCAAAATGTAGATCATGATTTCACTACTTCTTGGACAGATTTCCGCACTATAAAATTTTACACCTGAGGATGCATCAAAGACAGTCATGCAGCATTTAAAGTCCTACGTTCACTTACTTTTAAATTAACAATTACCTGAAAATGTTTCAAAACAGTCAAGCTACAAGGTTACCTTGCAGAACAAAAATAAATTTAAAGATATGTGAGTGTACATTACCCTGTCTGGCAAGTTGCAAAATTACGATTCGTTTATAAACTCCAGACAGAAATGACCGAAAAATTTTAATAATTTGTCACAAGGAGTATCTAAAAGCCTAGGTAAATAGAATTTGCTGCAGCTCGGAGAATACTGAGCAGATAATGCAATTACTTGTTATAATAGAAATCTTCCGTACACTGGTTCAAAATTTGGTAGAGCAAACAAAATCATTCACAAAATAAACACGGGAGGTGCTGATTTCATCTTTGAGAGATATATGAACTAATGTCACCTTATAAATTGGAAATACTAAACAAAAAATAAGACAAGTTGTTGTAGTTTGTCCTTCAAGTAGTCCTTGGGTTAATCCAGTCATAATATAGAGAAAACCTAGTGTTGAATCACGTTATTTTGATGGTGGGAGGCTTAACCTAAGACGATCTTGTCCATCAAGATATTTACAATCAATCCGTAACACTGAGGATGAAATATGTAGCTTTTGTACCAAAGTAACTAAGAGCGCTTAGCTCTTCAAGAGTAGAGCACTTAGAACACCTTGAAAATCTGTCAAATTACCCCCTGAAATTATATCCTGGAGCATAGAATTGGATAGCTACTTATAGAACCAGGAATACTCACAAAAAATCTTAGATTAGAATTGTTACGGCCTCCTTGGTGGCTGTAACTCAAAGCTCTATTAGAACGCCTTTTTCTTGGTACACTGCGTACACTTAGACGACGAGTATATTTGGTTGCATATCGGTGGCATCGATTTCGATTTCGACCGTTGTAGGAAGTGTGGTTACCGGGCGAGAAGGCAACAGTAGTCACTTTTTCGGGGGTCAAGGTAGAACGTCAGCTGGTGAGCGTGTAAGTTTGTGTGAATATTAGAAGACGTGGAAATCACGGATTTGTAAAACGCAGCCCTAATTTCGAGAGGTTTCCTGATTGTTTTTTGTGTGATATCAGTTGGGATTTTGGATATTATTGTGTTGATGTGGAAACCTTCAACGAAACCAAATTATTGGGAAACGAAGCTGGCGTGGCCCCGCCATTTTGCTTTATTTTAACTTGTGGTGAAAAGAACCGGAGACGTCCGTGAGTACTACTTAATGGTTTGTTATTTTAACAAGGAACTAAGTTCTGCTCTTATTATATTTCAGGGTTCTTTTCTTTTCTTTACTCTTCTTTTCTTGTCTGTTCTTTTCTTGTCTGTTCTTTTCTTCTCCCTGGCGAATTTTCGCTGGAGACGTCTCACCCTTGGAGGTTCTTACCCTCTGGAAGCCTCCCCTCGATAGCTGTGAGGACTTGTGTCTGGTGTGTTCGGCCTTGTTATGATGTGTGCTGGTTCTATGGAATATGGGAACCTAGACGGCGAGAGGTAGTCTTGGGAGACATCGCTGTAGAGGCAGAGCTGGGGTTTTGCTACCCCATTGTCGGCGACCTACAATCGCGCGACCCACTTCAAGTGGCCAAAAAACCGAATCGGAACCCTTGGAGTGTTACATAAGCCTGAGAGGCCCCGACTGTAAGTAATTTTTACACCTTTTACTTTCGCTGCTCCGCTGGAAGTTGAAGCCGAAGCCCAACCACCACTCACCCCTTGTGACTCGTCGGTCTATTAGTTTATTAACCTTGTTCTGTGGTAGTCACTGGCCACCTTTTACCTGAATTTTTAATTTGTCCGTGGTAAGTTATATGTATTTATTCGTATATATTTATTCGTATCAATCTTTTACATGTAAGTTAGTGTGAGTTGGCTTCGAGGCCATGATTTTAGTACCTTTGTAAGTAGTGTAGGTCATATTAATACGGAATTTCCTTTTAAATAATTATTGGCATTTTGTACGGTTAGGCGAGTGCCATTTTAAATATTAGTATGTTGGCCATGATGGAGGTCCACATTTAGAAATTCAGTCTGCTTTGCATAATATAATTGTACACACTCTTCCCCTGTACAGCAAGGGAAAGGCCTTTTCTGCGTTATTATTGAGTGTATAGTTCGAGAGCCCTTCGACTCTAAGTACTGTTTGTTCTAAAATAACCTCACTAATTGATATCGCTCGATCATCCTCGAGGGAGACCACCAGGTACATTTAGGTCACCGGACACTCATTGTAGCTAAATCATATCCTTTTTTTGGTGAAGTGTACCGTAACCTTGCTTGAATAACTACTTTAACTTTTGAATAATCGTCGACCTTTGCTTGAATAATTATTATTACAATCCTTGAATAATTGCTAAACTCATGAAATATACGCTTGTTAAGATATTTGTGTAGTTTAATTCCAGGTGATCATTACCACTGGAACCACGACCTCACCCCCAACCTTAACTGAGTTAGCCAGGTTTATAAATTTTTATCGGCCTCCCTTAAAATTTAGAGTAGCAGTAAGGTGTCTTAGATCTTTGATGTTTGATTTGAATAACCGATTCATTTTTCCTAAATTTTGCCTGTAATTCCTTTTTTTTTATAACATTCGCATTTTCTTTTAGATTTGCCTTGCTCATATTTAGCTATCCATCACTCATTAAATTACTAACTAATCAGTCAATTTTTTTGTTAACGATTATTTTTTTGTTAACAATAATTAGTTGTTAGCAAAACATATTATACTTTTCTCCAATTTTTATTATTTTATTTTATTTATTTTTTTTTTTGAGGAGCCTACAGAATGAACTGGAGTATTTTACTGTCAGCCCAGGTTAAGATGATTATTTTGGTGATGCTTGACAATATGCCAAATTATGGAGAAATACGCTACCATTGGTCTTAAGACAGTAACGTATATGAAGTATCTTTAATAAAATTCACTGAATCCGAAAATGGCAGAAACATTGTTTGGACGTATCTCTCATTGCTTCTTTCAAAACTAAAAATAAATACAAATCAGACGTGGCAACCGTTATAACTTTTATAAAATCTGTCGATAAAGCCAAAACTAAAAAATTTTTTTGAACTACAAGTTCCCTTTGCTCGTACACTTAACCTCGTCCCAAGATAGCATTTGCAAATTACGGTTAGCATCCTAGCATTGATGAAATTTTTCAATGAAAGTTTTCCAAAATGTTTTAAGCTCTTAAGTAATTTTAAGCTAGGTAGCATACAGAAGGTATTTTTTAAATCCAGGTTATAACTTAACCTGGGTACATTTTAATTCCATTAAAATGCTAAAACATTTTAATTCCGCAATCAATCAAAATGCGAGTTCAAGCCCTGGGGGCCACGTCAGTGCGTCTACAAACCCAGATGCGAATGAGTACAGTGTTTTGCAATTTTCGGATTTAACGAATTTTACTAAAGATAGGTGGGTCGGGTGGTCAGTTTGGATTTTTTGAATTTTTTTGGGGAATTGAAGGTGTATGGGGAATAATCTATACGTCAGAAAATTTTTTATTTATCATTTTTGGATTTAGCGGAAAATTTTACTAAAGATAGGTGGATTGGATCGCCAGTTTGGATTTTTTGGGGATAATGCATACGTCACAATTTTTTTTTATAATTTTCGGATTCAGCGGAAAATTTTATGGAAGATAGGTGGGTTGGATGGCCAGTTTGGATTTTTTTTAATTTTTCGGGAGAATTGAGGGTGTATGGGAAGTAATCCATACATCAGATTTTTTTTTATCATTCTCAGATTCAGCGGAAAATGTTACTAAAGACATGTCTCTAAAACAGCAATTTTTTTGTATTTTTCAAGTAAAGTGAACTATCTAGTGTAATACCCAGATATTTCACTTCCTCCACAAATAGATTAGTTTCACTTGATAAAGCAGGAGGTTCCAAGTTATCTAGCTTCCTTTTTCTGGTGAGGTGAAGGGTACTACTACCATTTTGGGGGAGGGGTTAGTAAAAGGTAAAGAGAAACATCTAGTGCTTAATTCAATCTAAAAAAATTAAATTTCTCATCCTAATCTTAAAGCTTACACTCTTTCATTCGATTATTGGATTATTAAATGTCTATGAAATGTATCTACTAATTTTATGAATAACTGTCTCATTTAATTTGAGATAATGAATGAAATTCCATACTTAAAATTCTCATTAACTTTCTAGTGTACGAATATATAGAGCAACCAGAAATTATATTTTACTTGTAGATGAAAGTTTCAGTTCTCCAATTTTTCGCGAGGTAGACATCCTGTTCGCTCCCCGTTACCTACTCTAATTGGACAGACAGCTCGCTTTTGTTTTGTAATTAAAAACGACACTTTCAGACTGTTAACACTAAGTAATGAATATTCATTGTCGAAATGAGAATAATGCCTGTGTATTCTGTACTTTGTATTATAATTCCAAAATTAAATCTGCCTTCCTCAGACTTAATCCTTGCTTTAGAGGGAAATGGAAATGAATATCATTTATATTTTAATTATAAAAAAGGCGGGAATACAGAAGTTACGATGTTGTAGTCAACTTAAGCAGGCGGCTTGCGAAATATTCGGCTTTAAGATTACTGGAATTGCAAAATAATTTAAATCTACTAGCTTGAGAGAATTAAAGATCATCTTGCTTTTAATAAATTTTAAAACGTCTTTAGCATTAATAATCATCGTCCTTTGATTTACACCGTTCTCTATTGGATGAAATCACTTGAAACAAAAATTAATATTCTTTGTAAAAGTTTCATCATTGACAAATAATGGAGCAATATTATACATTATAAACTTTTGTCTGAACGATTTTCTTTCACTATCAATTGATTTGATATATTGATTTACCAACGTGCGGCAGGTATTGCTGCCACTCCTAGGTAGACAGCTGGGCTTGCTACGTCCACGCTGGATTGGATTAGGGTCATGCTTGTTGCCAGTAGCAGCGAGAGCCACATGACGCATGGTAAAGGAATGTGGGATGGGAGGTGTAGGTATTTGTGAGATGCAATACCGCATTGTGCAGTGAGGTGAGGGAGCGTTTAAGCTCCCTTTTTTGTGTTTTTGGTTCTGGACTTCTGCCTTTTCTGGACCTTCTTGTAAAATATGTTGCCGCGTTGCTCCTCTTTTTGTATTTCTGCTTCTACAAATCTTCTTCTTTTTCTTCTGAGTTTTCTGGTTCATCCATTTCTGATTCTGGTAGAGTATACATCGCTGCGATTTCTTCGTGGAATTCATTTTCTTCCCTCGCTTTCCTTTCCCAGTTTGTTTATGATCCTCTCGATTGTTGTTTTCAACGGGTAACATGGCCTCCCTATTTTTAGTTTGCTGCTGTTCAGTGTTGGTGCTTTCTTCAGCAGATGTGTTGGGTCCCTTCTTTGGACATGTCCCCAGTACTTCATTGCGTAGATTTCTATCATTTTTGTGATTGTCTTACCTTCTACTCTTCTAGTAGTGTTGATGTTTTATGTCGCTGTTTTCATCCTGTTGTTTTTGTGAGTAGTTAAATGATGTCTCTTTCAGCTCTTCTCAAACTTCTTCTGTTGGCTTTTGTTGGTGCCGCGTTTTTAACTCCATATGTCAACGTTGGCAGTATGATGGCTATGTACAGCCATTTGGTCAGGCCCCATGATAGTTTGTTTTTCTCGATGAACGGTATAATTGCCCTTGTAACTCTGTATGCTGTTTCTATTCTCTCCTTTACTGTTTATCTCCTTTTCAGTTGGTTCGTCAGATATGTTCCTAGGTATTTCGGTTTTTTCGTTGCTCTTAGAGATTAGTCACATATTTTGTATTCCTCTCCACTAGTCCGACTCTGTCTTGTTGGAGGGTCTCGCTCCATTATTATACTTTTCTTGAAGTTTATTTTCAGCCATGATGTGTCCAGATGTGGTTTCATGTTTTCTAGGAAGTTGAGAATGTGTTGCTCTTCTTCTGCGACGATTAGGAGGTCAGTGTTTCCGAGTCTTCGTTGAAACTTGGTGTTACCCTTATTGTGTGTTGTATTACTTGGTTTAGGACCGTGGTGAATAGTCGGGGGGATAGGGGGCTTCACCGTGGAAGAAAATTGTTAAACAAAAGTTTTGGATTTTATCTACAATATTGATAAAACTAATTACCACGTAGGAGCAACGGGGGCAGAGATAATTGTAAAAATTTGCAACGAAGCACAAGCTATCGAAATTCTGACGACTGTAAATCGTAAAATATTAACAATAGACAAAAATAGTTCAAACAAAAGGTTCAGCTTTTTATATTTTCTAGAATATTTACAATACCTAATTTTTAGGGCAGAACTAATAGCAAAGGAGATAACTGACAAAAATATATTTTGATCATCATACAGACGGCATTAGTTTATCAAATGACTTATTAAATACCAAGGTTAGTGGTTCACAAAGACTTTGAGCTCAAATTTTCACAAAATATAAAGGAAATCCTTTTGGACTAGCCCTCTTGTTTTCGTCGAAATGGACCAGAGTATTTAGAATTCTTTCCATGTTAGTTATAACATAACTGACTGATATTGTTGCAGATTTTAGAATATACCGCAGATTGATCATACGGCTCAAAAACACTTTGATAAAAATCTGAACACGACTGACTTCATAGCTACCTTGAACATTAAGTTTCATCACATTTGGTATGTTTGTTTAACTTTTTAGAGAAGAAGTCCTTATGGGAGGGCGGGTCTAATGGACTAGTGAAACTATTAGTTATAATAAACTGAAATTCCAACACTGCCGATACTCAGCACCACATTGAGTATGGAGAAAAATTTCATATACAGATTGTTAATCTAAATAGTCAATTCCAATTGTGAGAAAAATATCTGGGTCTATTTTATGAGAGAATAAATAAATTTTCTCACGAGCTGGGAAAGCTAGTTTCTTCCTATTAAATGTATTACAAAATCATTGTTGCATACGAATTTTATCAATTACCTGCTACTTCTGAAGTATATCGTGTAGATTTCCGAGGATGGCTTGGTAACTCAGAGTAGGGGCATGGTGCTGGTTCGATAAGCACCAATCAGAATGCCGATGAAGATATTACATGTAAATTTTTTCATATTGTGTTGTTAGGTAACGAATCAGTTATTCAGCCATATTCAATTTTTGATCTTATATGGCTGCATTATATTAGAGCAAATAGTGGTAAAATCATATCTGGCATTCTTGATGTTGGTTGAAAACACAGGCCCATAAAGAACAATTCGTGAGCGAGAATTAAGACCCACTTTTCCTTATGTTTTTCGGGGAGCTGAACACAAATATTTATTTATTCATTCATATTATTCACGGGACAAGCCCTTTTTACAAGAATATAAAATATTTCTTACTTAAAGAATACTACATATACACAATAAACATAGATTGTACAAATATTACAACTAGCTATAATTGTTTAATGGACTTCTTAAAAGACGAAGCTGAAGATCCAAAAAGTTCAACATTATTTTGAATTGAATTATAGTTCTCAAAATCCTGGTCAGTGTCTCATTTTGTCCATAGTTAGTGTGATGAAATGGTACATAAAAAACATCAGAAAATCTATTTCTTCTGTAATTAACATTAAAACTTATCAGGTTAATCAGCTCAGGACACTGAATATAACCATTAATTATTTTATGCAGACAGCACATATCAGCCTCCAACCTTCTATGTTCCAATGTATTAATATTAAGCTTAGCAAGAATATAATTATAATCATATTCATCTCTCAAGTATCCTATCTTAAATGCACAGAATCTTAGAAATCTCTTTTTGACAGATTCAATATTGTTAATGTGGATATTATAACTGGGGCACCAGTTTATGGACCAATATTCTAATATTGAACGTACCAATGAGCAGTATAATAATTTTAGATTGTCGACGGAAAAATCTGATCCAGATCTTTGAATGAACCCCAACATTTTCAATGACTGATATTATTTCATGTATAAGAATGTTATAGGACAATTTATTGTCAAAATTAATTCCCAGATCTTTTACATGATTAGTCTCGCGCAACACTTCATTATTAATCTCGTAAGGATAAATGTAAGGTGAGTTTATTCTTGTAAATGTAATCTTGTAACATTTATTCACATTTAAGTGCAGGACACGTCACACCAACGGGGCAAACCATCCAAATCACTTTGCAACAATGCAGCATCAGAAGGATTTTCGATTACTCTGAACACTTTTAAGTCATCTGCAAACATTAAGAAATTACAATTTTTTATTACAGAAGCTATATCGTTCACAAAGAGATTAAATAAAAGGGGACCAATATGAGAGCCTTGAGGAACCCCTGATGTTACAGTAATTCACGATGACAGAAAACTACCATATTTTATACACTGTGACCGACCAGTCAGAAAACTGCCAATCCATTTCAATACATTGCCACTGACACCTAACCTTTCTAATTTTGCGATAAGAAGATCATGGTTGACTCTGTCAAATGCTTTAGAAAAGTCAGTACAGATTTAGTCAACCTGAAATTTATGTTTCAAGGAGTTAATAATAAAATTATTGTATATAAATTAGTGCCTGTAGATTTACCCTGCGAAAACCATGTTGTTGGTTTACAATTATGTTTTTACAATCCCATGATAAATTTTTTGTTACTAAGTGATCTAACAATTTTGGAATATCCGACAAACTGTTCTATAGTTTTCAATGTTTTCTTTTGATCCAGCTTTATGTATTGGTTTCAGATAACTGCTTCCAAAAGAAGGGAAATACAGAGTTTAGAGATAAATTAAAGATAGTATGTAGGGGTTTCGCTAATGTAAAAATACACTGTTTCAATAAATAAGCAGGAATGCCATCTGGACCGGAAGAAACTTTCCATGGTAAATTCATGACATTGTCAATAATCTCTTTCAGATCGATGTCATAATTACTAATGTCTGTAGTTGTATCAAAGTCCAAATTGTGATATTGATTGAAGTTACCATCAGAGTATACGCTTGAAACGAAGCTTTGCAAACAGTTCAAGTATATCCTGATTATTTTCACTAATAATGTCGCCATAAAACATCCTAGGAGGTAAGCTGTAAACTTTCCTCTTTTCATTTACAAATTTCCAAAAGGTTTGAGGATCATTATTAATATTAGTCTCAATTTTCCTGATATAATTTTGATAACAATGCTTCCTTAATTCTTTATATTGTGATCTTATTTGACAAAAATAAATATAATCCTCTCTTCTTCTGTGTAGTTTATATTGTTTATGTACTCGCTTTTCTCAAAAATTAAACTTTTTAGTTCAGAATTGAACCACACCGGAAAAGAAGAAGATTTATATTTTTTTAAGGGAATACACAAATCTATCGCATTGTACAAAGTGTCGTGAAATAATGATACTATAATATTAACATCCTTATTGTTAAAAAGAGTTTCCCTGTCTACACTAGCAAGGTAATCGTTCATCATAAGATCATTTCCATTGTAATAAATATAGATTCATTCATTTTACTCTAATTGCGAATAGTCCTCTAAAATTGGCAACTCAAAAGTAACAGCTGAATGATGGATACTATTTTCAAAGAGAACATCCATTGGGGTATCAATATCTATATCACTATAGCTTGAAAATATTAAATCTAAGTAGGTACCTCTACTGTTTGCAATGGTATTAAGTTGATACAAATTAAATAACTAAATGTGTTCACTAAACAAAGGGCTGGAGAATTATCAGGACATTCTACTGTTACACCAAAGGCATCATTATTCCATGTAGCTTTAGGTAAATTATAATCACCGCAGAGCACAATTTTACAATTTATTAATTGATCTAACACTGCTTCAACCCCATTACAGTGATCGATATACGTATCAATATTAGATCCAGGTGGAATGTAAACACCTCCAAACACAATATTCTGGTTCTCCAAATAGCATGTTTGTGGACGAATTTTCGAGATAGCGGTCAAAATTGGACGAAAATCGTGAAAGCTCGGGATTTGTGATATTTCCAGGTTCGAAATGAATAGAAAAAATTTGGAAGACTTGGAAATATCATTTTTGAAAGAAAATACAGTATTTTCCACTGGTTGAACCATCGAAAATCCTCCTTCCACCCCTGTATATAAAATTAGGCTTGATGAAGCAGTTTGTAAAAGCGCTTGAATATTTGAGTCGAACATTCAGTCAGTTGTCGGAAGCTAAAGTTAAAGAAGGAATTTTTGATGGACCCTAGATTCGAAAGATGATTCCAAAAGAGAACGCCGCATGGGAAGGCTTTAAGGCAGTAGTTCATCAGTTTCTAGGGAATCATAGAAGTGATGACCACGAAAGCATTGTAGCTGTGATGATCAAGAATTACCAGACATTAGGTTGTTTAATGACTTTAAAATTACGTTTCCCTGACTCGCATATAAATTATTTCTCTGACAATCTAGGTGACTTCAGTGTAGAGTAAGGCGGGCGATTCCACCAAGATATCATGGAAATGGAGAAACAGTATCAAGAAAGATGTGATATCAATATAATGGCAGACTTTTGATAGTAATTAAAGAGAGAAACAGTCCAAGAAGTACATGAACGAAAAATAAATCCATTGCGTGGATCATTCGATGATAAAAGAGTCAGGAAACGAGCAAAAAATAACTGATCTCCAAATTTAGAGGAATGCGTTTTGATAAACGAATTAAGTTACTACACTGAAAATAGAGAGATAAATTCAAACCGATAAATGTTGAAACGCTCAAATAAAAAGGAGGTTGTAACAAGGGTGCAAGGTCGTCCGAAGGTGAGAGTCAAAAGGTTACAATCCCGAGATATAATTCCCGCCTCTTCTCATTGTTCTTTCCGCGTGTAGTTCTGCTCAACACCGCGAGCACAAGTACAATCCCAAATCAATCTTCATGAATATGGTTATAAACCATTGTTGGAAGCAATGTCCTCGAAAATTTTTGTATAATAGTGCGGTCCAAAGTGAACTCTCACCGTACCAAGATTTTTCATGATTTTCGTCCAATTTTGACCTCGAAAATTCGTCGAAAATTCATCCATAAACATGCTTTTCCGACTTCAGATTTGTGTTCAGCACCCCGAAAAACATAAAGAAAAGTGGATCTTGGGAAATTAATTATTAATCTTATGCAGCACCATGGTAATAAGTACCTAAATAAAATAAACATAAAGACCACCTTGTCGTTAATAGTTTATAGTGTAATACACAATATAAATATGCAAATCTTGGTTCTATTTTAAATTCATTTATAAAGATGAGATCTAAATTAGTATTCAACAGTTAAACCTTATTCCAGGTCCCTGAATTCCTTGCAACTTATTGCTATTTAACTGTGTTACATTTTTATAATAGACCTCAGAGCAACAAGAGCAGAATAAGCTACACTTTACCTAAGTCTTAATTTAGTTTAATGTATAATGAACATTTAAGTCTCCTTTTAAGTTTCATGAAAGCGGTACTGAACACTGTTCAAAACTAAGCCACTGTCACCCTCAATAATCAATTATATTTTTATTTTGATTTACTTCAACATATACGGGATATTTCAATGTCACCACAGACTCCGAGGAATGATTTATATCGTCTAAAAAAGCAAAGGAACCAGAATCACGTTTTTCCTAAAATAATTACTCAGTGGTAGTTGAAAGTACTAACCTCAAACTTAGGAAAAGTTTCATCAAAAACTGACCAGTGGCGTCGGAGTAAGTGCAGATTGGGGTGATAGAATGTTAAGTAAAATAGTTATTTGCAATTGTACGGATTTTTGTTTTGTTGATTTGGATACACCATTTAAAATTTTTGTTTATTTCGTACATCATATTATTCATGAGTAAATATTAAAAAATCATTGAAATGAAGAGAGCAGCGGTATCAGCGGATCCCAGTTATGAGAGATTTAAGATGTCTTTGTCTTAATTCTTTAGGTACATTTAGCCTTATGATGGAACATTTAAGTCATCAGTATCATGTTACAGTTGCCTATTTCTAGCACTTTCACAGACTTTCTGGTAAGCTTACCATTACACAGGCACACAAAAAAAGTCAAGTGCGAAAAGGCAAACCTATGTATTCCCATGCATTTTGACCCGCTGAACATGAATCCGATGTCCGTTTTATCCGATTGGTTCTTACATTTTTGTTAACCTCAAAAAACACCTTAAAAATGCCCGAAAAATCTCCAAATAAGTAAATAAAAGGCTTAAATAAGCTGATTACTATATCTATACGTAATTTGGGGCGCTGAAACTAAATATGAGGTCAGAATTAGCCGATCAGTTAGAAATTTTGTCATAACCTCAAAAAAACACCTAAAAAAATGCCCAAAAAATCCAAAACAAATACATTAAAAGCTTAAACCAAGAACTTTAAAACTAACATAACCGAAAGCAAGAGCATTACACCAAGAACTTTGAACCAAGAACTCTAAACGTAACATAACCTAAGGCGAGAGCTTTAAACCAAGACCTTTAAATTAAGAATTCTTAAGCCAACATAACCTGAGACAAGAACTTTAAACCAAAAATTTATTATAAATTAAGACAAGAACTGTTAAGTTCCTAAGGCAAGAACTATTTTTTTTTTCTAAGTTTAGTGTTTTTGGTTTAGATTCTTTGTGTAAAGTTCTTGTCTTAGAATATGTTACATTTAGAGTTCTTGGTTTAAAGTTCTTTATGTAAAATTCTTGCCATGTTTTTAGTAAATTCGATATAACGAAAAAAAGTCAACGATATAATAAAAAATATTTATCTAAAATGTTATAGTATGGAAATAGTGGATAAAGGTTTTCCATGGTACCTTGCATCATATATTATAAGATGTTGGACAAGAACGTTAAAAAGTAAAATATAAAAATCTAACAATATGGAAGGAGCCTGGAATTCGTGAAGAGTGTTATTTTTAGCAATACAAATGTTTCCGAAATTAATGCTAAAAAAGGGTTAATGGAAACTGATTGTTCCGAAAGTCAAGAAGATGACAGTGAGTATGAAGATAGTGAATGTGAGTGTTCGATAAGAACTAAAACTCCCAATATTTAGTAAAATGATAAACTTAATAATGTTATTAGAAATCTTGGTGTATCTAATGGTAGGGAAGAATATTTAGCGGCGATTATGGAAAAAGACAATTTAGTGTCAAGTGATGTTCGTTCTAGCTCATACAGAAAAAGAGAAAAAGACTTTAGAAAATATTTTACACAAGGAAAAGAACACTTGCTCTTATATTGTCACAATGAAGAAGGTTTGATGAATATACTGAAACCTATAATATATAGATTTTAGATAAATATTTCTTATTTTATCGCTGATTTTTTTTTTCGATTTTTCGGAACCTCGAATTTACTACAGACAAAACAGAAGGAATTCGGATTATTTACACAGTTGTGTAAATTTCTTGTAGCCCTATACTCATAGGAAGCCAAGTTTCCCACTTCATTAGAGCTGCAGTTACATGATGACGACGCCCGCGGTCCCGCTTTCTCTACTTTTGCCATGACCTCATTTTTTATCTAGGAGCTTAGCCGAAATAAATCGTTGCCCACCGTCACCACGTGGAGATGTCCTAGTCACAAAAATAGAAAAAGAAACAAATGGCATATGATACTCAAACAGAATAAAGAAAACTATACAATTCTAAACAGCTCTAAGAAAAAAAAAATTAAATTAATTTTAAAGGCACATCGTTGATCCCGATGTCCTAGTATTTTTAGTAGTTTATCGTTTCGCTAAGTCTAGAAAAATACATAGTGAATGCTTTCCTTTATCTATAGTTCTATATGTATATTCTGTCAGTGCACCAATTGCATCATTTGTTAATTTACCAGACTGAAAACCATACTGTTGATTAGATATTATGTTATGTTTTTTATAAAACTATCTAATCTCTTTTTCAGGAGCATCTTGAAAATTTTTGAAAAGTTTGTTATCAAAAATATCGGCCCATAGTAAGGCGGCAAACACAGTAAAAATCCCTAGAAAACGGCTATTAGTGAATTGTAATTTGGTATACTGATTTCTGTCATTAAAACGATTATTTTTCCAAGCAGCGCCAAATTAAAATGACTTCCGGTTTCAAGATAGCGGCTGTTTTAGAAAATTTAAAAGATCGACGTTTTTAGCTAACTATCGATTTTTTGAAAAAAAGTTATTAAGAAAAACTGTTCCTCAATAAATTTTGAATAAGAGAGTTCTTAGAAGTTTTTTTCTAAAACTAAAAATTAAGACTCTACTGGGTAAAATATCACAAAGTCAGTTTCTTCTGATATTTTACAAAATATGCAAAGTAATGTTCTATCATAATAATTATCCTTTGACCATGAAATAACAATCAGAGTTGAATTATAGAATGAATTAAAAGACTAGGGGACATAATCTTTTAAATCTCGGTCCTGTAAGCGAGTCGCGTAGACAAAATATGTACGCGGGTTAATGCTACTAACAGAAGCTTTCACCATTTCGAAACCTCAAGAAAATATTCCTGATAAAATTTTAAACTTATTCCAATGGTTTGTTGTTTTAATGTCCTGCAATACTTCTGCCTGCACTGAAGTAAATCAGGCACGAAATGAACTGTTTACTTCCAAGAACAGGTCAATATGTAACATCCTCCCTTTAAAGGATGCTTTGAGCAACACATTTTACGGGCTAACTTCCAGTCTCTGACATCAAAGAATATTTCGCCCCTTTTGGGGACCTCATGAATTCCATTCAAAAGTGGTCTAAACGATAGCTTATGGTGATACTTTAAAGTGTGCAAAATTTCAAGTCGAGCATAGTTTTTGTTTTGGAGATATAACGAGTCGAACCTGTTAGTTGACCTGTTCACGGCAAGATGAATCCAACGTTCTTGGTGCGGAAGCTAAGTGGCTTTTTCGGACACTCATCGTTACAAGCATTTTCTATGCGCTGATTAATTCTATCGAACTTAAATAACGACAAAATAGACTTCTGGAATATGTCAGTCCGTCGAGTTGGCCATGGTTCAAGATATAAAAATCAGTGAAATTATATCATCGTTACAAAGCCAATTTTTTGTGTGTGTGTACACATTTTATGTTTAGAATGAATAAAATAAGATCGCCAGAAAGTGTGGGCCATCAGGGGTGCAACCAAAAAGGTCAAAGAGGTAAAAAACGGAGTTATATAACATGATCGTTACAAACTTTTTCAAGGTTTATTTAAATGTTTTGAACACAGAAAGAAATTCCCAGAAAGAAACTTCCGTCAGTAAGGCTAGCCAGAAAGAAAATGTTTAGGATTTTTGAAGAAAATTAGATTTTTTTTTGCATTTTTCATCTCAGAACTCTAAACTCATCGTTACAAGTTCTGGCTCCTTTTTAAAACGTAAATATAAGCTCCTTCAACAATAGAATAGCCTCCCCGTAAACTTCTTAGTGTCAACAAAAGTACCATAGGCTCTTAAATATACAGGAATTTAACATTTTCGGCTAACTTGACTCCGTACCGTGCCTCAGATGTATTGTATCATTATTACCTTTCTGGCTGCGCCTCCTGACGGCCCACACTTTCTGGCGATCTTATTTTATTCATTCTAAACACACAAAAAATGAGCCTTGTAACGATGAGATGATTTCACTGATTTTTAAACAGTGTTCGTGACACTCCTGAGAGGAGGTGCTCCGCCAGAAGTCGATTTTATGAATCGTTATCATCCATTAAACCATGAAAATATCTCAAAGTTCATAAAACGATGAGCTGCCGAAAAAGCCACCTAGCTCCCGCTCTATCTTGGCAATCTCGTTCATTATGTTCAATGTTCTCAAATACACAGAGTGTATCATTTTCTATATAAAATCTTCCGTTCTTTTCCAATCTCTCATTGTGTTTAATCAAAAACGTTGTTCAAGTGAGGTATAGTTGATTTTACAGGAAAAAATCAGAATTTTTGCTGATAATTTTCGATTAATCGGTATCTTTATACTAGAAACTTAGCAAATCTCGATAGATACTCCAAACCTTGTATCTGACGGCCTTTGAATTAAAAATTAAATGTACATTTCAAGAAATATTTGGTTTGGTTATATTGCTGGAATGTATTTCAATAATATGTAAAGAAATAGTAATATTTTGTAACTTTCTTGAACTGTATTTCTGGTAAAATCTAATGTAAAATGCTAAAAATGGTACTGCTTGGTACTGCTTGGTACTGCTTGTATCTATTGAGAATTTTAAGATTCGTCTTGGTGTGGATGAATCAAATAACTAGTTTAACTCGTCATATTTCCAAAACAAAAACTATGCTCAACTTGAAATTTAGCCCATTTTAAAGTGTCACCATAAACTATCATTTAGACCACTTTTAAATAAAACTGAAGTTCCCAAAATGAGGTTCCCAAATAGCGGCGAAAAACATGTTTTTTTTTTGGGTCATTCCTTGATTTTGACTAATCTTGCAAGATGGGGATGGTACCTGTCCGAAAATGTTTTCCGGAGGTACCTAAAGCCCTTAGACAATTAATTCAATGTAGTTGCAAAAAAGGATGCATTGAAACCAATGTGGTTGTAAAAAAGCCGGCTTGCAATGCACGTTACTTTGTACAAATTGTAAAGGAGAATGCAACTAACTTAAAAAATGTATGCAAGTCTAACTAAAAAAGTCTTTACCTATTTTTATTAAACTGTTTTTAAGTTGAAAAATAACGTGTCTTCAGTTTCTTGTAAAGGAAACTCAACAAGAATATTATAATATGGTTTTAGATTATAAAATATATAAAAACATTTTCTAGTATTTCTCCGTGTAGCGGTTTTATTTTTATTGTTAGGTAAACATACTGTATAAAGTTTCTTTATTCAAATTTTAATGTAGAATATTTTTTTAACAATATTTAATTGAAAACTTGTAAACTTTTAAATTTTAAATAAAAAATATATTTTTTTAATTTTCCTATTTACCGCCTTTATTTTTAGCTTTAGGCAAAAAGCTATATTAACCTATTTTATTCAGAATGTAATCTGGGACAATTTTTATTAAAAACTTTTTTTTGCAATATCAATAATTTAGATAGAAAACTTGTTTTTTTTTAGATTTTCTAAATCGGTCGCCATCTTGAGAACGGAAACGATTTTGATTTGGCGCTGATCGGAAAAATAATCGTTTTAATAACAGAAATCAGTATACCAAATTACAAGATTGTTTCACTAATAGCCGTTTCTTTCTGGGTTGCCGCTCTATTACTACAGTTAAGTGGCTCTAGTTTGCCACCTCTCTTATAAAAGGAAACAATAATTGATTCTTTAAATTCAGTTGGACAGCAACCGTATTTAGTTTATCCGTTTGTCAGGACATTGAAATACCCTGTATAATAACCGTTTTTTTTAAATTCATTCTTCTTTTGTTCCAGCATATTTTCAACACCTTTTATTCTTATTAGTTAAACTGGTAATGCAAATAAAGCTTATCTACCAAATCCAGACCCTCATTTACCCATTTACAAAGTGGTACAGAATGGTGCACTAGAATGTTTGTTTTAAAAGCTGAAATATGTGTGTTGCAACATGCAATGATTGTAAATTATCCATGCAGGTAAAACATTTTACGAGTGTAGTCTAGACTACATAATCTTCCCCTGTAATTAGTGCACGTGCGTTTCATGGGGGATTTCACCGAACCCGTTGTGGCTGTAAAAAATTATGAAAAAGGAAATCAAACAATGGCATCGCAGCTGAACACAAAGGAGGTTTTCCTATTGTGTTAAATAATTTTGGTCAAATTTATTTACCACCCACGTTTTAAATTGATCCAGATATTTCTCCCTAAACAATGAAAAGAATGCTATAAATAGGCTAGAAGTAAACATTACATTTTTCGCATCTTTATTGTTTTTATATAATTATTGAACATATAAAATACTCTTCGTAGTTCTTTGGAAATAAGTTACTATTTTAGCTATCATTGTTACATTTTTGATTTCAATAATAGGGTTTCTTAGACATTTGCAAACGGAGGGGGGGGGGGGGGCTGGAGATCTACAACTGAATTAAGAAAATTTTTTCGCGACCTGCTACATCGTTTTCACGCCACATGAAGTCAGAGTTTACATTAAAAGACGCTGCAGCCGGTCGCGTAAAAAAGTCTTTTAATTCAATTTTAAGCCTCACCCACCCTCCCTCTCCCAACCTTTTGCATATATCTAAGAAATCCTGTTTTTAATAGTAATTTTTGTTTCGAATTGAATATATCTCTTTTCTGATGAGCTCTAAAGACAATGAGAAAAGTTGTGCAATTTTTAGAAGATTTATTCAGTCAAAAGGAAATATTTTATTTATTAAGACATGAGTGAAATTTTATTTTCTTTGCGCTTTTTATTAGTTCTTGACTTTGAAATGTAACAAATGTTTGATTACAATGGAATATCTTCTAGATAGGGCTTGATATATTAGAAATAATTCCTCGTAAGGGAGGCTTCTTATAATACATTGGCATGCTCAGACTTAGTTCATAGTTCTTATTTTTCATACTGAATGTTAGATATAGAAAGTGTATCAAAGTAGTTGACAAGTCTGTTCGTAAGGGAACTTCTTGTTGATATTCTAGCTAGATCAAATTTAGATCAACGGTATATGAAAGGAACTAATGGTTTCTTTGAAAGTTATCTGCTGAATGCCCAAAATAATATAGTTTAATAATAATTTAAGCAGAAATACAAGATATTTATTTTTTATTTTTTAAAACGAATTAAAATTTTCAACATATTACAATGGGAGAACCTCCACCTTGGCCTTGTTCAATGTTTATTACCAAATGGCCTCCTAACTAAATTGCAGTACTCCTCTGCAAAATAAATAGAATGCTGAACCGAAGTTTCTGAATGTAAATTTAAAATCAATGTTTGTTGTAGCGTTGTCTGAGACCCAATGTACTAAATCTAAATTTTTCACAAAATGACGCAGTTGGATTGCTCGACAATTTACTGTCTACTTTAAGACAATATGTGCGAGACAAGCATCACCTCAGTTTTGAGTTCGAATACGTAATCACTTAAATTTCCTTGACCAGCTTGTAACTCAGACCTTAAACCATTAGATATTTAGTTTGAGAGCTACATGGGGTAAAGAATATTTTTTATACTATTTCACAAACATCAAAAAGAATATTATATTAAAAAGCACTAACTTAAACAACTGGGTGATATTATCGACCCCAGCTGCTTTGACACTTTTGTGTTCAATAAGTATAAAGATATTAATTTTATCTGCATTACATATTTTCCTACATTTTTGTCCTACCACAACTTTACTTTAGTTGTGTATTTGATAGCAATTAAATCACAGTAGTATAATCAAATCAGAAATATGCGTTCGGAAATTCATAAGGGCTATTGATAGTCTAGTTCACAAGTTCAAACATGTGTTAATTTTTGACAAAGCTCGTAAAAATATGAGTGAGGGCTCATTGGATTCGGACTGACGTCTAGAAAAATGTGCAAGTTTCAAACCCGCACATAAACCATTGCAAATATTTTAAACCAATTAAAATTGTTGATATAACGAGTTTCGTTTTTTACAAATAACTCGTAAACTATTAATATTTATGAAATTGAAATAAAAGATTCTTAAAAAGGAAGAACTTTTCCATAAAAAAGACACGACTCCCGGAACTCTATCTCTATTATTAATAATTTTAATTTTTTGTTGAAAATAGAGCTCCGCGCCGCGAACGCTGAGGTGTTACGATGCTCTGAAATCGACCGTAACAAGTAAAAACATTTTTGTATGTCATTAAATATTAATTTGATGGCTGGCTGTATGGCTTCGGCCTTTATGCAAAAAAAAATATTAATTTAAATATTTTAGAAAATTATGGTATTATTTAGACACTTGAAGGAACAATATACCGTTGGAAAAAATGTTTTCACCGATTTTTCATAAAATGATCCTACTGTCAACTAACAAATTTTTTTAGAGTTTACGTTTATATTTCAAGTCGGATACTTGTCAAACAAAAGCCACTAAAGTTATTTCGTTTCGTGGAGATCTTATTATGTTAATTATACTTTATGAAATTATGACATTGCGATGTTTTTAATTGTTATAGTAACAAAAAACTAAAAAATGAAGAAGAGAGGTTGACAATTTTTTTAATTTTAATTATTATTACTGTTTTTATATTCAAGAATAGTATAATATTACATAAACTATCAATTTTTAGTACCATTTACTTAAATAAATTTTATAAACAAATAGATAAATTACGTATTTTTGAAAAACATTTTTTGCCATTGAATTTGTTATAAAATATTATGATTCAAAAAAACAAATTTTTTTTAAACAAATTTTTTAACTGTTTATAATCAATTTTTTCCTTTTTTCAGTATTTAAACAAATTATTAAGAAAAAGTTGTATTCTTGAAGTTTAATATTTGCAATTCTCTACAAGGTGGAAAGAAAATTTTTTGTTGTTGTTAATTTAATTGTTTATTTAAAAAACAATGTCGCCGAATATGTTTATATTTTTTTTGATAGAAATAAAAATAACAAAAGCAACCGTATACATAAACATGTCATTTTTTTTTACATGTTTATGTATACGGTTGTTTTTGTTATTTTTTTTTCTATCTAAGAAAAATATAAACACATTCGGCGATTGTCAATAACAAATTGTTTATTAAATAAACAAATAAATTAACAAAAGACAATTTTCACCTGTAGAGAATTGCAAATAATAAAAAGAATAAATTTTTTCTTACCAATTTGTTTAAATAATGAAAAAAGGAAAAAAATATAAACAGTTAAAAAAAAATTTTTAATTCATAATAAGTCTGTATTTTATAATAAACAAAATGGCAAAAAAATTTTTATAAAATTTGTTTAAACAAGTAGCACTAAAAAATTAAAGTTTATGTAATCTTATAGTATTTTTGAATTTAAAATAGTATTAATAATTAAAATTAATAAAAAATATTCTTCTCTTTTTCATTTTTTAGGTTTTTGTCAGATTGAATAATTAATAACTAATAGATTATAACAATTAAAAACATCGCAATGTCATAACCTCATAAAGTATAGTTGACATGAGGTCTCCACGAAGCGAAATAATTTTAGTGGCTTTTGTTTAACAATTATCCGACTTGAAATATAAACGCAAACTCTAAAAAAATTTGTTAATTTACAATAGGCTCATTTTATGAAAAATTGGTAAAAACGTTTTTTTCTAACGGGATATTGTTCCTTTAAGTGTCTAAACAATACCGCAATTTTAAAAAAAATTTAAATTAATATTTAATAACATAAAAAAATGTTTTTACTTGCTACGGCCAGTTTCAGAGCATCGTAACGCCTTAGCGTTCGCCGCGCGGACCCGTATTTTCAACATTAAATTAAAATATTAATAATAAACATAGAGTTCCTTTTTTAAATTTCTTAAATATTAATAGTTTTCGATATAATTGCAAAAAACGAAACTCGTTATTTTTTTAATCTTAATTTGTTTATAACTTTTGCAAATATTTATGTACGGGTTTGAAACTTTTTTTGCACGTTTTTCTAGACGTCATTCCAAATCCAATGATCCCTCACTCATATTTTTACGAGCTTTATCAAGAATTAACACGTGTTTGAACTTGTGAACTAGTCTATGATAGCGTTCTTGTTGATCTTTTGATGGTACCAAAATTGCAGTTAATAAAGTAGTCTTTTAATCACCGCTTTACCATGTTTATTAATTTATTTGGATTTGAATGTGAACGTGGATATTATCCAATTAGATTAGGTGTATCTTCCAGCTAAATTAACCGGACCTAAATATTTAAAGCACGTCGGTCTTCGGACACTTAACCCAAGTATAAGCAATACAGATACACGATTTAATCGCTTGTATTTAAATGAACCCACCTCCTCGATTAAATACTAAATGCCAATCTTCGATTTAATTTAATCGGCGAGTCATTACAAATTCTGACGATTTAATTACACGCCCTATTAACAAATTTCAGTCTACTTAAGCCTACGTTTGGAATGGCTGATTTGTGGGTTTGGTACGGGACCGCGGCAAAATATCCTTTTAATACTGGGATTATTAGTTGTCCCACGAGTCATATTGCGGCAATTCATAGCGAAGGATCTAACACAGAGTCGTACCAAACTAGCGAGGGAACAATCACAGAGACAATTTAGCTTTAAATGCTCTAATGGTCTTTTATTTGTTAAGAAAATTAACGATATATAAGTATGACAACTGAAATTTAATTTTTGGATTTTCGTTCTCTAATAAAAACAAATACGTGCTAGGGGTTACGGGCAAGCCAAAAAAATCTATAATGTGCAAATCTGTATTTGGTTCTCTTAAGGAGTAATATTTGTTTAAAATAATTACTGATACTAGTATAAGAAATGAATGTGTAGGGCATACGAATGAAAGCTTATAATATATTTTTTTTAAATTTGAAGTATGAAACTTATAATAAAAAATACATAATAATAATATTAATAATTAAGCCCCTTAAAATCTAAACAGTTGAATGTATTTATGGAAGTATTAAATTTAGAGAAAGAAACGTATTTTTCATTTTGTTTTGCATTTGTATTTTTGAGATGAAAATTTTTAACAAAATCGTCTCTCATTACTATAAACATATACACATAGATCATAAATTAAAATGGTTATAAGGGTTAAAACTACTACTACTGGTACTATAAAGGTCTGCCATGTTTCTTAATACATATTTTTGTACAATAAAAATCTGTGATGATAAGGTGGAATTTCCCTAAAAGGCATACCTCAGTTTAGACCTGACCTGTGCATGATAAAAAATTAAATGTAAAAAGAACATTTATAAACAAGCTTTTATTATTATTTAGGTGTGCTAAAACAAAAAAATAAAAACAAAAAAATTCATTGTCTTAAAAGCTTAGTCAGGAATCAGGAGCCACTAATTCGATCGTAGGGTGTGCACTCGAAGATATAGTTTTTAAAAAATACATACATTATTCGCCATTCTGTCCGCGATTGCAAAAAAACTTAAAAAAAATTTTTCCGAAAATTTCACTGAAAATTGATTAATTTTATATTCCCACCGCATTTACAGGCTTATTTTTTAACATTTCTTAATGATTTTCAAACCAATGGAAAACTTCTTTTTTCTAGATTCAAGTGCTGCGAAATAATTCTCGAAATTGTTGTTAACAAATTCCACAGAAATTATTTGAACAAAGCGAGCCCGAAGAGTGCACGGTAATTTCAGTATCGAGACATTTTAATAACTATTATAGGTGCATACTTCCAGTACATGAAATTTGCAGAAGAGAATGAAGCAGATTTTAGTGAAAGAATTATCCACATTGCTTTATTGTCTTTTTTTTTAACTATTTAACGTCGGCCTATTTCCGCTACCAGGGCCTATCACCGACGCCAGGAGACGAGCTACCCACAACCTGGAAATTTTGCCGAACCTCTTCCCTTAAGAAGAGTAGGGATATTTTACTTGCCTAACATTTAATAGACAAGGGACCGCCTGCTCTACATCCCCCCCCCCCCCGAAGGATGGTATATCCACTACGTAATGCTCGTCTGAGATTACGTAACTTCCGCGTATACAATGATATACAAGCCGCTAGAAGGTGGGACGAGAACGCTGTATTTCCCGAGATGGGACCCCACTCAAGTACTAACCGCGCTCGACGTTGCTTCAACGGAATATCGACTGATATTCACATTGAAGTCGCCTCTACGCTCGCCCCTGCTTTATTGTTGAAAAGATGATTATTTTTGTACAGCACGCGTTGTGTTTCGCCGCGTCTTTTGATAGATACCTACCTATACAGTATACACGTATGTCTCACATTGCCTCGCTCTGTCTAGGCTTGTGGACTACCTGGTTATACACTAAGGTGTAGTGTAATAAACAAAAAATTTATGATTAGCGTATATAGTAACTGTGTCGTGTATTGTTTATAAATTCATGTAAAATATTCGACGATCACCGAGCAAAGAATGAAGCGATCTCAACCACACATAGAAAGTAAAATAATGTTTATATTAGTTTAATAGCCTGTATATTTCCATTATTATTGCAGAGTATTTCAATTGCGACTTGTGCATAATAAGTAATAAAGCTCGACTGCTAAAATATATTTCCAACAAAATATGCAAGGAGCTTAGTCGTCTTCCAAATAATGCAATGATAATTACTGCTAAAATGCCAGAAAACAGTAGCACTACTACTTCCACCTCACATGAAATTACAAAAATAACAGTGCAATTGCATTTTTCTGATCATAATGAAGCCGACACTAATATAGGTATTTGCGATTATCAAATCTGGAGTATAGTAGAATAATAATAGAAGCAACAGATACATATATTTTTGTCTCATCCATGTATTTTGTGTCTGGAATAGATAATATCCACGAATCACGGTTTCGTAGATTTGATGTATTTATATCGATTTATCATGCTATGCGAGAATTAACTACAGAAAAGACAATGAGTACTCAAACATGTGGGTAATTTATTTTTGTGCATTTATGGTTGTGATACAGTCAGTTTTCTACTTAAAAAAGGAAAAACTAATGCTGCAATAAAATGTTTAAGACATACAGAAGATAAAGAGCTAGAGGATTACTTGATTACCATCAAAATGACTTCAATGATTTCATCACTTTTCAAAATTCGTCCCGGTATTTTTAAAAAATTTTGTGTGATCGGTCATCATTTACATGGGATTTGAATACATTACGCACACATTTGTTTCATACCTGTAAGTCTGATAGGAATTTACCGCCTACCGAATATTCTTTTTATCAACATATTTTGAGAGCTGCGTATCAAATTATTCTGTGGAAAAGTGCAGCTGCGATATACACAGAAATTCCCAATCCAATTGATTTTGGTTGAAATTTGAAAAATAATGTACTTATCCCTAAATTAATAACTATGAATGTTCGTCCCAATGTAACTTCTTAAAATGTACTTTTAAAAGCTTTTTTCTACGATTGTGCTGAAAGTCAAATTTTCTAACTTCAAAATGACTGCAGAAAATATCACTTTGCCGCACGCCGTGCGGCAAAGAATTTTGCACACGCCTTGATTACATCTTCACACACCGGAATAAAATAGTGTGTTTACCTTAAAGAATTTTATATTACTTACTGGTAATAACAATTAAATTCTCTAAACGTACATTAATTACACATGAGTTGCAATTACAAAGTCAAATTTTCTAACTCCAGAATGACTGCGGAAATAAAATCTGACAGGCAGCAAATTTAAAATTTTGGAAAGACTTTAAAAAAGGGAAATAACTTCACAACCGTAGAAGAAATAGTATGTAAGACACGTGTGGCAAGCTTCATTGCAACACTCGTATGATAGGAACACTCGCTGTGTTCCTACTTTCATACATCGTTTTGCAATGAAGCCCTTGCCACACTTGTATTACAATTTACTACTATTTAACTTGCAATAAGGCCTATTCTGTAAAATAAAAGTTATAATTTAACAGGGCGTTAAATTTATGTTTTTAACCTTTTTTCATATTCTGCAACTTCAAATTTAACCCGACCGTTAAAAAATAAAATTTAGTGTCGGTCTTTAAAATAGTCGTGCATCTCCGTATAAGTAGGCGTAATCAACTCAACTGTAGTTGCAAATGCACTCAAATCTTCAAGAGTAGGTTTAAAATCATTTCAGCAGCCATCAATCTGCTGTAAATTGTCAATCAGTTATTGTCATCTTGTGGTCGTTTTTTTTGTTGTCTTTTGTGTTTTATGATGTAAAATGTCTCAATACGAGTCAGAAAAATCGCGGGGCCCGAGGATGACAAAAGTACAAAAAGAATATATGATCAATGACTTGTATAGAAAAAAAAACAAGTTTTTGTTAAATAAAGATAAACTAACACCGGTATTTATATATTTTTTTGTGAAAGATGTCCATTTCGTATAATATTAATATCTTTGTCTACTATGGTGACCATACGTCCGGAATTTCGCTGGAAAGTCCAGCATTCAGGTTATAGTGAAGTTAAGTTACAGCATTACGTTTTGCTTGGAAAACATTTTTTTTCGGATACTACCCCCCCCCCCCGCTCATCAAATATACCCACCACCCACCCACCCCCCGGTCATCAATTTCTTTCCCAGCAGAAGTGTCCAGCATTCACTTAACAAAAATCTGGTCACCCTAGTCTACTAGTGAAATATTTATTAGTATAGAAATAGGACATATGTATCTATTTGTCTTAACTTTGTAATTCATTTTCTGCACGGTCAACTATTGAAAGATGTAATAAACCATCAAACGCTATTTCTCATGTTAAAATTAAATTTTAAGGGATACCGTTCACCCACCGCTAAATATAATGTTTTAACTGGTGAATTTAATGGAGCAGGTTAAAGATTTAACCAAAAAAATGTGTTACAGAATACCAAACCACAATCAGCGCGGTTAAAATTTTAAAGTCCCGTTAAATTTTAACTATTGCCTTACAGAATTGACCTTAATGTATGTTTGTTTGTTTAGGTCAAATCTTGCAAGCTGAATTTCGACTAGTCCTAATGAAGCTAGAGCTTTGAAATTTGGTACACGTGTATAAGTCCGGTGACAATGCAACATAGTATAACCATTATCAGTCTAAATCCAATATGGTGGACGTCCCAAGATGGCGGATCGCCTTTCTCTTCACAACCCCCTTGATATGGGTATCAAATGAAATATTTTTAAGAAAAAGCTTTTATTTGAAAAAACTAAAAAGTAAAAATATTTTTTTTAAATTCATACACCTGAAAACCAAAAGCTTTGGGGGTGGTCAATTGAGCAAAGTAACTATGCAATAGCGCTATATGACCGTCCGCAAAGCTTTTGGTTTCCAGGTGTATGAATTTAAAAAAAAATATTTCTACTTTTTAGTACAGTTTTTTCAAATAAAAGGTTTTCTTAAAATTTTTTTTTTATGTAATTTTATGTAAATGTAAATTTAAAAAATGTACCAGAAACTGCACTTGTAGAAAAGCTGGGTTAGAATGCATAATAGAGTTTGTATTAGCTGTTAATTTAGTTTAAGTATAATGTATGTATATGTATTATTTTTGTATTTTTATTTCTCAAGCACAAGAAGTAAATTTAAGTTAATTTAGCTAGTTGTATACGTTTAAGTAATACGCATAATAAGAACGTTTTGTAAATGTTTTCCAATCATAGCATATTGTCAGCAAGTTACCTATCGGCCACAGCGCGCGGACGTTTCAGTCAAAACGATAGCGGAAATAACGGAGCGCTGTACAAAAATAGTCATATCTTTTACAACAGTAAAACAATGCAGATAATTATTTCACTAAAAACTGCTCCATTCTATTCCGCGGATTTCATATCATAGAAGTATGCATTTGTCTAGTTTTTAAAATGTCTCGATGCTGAAATTTACCGTGCACTCTTCGGACATATTTTGTCTAAACAATTTCTGTAGCATTTGTTAAAAACAATTTCGAAAATTACATCAGAATCTAGAAAGAATAAGCTTTCCATTAGTTTCAAAATTATTAAGAAATATGAAAAAATAACCCTGTAAATTAGGTGGGAATCCTGAAAACTGATTCCTGAGGAACTTCCGTATTATCTTCGCTATACTCCGAATTGACAGTCCCAAGACTTTCTTTGAACAAATACGTCAAGTTGAGGTTTTTGAGGAAAATGATATCCACTCTGATGCCAGGCCAAGGACATATAATTTGTCATGATCTATGCAATCAAACATACGCGTGCAAATGACCTAAACCCATTTTTACACGAGTATCATAAAAAGTTTTTTCCTCTACAAACTATCATACTATTAAACATTCTTACTGGTAAATCTTAGATCGTTTATATGAATAAATAATTAGTTCCATGCCGACGATACTGCAATATTTTATACAGCTGAAAACTGGATGTCACTAAAATCCATCTTCGAAGAAAACATAAAAATTATTAAAGACTGGTTTGATCAGAAATTGCTCACAATCAATTTTAATAAAACATATTACTTACCAATGCGCACTAACAATAATAACATTCCAAAACCTCAGTCTCAAATCAATTCGAAATAGCTCGTAAAAAGGAATTCAAGTATCTAGGCATCATTATTGATTCTCAGATGGGATAAACATGTGATTTATGTAATTAAAAAACTACAATCGCTCATATATAAATTAAAAACTTTGAAAACTATTTTGAATATAGACTCTTCAAAAATTATATATCACTCCTTTGTTGTGTCCCATATTAACTACAGAATATTATCATGGTGTTGGTAAAACAACTTAATAATTTAGTAATTGTCCAGAAGAGATTTTTTGAAATAATGTTTAATAAAGAAGTCACATATCCTTCTGACATACTTTTCAAAGAGTCCTGCCTTTTTGACGCACGTCAACTCTTTTTTTATCAGTTCATTCTCCACCAACAAAAAAAAAAGATGATTGAAAAAAAAAAATGACCACAAATATAACACGAGATATTAAGGATCATGCATTACTTACCACCTTTGTGAAGAAAACCGCAGGTCAGAAATCGTGCACCTATTTGAGCCCTAGACTCTATGACCACTTACCTGTAGAATTGAAAAACATAAACCATATAAATAAATTTAAAATATAACTCAAGCAATTTATATATAACACACCCAGAGACATGATTCATGATATGATTGACTTAAAAATATAAGAATCCTCACTTATTTAGTGGCTTATTGTTCGGAGTCTGCATTATACAGTTTCCTCTTATTTTTATGAATGTTATGAAACTTATTATGATAACTGTTTGACGCAAATTAAATATCTGTGCTACATTTCGTTTTATTGTATCTTTTAGTAATACGTACATTAAATTAGTGTTGATTATTGTTTAGAGAGTTTTATTAATTTTACCTACGATCACTACTGTAAATAGTAAAAAACACACTACCTGCCATTCATGTAAGTTGAACTTTACGTATTGTAAACAAAACGCACTGTAAACAAATCGCACGGTAAACAAAACGCACGGGACACCCAATTATAGGTGGCTTTTAGCGCTGACGCGGGGTTTAAAAAAACAAATTCACCTACGTAATTTTCAAACGCTGTCAAAACTGACATAATATTTGTTGAATGACATTGTTGACAAGTAAACTAAATCCAGATTTTACTAAATAAATAAACAAATATGATCGTAGGTAAAGTATAGTACATAATTCAAGTTGTAAAGCAATTACGCACTCATGGAAATACGCACTCGCCGCTACGCGGCATCGTGCGTAACTTTTCCATTCGTGCGTAATATGCTCCTTACAATTCTCATTACGTAATATACTATTATGTAATATCATACTATTAAATTATATTATGTTATTGTAATCATAGTTTACATTGTGTCATATAATTTCAAATATTTTTTTATATAGCCTTAAAATTTTTTTTTGCGGGCTCGCAGGCCTTGGCCTTTAGTGGAACAACTCTGTGTTTATTTACACAATTATTATTATTTCATTATAATTATTGTCAAAACTTTTTTGAAACTTATTTGCATAATTATGTAATATATATGTAACAAATTTTGTAAATAAACCACATTCATTCATTCATATGTCAAAGTAGGTACGCATTTATATTCAATCATCCGTATGTTTTACTTGTGGATAAATACAAAGATAACATTTCATCAAAAGGAAATAAACTGAACAAATTGAATCATTACAAAGAACCCGACTACGGTTAAAAGTTTTCTAAACAACAACGTATATTTTGCGCCAGTATAAATGATTGCAATTAAAAAAATGTTTTCAAAAAATGGCCGCCATCTTGGTTCCTAAGGGAAAATATTCAAAAATGGATCTCTTTGGTGTAAGGACCAACCGCACAGTGGGAAAAATGTGCCCTTTTTTGGACAAAAATCTGCCGACAGTAGATATATCAATCAATTTAAATTAAAAAAATGGAAAATACTCTTAAGACATTGTACTTTAGAGTAATGCCGCAACAAAGTGGCTTTGTGTTAACCTAACCTAAAAATCTACATATATAAAAGAATACCCTGATTGACTGACTCACTCACTGACTGATCTATCACCGCCCAGCTCAAACATCTGGGTGTAGAAACTTCAAATCCTATGGGGGTGAAAAGGGGGGTTGAAATTTTAAGCTTTTTCGGAAATGATGCATAAAATTTGGCAGAAATATTTTTTTATTGAAATCTATTAGATACGTGTAAGACGAAATTTCGATTTTCACTTTTTGATGGTGAAAAGGCGGTGGTAGATGATTTAAAACGCACCCGTATTTTTGAAATCACGTAAGTCAGAAACGTGATTATTCGAGCGATGGACTCTTCTGGGGAAATAAAAAGGCACGTATTCGATGGTTTTAAAAAGAGACCCCCGAAAGAGTAAACGGGGAAGGGGAGGTTTTTGAGCTTTTCGGAAACGGTTAGACTTAGAAGCGTGGAGTTTTTCAGAAATACTCTTCATTGGAATCTATTAGACACGAGTAAGACGAAATTTCGATTTTCACTTCTTGGAGGGGTGAAAACGGGGGTGGTAGGTTGTCTAAAGGGTACCCGTATCTCTGAAATGACGTAAGTCAGAAACGTGATATTCCAAAGACGGGCTCTTCTGAGAAAATAAAGAGACACATATTCGACGGTTTTCAAAAAGAGACCCCCCCGAATGACTGAACGGGGAGGGGAAGTTTTTAAGCTTTTCGGAAATGGTTAGACCTAGAAGCATGAAATTTGGCGAAAATACTCTTTATTGGATTATATTAAAAGCTTAAAAACCTCCCCCTCCACGTTCACCCTTTCGGGGGTATCTTTTTGAAAACCATCGAATACGTGTCTCCTCATTTCCTCAGAAGAGTCCATCGCTCAAATAATCACGTTTCTGACTTACACGATTTCAAATATACGGGTGCGCTTTAAACCATCTACCACCCCCGTTTTCACCCCTTTAAAAAGTGGAAATCGAAATTTCGTCTTATACGTATCTAATAGATTTCAATAAAAAATATTCCTGCCAAATTTCACGCATCTAGATCTAACCATGTCCGAAAAAGCTTAAAATTTTAACCCCCTTTTTTCACCCTCATAGGGTCAGTATTTCGAAAAATCTCTTCTTAGCGGTTGCCTACGTTATTCGAGTCACCTGTATGCAAAATTTGAAGTTTCTAGACCCAGCGGTTTGAACTGTGCATTGATAGATCAGTCAGTAAGTGAGTCAGTCAGGCAGGTTATTCTTCTATATATTTAGGTTAACACAAAGCCACTTTGTCGCAGCACTACAATGTTTTGAGGGTATTTTCCACTTTTGACTGATATATCTACTGTCGGCAGATTTTTGTTCAAATAGGGGCTCATTTTCCCCACTGTGAACCATGCCAAATGGCACCCTGTGGAGTTAAAGTGCAGTATTCGCCTTATTAATGCGGCGTACCGTACCCACTCTAAAGTGTTACAATCATTGTCTAAATGTTGATTGTGTTATATTTTTTGTTTTTCTGTTCTTGTTACTGGGATTCTCTGCCACATATATCTTCTAAAACCAATGTCCATGAAATCTAGAAAATAATACAGTATTTTACTGGAAAATAACCTCTACGCCTGTGACTTGTATGTTAGACGAACAGTTAAAGGGCGTTTTTTGACAAATGGCGAATAAGAAGAAGAATATGAAAATAATGTAATTTATTGACGTTTTGGAAACCAAATCTATTTTCTTTCGGAAAGCTTTATTATACAATCTTTTATGTGCGGTGTATATTAAATACACAGCTTTAATAATATTTCTGTTATATTCAATATCCCTAGATACTTATTACTTACACAGAACAGTTGTAATGACTGGTAGTTTTATAAGTTTGTTAAGTTTACCTTGACAACGATAAGAAACATTTTATAAAAGAGACTCTTATAAACAACCCCTGAAGCCTCTTCTGGAATTTTGTACAGTCACATTTTACTTCTATGAAGAAATGGTGAAAATGTCAAGTAATGTCAAGTTATAATGTACCTAGTTGGTAAAATGAAATAATAAGTCCATTAACATATATGTGTAATTACTTTGAAAAGCACCAACATTTAACAATCAAGAAAGTTACTCTAAAATAATTACTTAGGAAAACTTCATTATTGTGTAGTTTGTTTCGTATGAGCTTTGCTATCGATTTCTTGACATAACTTTACGAAAAGTTCCACATTTTACGACGGTAAGTAGGAATGCGCCATTAACTGCATTATGATATGAATAATTCGAGGCGTTAAGTAACTTGAGATAGCGCAGAGAGGCAAGAGGAATTTTTCCATATCATTTTAGTTAGAATCAATAGAACCTGAGCATTTAAAGAACCTTATTATAATATTAGACGGGGCAAATTTTTTAAAAAAATTTATCTAAATTAAGTCTTCGGTTCCTTGTTAATTTGAGGTCGCTGATTTCGAATCTGCCTTTAACTCAAGTGAATTTTTTCAAATAAGTACGAAAAATTGAATGTTGCCAATGTTCGCACTTTTTTTTCAAAAAATGCTCATAGCTCAAAAAAATATAATAGATACAGAGGACATACAAGACAGAAAAACAGAGCTTAAAAAATACATCAAAAATTGTATCAACCGAAAAAATTCCAATACTTAGGTATAGATGTGCTGTGAGGGGGTTCTCATTCTTCTAAGAGCTCCTTTGAGTAGGAATAAGTCTTTCTTCTAGTGTCTGTTGCAATCGAAACTTTAGCGTTTTGTGACAATACTAATTATTATTAGCGGTTGGCTGCAGTCTGGTTTTTTAATTCTTATATATTTAAGGAAACGTATAGAGGAGTTCGACAAAAATATTTATATCAGTAAACTTCTTATAAACTAGATACACATACATTTTAGATTTGCTACCTTTATTAATTTTCAAGATCAACAATTTTATTCTACTTTTCGCTTTCTATATTGTTTCCTTTTATTACTTCGAGCGTAAACGCTTTCTAAGAATTTATTGGCCTTTGGTGTCCTGCTCACAAAAAACTTACTATAGGGGAGAGCTATACATTACGATATTATAGAGGTCTAATGCTTCTGCAAAAATAAATCTCTTGTGGCTATTTTATTTACGCCTCCCACTAATGGTTTGCTAATGAAATGGTAGTTTTGCTAGTGATAAGCAAGTAAATAACGAAATATAAAAATTGAAATACAGAATTTTTAAATATTTAGTAATAGTCTAATGCCTTTACGTCTTTATTTCGGAAATTCTCTGAACTTGCTGAAAATTTGAGAGGATATTCCCAAAAATAGTAGAAATAATAATCTGAAAAGTTTACCGAGTTAACCCGTGCGCATTTTTTTTTATTTAACACATTAGGTGTACAAATATGAATTCTTGTAAATAATTTTGGTCAATCCAACTAAAATAACTACAAGCATCTGGTACTTCCGGTTATACCGGATTTCGATACCAATTTGCTTATTTTAAATGGAACACCCTATATATTTTAGGGTTTTAGAAAAGAGCATAAAACTCTGAGTCAATAACTTATAAGATTTCCTATGCCTAAACCCAGCCGTTTCAGAGATATTTGACATTATAATAAAAACTTGACAGGTGTAATACAATAACCTTTATAACTTTCTTCGTCTAAAAGATACTCATTTGCTTTTTGGCATGTCGAAAGAACACAAGGAGAGCTACAGTCTGCAGTTGAACTACATTCAATAATAGTATACCAAGTGATCCATTTCTGACGTTACATTTTGTAAACTTCAAACCGCGAAAACTTGTTTACACCCTATATTTTTTACACCAAGTTATGTAAAACTAAATTCCTTTTTTTCTATCAGCATTGTGGGGGTTTAAGTTACATCTTTTTGAAATATTTGCGATTTTCTTAGAAATTCAAGAAATGTTAGTAAAAATTTTATCAAATTAGCCATGATTAGAAACATCATTCTCTTATGTCAAAAAATGCCACCGCTTTTAAATTACACCCACGAAGACTTTTTGAATTTGTTTTTATTTATGGAGAATGTGATAATATAATATCAAGAACTTGTATTACATTTGCTACTCGACATCCACAAAAACGGAAGCCGGCACCAAACTCTGTAAAACGCATACTAGATAATTTCGCGGTTTGAAGTTTACAAAATGTAACGTCAAAAATGGAACACTTTGTATACTATTACTGAATGTAATTCAACTGCAGAGTGCAGCTCTTCTAGTGTTCTTTCGACGTGCCAAAAAACATGAGTATCTTTTACATGAAGAAAGTTATAAAGGTTATTGTAAACCATTACATCTGTCAAATTTTTATTAAAATGTCAAATATCTCTGAAACGGCTGAGTTTAGGCATAGGCTATCTACATGTTGTCGACTCAGAATTTTATGTTCTTTTCGAAAACCCTAAAATGTATAGGGTTTTCCATTTAAAATAAGCAAGTTGGTATCGACTTCCGGTATAACCGGAAGTGCCAGATGCTTGTAATTATTTTAGTTGCATTGGCCATACTGCCATTAGTAGCTCCCCAAATTTTCAAAATTTTCTGGTGCGTACTTTTCTCCATATCGATCTATGCTGTTCATGGTGAGACACTCTGTATATATACTTTTTTTTTTCACTTGAGGAAAGTTATCGGAGCTAGAAATGTTGCAATTAACGCTCGAAACAGAACTCAGTTCCATGGCACTTGATCGCGGTATGACAGTGCGAGCGCGCGCTCGCTACACAAAAAGTGATATAACTTTTGACAGGACCAAATGACAAAAATCCAAAAACATTTTAAAGTAAATATTACCTTCTGTATATACTTATTTTCCAAAAAGCATTTTTAAGTAATTAACTATTAATGGATTTGCTCAAGCTAAGTTGCCAAATTGTAATATAATTCGTGTTTATTATCAAAGACTAAATCCATCCCTCTAAAGCGCTCGGGATTTAATCAGATTATTTCACTCATTAACGCTATAGCCAATGAGAGCCCGTTTTTTCACAACATTGCACCAATCAAACGTCATTATTAGTGGTAATTCAAGCTAGATCGGCTTTTGATAGTACCAACATGCAAAATTTATAGCTCTTATTTTTTATGTCGCTGCAGCGGCAAATACTGCAATAATTTTTTGATGTTTTGTTTCCTGAAATATTTTCGGCAAATAGGGCAACTCACGCTTTTAAATTTTATCTATAAATATCTTCTCTAGCTTATTACTAATTGATAACTTACCTTGTAAATTGTAATATTGTATTATGTACTAGCAAGCATAAACACACCACATATATAGTAAACAATCGTCAGTTCCAAAGAGAAGCCTGTCTGAAATATATAGGCTATAACCCTTGCCTATCTGTAACTATTTCAATTTGCCTACTTTTCAATCAGGTAACAATAATATACAAAGATTGTACTTAATATACCTAGCTCATGATACAGGAACAAGTCAAGCACAGCTTTCAATAGCTCAATAACGTAGTTACAAAGTTAAGCAAATCATTTATTATAAATGTCAAGTAAACATATTAGCTCTGGAAACAAACTGAAAATGTACCTAGGTACCTGCTTACATACGGTAATCTATCGAAAAGTAACTAGCTGATTCAAAGCTGTGCAATATTTTAATTTGTTGTATTTAAAATTCACTCTGCCTAACGAAGCAAACCTCAACATAATTTGTAAACTTCGTAAGTCAAAAATAAGGATTAAATACGTAAATATGGATCAATGAACAATTATTATGGAATATAACTCTAGTAGCGGTAGCGCTAGATGGCGCTCTCTATGTCAATCTTGGAACCATGAGTGTATAGTAATAAATAGGCGGGACATCGGGAATAAAGTAGTGCTCGCAGATTAAAGTTGTAGTGCTCTCTCTATCGTTCCTCGTCATATTGCACCTCAGAAACGCCTGAAAGGTGTTAAGCCAGTCTATATATTATAATATCTAAGGTTTCAACTCGTTTCATTTACTAGTTGCCATAGAAACGTCACTAGATTATTTTAAAATATAAGGAATCTCCATTGTTTCTACTGCGTTTGTTTCAGATTTGCTGTTTTGACAATATGAGTCGATTTGGGAATATTTCTGTACATCAAATTAATGAGGAGATTGAAAATAAAGGTCAGTAAACTCTAAAAAGTGACAAGAAAACGTCTGAAGGCAATTAATGAGAAAACATAATATTGAATATGTACTTAATGAATTATTTATTCGTGAAATATTCTCCTCAAATACCACTCGTGCTTTAAATTTTATCTAAAAATTTTTTTCTCAAGCTGAGTTGCCCCTAGTTAATAAAACTCGCACAAAAATTCCCGATAAAATTTTAAGCACTACAGTCTGTATTTAAACTGGAGGACTAAATACAGAAGTCCCATTCACACATAGAAGTAATCAGAAAATACACTAGAACCTTTTTGGCGTTTTGAGCAACCAACAATACCCACTACAGTATATTCGTGTGCATTTTCTTACATTATATAATACAATGACCTCCATTTGGCCTCTATGTAGTTTATAACTGGGTTTACTTCGTTCGGGTAGCAGGTTGAATAGTAGTTGACATATGTCAAAATTTACGACTATTGTCTTGTGTAAAACTGGCGAAGGCGGATCCAATCACAGATGTATGATTTAGAGCGGTAAATTTGAAACGGTCCTACTGGTTTAAAAACAGCCTATAGTTATATTACATACGAAAATTGCACTGGGCTTGACAGCTAAAACGTAAGTTGAATATGTTTTGTTCTGGAAATAATCTAATAAATAAATTTCGTACGTTAGAAATAATTTGAAAATTTAGCATTCAAGCTTGTTGCCCTTACGAAGCCGCATTCGTTCATTTTGATGTGATTTGACTGGAAAAGTACCCTCGACTGCGTCCCGGGCACTTTTTGTCAAATCACATCAAAATGAACTCAAGCAGTTTCTGTGCAATACGTTTTCAAGAGCTGAATTTTCGATAATTTTTAATGGACTTAATATATTATTACAGAACATTTTTAATTATTATCATTCATATTAATTGAGAGATGAAGGAAAGTCTCGCGTCTGCTCTCATTAATACTTGTCAAAATAGATTACATTCTGTAGCATGGAGAATAGGAAAATTAGTATGTATGTTTACTAGTAAGTATTTAATGACACAAGTAACATAATAATTTTTTAATTAGGTAGTACTAAAGAAACTAAAATAGACATACTATAAGAAATTAGCAATACTATAACTGTAAATTATACAATTGTTAAAAAACGGGCTTCTCACATTTGTGTAAATAATAATGAGTGAGATATATTCTTGTTTTCTGCAATTATCAAGCTGACATTAATCGAACACTAGCCAGAGCACCAATGAATTTATAGAACCGCATTGTCGAGTGTAGTTTTCACGTGCGGGACATAAATTCCTATCACCGGCTCATTCGCCCAAACTTCAAATACGTGAAATATACCCTTGATATTAGATCGAAGTGAAATAGACTAAACCATTGGTGCGGATTCGCAATTAATATTTATTTAATTGAAAGTTCTATAACTAGATACAATGAAAGCATCTGTTTCATTTGTTTTCGATGATAATGATTTAAATTTATAATAAAGTACTAAAATGTATTATTATAGACCAGCAGCCCACCGACCACTAATAATAATTTTGAATAATCCGTTTACGTCAAAAATACCTATAATGTTGTTAATTTGAGATCGCAGAGCACATAAATACCCTTGCTAACCTTTTTTTGGTCATTGATGTGGGACAGACCTCTAAGACAGATGCTCTTGATTTACTCCCAAGCGTCGTGAATCTCGATTTCCATTCATTTTGCATGGTACAAGGAGGCACTATACCCGCGACATTTTGTAAAAAAGGCACGTAAAAAAATCATAAGTTTACTCTTGAAAATTTAATGACGTTATTTTAATTACAAAAGTCAAGAATTGACTGCCGAAGTTTATGAATGACATTCTGAGTAGAAAAATACATGCGCTGTCTTTGAAAAGTGGTATGTACAAGGGGCCGATAGAAGGATTGAAAATGCAAGCGCCTGATTCCAACTATAATTAATAATCTTTCTGGTAACTTGAATTATTCTCCCATGCATACACATATATACATAAACAATTTAGAGTGTCCCTTTTTTATACTTGTTGATGTTGATTTTTTCTGTCTCACTCCTCAGAAAGTTTACATTTCGTATAAGAATCACACACTCAAAATTTCAGACTTCTAGATATATTCCTTCCCGTGCCGACGGAACCTAGAAGTTTGTGAAAAGCAATTTTTTTAAATAGAAGCAGTAAGGTGGAATTTTTCGTTACTTCAATTACATATATGTGATATAAAAAGAAGAAAATAACAATTTCAATCAATATGGTTGATATTTACCCTTACGACCAAAAGCATAAAGTTAAGCAAAATAGTGAATTTTTGAAGTAAAAACAGATATCGTCACATTTCAGTCACTTTCCATTCAATTGCTAAAGCTGATTCATTTTGTTATGCGTTTTCTAGTAATACACTTGGTATACCATCCCCTTAGAAACCACGTGAGTTGTGAATACAACTATGCCTTATAAAAACGTTTGCACATAGTTATCTGTATCATCAGTCGGTTGCGTCTATCTGATGATCACATCAGTTTTGTCACCACCAAAAATTGTCACCACATGACAATAAGAATGAAAAGAATGAAAATACCCATGACAGTCAAACGCGCATTTCTCTAAATACTTTCCAAAGGAAAAATTTGCTGACATGGCGGAAAAAACTGGAAAAAACATCAATACGAATGAGTGTGAAATTAAAAAATTTGTAGCCTTGCATATTATAACGGGCATACTTCGTTTTCCTAGAATGAAATTGTATTAGGCACTTGCAACAAGAATAAAATTTCTGGATGAAATGGCATAGCGCGTAATAGATTTGAATCCCTCAGAAAAACCTACATATTGTGGATCTTAACAAAGAACGTAACGATGATAGTGATAAGCTTTAGAAAGTACGTGCCAGCGGCGGCTGGTGAAATTTCAATATTTTTTTTCTCGTCTATGGCGCATGGGACCCATACGAATTTTGGGTAATAACATATAGAGAAGCACTTCTCTAATGACCCCTAAAAAATTTTGAAAAAGCAGTTTGCGAAAAATTTTTTGAAAATTTTTCGCAAATTCCTGTTTATTTTTATTTTTTTTTGTCATATGCATTTGACTCTTCATAAAAATACAACAACAGATTTTGGAGTTTATGAAAATATTTTCATTACTAACTGAGAATTGAAATATTGTGATTTGTTAAATTGTAAATTACAAAATTTCAGTTCATTGTATTTCAGTAAGAAATGAAAATATTTTCATAAACTCCAAAATCTGTTGTATTTTTATGAAAAGTCAAATGCATATGACAAAAAAAAAATAAAAATAAACAGGAGCTCCTAGACCCAGGGGAGGCTAACGAATTTTCAAAAATTTTTTCGCAAACTGCTTTTTCAAAATTTTTTAGGGAAGTGCTTCTCTAGATGTTATTTCCCAAATTTCGTATTGGTCCCATGCGCCATAGACGAGAAAAAAAATATTGAAATTTCACCAGCCGCCACTGGTACGTGCAATAATAAAATTATTCGAAAATCGTTAAGAAGAATTGGTAATTGAAGAAAATCTTCGTATTGATGAATCAATACCGCGTACGGGGCAACTATCAGTTAAATAGTATATAAGGGAAAGCCAAACCCGTGGGGGTAAAAATTTGTATGCTTTGTGGTGATAGAAATTCACCAGTATAATAATATGTCAAAAACCACAGTCCATTTCAGTGGACTATAAGATTCGATAATCTTGGCCATTGGCCAATACATACAAATGGCCATGAGCAGCTCTGTAAACTCGAGACTTGTTCACGAATGTGTGAGAAGTGCAACGTGCATCTTAGGGTGGCCCATCTCTATAGGGGGTGAATTCTTTTTGCGTATTTTTTAAGTCTCACCCCACGAAAATATACTATTATACTAGGAATAATTTATGTCAAAGTTTCAGATAATTCGGTGAAAGATAACCCGTGCCGCATTCAGGTAGAAATTTGTAGATAAGATTTTATTACGGTAACCCGTGCCGCATTCAGGTAGAAATTTGTAGATAAGATTTTATTACGGTAATACACTTAAATTTACTTAAAATACAAATATCTACCTCTTTTCTCATAATGTTTTATTGGTGTAATTATTTCCTAGAAATTATTCGTTTTGGAAGTTTGGAAATATAATGCACCTACGGTAGGTTTTTATGTCAGTTTGCAATTGTGTTTTACATTATAAGTTCTAGCATACGTTCCTTTTTGAAAAAACATTTAACGATGGCTGATGTTAGATCCTTACGAAAGGATACTTTCATTTACTTAGTTAGACACTATTCGTCACAAATCATTGGCAATAAATTGCCGTCTAATAGACAAGTATTACAAGTGCTCTTTTATAACATTCGTGAAGTGAAGCTAAGTGTACATGAAAGTGCTAAATTAACAATAAAAGAGGTGTCAGTTTTTTGGGATAAAGCTCGCATTCCGACACGTCAGGATTTTCATTGTGTTAAACAACTAGATAAACTTTATGCAGAGTGGAGGAACTTACAAAAATCGGCTAAAAGGGCCAGTGCGGGAGTAAAGAAAAAAATTTCGTTGAAAAATTGGACGATCTTTTTGACATTTCTCATGCAAATGCATTGGAGTTGATGAAAATAGATGAAGATAAGCAGTTTTTAATTAACCAAAGAAAAAAGGGACGTCCTGGATTTATGCATGGTATTGATTACCAACTTGCTTCTCAAGAAAAATCAGCTGAGGAGAAATTACAGAAATTATCCGAACGAATGCAACGAAGTCAACAAGAAAAAGCTAGATTAGAGGAAACAGTCACCTGTCCATCATCAAGTAGTAATTCAGCCGACTCCAACGAAAATGAAGATGAAATAATCGAAGCCCAAGAAGAGTTGTTACAAGACCAGCCTGGCCCGTCACAGCCAAAAAAGAGGAGATTGTATGGAACATGTAACATCATCACACCAAAAATAGCCGCTGCATTTGATGCTTGCAAAATAAACGACAGGTATGGAGTCCATATTTTGACGGCAGTAGCAGAAGCACTAGGACATGACACCACATCTTTGTCCATCAGCAGAACCACACTTCAGCGCTCTAGACAACGCATCCGCGAAGAAAAAGCTGAAATATTAAAAACTGCCTTCGGTAATTCTGAATTGCCGGCCCCAGTCATCCATTGGGATGGAAAACTTTTACCTTCTCTCACTGGAATGGGAAATATCGATAAACTTGCTATCTTAGTTACTAGTGGAGATATTGAATAACTACTTGGAGTACCAGCTTTGCCCAATTCAACTGGAAGAGAACAGACTGAAGCAGTTTATGATGTGCTTTGTGAATGGAATTTGGACGAAAAGGTAATAGCTTTGTGTTGTGATACAACAGCATCAAATATGGGTTATATAAATGGGGCAGCCACACTATTGCAACAAAAATTAGAACGAGATATTCTATATTTTCCTTGTAAACATCATATTTTTGAAGTGGTTTTGAGAAGTGTGTTTGACACAAAAATGCCTTCCTCATCTGGTCCAAATGTGCCACTATTTAAACATTTTAGGGAATTTTGGCCTAAAATAGTTCAAAATAAACTAAAAACTGGATTTCAGGTATCAAAAATTAAACACATTTTACAACCAGTTAAAGCCGAAATTGTAAAGTTTCTAAATGCAGCTTTAACTTTGCAACAGCCTCGTGATGATTATAAAGAATTTTTAATGCTTTCTAAACTTTTTGTTGAAGAAGAGCCCACTCACACGACATTCTATCAACCAGGGGCATTTCATAATGCAGGTTGAATGGCCAAAGCCATTTACTGTCTAAAAATATTTTTTTTCCAAGATCAGTTCCAACTAACTAAAAAAAAAATAGGTATTGAAGATATATGTCTCTTTATTGTAAAGGCTTATGTAAAGGCCTGGTTTACAGCGTCATTTGCTAGTAAAGCACCCCTTCATGACAGACTTTTGTAAAGAACTCATTAATTATCAAAATATTGACAAAGAAATATCTCAAGCCGCAAATAGGAAAATAGTGAACCATTTGTGGTACCTTAATTCAGTAAATGTTGGCTTATCTTTCTTTGATGACGATATTTCAGTTACCACTAAAAGAGAAATGGTTAAAGCTTTGAATAGGAAAGCACCAAATCAAGAGGGTATTAAACAATTTTTTCAAAAATTAGGTTTGTCTATGGAATTTTTGGGAAATGATCCAACAACATGGAGGGAAAATGAAAGTTATACCCGATGTTTCAATATTATAAACAAAATTAAAGTTGTAAATGATGCCGCTGAGAGGGGAATCAAACTTATTACTGACTATAATGACATTTTAACAAAAAATGAAGACCAAAAACAGTTTTTACTCCAAGTTGTAAATGATTATAAATCACAGTTTCCAAATGTAAAAAAAGAAACCCTGTCGCATGCTTTGGCCTAGTGCAAAAAGTATTGTTTTCATTACTATATGTCTTGCAGATTTAGGATAATATTTGGTACTATGTATGAAAAAACGTTTCATAATAAAATACACAAAGATAAAACGAGAGTTTTATTTCAAAAACTTCTAGTCTAGTTTTCTTAGACTACGAATTTACAGTAGTATGACACATGTCATAGTCACAACAGATAATGTCTTTGATATTTGTATGACTTGATTAGTCATTCTTTGCTGATTAAAAAAAAAAAAACAATGCATCAACCAAAGAATGTAAATAATTCCATTTACTTTTATTATTGCATAATAATGCATTCTGCGGCACCCCTTGCCTTCAATTTGCCTCAATAATATTTTGAGGGGACTGTTTTTTCTTCAAATGGAACCATTTGCAGGGGTAAGAAATAAAAAATTTCGATTTCGAAAAAGATGGGCCACCCTAGCTGCATCTATGTTTATCTAAATTTAAAAATTGTTTTCCAAAATTTCATTTCCTTGTACAATAAAATGAAAATAAAATTTTCATATTTTTTTTCTTCTTGGCCTGATGGAGGCATTTGCCTCTATTCATAAATCTGTGGAGGAAGCTAGTCTAAATTTGGTTGCAGAGTTATTGACGGAGCATTAATTAATAATCTGTGCCAAAAAATGTTTCTTGCTTAGCAAAAAATCGGGGCTGATGGGGTTAATACAATCATTAAGTAATTTTTTTACTGAATTTGGTATCTAATTGTTCTCACTTTTAAACGAGAACAATTGACATATTGTATTTAAATTACGGTCCGAAAACATAAGGAACGCAAAATTCTTATACGAATGGACGAGAAATAATAATGTCACTTAAAGTTGTCAATGACACTGACGAAAGGTCGATAAAATTATTGGAGGATTTCCATGGTCTAACAAAGAATGAAAAGCAAATACAATATGTATTGCAATGTGTGCAAGAGCACAGCAAAATATATCCAAATTGTAATAAAGATACATTAAAGCAAATATTTTAATCATTTTGAACAATAAATACTACATAAAAAAATATTTTTTACTCACTTTTAAACCTGTGATGATAAGAGTAGGTATGGATCAACAGGGTTGATATTGGTTTTACTTTATTTTAATACTTAATACCAAATAAAAGTCATTTGGGGTTATAAAAAATAATTCAAGGGTATATTTGAAAAAATTCCAGTTCCAGTAGTAGTAGGCTAAGCATTTGTTAATAGATAGTGGTAGGGATAGAGTAGACACATGTAAAAGTAAGTATTGATAGGGGATTCTAATTGTAACCATCGATATGTACGCATCAAAATAAAATATATAAAGCAAGCTTATACTTAGTGTGTCAATCTTATTATTACATGGCGATCCTGCCAAAGGCAAATAATGGTATGGTTTAATGGAAAAACTGTTTAAATCAAATTTTAAAATATGGGAGGATCAGAATCAAAAGAAGAAGTAATTATTGCGCAGACGGCAAGTGGCAATGCTAAAGTAGACAAGATTTCCAGAACTGAATGGCTGCTGTTTTGTGTTATTGGAATTTTATTAATAATAGTCGCATATAGCATATGGAAATACTGCAAGAAAAATCTGAGAAAAACTAGCAGGCAGGAAATTCATAGGAACGACCTGAGAAATTCCCGAGAAAATTGCACAGATGAACAGGTATAATGCTACAAATAATAATAAATTTCAGCTGTAAGAAATATTTAATTAGGAGTCCATATAAAAATATTAATGGTTAAATGGTGAATGGAATGGGAAAAGAAATAAAGCAACCAAGGAAAAATACCTAAAAGACATTTAAAAAAAGAAGCAAACGTTTTTAAAATTGAGTGACGAAACAAAACAATTAAAAGTGGGACATTTAATTATTGTTATAATATTAAGAAATCATGAGTAAGACATTTCACAATAAGGTAATGTACTAGATATATTCAATTGTTAATGCATATTTTATATTTTTACGTAGCCTATTTTATAGTAGTACTGCTGATAAAGTAATAATTAGTTAGAAATTATACAAATTTGTAAATGGGAAAAAATAAATTAGAGGTAATTTTTAACTCATTAAAAGATGTAAAAACATATTTAATTAAGATAGGTCCAGATAGGCGAAAGGGCGAAAAATTAGACAAAAAACAAAACGAAGCAAAAATTATTTACAGCCAACTAGACAATATTATAGAGGAAATAAATAATCAAATTAAAAATTCAGAAATAGGTGAAGCTGAAATAATTATAATTAAACAAATTATTAAAGATATAAAACAGGTCTATTCAGACATTACAGCTTTTGGAAACAAGAAGAACTCTGATACAAAAATGAGTTCATTTGATTTGAAAGTAGCTGTAAATCTTTTACCCGTTATGAACGGAAACGAAGATGTAACAAATCAACTAATAGACGCGATCGAATTGTATGATTCAATGCTTGATCATGGTAGTAAACCTCAACTGATTAAATTTGTTTTAAAAACACGGTTGTCAACAGGTGCTAAATTACGGTTGTCATCAAATTACACCACAGTTGATCAGTTAATCGCGGACATGAAAAAACATTTACTGACACAAAAATCGGATACCGCACTACAAGCAAAATTAATACGCGCAAAGCAAGGTAATAAATCAATAGAAGAGTTTGGTAAAGATTTAGAGGAGTTATTTGTTGACCTTACAATTTCTCAAGCAAACGGCGATAACGCCGCCTATGCTATCTTGCGTCCTATTAACGAGAAAAACGCTATTAAACGATTTGCCGACGGTCTAAATAATCAAAAACTTAGTACTATAATATCATCGCGAAACTACCCAGCGCTGAAAGATGCTATTAGAGCAGCGCAGGATGAAGAAATTCCTCGTAGCGACAATTCACAAATTATGTCTATATATAGGCGCGGAAGAGGTACTAATAGAGGTAATAGAGGTAATTTTTATCAAAATAATTCCAATAGGATGAATTATAACGCAAATAGATATTCTTACATACAAACAAATCGAGGTAGGCAAAATTCAACATCAACTAATCAGCGTTTTTATAATAATAGAAATATGAGAGGGCAAGGACGTACTAGAGCAAGGTCGAATGTTATTAATTTCGCTGAGACAAACGTTAGCCAAGGTCAGGAACAAAACAATGTATCGAATAGTGTAAATTCAAACCAAAACGAACTAAATTATTTTTTTCGAGAGAATGGTGAGTAATCAAATTTATATGTGTGAAAATGTATGTATGAGTTGGGTTAAATTTGGCGTGAATGATAAAAAATTAGATTTCCTTGTAGACACAGGGGCTTCCCTTTGTGCAATAAAATCCGAATGTTTGAAATGGGATACCCCCATACAAAAAGACAGACTAGAAATAAAAGGAATTGGTGGAAGTCTAGTGTCAGAAGGATATGTGTATTTAAAATTAAATGTAGGAAATATAATATTTAAACAAAAATTTTATGTATTTGAATCCTTATCTTGCAAATGTGATGGAATCATAGGCGAAAATTTTCTTAGAAAATACAACGGAGTAATTAATTTCGAGCAAAATAATTTATGTTTAGTGAATAATAATAAACAGATAACATTAGAATTCAATTCCGATACCGATAACATTCTGTCAATACCACCAAGATGTGAAATTATTCGGTATTTACCTTCAAGTATGACAGAGGAATGTGTGGTTGTACCAAGAGAATTATGCGAGGGTGTGTTTATGGCTGGTGTTGTGGCACAGCCGAAAGATGGAAAAATCCCTGTTAAGATTCTTAACACTCGAGAAAATCAAGTGTGTTTAAAGAATTGTGTTCCAAAAACAGAAAAGTTGAGTGAGTATGACTCTTGTAAATTTGTTGGTGATGATATATCAGCGGAGCGTGTGATGAAGTTATTTAGTCTATTAAATCTGAAACAATTGAATAAAGAAGAGCAAATCTCAATGGAAAATATTTGTGCAAAATATGCAGATATTTTTCATTTACCAGGAGACAAGTTATCAGTTACAAATTTATACAAACAATCTATTCAATTAAAGGACAACGCCACATCTGTTTACGCGAAACCATATCGACTTCCACATTCACAAAAAGACGAAATCAGTAAGCAAATTTCTAAAATGTGTAGAGACGGTATAATTGAGGAAGCGCAGAGTGAATGGTCGTCCCCATTACTCCTTGTTCCAAAAAAGATGGACAATAGTGGTGAGAAAAAATGGAGAGTAGTAATAGATTATAGGTTGCTCAATCAAAAAATTCACGACGATAAATTTCCCTTACCCAATATAACCGAAATTCTTGATTCTTTATCAGGTGCAATATATTTTTCACATTTAGATCTTAGCCAAGGATATTATCAGGTTGAATTAGATGAACAAAGTAGGAAATGCACAGCGTTTACAACAAATCGCGGACAGTGGCAGATGACTCGTTTACCAATGGGTTTAAAAACAAGTCCTAATGCTTTTTCTCGTATAATGACTGTTGCTATGTCAGGCTTAAATTACGAGAAATGTTTCGTATATTTAGACGATTTGATCGTATTTGGTAAAAATCTACAAGAACATAATAAAAATTTAATTAGTGTATGTAATAGACTTAGAAAAGTGAATCTAAAGCTGAACCCTTCAAAATGCGATTTTCTAAAAAAAGAGATACTATATTTAGGACATCTAATTACCTCGGACGGCATTCAGCCAGATCCTGAAAAAACTAGAGTGTTGAAAGAGTATCCGGTACCACAAAATGCCGATGAAGTAAAACGATTCGTAGCTTTCGCGAATTATTACAGAAAATTTATCCCAAATTTTGCTGCTAAAGCTGCATGTTTAAATAAGTTGTGTAGGAAAAACACGAAATTTGAGTGGACAAATGAATGTCAAAATGCTTTTAATAATTTAAAAAATGCTCTTATTGAACCGCCAGTACTAGAGTACCCGGATTTTTCAGATGATAACGAATTTATAGTGCAGACTGATGCCTCAAAATTGGCAGTCGGCGCAACATTGCTTAATAAGAATAATAAACCTATTGCCTATGCTAGTCGAAGTTTAAATAAAGCCGAATTAAACTACCCGATTATCCAAAAAGAATTATTAGCGATTTATTGGGCAGTGGTTAAGCAATTTAGGCCATTTTTATATGGAAAACATTTTAAAATATTGACCGATCATAGACCTTTAGTATACCTATTTAATCTCACCGACCCTTCAAGTCGTCTAACAAAATTTCGTCTAGGATTAGAGGAATACGATTTTCATGTAGAATATGTAAAAGGGAGTGATAATGTGGTAGCAGATGCTTTATCTAGAGTGATTGTGACGTCTAAAGAATTAAAAGATATGAATGAGAAATTGATTGCAGTTATGACGCGAGCACAAACAAAATCAGTAACACAGAAAGGTAACAACATACATGAAAACAACTCACAAATTGAGAATCCTACAAATATTTGGCCTGATCAACCAGATATTGTGGAAATTCTTAAGCAACCAAAAGATAGTACAGAACTGGTAATAATGTCAAAAAAAGACATCGAGGAAGTGAATAAAGTTGACCACGTTTCTACTAAAACAGGAAGTTTTTATTTTATTCCATCTCGCTCAGTACTTTTCCTAAATCCAAATACTCGATCAGCATTGACGCCAGACGCATTGTTGAGAGATTTGGCCTCGATAAGTAAGGAGATGAAGATTAATGAATTAATTTTCCTAAAAAAGGAGAATAATGCGCAATTTATAAAAAGATTAGCTAATCAAATAGGAAAATGCTCCAATTGGACCGGTCCCCGTATATGTATTGTAAAAGGAGCTAAACGAATAACAGATGAGCAAACGAAAAAAGTAATTTTAAATGATTTTCATTTACTTCCTACTAGTGGACACGCAGGTATAAATCGAATGACAAATAATATCAAAAAATATTATTTCTGGCCAGGTATGATGAGAGATGTTACTAATTTTGTTAGAAAATGTGATAGTTGTCAAAGACAAAAACATTGCAAATATGTAAAAGAACCAATGGTCATAACGACTACGGCAACCTCCTCATTTCAGAAAGTTTATTTAGATATAGTAGGTCCTATAGAAAAAGACGCAGACGATTTTTGCTACATATTAACACTTCAGTGTGAACTTACGAAATTTGTGGAAGCGTACCCTCTTAAGTCAAAAGATGCAATAACGGTTGCAAGAAGTTTTGTCGACAATTTTATATTACGGTATGGAATTCCAAAAGAAATTGCCACCGATCGAGGTTCAGAGTTTATATCATCAACAATGAACGAAGTGTGTAAACTATTACAAATCAATCATACACAGGCAACCGCCTATCATCATGAAAGTATTGGATCATTAGAAAATACACATAAAATTTTAGGTGCATATTTAAGAGCACAAACGAAAAATCAGAGTTTTTCATGGAGTACATGGCTGCCATATTGGTGTTTTACATACAATTCAACTGTCCATACAGAAACCAAATATAGTCCTTTTGAATTAGTATTTGGAAAACAATGTAATATTCCTAGTAATTTAGAAAATGGAGTTGAACCACTATACAATTTCGATAGCTACCCGTTAGAATTAAAATTTAGATTGCAAAAAGCACACCAAGAGGCTCGTAATAATTTAATTTCTAGTAAGTTAAAGAGAAAAAATATATATGATAAATATACTAACCCAGTAAAGTATAAAAAAGACGATTTAATTTTAGTTAAAAGTGAAATAGGTAATAAGTTAGATCCATTGTACAATGGACCCTATGTAGTTATAGAGGATTTAAGCCCAAATGTTAGAATAACTAAAAATGGGAAAGAGATAATTGTGCATAAAAATAGAACTAAACCATATTTTTCTTAGAGATGTAGTAGCAGAGTAGAGTAGTATATTACATTTATTATAATGTAAAGAAAATTAAAAAGAATTTACATTTTATAAAAGTAAATCCTTTTCAGTTTTCCAGGGAGATGTAGTAGTAGGCTAAGCATTTGTTAATAGATAGTGGTAGGGATAGAGTAGACACATGTAAAAGTAAATATTGATAGGGGATTCTAATTGTAACCATCGATATGTACGCATCAAAATAAAATATATAAAGCAAGCTTATACTTAGTGTGTCAATCTTATTATTACAGGTTCTTCACAGCCCCGTCGGCACGGGAAGAGGTTCATCCAGGAGGCTGAAATTTTGGGTGTGTAATTCTTTCCCCTTGTAATTCGTACCCGTTTAGGGGTACGACAAAAAAAAATTAAAGTCGAAAAATAAGAGACACCCTAATAAACATACATACATGTATGGCGTGAACTGGAGCATAGTTCCCCGCAGAGAAAGATGGAATTTCATTCTTGCTTATTCAAAGAGATGTGAACTTTCTGATTTCTTTTCTAAAATATGCTGTTCTTAAAAAATATATCCAGGAGATAAGGGCAATTTAAACATTTTTAGCAAGCAAGCAGTTGTTTTCAGTTTTTTAGTTTCACATAAATGTGTTAATATTCTAAAGAGGAATAAATAAAAATAAATAAATAAATCCTTAACCTGAATTTGTAATTTTAATCAATATAGTGGGGATTGGGCAGTGGGAAAATTTCTGGATAGGGCCACCCTTATCACCTAGGGGTATAAAAAATAGCTTACGACCTATTCTCAGACCTACCAAATATACACCAAAAATTTCATAAAAATCGGCCAAGCCGTTTCGGAGGAGTTCGATAACAACACTGTGACACGAGATTTTTATATATTAGATTTATTACTTTTGTCGGTTACATGTTTCTACTTTTGCCGTTTTAATTATTTTTAATTTATTCATAATTTAACTTTCTTATCCACCGCAGTAATCTACATGTGATAAAAAGCTCCGGTACACAATCCATCGTGACTGGCAAAGCTTTTGTACCACTTCTGAAAGATAGTGAATGTATTTTCGCACTCAGTAAGTTCACACCTACTAATTTTCTGGTTGCCGTTCACAAAGTGATTTTTTTTAACTGACTTTTTTCGCGGGGCCACCCTCCTTGTACCATGTAAGATGAATGGGAGTCGGGATTCATAATGTGCGGGGGTAAATCAAGAGATTCCTCCAATCATCGTGCGAATACCTATAATTTTTTGAGTTTGTTCTTTTCTGTACAAAATTTGGCCTCTGCTACAAAGTTTATTTCACATTTAGAGGTCTGCACCACATTCCTGTACCAAAAAAAGGCTGGCGTGGGCATTTCTGTGCTCTACGACCCCGAATTAACAACATTACGGGCATTTTTGGTGTAAACTTATACACAATTAGTGGTCCATTATTTATTGGCAGCAATGTATTGAATTTAAATTGTTTATTTTTCATAGTTTTACACTCCGCAAACTATATTTTTAGGAGGCAATAAAAATAAAAATGCATATTTTTATTATATTGATATATTTTTTGTAATACTTCCCCGAGATGTCTAAAAGTTCGGTTTTAATATTATCTATTCAAGCTTGCCATATTGCTGCATCGTATTCCAGAAATCATCTGTGCGAGAAATGCATTAAAGCAGTGAATTTTATCATATTTCTCTATCAGTTACATTCACGATGTGCTGTATCGTTAGACATTTTGGCATAAAATCTATATTAAACATATCTTCTTGCCTTCCTGATATACTTTATATGTATTCCTTGAGGTCATCATGAATGATTGTACGTTTGATAGGAATGTTATATGAAAATATCCAAAATAACTGTAAAGCTATCTATTGGTTATATCGTCTATAACATACATTTCCTTTCACAATACACAATCTCATAAATTGATATATTTCTTGGGTGTTTCGCACGTTGATGTAAAATATCTCTTTTCAAACATAATTTTTAAAAAATATTTAGATGCAAATTCACACATGCAATTTTTCAATGTTAACATTTAATACAATTAATTGGTGACCAAATATTTGACAGCACTAGTGCGGTATTAGGAATTTTTTTGTGTTCCACTCTCTACTTGGTGTTGTTCCTTTATTTCCACATCACAGAAGTAGAGTGATGGTAAGAAAAAAATTGAATTATTTTATTCAAACAGGCTTAGAACGTCTTGAAATATCAAGATTTTAAGTTTGAGCAAAAAATCTGTCTGTCATTCTGTAGCATTTTAAAGTGCCACGACTCCAATTTCTATTAATTTGTATTTAAAATTGATTCAGTGCCGCCTCAACAAGTCCACTATTTGTTTCCATGAACTTGAGGAAGAAAACCGACAGCCGAAAGCCCAAATCGAGCAACTAAAAGGTGACATTAGAACTACGAGAGAGGAAGCTGTTAAACAACACCGAGAACTGATAGATGCCATTCGAGCGATGCAAGCGACAACGGGAAGCGAAAACCCCCTGGTAGCACCCACGAAAGAAGCCACGAAGAGGAAAAATACCCAGGACAGCGAGGAAGTAACCCCCTCCCACAGCAGCCAAAGCTGCCTTACAGTCAGGAGGAAGTGAACAGAACGGACATAGACATGGAGGCTCCCAAAGCCCCCCGGATGCCCCCAGTTGTCCTGTGAAGACAGGAATCATGGTCAGCGGTGGCCCAAAAACTACACAATGCCAGGATAGGGTTCAAAAACGCCAAAGCTGTCAGGGGGGATATCGCCATAGAGCCCTCCACACCCGATGACCACCGCAACATGACAAGGTTATTCAGGCATGAACAGCGAGAATACCGTGCCTATGCCCTGCCGGAGAAGAGGTTACTGAGGGTGGTGATGAGCGGCGTGACCAGCGACGAGGTCAAGACGGACCTAGAACGTCAGGGATACACACCAGTCTCCGTCCAGAGGATGTCGTCCAGGAGGACGAAAAAGGAGATCCCGATGATGCTAGTACAGGTCCCCCGAACCAAGAAGACATACTGGTAGTGAACCGCTGCTGCTACCTGGTAGTCAAAGTGGAGAAGCAGAAAGCAAAGCACCCAGTGCCACAGATGCCAGACCTTCGGCCATGCACAAGGGCGGTGCACTGCGTAACCAAAATGCGTCAAATGCGGCGAGGCCCACCACACCACTACCTAGCAGAAATCCAAAGACACCCCAGCCAAGTGTTCAAACTGCCAGGGTGCACACCCCGCCAGTTATAGAGGATGCCCCAGATGCCCGAAGAAAACAACGTACCCGTTCAGAAGCCTGCCCCCCGGAAGCAACCTGCTCCCAGCGCAGTCGCCAACAGGACATACTTTCTTTAATTGGTCTGTAACATTTTTTCGATAAAGCAATACTTTTCGAGATACTTGACGAAAGTCGTTTGGAAATACCTTTTTTAAAAGCTTTTATTTAACTTGCAATGTTTGTATGTTTGTTTGTTTAGGTCAAATCTTGCAAGCTGAATTTCGACTAGTTCTGATTAAGCTAGAGCTTTGAAATTTGGCACACATGTATAAGTCTGGTGACAATGCAACGAAGTATATCCATTATCAGTCTAAATCCAATATGGCGGACGTCTCAAGATGGCGGATCGCCTTACTCTTCACAACCCCCTTGATATGGATATTAAATGAAGGGGTTTGACGAGTAAAATACGATAAACTATGTGGCGTCATTCTAAATTCAATATGGCGGACGTCCCAAGATGGCGGAACGCCTTACTCTTCACAACCCACTTTATGGGTATCAAATGAAGGGGATTGACGAGTAAAATACGATAAACTATGTGACGTCATTCTAAATTCAATATGGCGGACGTTCAAAGATGGCGGATCGCCTTTTTCTTCACAACCCCCTTGATGTGCGTATGAAATGAAGGGTTTGACGAGTAAAATACAATAAAACTATGTGATATCATTCTAAATTCAATGTGGCGTACGTCCCAAGGTGGCGGATCGCCTTTTTCTTCACAACCCCCTTGACATGGGTATTAAATGAAAGGATTTGACGAGTAAAATACGATAAACTATGTGACGTCAAAAAATAAAATTATACAAAAAAAATATTTTTAAGAAAAAGCTTTTATTTGAAAAAACTGTGAACATTTTTTTTTTAAATTCATACACCTGGAAACCAAAAGCTTTGGGGGCGGTCAATTGAGCAAAGTAACTCTGCAATAGCGTTATATGACCGCCCCCAAAGCTTTTGGTTTCCAGGTGTATGAATTTTAAAAAAAATATTTTTACTTTTTAGTACAGTTTTTTCAAATAAAAGCTTTTTCTTACAAATATATTCTTTATATAATTACTTCCACATCCAGTGGAAGTATAGTAACGACAAAAAATTTTTTTTAAATTTTTATTGTTCAAATAGGCTTAGAATGTCATAAAACGTCGAGATTTCAAGTTTGAGTGAAAAAAAAAAATTCTGTCTGTCGGTCTGTCGATCTGTAACTTTTTTTGTGCACACGTTTACTCTGGAACCGTTTGAGATATTAACTTGAAAATTGGTACACATATGTACTTTAACGAGATCTAGAACTAGATTATATTTTCATCTTGTTCCGTCGAAGGGTTGGGGGGTAAATTGGGGTAAATTTGGAGTAAATAGGTAAATCAAACAGGTAAGGGTTCATAAAATTGATATTTAGTATAGACAAGAGAAGCTAAGGTCTCAAAAAAAATTTTGGTGTTAGCCACCCCCATTACCACCCCCACCATTATTAAAGGGGATGAAAAAAAATGTGATTTAGTGTGTGTACAAGAACCAGAAACCTCAAAATATTTTCTTACTTTATCCACCCCCCACTCACACCCCCTGTCACCACCCCCACCCCACTACCGATGTGGGGTATCGTTTTATGGGTTTTTGGGGTAGAGGATATCAAATATTATATTATTAAAGTTCCATAAACAATTATTTCCAGATACAAAATTTTTTCGTTGGATAGAAAATCCGGATATAGAAGTAGTGATTCCTTGGGCAGCGGTTTTTTTAATTTTTTAAAATCGCCATTTTGATGTAACTTAAAAACTATCAATTCATGTGAAAAATTGCATAGAACCTTTTCTTCTTAAAATCTGATTATTTTTCAGCTCCAATAAATATATATATTTTTTAAGTGCCACCCCCTATAAATTAGCAAGCGCCCGCACAATACAGAAACTTTTCTCTGAAGCATTTACTATTATACTGCCAAAAATGAACGAAATCCGTTCAATATGACATTATTCCGAAGTTTTGCATATTTTTTACCTCTAGGTACTGTATTATACTACAGTGTCTGTGAATTAAAGTGGCATACGAATTGGTAGGGATACAACCTAAAGTTCTACTTTGCTTAGTTCGAGAGATTGGATTTCAACACCAAAATTTATACTTGCGCAATTACAGATTGACTCCATACTTAAGTATAAATATATTGCTATGATTTTTTAAATAGTATTTATGGCTGTATAACACAACATCCTCTCTCTGCATTACATTGAATTCGGCCACGCTTGCATGTTAAACTCCTGCACACATTAATAGCGGTTTAAATTTATTTCTATAAAAAAAGAGTAAAAGCAACGAAATTGACACCGGGATTTTAAATTTAAACTATAATAGTTTCGATCAACATTGAGACGGAACTCGGTATATTGAGTGTGAACGATTTCTCGTTTCAGTGTCGGTCTTGTAAATAAGATCTGGTTTATGTACTATCTGCCGCAACACAGTTATATTACCCACATTTGTGGTAGTTTTATTAAAATATCAACCTACTGGAACATTAAAATTTTATTGTGACATAATAATCTCTATAATATATTTCCGAGTATACTTGCCTTTAATAAAACAAATAAAAGACAAAGTACTTGCGTCTTTAGATTTCATTGCCCTGCATTAATATGTGGAAGGAAGTAACTTAACTAATAGTATAGGCGTGTTCTCGTTTCAGGGCTTAATCCTGGTAAGGAATTCATCTACTTACTTGGTATTAATGATGTATTAGTAAAGCTTTGTAAGCTACTAACATCTTATATCGCGATTGTTCAGTCGTTCACGAACAAACTTAACTAAAAGTGCTAATAAAAGGGATTTTATTTTCTTATTGCCTGTTTCGTTGTATAAGTCAGTTGTCTAACCACCTTTGTAGTTACTTTTTTACTCCTTTGTATTAGAAGTAATGAGATGCCGGCTCTGTTATAGACCGCGGTTCTAGACAGCTGCAACAACTTATTGAGAAGGCAAGAGAACATTACATTACTTATGTACCTCCAGAAATTGTATGTATGTACATACAATATGATGAAATCCCTCATTACACATGCGGCATTCGTATGGTGGCGCCCTCAGGAGCATTCCACGTAGAGGTCACCTATGTTAAGTTCAAAGGAGTATAATAGGAGTAATCTGGACCACTTCATCGGCTGCAAGGAAGACCATCCTTGGACTCACTCCTTTGCATCTTCATGTGAAACTTGAAGCTCGGAAGGCAGCAGACTGTTTAAAAGTGGAATGTGGAATGCGACGGGACCAGAGCTGGGCCACACAAAGGTCTTGGTCAGGTCGCCGCTCAATCAGAGGACGATCGGTGCCTCACCGTCTATAAGTTCACTATTCCATATATGGAAAATGGTTCGCTAGTCGAGATGACTGGGAACGCGATAAAATGTATCTTCTGAGTCCGTCCCGGAGATCTGGAATGGTACACAGATGGATCGAAATCTCAGGAGGTAACCGGTGTTGGCGTCAACGGATGCAGATCAAGGGTTCGTATATCAGCGCCGCTTGATAAGTACCATAGTGTATTTCAGGCTGAGATATATGCCATTTTGATGTGTGCAAGCGAAAACCTCAGAAGAGGTTTTATCGATAAGCACATTAATATATGTAATGAGAGCCAGGCTGCCTTGACGACTCATGTATCAAGCAAAGTGATTTCTAATCTAGTGCTGAGCTGTCGAGACAGTCTAACTAAGCTGTGTGAACATAACTCGTGGAGGGCAATGAAGAATCAGACCGTTTCACAGGAGAAGGAACAAAAACTCCTTTCTTTGGTCTGAAGCCAGCATTCGGCCTACCAAGAAGCCTGATTTAATCAGATCTGCAATAAGACGGGGCTGTAGCACAATTTAACAACTATGGGGCTCAGGTCCCTTGAATGAGACAATCAAAGCTACATATAAGGGGGCCTTCAGCTGGCTACCATAAAGTGGCTGCTTGGGCTCAATAGAGAACGATTGTTACAGATGGTAGGCCTGATAACAAGATATTATCCTCTGAACAAGCACCTAATGAGGTTGAAACACGATCTTACTTGTAGGAGGTGTGGAATGGAGAATGCAACCATCATTCATATTCTATGCTACTGTCCACCAATAGGAGCGTAAAGGTATAGGTATCTGGTGAGACAGTTTCCACAACCGGAGAAAACTATGGGATGTAAGATGGAAAGAACTGCTTTCTGCTGTGGAGAGCACTGGTCTTTTCTAATACTAAATATCGCGAATATACAAAAGGCTGGTAGACCTGAGTACTGCTGATCGTCGGATCTGCTCGCGTTTTTATTATTAATAATAACTGTATATAAAGACCCTGGATATTTTAGGACTCTTACGGGATCAATAGATAAGAGAAGTTATGGCAAAATTATATTTTCAGTACCTCTACTGAACTATTTTGAGTTATAAGGGCTTGTAGCGAGGCTTGTAGTATATAATAATAATAATAATAATAATAATAAAGAATTTATTGCCCAACAGAATACACCAATTACAGGACAATTTTACAAAATATAATATAATATAAAATATAACATACAAAATACAAAATATGATCTATAAAGTATAAAATACTTATTTAATTTACTTATTAATACTTATTTATTTAATTTCGGTAAAGTAACTTAAAAACTACGGTTATAAAATTAAGTTTAGATCACAAGCTATTTTTAATAGAAAACTGATTTGCGGAAAGATCAAACATGTCACAATCGCTACCAAGGGAGTTATACATTTCTATCATAGAATAAATAGGCGATTTAGCAAGAATATTTGTTCGTTTTGAGGGTAGTGCAAATGTGTAAGTTTGACGCGAACCCGAACGCGGAATTCTAAAATTGATTTGGGAGAGAGGAGTTCTGGGCAGTCTATTATGTTATTGACAAGTTTGTAAAGCATTAAATTTGACATAATTCTTCTGCTTTCCAATGAGTCCATATTAAACCTTATTAACATTAAATGATTAGGATATCCCTGAGTGTACCTCATAAATGGTGTTCCATATCGCCGAACCATACTCGAGTTTCGAACGCACATAACAAAAATACAGTGATTTTAATGCTTCTGAATTTGTAAAGTTTCTTGTGTTTCTTATGACAGAGCCTAATATTTTTAACGCAGATTTAGCTATTGAATCAATGTGGCGCGTGAATTCCAATCTGGGGGTCGAACAATATACCCAGGTCCTTAATATTTTCACACTGTGATAATATTGTGTTGTTAAAACTATACAAATATTCAATTGGGTTATTCTTTCGTGTATAAGTCATAACTTTACATTTTGATATATTCATTGTTAACTTATTGATTAAGCACCAATTCTCAATGACATATATTTGTTCCTGTAATCTTGCACAATCTTGTATGGTAGTAACTTCGCTAAATAGTTTTAGATCATCCGCAAAGAGAAGTTTGTTGCAACTCAAATCGTCGCATAAGTCGTTGATAAATACTGAAAACAGGATTGGACCTAAGTTAGATCCTCGAGGTACGCCGGAGGTTACAACATATGTATTTGACCTGAAACCATTGTACTGGACGTATTGTACTCTATCTTGTAAGTAAGAGTCAAAAAATTTAATAAGCATATCACTAAAGCCAAAATTGTTCAGTTTATTAATTAAAAGTCTATGATCAATGCGATCAAATGCCTTTGAGAAGTCAGTGTACACCACATCCACCTGGCTCCGTTTGTCTAGAACATTAGAACTAAATTGGATTAAACACGCTAGGTTTGATACTGTGGAGCGTTTTTCCATAAAGCCATGCTGACAGGTGGAAATTAAATTTTTTATAGCAGGATATATTACGTTGTACACCGACACCTCGAAAACTTTTGCAAAATTAGGTAATATAGAAATACCTCTGTAGTTAAGTATATAACTTACGTCACCGTTTTTAAGTATGGGACAAACTCTAGCCAGCTTCCAGCATTCAGGAAATGTAGATGTTCTTAGCGAAAGATTAAATAAAATTAACAGCGGGGCAATAAGTACATTAGAGCAATCCTTTATCAAAAAACTAGGAATTTGGCCCGACGTCATTTTATTTTTCAACTTTTTAATAGCTTCAGATATATCAAGTTCAGACAGTTGTATGAGATTAATGCATGGATAATTAGATACATTGTTAAAAGGTAATAATTCGTTTGATGGTCTTAAATATACACTATTAAAATAGCTACTAAATCCTCCAACAATATTTTGTAAATTATACCGTTACAATGCATTTTGCCTGATATCCTCGTTTCGTCTTTCTTGTTATGTATATAGGACCAAAATTGTTTAGGGTCATCTGTTAAGTTAGCTTCTACACTACTTATGTACAATTTATATGCTTCTGAGATTTGTGTTTTTACCAATGCTCTAATGCGCTTAAAGTCTTCCGAGTCATTATTTCTATGGGTTTTGTTATACTTTTTGCGATAGATATTTATTTTTCATTTTTATATTTAAACTGCAATGGGAATAAAATTGGGTAATTTAATCACAATACTTTAGCATCAAATGATGCACTATTTTTAAAAAAATTAGGTCAAATTTAAAAAAGATGCGTTAAATTTGAAATTCCCGAAAAAAAGCTTTCAACCTTTTTTTTTTCGCATAAAGGTGACAACTATAATATTTTAGAATAAATAAAACAAAGGCAATTTGGGCTATTAGGGCCTAGTGCACACTTTATTCAGTTAACTTATTTTTTCCCAAAAGGGTCAGTGGCTCTCTGGCACCACTGCTAGATGGAACATCGATATTAGTAATCTGCATGTGTTTCTGAAAATTTTGCGACATCGCGCAATATATCACCAAGTTGTACACGAATTACACATTCAAAACGGACCATAATCTATACATCTTTAATAACCACAGCGATTAGTGTAATCCAAATCTAGTCGCATGTCGCATATTACTGTTAATTAATGCTGATCCTTGTTGCCATGTATTAGTTGTTATCTCAACAAGTCGGGTTAGTAAAATTAAAAACATGCTGCCAGTTCTCTTGAATGTCGAGATATTTCAATTATTCCACCGCAGATTCTTTCTCTACACAAAGATAAAAGACAATTTTAATGAGTTACGGTTGAGGTTGAAGCCAGCGGCCATACGGGCGATCATTAAACGCACCCAAATCCAGTTCATATTCGCAATTATTGTGCCCTTGTGAGCCGCGCTTTACGCTTACATATCACGTTTTTGCTGCGTCACCCATTGTTTATTAATTACCGTGCTTTAGTGGCTTTGAGTGTGTAGCTTTTAGGGATTTTGTGATGATGAAACATTACATCGCTAATATTTGGCTAAATTAATTGTTGTTCTCTAGCTCCTCACATTAAATTCAACTGACTACTGAGGAGTGAAGCGAGTATTTGTTGTTTTGGCGTTATTCCTGATTAAATACCATGATGACCACAAAACCGAAGTTCGGCAATATTGTAGGCTTGCATGGATTAAGATTAATTCCTCTAAGGACGGAATTATAAACTTATAGTTAGGAATGTAGCTTCTCAAAATACGCTTCTAAAATGTCAGGGTGAAAATCGATATAGTTTTAAAAAAATACATACATTATTTAGAATGATTTTGCGGAAATTATTTTTTAACGTCTTTAGAATATTTCATTTTATTTTTGATCAGATGATCCAGGATCCACTGGTGTAAAATCATCTCTTTAGTAGCAAAGTTTCCATCATTAACATTGCTGTTTGAGGAAGATATTTCAAAGATTTCTCCTTGAAAATGTGTACAGAATTTCAATTTATTAACTAATTGGTTGGTATGTAGTCCCTTGAGGTAAACCAGAAAAAGGCAAAAAGTCCAAAAGTTCTGCGACTGGACAGCAAGACATCTTTCCCCCATTTTAGAGGGCGTGGAATACGATGGTGACAATATTTTCCGACCTAACCCAAGAACCCTAAATCCAAAATTTAATCAAAATTAAAAATATTGAAATTTTGTTTAAAATATTGTCCAAGTCCGAAAATATCATTAAAATGGATTTTTTTGTTTAAAAAATTCATAACAATTTTGTTTGAAATTAATCCCAAGCTGTCAGATAATTGTCAAGTAATTAGTAGTCTTTTTTATATTTTTTAAATTTATCAATTTTTTAATTTTTCAATTTTTTTATTTTGATCAAATATTGGATTTTTGGACAATTCTGAACAACTTTCATTAATAAAATTTTCCGATAAAAAAATTCCTAGCACCGGAAAATCGGAAAGAGAGGTGGTTTTTTCGATTTAGGTTGGACGGTGTCACCATCGTCTTCCCCGCCCTCGAAAATGGTTGCAGAACTTTTGGGGTAAAAGCTTTACCACAAGGGACTAATGTTCAAGAATAACAAATGTACCATTAGTACAGTATCTATAGTGGTAAAAAATATGCAAAATTTAGGAATAACCTGATTGTAATGGTAATTTTTCTTTATGGGTTATTAATGCAGTAAAAAGTATCATCTTCAGTTCCTATATAGTCCGGACACTTGCTCTTACCCTCTTGGGGTGAAAACCACCTCTAAATTTAGATATTTAATATTCGAAAAAATATTTCCGATATATTTTTTAAACGTAGGATTTTTAATTTATGTTTTTGGGATCGCTGATTACGAATCTGAAGTCAATATTAAAAAATTCAATATGGCGGATGGAAGTTTTTCTAACGCAAGTGTTTTACGGATAAAACAAATTGAGCATCTAGGTGATGCTACATATTAACGAAAAACAGCAATTTTTGAAAGAAAATTGTAATTTTTGGACAATTACGATAACAAAGTGGTGATATTATGTTAAAAAAAACCGCTGCCCAAGGAATCACTACTTCCACATCCAAGTCTCTTACAACAAAAATACTATATTTGCATTCCACTATATGAAAATAATTGTTTATGGAACTTTAATAGTATAATATTTGAAATCATGTACCCAAAAAACCCATAAAATTATATTCCACATCGGTGGTGGGGATGAATGAAGTGAAAAAAATTCTTAATGACTTTGGCTCTTGTACACACATTAAATCACACTATCTTTTCACCACCTTTAATAATGGGGTGGGGGTGGTAATAGGTGTGGCTAATGCCAAATTTTTCTTGAGACCTTAGCTCCTCTTATATTTACTAAATACCACTTTCATGGACTATCACTTGCTTGTTTTACCTATTTACCCCCATTTACCCCCATTTACCCCAATTTACCGTTTAACTCTGCAACAGAATAAGATCAAAATACAATTTAGTTCCAGATCTCGTTGAAATACTTATATGCCATATTTTCCAAAAAGATACAAGACTAACAGACAGACCGACGCGACAGACAAATTTATTTTGTTCAAACTTAAAATCTTGACGTTTCATGACATTCTGAGCCTATTTAAACAATGAAAATTTCCAATTTTTTTTGCGTTAATATACTTCAACTGGATGTGGAAGTAATACGCAGAAAATGGCATGACAAAGATATAAAAAATCGTTGTGTGCCGTAAATTACACGATAGGAGTAAAGCCTCTACTTTAAGTATTTTCTTCGAGGAAACCTACTACGCGTCCATACTACCCAAGGTAACCCACTGTGCATCCAATTTACTCGAGGAAGGCCACTGCGCATTCATACTTCTTAAAGTAACCCACTGCGCATCCATTTTACTCGAGGAAACCCACTGCGCATCCATACCACTTGAGGTAACCCACTGCGCATCTATAGTACTGGAGAAAGGCCACTGCGCATCCGTACTACTCGTGGTAACCTACTGCGCATCCATTGTACTCGAGGAAAGCCATTGCGCATCCATATTACTTAAAGTAGCCCACTGCGCATCCTTACTACTTGAGGTAACCTACTGCGATCTGTAATACTCGAGAAAAGTCACTGCGCATCCAAAATACTCAAGGAAAGCCACTGCGCATCCGTAATACTCGGGGAAACCTACTGCGCATCCATAGTAGTCGAGCAAAGTCATTGCGCATCCATACTATTCGAAGTAACTTTAACAACATAATGTTTGAAATCGCCTACCTCAAAAACCTATAAAACGATATGCCACATCAGTAGTGAGGGTGGGGTGGTAGAGGGTTGGTAGTGGAGGTGAATGAAGTAAAAAAAATTTGAGGCCTTAGTTTCTTGTAGACACTAATATTACTAAATTACAACTTTATTTTTTTCACCCACTTTAATAATGGGGTGGGGGTAGTAATGGGGGTGGCTAATGCCAAAAAAAATTTGAGACCTTAACTTTTTTTATATATACTAAATATCAATTTCATGGACTCTTACCTACTTGATTTACCTATTTACCCCCATTTACCCCAATTTACCCCCCAACCCTTCAACGGAATAAGATGAAAATATAATCTAGTTCCAGATCTCATTAAAATACATACGTGTACCAAATTTCAAGTCAATATCTTAAACGGTTCCAGAGTAATCGTGCGCACAAAAAAAGTTACAGACAGACCGACAGACCGACAGACAGAAACATTTTTTTTCTCTCAAACTTAAAATCTCGACGTTTCATGACATTCTAAGCCTATCTGAGCAATAAAACTTTTTAAAATTTTTTTTGTCGTTACTATACTTCCACTGGATGTGGAAGTAATATGTGAAAGCGTATATTGTTTCGGCCATAACTTCTTTATATCTGACAATATAGATCATTTTAAAGAGTTTTAGACACTAAATTATCTTCAATTATTGTGTTTCTTAGAATTTCTAAAGAAGGCATCATAGTCTCTAAGATATTCAACATTTGAACTAAATACTTCATCCTATAAACTTTCGGAACCATCTATAAACTTAAATACCTCAAAAACTGTCGCCCCTACACAAATACAAAAAAAAATAATTTTCAACTTATAAGCTTTATTATTGATGTTCACCATTTTTTCGCCATAATATTTATTGAGATATTTCAAAAGGAACAAAAATTTTATGTTTTTTAGAAAATCCCTTTATAAAATGCAATTTCCTTCTATACTAAGTGCTAAGTGTACGGACGAAAGAATTTGAGTGTCTATATTTATTCATTGCTTTCGTAATATTTTTTGTAAAAAATATAAATGAAGAGAACATTAAAACATTTTTCATTGGAGCGCTCACTTTGGTGTCACCGGGAAATATATATAATAAAAATATTACAACCGAACGCAAACTTCAATTATATTGCTGTAAAGGAGTGTTTCATAGTCAATCTTCTCAGTTTAAAGATGGTATAGATAATATTTATGGCCCTTTAATTTATGCAATTTTTTAAATATGAAAATTGCAAAATATTTTTCCTAGAAATTTGGGATGCCATATTAGAGCCGCCATCTTGAAGTTTCCAGTTTTGACAATTCTCTTGAGAGTTTGAGGTTACTTGTTATGAAATTTCAAAATTTCAAGTTTTTAATATGTCTGGAAATGGTGAAATACGAAGACGTAGAAGGGGCACATTTATTTATTTTATTTATTTTTTATTAGCTTAATGTTACCATCATGAAATCGAATTTACTTCGAGACATTATCACGAAATAAAATATAATTTCCTGTTATTATAAAATAAATAAATGTGTCCCTTCTACGCCTTTTTACACAAATGAGTCATGGGCATAAAATTATTGCAATTATAATAATTATTATTATACTCTTCGCAAAAACGAAGAGTATATTGTATTTGATCGGCACATTTCTAGAATCGTAAATATCGCTCGTAGAGAAAAAATTTTCATATCATATTGTTAGTGTCATTGTGTCTGTCCGTCGGTCCGTCACGTTTCTTGTAAGCACGATAACTTAATAACAAAAAGTCCGATTGTATTGAAGTTTGGAAATTAAGTTAGTGTTAACTAGACGAAGGGCCCTATTGTTTTTGAAAAAATCGATCAGTAAATACGAAAGTCATTAATTATTTAATTTAAAAAATATATTCTCTTAATTTTTGTCGCCTGTACTTGAATAGAAATCTTGAGAAATGTTATCTCTATAATATATTTTTTTTGTTTATGCATTTTACTAATATATATTTCATAAAAATATATCTAATGAGTTGAAATATCTGTGGAAAGATATATATCACAGACAATCAATTTTCGTAGCAATATGTGATGGTGCAGTGGCTAAAGTTTTGCCTTGCAGCATCCCGGCCACGACAATGCGGAAATTGAGAGTATTAGAACACAAATTTATGCGCCTCATTTCAGACTCTGGTAGGTACACCTTCCTCAGAGATCTCTATGCACGTTGCCACGACATAACCCCACTAGCGGACTACGTCCAAGAAACATCGCAAACATTCTATCAGGTCAAACTGGACGGTAGTCCGTTAACCCGCAACATTACCCAAATCAGACAGCATAACACAATACTTTTCTATATAAGACACACCCTACCATACCAGGCGTTGCCATCTTCCGGCAACCTCCCTAGCCACACCTTCCCTCTACCATAACCTATCTCTACCCTACCCTTTATCTTTCACCAACTTTACATATTTAACACCTTTCCCCTCTTTTATGCCTGTACAATTTTGTTCCTTTATCCTTTTTGTTCTTTTTGTCCTCTTTTTGTCTTTCCAAATCCCTTCTAGGCCGATAACATCCTATAAATCTAAACTTTTTAAATCATATAACTTTTAACCTGCTCTACCTTCCTCGACGGCGGTCAGACCACAAAGTTGTCATTTGTTCGAACGGGGTTTTTCGTTTAACTCTGTTTTCCCGTATCAACAATCAAAATTTTCCAAGAGTGCATTTGCCTAATGAGTTTTTAGTTATTTATAGTGTATTTTAATTAGTTTTAGGCCCATGCGGCAGACAGGAGTTTTTAGCAACCAAATTTAATTACCGTTAAGCCGAACCGGTCCCACCCCGCACAGCCCCACATTTACTACGACGCTGCACGCCGTGATTGTCGGGCTGGCTCCGGGCCGGGATCCGGCGAGGCGCGTTCTTGTATCGTTAAATACCAAATACATTTGTTTTGTTGTTGTTGTTGTTGTTGGTGCAATCCAAAGATCGTGTGTTCGAATCCCACACCGGTTGGATATATTTTTTTTTTCTTTTTTTTTTTTCATATAATTTTTTTCACAACAAAAATGATGTGACAAAATTTAGCATGTCCAAAAACTAACATTATTTACAAGAAAACTGAGAAGAGTATCCTATAGAATGTGTAACAATTATATAAAAAGCTCAGTAAATTGGCGAAGAGTACGTTTTTAGCTTGTTATTAATTGTAGTTACCAAATCTCCGCCTTATTACAATAACAGTATCTGCAACATGCGTGATCACACATTAAGTTAGATTTTACTATGCTTTCAAATACACTGTTATGTTCCCCAGTAGAATTCTATATTGTACTATTCTACTCTGCATCATTTATTTATATTTATAAGTTCTATTACGTTATTAAATATTTACCAAATAATTTAGCCAAACTTTGAATACAATTAACAAGTCTGGCCGTTTCTTAAATGAAAGCACGTTTCTTCCCAAAAGCAGTCAACAAACATTCATTTGATCTTACAAACCCCTTCACTGGGACTGAAAATTTATTGAAGTGCAAACCAGGCATCTGCTCCCGCTTCTGAAAAATACTCCTAAATTTGATCTGACAAAACGGTTTACGTTTCAACTAAGAAAAATGCCATGTACTTTATTACAACGTCAGTCAATATATCGTTGCATAGCAGCAGTCATGGGTCGGCGTATACAATTGTTCCTTTGCTCCTTTAAGGAAACAATAGCTTTTATATTTAGGGCTATTTTACGCATATTGCATTTTATTTTTTAGTAGTGTGAATATTTTGTTAAATAATTATTTATGTACCAAGGGTCGTAAATCCAAGTGTGCACACTAAGGTGGCCCATCTTTTTCGAAATCGAAATTTTTTATTTCTCACCCCTGCAAATGGTTCCATTTGAAGAAAAAACAGTCCCCTCAAAATATTATTGAGGCAAATTGAAGGCAAGGGGTGCCGCAGAATGCATTATTATGCAATAATAAAAGTAAATGGAATTATTTACATTCTTTGGTTGATGCATTGTTTTTTTTTAATCAGCAACATTTATCTTTAGAATGACTAATCAAGTCATACAAATATCAAAGACATTATCTGTTGTGACTATGACATGTGTCATACTACTGTAAATTCGTAGTCTAAGAAAACTAGACTAGAAGTTTTTGAAATAAAACTCTCGTTTTATCTTTGTGTATTTTATTATGAAACGTTTTTTCCATACATAGTACCAAATATTATCCTAAATCTACAAGACATATAGTAATAAAAACAATATTTTTTGCACTAGGCCAAAGCATGCGACAGGGTTTCTTTTTTTACATTTGGAAACTGTGATTTATAATCATTTACAACTTGGAGTAAAAACTGTTTTTGGTCTTCATTTTTTGTGAAAATGTCATTATAGTCAGTAATAAGTTTGATTCCTCTTAATTTTGTTTACAATATTGAAACATCGGGTATAACTTTCATTTTCCCTCCATGTTGTTGGATCATTTTCCAAAAATTCCATAGACTAATTTTTGAAAAAACTGTTTAGTTTTCTCGCATATGAAGTCCTAAATTTTCTTGTTTTCAACGTCAGTAATGTTACTAATCATAAGTCGTTTAATAGCTTCTTGATTTGGTGCTTTCCTATTCAAAGCTTTAACCATTTCTCTTTTAGTGGTAACTGAAATATCGTCATCAAAGAAAGATAAGCCAACATTTACTGAATTAAGGTACCACAAATGGTTCACTATTTTCCTACTTGCGGCTTGAGATATTTCTTTGTCAATATTTTGATAATTAATGAGTTCTTTACAAAAGTCTAAGTCATGAAGCGGTGCTTTACTAGCAAATGACGCTGTAAACCAGGCCTTTACATAAACTTTTACAATAAAGAGACATATATCTTCAATACCTATTTTTCTTTTTTAGTTAGTTGGAACTGATCTTGGAAAAAAAATATTTTTAGACAGTAAATGGCTTTGGCCATCCAACGTGCATGATGAAATGCCCCTGGTTGGTAGAATGTCGTGTGAGTGGGCTCTTCTTCAACAAAAAGTTTAGAAAGCATTAAAAATTCTTTATAATCATCACGAGGCTGTTGCAAAGTTAAAGCTGCATTTAGAAACTTTACAATTTCGGCTTTAACTGGTTGTAAAATGTGTTTAATTTTTGATACCTGAAATCCAGTTTTTAGTTTATTTTGATCTATTTTAGGCCAAAATTCCCTAAAACGTTTAAATAGTGGCACATTTGGACCAGATGAGGAAGGCATTTTTGTGTCAAACACACTTCTCAAAACCACTTCAAAAATATGATGTCTACAAGGAAAATATAGAATATCTCTTTCTAATTTTTGTTGCAATAGTGTGGCTGCCCCATTTATATAACCCATATTTGATGCTGTTGTATCACAACACAAAGCTATTACCTTTTCGTCCAAATTCCATTCACAAAGCACATCATAAACTGCTTCAGTCTGTTCTCTTCCAGTTGAATTGGGCAAAGCTGGTACTCCAAGTAGTTGTTCAATATCTCCACTAGTAACTAAGATAGCAAGTCTATCGATATTTCCCATTCCAATGAGAGAAGGTAAAAGTTTTCCATCCCAATGGATGACTGGGGCCGGCAATTCAGAATTACCGTAGGCAGTTTTTAATATTTCAGCTCTTTCTTCGCGGATGCGTTGTCTAGAGCGCTGAAGTGTGGTTCTGCTGATGGACAAAGATGTGGTGTCATGTCCTAGTGCTTCTGCTACTGCCGTCAAAATATGGACTCCATACCTGTCGCTTATTTTGCAAGCATCAAATGCAGCGGCTATTTTTGGTGTGATGATGTTACATGTTCCACACAATCTCCTCTTTTTTGGCTGTGACGGGCCAGGCTGGTCTTGTAACAACTCTTCTTGGGCTTCGATTATTTCATCTTCATTTTCGTTGGAGTCGGCTGAATTACTACTTGATGATGGACAGGTGACTGTTTCCTCTAATCTAGCTTTTTCTTGTTGACTTCGTTGCATTCGTTCGGAGAATTTCTGTAATTTCTCCTCAGCTGATTTTTCTTGAGAAGCAAGTTGGTAATCAATACCATGCATAAATCCAGGACGTCCCTTTTTTCTTTGGTTAATTAAAAACTGCTTATCTTCATCTATTTTCATCAACTCCAATGCATTTGCATGAGAAATGTCATAGAGATCGTCCAATTATTCAACGAAATTTTTTTCTTTATCTCCCGCAATGGCCCTTTTAACCGATTTTTGTAAGTTCCTCCACTCTGCATAAAGTTTATCTAGTTGTTAAACACAATGAAAATCCTGACGTGTCGGAATGCGAGCTTTATCCCAATAAACTGACACCTCTTTTATTGTTAATTTAGTACTTTCATGTACACTTTAGCTTCACTTCACGAATGTTATAAAAGAGCACTTGTAATACTTGTCTATTAGACGGCAATTTATTGCCAATGATTTGTGACGAATAGTGTCCAACTAAGTAAATGAAAGTATCCTTTCGTAAGGATCTAACATCAGCCATCATTAAATGTTTTTTCAAAAAGGAACGTATGCTAGAACTTATAATGTCACCACTGTAAAACACAATTGCAAACTGACATAAAAACCTACCGTAGGTGCATTATATTTCCAAACTTCCAAAACAAATAATTTCTAGGAAATAATTACACCAATAAAACATTATGAGAAAAGAGGTAGATATTTGTATTTTAAGTAAAATTTAAGTGTATTACCGTAATAAAATCTTATCTACAAATTTCTACCTGAATGCGGCACGGGTTACCGTTCACCGAATTATCTGAAACTTTGAAATAAATTATTCCTAGTATAATAGTATATTTTCGTGGGGTGAGACTTAAAAAATACGCAAAAAAAATTCACCCCCTTTAGAGATGGGCCACCCTAGTGCACACAAAGAATCGCACTTTACGACCCGCGGTGCACATTATATTTTTCGTCATACCCATGATCGTTAAACTAGAAAAAAACTTGAGAAAACTAGTGGAAAACTATAATTATTTGAGTACGGTTTCATATTTGCTAAGCAAATAGTAACGATAACGATGCTTGGAATGTCCATGGCAACCGTCAATAAAATAAATTTAGGACGCGGCTTCTATTTAAATGACAACTAATGCCACGATAAATTAAATCATATTAATATAACAGCTTTGAACATTTTTGAAAATAATGTTGGATATAGAAGATATAGTAAGTAAGCCTTGTCTGGATTTACTACAAAAAATTCAAAACATTTAATACTTGTCATATAAAAGAAACAATTTTCCGTTATGAAAAACAAGCTAAAAACGCCAATTTACTGAGCTTTTTATATAATTGTTACACATTCTATAGGATACTCTTCGCAGTTTTCTTGTAAATAATGTTAGTTTTTGGACATTCTAAATTTTGTGAAACCAACTTTGTTGTGAAAAAAAAAATATGAAAAAAAAATTGAAAAAAAAAAAAAACGTCCAACCTGTGTGTGGAATTCGAACACACGATCTTTGTATCGCAAGGCAAAATTTTAGTCACTGGATCATAACATATTACTAGAAAAATTGAATGTATGTGATATATGTCTTTCGAGAATCATATTTCAACGCATTAGATATATTATTATGAAATATACAGTTTGTTTCACTTCTCGTGAAGACACCCCTGTATCTTTTTTATTTGTTGCCGAATTAATTTCAAATTTTTAGCAGCCATACAAGTCCATAAGGTGACTTTATTCAACACATAAATGCCGTCTAAATCTAAAACGCCGGCCTACTGCGATAAAAAGAAAATGTCAATTTTCGAGAAATCATAGTAGGCTTAGAGATAGACAAAAATTTTCTTAACAAAAGTTGTTCAGAATCACTTGATATGCGCCCCTGTAAAATTTTGTGAAAATCGGAATATTTTCAAAAAATAATTTTTTGTTTCACTTCTCGTGAAGACACCCCTTATATCTTTTTTATTTGTGGCCGAATTAATTTCAAATTTTTATCAGCCATACAAGTCCATAAAGTGACTTTATTCAATACATAAATGCCGTTTAAATCTAAAACGCCGGCCTACTGCGATAAAAAGAAAATGTCAATTTTCGAGAAATCATAGTAGGCTTAGAGATAGACAAAAATTTTGTTAACAAAAGTTGTTCGGAATCACTTGATATGCCCCCCCTGTAAAATTTTGTGAAAATCGGAATATTTTCAAAAAAAAATTTTTGTTTCACTTCTCGTGAAGACACCCCTGTATCTTTTTTATTTGTGGCCGAATTAATTTCAAATTTTTATCAGCCATACAAGTCCATAAAGTGACTTTATTCAATACATAAATGCCGTTTAAATCTAAAACGCCGGCCTACTGCGATAAAAAGAAAATGTCAATTTTCGAGAAATCATAGTAGGCTTAGAGATAGACAAAAATTTTGTTAACAAAAGTTGTTCGGAATCACTTGATATGCCCCCCTGTAAAATTTTGTGAAAATCGGAATATTTTCAAAAAAAAAATTTTTGTTTCACTTCTCGTGAAGACACCCCTGTATCTTTTTTATTTGTGGCCGGATTAATTTCAAATTTTTGTCAGCCATACAACTCCATAAGGTGACTTTATTCAACACATAAATGCCGTCTAAATCTAAAACGCCTGCCTACTGCGATAAAAAGAAAATGTTAATTTTCGAGAAATCATAGTAGGCTTAGAGATAGACAAAAATTTTGTTAATGAAAGTTGTTCAGGATCACTTCATACGCCCCATGTCGTCTAAATCTAAAATGCCGACCTTAGAATAATTAAAATTAAAATCTAATTACTTTAATGAGTTTTAACATCTGTCAACAATATGTAGGTTGGTAGGATGCTGTCATATAACGAATTCTTTTTGAATTAAATTGGTGGCCCTGAAAAGGGCCGTTGTTTTTACAGAGAAGACTACTAATAATGAATGATAATATTGTCGGAAAAAAAAAATACAGATAAAGCAAAAGCCGCAGTGTTAGAATAGTTCAAAAATAAAAGAAGTTAATGGTTTTTTTTACTTATTTATTATATTGCGCCCCTTTCCACTAACCCACCCTCAAGTGTAATACACTTCTCAATCCGTTTTCTGTTATTTTTTACAACTCTTCGCAGTTCTTGAGCTGTAACTTCTAAACATGCTTGCCTTATCCTCTCACAAAGCTGCTCTATATTTTGAGGTCTGGTCATATAAACTTTGTTTTTAATGTGACCCCAAAAATAAAAATCCATTGGAGTGAGATCAGGTGATCTGGGTGGCCAATGTATTAAAGGGCTATTTCGTCCTATCCATCTTTGGGGAAAATGTTCATTCATCCATGCTCTCACTACTACGGAATTGTGGATAGATGCTCCGTCGAGTTGAAAATACAATTGTTCCAAAGGAAAATCAACAATTGCATTCCAAAGATCATTATTTAAAAATTCTAGCAAATTTAACGCATTTATATTTTGAAAAAAGAAAAACGGCCCTATTATTGTTTCGTTAAAAATTCCGCACCACACATTTACTTTCTGGGAATATTTCCTTTTACAATTTATTATCCAATCAGGATTTTCTACTGCCCAGAATCTAGAGTTTTGTGATGACACTACCCCGTTGGTGGAGAAAGTTGCCTCGTCCGTGAAAATTACTTTCTTCAAGAAGTCTCTATTGTTTAAATAATTACCTTGGATCCATAAACAATATTCTAATCTTCTCTCTTCATCACCTTCCTCCAAGGTATGTAAAAATTTTGGTTTAAACGGTTGTAGCTTATGGCGTTTTAAACATCTCCAAATTTTTGATGCCGACAAATTAAGGTCACGAGCCATATTTCGAAGACTGGTAGTGGGATTGGCGTTAAACGCCGCTAATATAACATTATCATCTCCGTGATTTCGATTAAGATGTACTCTCGGTTTAAGCACATTGCCAGTTGTATTGAACAAGTGACATATTCTTGCTACGGTACCATGGTGTATTGGTTGTCTTAGAGGATGTCTTAAATTAAATTCTTCTGCTGCTTCTCTTGAAGACCGTACATTTTCACCGACTATCTTTATTATTTCAATTTTTTCATCAGTAGTTAAAAGTATTCTAACCATTATGAGAAAAGATATGAAATAAGGAAACTTTAGTATGAATAAAATTATTAAAACAAGAAAAACTAACAAACTCCACAGAAAATAACAACAATCACTTCTGTCATGAAAGCAATGACGAAATAAATAAAACAATACATATTGACAGTTAATTTCACGGCACTCTTTACATTCAACGCAATAAAACCGTCCATGTTCCTAAATTTCTGAGCCGATAAGGAGGAAGGGTATGATGGAGAGTTACTCCTCCAGAAGAGAGATAACAAAAAGAAAAAAGAAAAGATATTACATTCAACTTGATATGTAAAAATAAAAAGCCCTTTTAGTGTTTATTGAATGCTGATTTTTGTTCACAACTTTCATTTGTTGGAAAAAGTTCTCTTTATGTGTTCTCTTTTTTTGAAAATATTCCAATTTTCATAAAATTTTACAGAGGGGCGTATGAAGTGATCTTGAACAACTTTTATTAACAAAATTTTTGTCTATCTCTAAGCCTACTATGATTTCTCGAAAATTAACATTTTCTTTTTATCACAGTAGGCCGGCGTTTTAGATTTAGACGGCATTTATGTGTTGAATAAAGTCACCTTATGGACTTGTATGGCTGATAAAAATTTGAAATTAATTCGGCCACAAATAAAAAAGATACAGGGGTGTCTTCACGAGAAGCGAAACAAAAAATTTTTTTTTAAAATATTCCGATTTTCACAAAATTTTACAGGGGAACATATCAAGTGATTCCGAACAACTTTTGTTAACAAAATTATTGTCTATCTCTAAGCCTACTATGATTTCTCGAAAATTGATATTTTCTTTTTATCGCAGTAGGCCGGCGTTTTAGATTTAGACGGCATTTATATGTTGAATAAAGTCACCTTATGGACTTGTATGGCTGATAAAAATTTGAAATTAATTCGGCAACAAATAAAAAAGATACAGGGGTGTCTTCACGAGAAGTGAAACACACTGTATATTAGTAAAATGTATAAACAAAAAAATATATTATAGAGATAACATTTCGAAAGATTTCTAAGTACAAGCGACAAAAATGAAGAAAATATATTTTTTTAATTAAATGATTACAACTTTCTTATTTACTGATTGATTTTCTTCAAAAACAACCCTAATTTACTTTACAGATTTTGATACAACCGGACTTTTCTCTATAAAGTTATCGTACTGAAAAGAAACGTGACGGACGGACAGGCGGACAAACGGACAAATGAACATCTTGAAAGTTGTTCAGAATTCGTTCACTAACGCAATGATATGAAATTTTTTTCTCTACGAGCCATATTTACGGTTTTAGAAATATGGCGATCAAATGCGAAACGTGAAGGACGGACAGACGGACAAACGGACAGGCGGACATTTTGAAAATTGTTCAGAATTCGTTCACTAACATAATTATATGAAATTTTTTTTCTCTACGAGCGATATTTACGGTTTTAGAAATGTGCCGATCAAATGCAATATATACTCTTCGTTTTTTGCGAAGAGTATAATAACGACCCGTTGCCAATGGCAACAACTATTTGGTACATAAAGCGTCACTTACGATCGACAAAACAATAGAATTAGAGTATACTTACGAGAGAGGTATGATGAGAACTATATTTCTCTTTTAATAACCGACATACAAATAACACCGGGACACAGAAAAAGGTCGTGAACCTGAAATCTGTCAAAATGTATATATTTTTGCGCTGAATCCGAGTTTTATGCCATCAGATTCGGCCTATATTATCAGAATTTTTTTCTACGTTCGATGAAAGTCACGTTTTCCTTGAAAACTGAGGACGTTTGAATTTCATCGAATGTAGAGAAAAATTCCGATGACATAGGCCAAATCTGATGGCAGATTCGAATTCAAGGCACAAAAGTACATGCATTTTGATAGCTTTTGTTTCAGGTTCACGGCACACACAAAAGAGAAAATTTTTAATTAAATCTCTAGACTTTTTTTTACTAATTAGCTTAAAAAATTAGATATATTTTTTTAGAATTCCATGCCTTTTATTTTCATATTTTGATCATTATCCTTATTTATTTTCGTTAAAGGGTTATCTCCTGTCTTTATTTCTTCTCAGCAAGAGCTTTCGTACTTTCTTCTGTTCCCTACTCATTTTTTCCCACAGCAGCCAACGCGTGGTTTAAATATTTTGTTGTTTGAAATTTAGCAAAAGCAAAATTCAGGTCACGGCAGTGTGTCCACACAGAAACTTTTGAAAGCACAACTTTATCTTTACTCTGCAACCGCTTTAACTGCATCCATGGGACTATGAATTATGCCATTCTTCAAACAGGTAGGTATTAATGAACAACGCAAATAGAGAAAAGAGGATTATTCGGCGAACACGAGAGCTTTATGTGCATGCTTGGATTTATTTTATGCGCTTTTGAAGGTTTTGTTCGCTGCTGTTTTATAATGCATCCATTCCAACACTGCTCTGCCATGTGTTGAATTAGTTAAGAATTATTGGTTTTGTTTGCAGTGAATGAAATCTGTTATGAGATGGCAAATACAGTGTGGAGTCTCGTACGGAACCCATTAGGCAACTTGAAAATTATTGAATACCATCGAGTTTTAAGTTATCTAATTTATTCCAAGGTTAGCTCCATACAGGACCGGACTGGGACCCACCGAGAATAGGCTTATCTAACATCCCCTGCTCGCTTTTTCACACATTATTTTGTAAAAAAATAAATAAAGCAGGAGTTAGATAGATATATTGTAGGATAATAGTTCGATCATGGAAGGGATAAAAACAAAATCATCTTTGACATGCATTTTAATGAAACTATTTTACATTTGACAAATGTATAAGAAATTTACAGAAGTTCTTATTGGACTGATGACGTGGCCACAAAATATATACCTACTTTTTAATTTAAATACTCGATTGTGATTAACCTTACTGTATTAATCATAGTATACTAAAACCTAATGCATTTTTTCGACCGTATCTGATAACTTTCTTGCAGTATAATATACTTATAGTCCTATAAAAGACTAACACAATGAGCCTTGTCTGAGTCCCGAAATTGGAAGCAAAATGGCGTAAAGTCCTTTTTTAACATTGAATATTTCCATATATGATATCCTTCTTGCATCAAGAGACATTGAAACAAACATTTTAGGCACAAAAAAATATTGAAAAAAGAACAAACGTAAAAAAATATTTATTTAAATAAGAATGATTAATTTTTGTTTGACATAAAGTATTGCACTTCCCTCAAACAAGAACCCCATCCCTGGACTACTAGCCAGAGGTATTTATCAATTGGCAACACCCGAAAAAAACTGCTTAATCGATTGTAATGAATTCTTGAAATTATACATTTAGACTAAAAATAGAAACAGCAGTTATAAACAGTCTAGGACATTTTCAATCCATACTACTGGGGGGTTACAGACAGTAATTTTGAGGTACAAACTTGCCTGAACAGTGCATTGTAATTTTTGAACAAGAGAAAAATGTCTTTATCACAGGTATTCTATATACTATATACACGGCGATCAATTTCATAATGCATTAGTTGTGTACGGAAATATATAACCAAGTGAGCATACATACATTTCATTTCAAAATTTTTCCTTTTCTCAATGACGGTTCTTGTTTCCGAAGTCAAGTACGGCGCTAGCGACAGCTGTTGGAGAGTATTAATAAATATTTACCGTAATGAAACCGAGATTACAGTTTTCCATTTTAGAGTTACTATAATTTTAGTCTTAGAACGCATTCTTGACGCCGGAGTCAAGTAACATTATTAAATAATGTCTTAGAACTTCACCCCAAGGACCAGAAACGTACCAAATTAATGTTTCTGAAAAATAACTGCCGCGGTTAACTTGTTTAAAATTCTACCAATTACACAGCCCCACAAAAAAAATAAAAGTTCTGTACCAGAGACGTGAATACATAGATTTTATGTATTTTTTATGCTGAATATGAAACTGCAGCCAAAAATATGGGTTACCCAGGTAGTTTTTTAGTAAAACGCAAAAACATCCCCTAAAATAGAGTGATACGGTAAAGCTTTATAATGAAATGCAACAATTTTTAAATACTTTGAGAAAACATTTTAAAATAAGATTTTGAGCGTTAGAAAGAAATATATGCAAATTAAATCCATACCCACCCCTACGAGGGGGTTAATTCCACCTTTAGGATCAAATAACGAATATTATAGTGCAAAACAATGTGAAAAGCCATAGCCTCGTAGTTTGTAATTCCAAATATACAAATGTAGGTTGACAGACAATATACCTAAAAAATATAATATAATCTTATTTTTAAGGGGCTTGAAACCACCTCTGCAGACCTAGGTATTTCTTACCCCTTTGAGTTACATATTTTTTTATTCAATATTTTGGTCTAAATTTTGTTACCGCGGGTTTTTGTGGTCGCTGATTACGAATCTGAAGTCCGAATCCGAAAATTCCAGAATAAAAGACGGCGGATCCAATATGGCGGATGTAAAAATCGGAAATGCATTAAAAATTTGATTATGGCTGAAAATTGTTACTCGGTGGTTTTTGGAGTCGCTGATCACGATTCTCCGTAGACGCCTATTCGGTAAAAATTATAAAAGAAATTGTCTGTCAAACTGACAGGTGTCAAACTGACAGATGTCACACTGATAGATGTCAAACGGGATAAACGTCATTTTAACAGATGTTAAACTAACAGATGTCAAACGGGATAAACGGCACTTTGACAGATGTCAAACTGATAGATGTCGAACTGACAGATGTCAAAAAGAGTAAACGTCACTTTGACAGATGTCAAACTAACAGCTACTCCGACGTGGTCATAAGATTAATAATAATAATGTACTATTCGCAATTCAAATTTTCCACCTAGCTCATGTAACTCGTTAGGAAAGGGGTACTTTCAAGCTCTAAATTATCATTTTCCACGATATTGCCACGATGATCAGTTTTATACATTTGGCTCCAAATGTCCCTATTTCATTCGTCCTCACTTTCACATTTAAGCGAGACTGCACACTGCAAATCGAATTTATATTCCTTGTTTCTCATTTTTAGATATTTGCCTATTTTTGCTATATTTTTACTATATACAGAAAGTAGGTAATTTCGTAATAAATAAAAAAGTGTGTAAGTTGTGATTTGCTTAATACCTAAATAATATTCTCTATTCATAATATATTTCTTTGGGTGGTAAATACCAATATCTATGCTAGTTTTTAATCCGCCATAAACCCCCGAGTAACAAGTTTCAGCCATAATCTTTAAATTTTGAATGCTTTTCCGATTTTTACATCCGCCTTATTGGATACGCCATCTTTTAATCAGGAATTTTCGGATTCGGACTTCAGATTCATAATCAGCGACCCCAAAAACCCGCGGTAACAAAATTTAGACCAAACCATTGAATAGAAAAATATGTGACTCAAAGGGGTAAGAAATACCTAGGTCTGCAGAGGTGGTTTCATGCCCCTTAAAAATAAGATTGTATTATATCTCTTAGGTACATTGTCTGTCAACCTACATTTGTATATTTGGAAAAACTACGAGGCTATGGCTTTTTACATTGTTTTGCACTATAACATTCGTTATTTGATCTTGGATGTGGAATTAACCCCCTCGTAGAGGTAGGTATGGATTTAATTTGCATATATTTCTTTCTAATGCTCAAAATCTTATTTTAAAGTGTTTTCTCAAAGTATTTACAAATCGTTGCATTTCATTATAAAGCTTTACCGTATCACTCTATTTTAGGGGATGTTTTTGCGTTTTACTAAAAAACTACCTGGGTAACCCATATTTTTGGCTGCGGATTCGGATTCAGCATAAAAAAATACACAAAATTTATGTATTCATGTCTTTGGTACAGAACTTTTATTTTTTTTTTGTGGGGCTGTGTTATTAAAGGCAGCTAACATTAGTTTGTATTAACAAAACGGTGAATACTTTCAATTCAAAACACAAACTATAATAATATAACACATAAGGCAATCACTAAACATTATAAACCATTAGCCCGCCGACAACTAATTATGTATCATAAGTTTACGCCCAAAATGTGTGAATTATTGTTAATTTGGGGTAGTAAAGCACAAAAATGCCCGCCCTTTTCTTGGTACAGGGGCTCAGGGCAGGCCCCCAAATATGTAAAAAATATGACTTGTAAAAGTAAGAAAACAGCCACAAAAAGTAATAGGGGGTTGGAGGGATTTCCTAATTTACCCCAAAAATCATTAATCTAGACTCCCATTTATTTTTGATGGCACAAGGAGGCGCCACATTCGCCCAATTTTGAGAAAAAAGTCGGGTAAAAAAATGATAAGTTTATGAATGGCAATCAGGAACTTGGTAAGTATGAACCTACTGAGCGTAAAAATATATTCGCCTTCTCTGAAAAGTAGTACGACAGCCTTGCCATTCACGATTGTTGATGGCGTACCAGAATTCCCTACCGCTTATACTCTTTACCTGTGTAATTCGATGAATATTATAAGTTTACGACTGGCAATCAGGAACTTGGTAATTATGAACCTCCTGAGTGCGAAAATGCATTCGCCATCTTTAGAAAGTGGTGCGGAGGACTTGCCTTTCACGATAATTGACGGCGTATCGGAGTTTCCCACTGCATATACTGTTTAAAGGTGTAATACGATGAATACCATAAATTTAGGACTGGAAATCAGAAACTTAGTAAGTATAATCCTCCCGACTGAGAAAATACATTCGCCAACTTTGAAAAGTGCAACGAAGTTCTTGCCTTTCACGATAATTGACGGCGTATAGGAGTTTCCTAACGCATATACTAGTTACCCATGTAATTCGATGAATATCATAAATTTACGACTGGCAATCAGAAACTTTCTAAGCATGAACCTGAAGTGCGAAGACACATTCGTCATCTTTGAAGAGTAGTACAAAGATCTTGCCTTTCACGATAATTGATGGCGCATCGGAGCTTCCTACCACATATACTCATTCGTGTAATTCGATGAATATCATAAATTTACGGCTGGCAACCAGAACTACACCGGTAACCAGTATACGCAACAAGTTTAATTTTAAGTTTCTAAAAACTTTCTCCTATACATAGTCATATTGTTAGTTTTAAGTCTTACCTATTTCTTAAGATAGGAGCACTAACGCCCCGCTTCAACTTATCGTTCTAGCCGAACCGGACCCGCTCCGCCCAGCCACACACAAACCACGACGCCACGCGCTGTGGTTGTGCGGCTGGCTCCGAACTGGAATCCGGCTAGGCGCATATACATGTAACTAAAATGTTAAATAAACTGTTATTGAATTGAATTGAATTGATAACCAGTATACGCGGTAGGAAGCTCCGATACGCCATCAATTATCGTGAAAGGCAAAACCTTTTCCCCACTTTTTAAAGATGACGAATGTATTTTGGAACTCAGGAGGTTCATACTTAACAAGTTTCTGATTTCCAGTAGTAAATTTATGATATTCATCGAATTACATAGGTAAACAGCATATGCGTTGGGGAATTCTGGTACACCATCAATTATCGTGAATGGCAAGGCTGTTGTACTTACCACTTTTCAGAGAAGGCGAATATATTGTAATATGTTGCACCCCTTAAAATTTAAGGTTATGTTACTAAAAAGTAGGCAGACTTCAACAGATCGAATGTCTGAATGAATGTAGTGTATTTGCACCTACTCGAAAAAGAACCTACCAGAAGATTCCAAAGTGACATCTGGAATTATCGAGAGAATGGTGGCGTCATCACAGAACAATCGAGATCTGTCATTTTTAGGTATAAAAGACCGATCGCATTCTCGGCGAAAAAGTTCAGAAAGTTCAGAAAGTTCAAAAAGTATAGAAAGTGAGGTTAAGACTTCAAGGATAAACATTGTGATTTTAGTCAGTAAAGTGTATTTAAATTAATAATAGTATTGTGAAGTATCCAGTAAATATTTAATAAAGTGTGTTAGTGGACATCTCTTGTTATAATTTTTGGAACCCACGGAATTTGCGAGGGTGGTTTCCTAAGGGTGGAAACACGTCACAAATTGGTGTCAGAAAGCGGAATTTTATGACAAGAGGAGCTCTGAAGTTGTGTTGGAGTGTTCGAGAAGTATTCTCGAGAGTTAGTGCTAACACAGGACTAATTTACTGGACATTGTTCGAGGGTTATTTTCGAACAGGAAAATAGTGTTTAAGTGCATTTTTGAGACATTGTAGAACATTTTATTAGGACATTAGTGTGATAATTAAATCCTTTGAACTGAGAAGTGATAGAGACACTGAAAAAGACTCATTTAGTGCGTGAAAATTTCTAGACCTTTTCTATTTGGACATTAGTGGAGATTATTAAATTCTCTGAACTGGATAGTGACAAAAGACTCTGGATAAGACTTTTTCGTGCTATTTCGAGATTTGTCTGAAAAGTTCCATTACCGATATTGACGTGACAGTTAAATTTATTTTATTTTAATTTCGTCATATGCCCGTAACAACAAGAAGTATGGCATCCGATAAACAAATACAGGACTTATTCGAACAATTCCAAAAAATGATGGCGCAGCAACGGCAGGAAGACAAAGTAGAACAGGAGAAAAAACGTCAAGAGGAAGAAAGAAGACGTCAAGAAGAAAGGGACGAATTAAAGAAAATGATGGAAGATCAGGAAATAAGACGTCAGAAAGAAAAAGAGGATGAAGAAATAAGGCGTCAGAAAGAAAAAGAGGATGAAGAAAGAAGACGTCAGAAAGAGAAAGAGGATGAAGAAACAAGACGTCAGAAAGAAAAAGAGGATGAAGAAACAAGACGTCAGAAAGAAAAAGAGGATGAAGAAAGAAGACGTCAGAAAGAAAAAGAGGATGAAGAAACAAGACGTCAGAAAGAAAAAGAGGATGAAGAAAGAAGACGTCAAGAAGAGAAAGACGAATTGAGACAAATTATGGAAGACCTGAAGATACGACAGCAAGAGGAGAAAGAAGAACAAGAAAGACGACATCAAGAGGAAAAACAGGAGCAAGAAAGACGCCAAGAAGAATTAAGGAAAATTCTAAATGAACAAATCAAAATACAACAGGACGCTATAATTTCTGCCAATGAAGTACTAAAATGTGAAGTCAAAGAAGAGATAAACAAGGTCGAAGGTAAAGTAGGAGTAGTCGAGACAGAAGTCAGTCAAGTAAAAGGAGAAGTAACCGAAGTTAAAGAGAAAGTAAACAAGTTCGAAGAAGTCAAAGGAGAAATAGACCGGCTTAAACGACAGTTGAGAGATAGAGGAAGCCAGCAAGTGGTATCATCAGGACAGCGACTAAAACCTCCTTCTTTTGATGGCCAAAGTTCCTGGACGACGTACAAGAGGCAGTTTGAGGCAGCAGCGTGTGCGAACAATTGGGATAATGAGGAAAAGGCCATGGCATTAGTTCTAGCACTAAGGGGCCAAGCTTCAGAGTTACTCCAAACCATCCCAGTTGAGAAACAAAGGGACTTTAAAGCCTTGGAAGCTGCATTAGACTTGAGGTATGGCGATCAACACCTTGCCCAATTATACCAGGCTCAGCTGAAATCCCGGATGCAAAAAGCTGGGGAAAGTTTACAAGAATTTGAAGCTGCGATAGAGAGACTGGCACACCTGGCGTATCCGAGTGCACCTAAAGAATTCCAGGAACAATTAGCCGTGGGGGCCTTTTTAGATGGTATAAGGGACGAAGAGGTCAGGCGAGTTCTGAGGCTGACGAGACACCAAAGTAGTAGCGAAGCTTTGGTGCGTGCACTCGAAGTAGAAGCCGCTTACAGGGATACGCCAAGGTCGAGAGTGCGAGCTGTGACTCTCGAAGAATCACAACCAGAAATGAACCAGAACCCCATGTTGACAGAAATACAGAAAATGTTCACCAAATTATATGATAAATTGGATGGCTTCGGGAAGCAAGAAAAACAACAAAATAGAGGAAAGCCGAGCGAAGGTATTAAATGTTTCAACTGCGGCAAGGTGGGACATATGAAACGAGACTGTCGACAGCAGAACTCGGAGAGTCGAGTAAATGCTGTGAATGTTGAAGAGAAGCAGGAAAACTAAAGATAGCCAGCACCAAGGGGGCTGTGCTGACTAGGGAATGCGGTGCCCCCAGAGAAATAAAGATTTCCCAGCTCCAAAGAATTCCAAGCAGTCTGTTGTTGCAAGGATATGTGAATGGACGAAAATGCGTGTTTACTATTGACACCGGTGCTACGTCATCAATAGTGCGGCCAGGGTTTATATCAGGCTTGCAGATTGACAAGAAGCAAAATGGAGTAATCATTCGAACAGCCACGGGGGACAGGGCTGCGGTCCATGGAGAGGTCAACTTGGAACTGCAGGTTGGACGGTTGAGGTTCAATTACAAGGTCATTGTGGCTGACATTATGGATGATTTCATTTTGGGTCTGGACATCATGGGAGAGCAGGGATTCATTGTTGACGTAGGGGAGCGAGTCTTAAAAATTGGAAATGAGGAATTTATTCTGGCAACCGCAGACGACCAATTCCGTAAAGCAAGGTTGTTAACAACACAGACGATTAAGATTCCTGCTCATTCGGAACAAATGATCGATGCTGCCTTAGAAGGAAATCCTGGAGGGTACCGTGTTGGCCTAGTTGAAGATGACGAATCGATTAAGTCCCTACCCAATATTATTGTGGCGAGAACTTTAACCCGGACTACAGACAAAATCCCAATTAGAGTCGTTAATTTAAATTCCCACTCAGTGACAATTAAGGAAGGCAAACCAATTGGCTCCTATGAACCGGTCACATGGGTAGCGAGGTGCGAGGAACAAACAGAGGGAAGTTCGTCTACGAAAATAGACCAGGAAGTTTTGACCTTGCTGAGTACCCAGTTGGAGCATTTATCTGAGGATGAACGAAGGGAGGCAATCAAGTTTCTAGAAAAGGAAAGTTCAGTATTTGCCAAGAATACAGAGGCCCTTACAAAAACAGACATAGTCCAGCATCGGATAAATACTGGCGACTCGCCCGCTATTCGACAACCACCTAGGAGGCTTCCATTAGCAAAACAAGAAGATGCCTCGGCAATGATAGACAAGATGCTACAAGATGGAGTCATTGAGGAGTCGACGAGTCCCTGGTCATCGCCAGTAGTTTTGGTTGCCAAGAAGGATGGAACATTAAGATTTTGTGTCGATTATCGGAAATTAAACGATGTCACAAAGAAAGACAGTTACCCATTACCACGAATTGATGACACGTTAAGCACGTTGGCAGGCTCACGATGGTTTTCTACGTTAGACCTTAGGAGTGGATACTGGCAAGTGGGGCTTCATCCTGATGATAAGGAGAAGACAGCGTTTTCAGCAGGCAGTGGTCTTTATCAATTTACCGTGATGCCTTTTGGACTTTGCAATGCGCCAGCTACCTTTGAAAGATTGATGGAATTCGTACTGCGAGGGCTAACCTGGAGGACGTACCTGGTTTACCTTGACGACGTGCTTGTTATGGGACAGGACTTTACAGAACATTTGAAAAATCTTCAAGAAGTATTTGGGCGAGTCAGGAATGCCCATCTGAAGTTGAACCCGAAGAAGTGCCTGCTATTCCAGAAAGAAGTCAAATTTCTTGGTCACGTGGTGTCTTCGGATGGAATACAAACAGACCCCGACAAAATTTCTGCTGTACGAGATTGGCCAAGACCATCTAACGTTCATGAAGTACGGAGCTTCCTTGGCCTCTGCACTTATTATAGGCGCTTTGTGGAAGGGTTTGCAGAAATTGCGAAGCCATTACACCGGCTGACAGAAGAGAAAGTGCAGTACCAATGGACACCGGAATGTGAAACAGCATGGAGAAAATTGAAGGCAGCTCTATGCACTGGTCCTGTGCTAGCGTACCCACAACGGGAAGGACTTTTTATTTTAGACACGGATGCCAGCAATTCTTCGGTCGGTTGTGTACTGTCTCAAATCCAGAATGGGCAGGAAAGAGTGATCGAGTACTTCAGCAAGGTGCTGTCCAAACCGGAAAGAAACTATTGTGTAACCCGGAAAGAGTTGCTGGCCATCGTTAAATCAGTGGACCATTTTCATAAATATCTTTATGGACGACATTTCAAGATTCGGACCGACCATGCTGCATTAAAATGGCTGTTGCAGTTGAAAACCCCTGAAGGTCAACTGGTTCGTTGGATAGAACGGTTGCAACAGTATGATTTCAAAATAGAACATCGACCTGGAAGATCTCATAAGAACGCAGACGCTTTATCTAGAGACCATGCAAGGAAGATTGCAAGCACTGCCGCCACGTTGAGAAATTGCAGGGTACGGTGGCCATCAACACTATTAAAATAGAGGTTCCGGATGATTGGACAACTGAAGCCCTTAGACAAGAACAACTGAATGACACAGAGATTGGGGTTATATTGAGAGCAAAAGAGAAAGGAATTCGACCAGCGTGGAAGGATGTTTCGGACAAGGCAGTTCGATTGAAGGCTTTGTGGGCCCAATGGGATTCACTCAAAGTTATGAACGGGCTGCTAAAGAGAGCTTGGGAAAGCCCGGATGGCAAGGAAGTTGTTATGCGTCTAGTGATTCCCAGGTGTCGAGTACCGAAAGTACTTCAGGAAGTGCATAATGGAGCATCCGGTGGACACTTCGGCGTTAATAAGACCCTGAATAAAGTACGAGAACGATTTTATTGGGTAAATAGTCGTCAGGATGTGGAAGCTTGGTGTCGCAATTGCAAAATTTGTGCAGCAAGTAAGGGACCGCAGACTAGAAGTAGGGGTGCAATGAAACAATATAACGTCGGAGCTCCTTTCGAGAGGATTGCGATCGATATAGCCGGCCCATTCCCAGTAACCAAGGACGGTAACAAGTATATACTGGTTGCCATGGACTATTTTAGTAAGTGGCCAGAGGCCTATGCAATTCCAAACCAAGAAACAGTCACTGTTGCCAAAGTCTTGGTAGATAATTTGATATGTCGGTTTGGTGTACCCCTGGAGCTGCACTCAGATCAAGGGAGGAACTTTGAGTCAGGGGTGTTTCAGCAAATCTGCAAGTTATTGGGGATACACAAAACACGGACAACAGCCCTTCACCCGCAATCAGATGGAATGGTGGAACGACATAACAAGACCATGAAAGAACATCTCTCTAAAGTGGTTCATAAGAATCAACGTGATTGGGATCTCCACATACCGTTCTTCCTCATGGCATACAGAGCTGCTATCCACGAGTCTACGAAACAAACACCAGCCCGTGTAGTATTTGGACATGAGATCAGACTGCCATGTGATTTGATTTTCGGAACACCAGGCGGAGAACAGCTTCCTGTGAACAGCTATGTGGATGAAATGAGTGAACGGCTAAGAAATGTTCATGAGCTGGTTAGAGACCAAATCACCATAGCCAGTGACCGAATGAAGGCTCGATACGACCGTAAGGGTAGTTCAGAAGGGTTCAAGGCAGGAGATCTGGTTTGGCTGTATAACCCACAGCGAAAGAAAGGGAAGTCACCGAAACTTCAACCTCCTTGGGAAGGACCGTATACTGTTATTACCCGAATTAATGATGTCGTCTATCGTATTCAACGAAACAAAAAGTCCAAGATGAAGATCGTACACTTGGATAGACTGGCGAAGTATGTGAAAGAGGCTGAATTGCCTGACCGGGACGTTCAGGTTTAAGGAGGGGGCAGTGTAATATGTTGCACCCCTTAAAATTTAAGGTTATGTTACTAAAAAGTAGGCAGACTTCAACAGATCGAATGTCTGAATGAATGTAGTGTATTTGCACCTACTCGAAAAAGAACCTACCAGAAGATTCCAAAGTGACATCTGGAATTATCGAGAGAATGGTGGCGTCATCACAGAACAATCGAGATCTGTCATTTTTAGGTATAAAAGACCGATCGCATTCTCGGCGAAAAAGTTCAGAAAGTTCAGAAAGTTCAAAAAGTATAGAAAGTGAGGTTAAGACTTCAAGGATAAACATTGTGATTTTAGTCAGTAAAGTGTATTTAAATTAATAATAGTATTGTGAAGTATCCAGTAAATATTTAATAAAGTGTGTTAGTGGACATCTCTTGTTATAATTTTTGGAACCCACGGAATTTGCGAGGGTGGTTTCCTAAGGGTGGAAACACGTTACAATATTTTTACACTCCAAGTTCCTGATTGCCATTCATAAACTTATCATTTTCTTTTACCTGACTTTTTTTCAAAATTGACGAACGTAGCGCTCCCTTGTACCACCCAAAATGAATGGGAGTCTCGATTCATGATTTTTGGGGGTAAATTAAGAAATCCCTCCAACTCCCATGCGTAAACCTATAACTTGTTACGGTCGATTTTCACATTTAATAATGTACTAATTTTCGTTATTTTCCCAAATTTTATTGTGCATCTGAGCCTATAGATAATAATAGCATATAACTGGTTACATAATAGCACCGCCTGATGGTTCATGTCGGCCATTGAATGCGTTTTGTTACAGGAAGTACGGGTGAGTGCGTTCAGAGATATTCATTAAGAGAGTGCATTGCAAAAACGCCCTTTTAAAGCTTCTACAATGGCTAGTATTGCTGATTAAACCTTCTTTTGGTGGGTAGATTTATGAGGGGACGGCTTTTAGAGTATATTATGATAATATTTGTGGATATAAACGAAGTTAGAAAATCTATTCTAGTTGGGGGGTACGCCGTGAAGTGGAAATTCTGAAGGTACTGTGACGGAAGACAAGAATTTGACATTTTGATAGGGGACATTTTCTTGACCATTTTTCCTTTCGCTGCTAGTAGATTGAGTCGTCTGAATACGAGTTTTAGCAATATTGTAAGTTTTGCTCCATTTATGGGATTTGGTATTCATCACGACAAGATTAGTCGTATTTCCATTTGGTTTTGAGTATCGTTTTGGGGAAATGCAGCTACGGATTTCCGGATAAAGTCAATTTTCAAAGCACGTGGCGTCATCTGAATGCAAGACTTTGGAGTGCCATTTTGACGGCAAAGGACCTCTTTCAGCCCACATCACATCTCAGGTACGTCTCTGAAAACCCACTTAAAGTTGAAATAGATTTATAATTTAGGTTATTTATTTTATTGCAGGGCTATTTGTTTGTTCGTTTGTTAGTTGTTTCCTTGTATGTTGCAAGTATTGGGATCTATTTGTTAGTTTATGGCTATTTGGATTGATACCTTATGATTTTGCTTGAATCTGTTACTCGTATTCTACTTAAGCTTTTATGTAACATTCTACACTTTACGAGGGACTTCCAGCATAACTCTGGTTTCAACTTCTAGTCAAGATTTTGGTGTCTAGATGGTGGATTATTGACTGGCATCTTGTGTATGTATGGTACTGGGGATCTCGGCACGTTACCTTAGACTCCACGTAAATCGTCTACCACCTGCGGCTGTTATCACCTACAATTACGCTACCCTGGCAGGACGGGAAAAGATATTCAAACACTACCAAAGGTAAGCGGAATCATCTTCTCTTAACGAGGGATCCGGTACATCCACGGGACAGTAAAATAAATTTTCAAGGAATATTGGTAATATTTTGCTCGTAACGTAAATCTCAGTAACATTTTAGATTTCAGTAATATTTGGTATATTTTGTGTATCGTTACTTTACTAACTGAATAGTTTTGCCTTATTTTACAAATAGATGTCAATAATTTTAAGTAATTTTATGTTTTACCGTAGGTACCTTGGGTCACTTGTAGTTTTTTTGTCATGCTTCTGACATATGACCTTTTGTACATTAATCAAGGATTTATTATTTTCTAAGATATTTTGTGTATATTAGGTTAAGCGTGTAGGCCCCACTTATTAGTTCGCTTATTAGGGTACATTGTGATACTTGTACTGCGTACTGAGTTATCGGTGATAATTGTGAAATATTTTGTACTACGTACCCTGATATTTTATTAAATGTTTAATTAGAACGACGTTGTCTTTCATATCTGACCACCTACACCACCCCAATTATCGAAGCCACCCCCAAGGACCTGACTAGTCGGCCGTGTGAGACTCCCTCCACACTAGCGTATTACAGAGGGGGTACCGCACGTAAAATATTAAAATTTTGTTCTGGGCACAGGGTGACTACCCTACCCTGCGTTCGAGGTTTAGCAGCCTTTGGGGCCCCCTTTTATAAGTGGGTCTAGGCCCGGTAACAAACTTATTTGTGGCTGTTTTTTTTTTACTTTTACAAGTCATATTTCTTACACATTTGGAGGCCTGCCCCCTGTACCAAAAATCAGGGCAGGCATAACATTTCTGTGCTCTACTACCCCAAATTAACAACAATTCACACATTTTGGGCATAAACTTGTGACACGCAATTAGTGGTCGGCGGGCTCCTGATCTATTACCTTACACTGCAAATCTTTCAGCTTTAGAACCCTTCAATATATTTTAAGAGTTAATCCGACACAATATCATTAGAAAACAACCCGCTACCTGATGTAATTTTTAGTAATAATATTAATGATAAAATTGTTGATAAATCACTTCATCCACCACTGAAAGAAAGCGTCAAGCATCAGCGTTTAATGTTAGATTTCTTTTTAAAATACAAAATTATTTAACAAATCAATGATTGTATAAAAGAATATAATTTTGTCAGAAGAGGTTGATTATCTTACACTATGTTCGGAATTTGTCAACTCCCGAATGTAATTAATTTTCGTTTATTTTTATATTAGTTTATGACCTAATTATTACTATTATTACCAATTCATATAGTTTAATTCAATTTAATACAGTGGTTAAATCAGGCCCCCCGTATGCTGGTGGGGGGGGGCAGCTATTGGGTACTGAGTTTAGGAGCCCGTAGCGGGGGCCCGCCAGAGATCTTGACAATTTTTTTTTCAAATTTCTCCACCCCGCTCATTAATTATTAAGTGTCTGAGTCCTTTGGCCTCCGAGGGGCTCGTAGCAGGGACCCGCCGCGCCGGAGATCTTGACAAATTTTTTTTTCGAATTTCTCTCCCCCGTGCATCAATTATTAAGCGCGGGGACCCGTTGACTTCCGAAGGGCCCACCAGTGAATTTGGTAGAGCTCATGATTTGATGATGGGTAAGATATTACATGTATGCTTGTTGCCCCGTTATTTTTCTATATATTTGGTGCAGAAAAAATGCTACCTCGGCTTCCGACGAAGCGGGTGCCAGAAAACGTAGCAACAAGGAATATCAGTTATTAAGTTAATACTCATGTTCGTGTGTCTGAAAAATTCTCTTTCGCACAAGTTATCGAAGTGTGTAATTTTTTAAAACCCGTTGCTTTTCGCGGGGCATTTTATGCACCGAATTTTCTTAAAGTATTCAGTTTACCTATGCTTATTCATTTTGTATGTCAGAAAAATATCCTCCTTCATTGTCAGTTTCATGCCCCCTCTCTACACGCCACGTCATGTTATTTGGTGCGCAGGAATATCGAAGATGAAGAGTCACGGCGAGCCCCGAAAAAGTCCGAGCGCCCACCAGAGAGACGACTCGGACTACGCGCAGCGCTCATCACTTGTGAGATCCTCAACAAACATATCAAATGCCTTTCTCAAGCTTATTACTGGTAAACATGTTTTTAAATTGCTTTAAATAACGTTCCTGGTTCAAAAAACTTTCTATTTGATATATATTTGAAGTTAATCGGAGCAATATATGCATTTTATAGATTTTGAGACTAAATCCAAGATGTCGGCTTCCCTATACTTAGATTTTTCTAGACTTTTTATATGTTGTTGGGGATATTATTCTAAGTCTAAAAAGCCTTAGTTTATTTATTTTTCAATTAGTTTGATGTTTTCTACTAAAATGACTGGACTCTAGTTATTTCACTAGCGTACTCTTATTGTTGCTTTTTTCAAGCTCTTTTAGATAATCACTATTTTTAAACACATTAGTATCAACGAATAGCTGTGATGAATCATTTTTTTAAATATATTAATTTGAAGTGATCGCTTTTATCAGTATTGGTTTTTAATCATAACTTCAATCAGTATGTAAATATTTGAATTTAATGTATCTGTCACTCACGCTTTTAATGTAACCGAAAACACAGAGCACAATTTTACACGCACCCTAGTTTTAAATTAACATATAACGGAATTCCAATATTTGAGCTCTAATTGTCATTTCATTTTTATTAATTAGAGGAAGGTCATTACTTTCGACTGAGATATAAAAAGTAAAATAAAATTAATTATCATTAGATTCTTTTAATATTGGAGATATATAATATACAAAGATATTATCTCCTCGGATGACATTTTTACGAAACGCTAAAATAAATATGATTGTATATTCTTCACTGTATAAAAGTACTGTTTTGTTATTCATTTTTGACAATGATGAAGTGAGCTAGTAAAGTGATAATAATAATAGGAGTAATAATTTTATTTGACACTCAAAACCATATGATGCAAGTATAGAACAAATCAGGTTATCGTAAACTCGTATGAGGTTCAACACATACATGTTAAAATTACAAAAAAAAATATAGTAGAACTATCAGTATATTAAGAATTTAGACACATTCGAAAAACATTCTTGTATTAAAAAATTTGCAATTAGCATGAAGTTGAAAATATACCAGATTGTGATCAAGAAATCGCTGTTGAGTTGAAGTACTTCAAGTCTAAAGATAATGACAAAGGTTGTGAATCAGAAAATTAAATGAAACAAAAATACAAGTAGTTTTGTAATTGAAATATTTTTATTTAATTACAAAATTTTTACTTTTTTATAATTTCATTCTGTAATTACTTTTAAACTTTCATCCTCTCTCCTTTAGTTCTTTGGATCTCGATCCTCATTTTCATCGCTATCAAACTGATAGTCGTTGCCGCTCTTATAACTATGATTTCTAATGTTATTTTCGAAGGTATCTTCATGATATTGCAATCAATATAATTCGCTTTCTGTACCTACAGGTTGAGATATATCAGATTCTTCATCAGTCAGTTGTATATTTTGTTCAGTTTGTTCATTGTCCTCATCTTCATCTAGTACAACTTCAATTTCGCACGAATACTTACTTCTAGTTTTAATATCTCTATTTATAAATATCGCATTTTTCTTAATCTCAACATCTTTTTACGTAACATGCAAAAAAAAACACTTTTAGAAATTATTTGCTGATTAAAAACCGTTGCCCAAAGAATCACTACTTCCACATCCAGATTTTCTATCCAAGTCACTCACAACGAAAAAATTTTGTATGTGGAAATAATTGTTTATGGAACTTTAACAATATAATATTTGAAATCTTCTACCCCAAAAACCCATAAAGCGTTACCCCACATCGGTAGTGGGGTGGATGAAGTAAAAAAATATTTTGAGGTTTCTGGTTCTTGTACACATACTAAATCACAATTTTTTTCATCCCCTTTAATAATGGTGTGGGGGTGGTAATGGGGGGTGGCTAATGCCGCAATTTTTTTTGAGACCTTAGCTTCTCTTGTATATACTAAATACCAATTTTATGAACTCCTACCTGCTTGATTTACCTATTTACCCCAAATTTACCCCAATTTACCCCCAAACCCTTCGACGGAACAAGATGAAAATATAATCTAGTTCTAGATCTCGTTAAAGTACATATGTGTACCAAATTTCAAGTCAATATCTCAAACGGTTCCAGAGTAAACGTGCGCAAAAAAAAAAGTTAAAGACAGACCGACAGGTTCCAGAGTAAACGTGCGCACAAAAAAAAGTTAAAGACAGACCGACAGACAGAAATTTTTTTGCTCAAACTTAAAATCTCGACGTTTCATGACATTCTAAGCCTATTTGACAATAAAAATTTTTAAAAAAATTTTTGTCGTTAGTATACTTCCACTGGATGTGGAAGTAAAATAAGTTTCTTGTGACCGATTTTTCAAAAATGCAACAAAATTTGTTAAAAATTAAAAAAACCTCTTAAAGTACTCTTAAATAGTTACAAGTTAAACCTCGGATTTGACCGAGAAAATGATTTCGATTTTGAATTTTAGGTGAAAACTGTATTCTATAAGAAGTGCACTTCATTAAAATTTCATCGAAATTGAACCATTGTTTTCGAAAATCCATTAATTTGTTTAAGAACGTTGAGTTTTGCAATCTGTATTTTTTTATAATGACAATCGGATTGATTTCTCGTTTATGTACAATCATTGCAGAACTCATAGCGAATATTTCCAATTCTTTTTATTCTATTCGAGATATTAAAAGAAAAACTTGAACTTGAAAATATGATTATTTCAACTTGATATCAAAAAATTGTTTTCCTTGAAAAAAAACGGGCTCGTGTAGGGATCGAACCTACGACCTCCACTTCAAACAATTGAGCGTGGAACTCTAACCAACTGAGCTAACGAGCCTTGTTGAAAAGTTTAAAACTATATACTTAACTGCGGTTCTCTTCTGACGTGTCATATGATGTCATAAAAAATTGGATTACCTAGTAGTTCTGATAAGCAATTAATATGATTCACTAGATTTTATTTATACGAATAATATATACAGCATTATTATTGCCTCAGTTACATTGCTAATATAATTTTTAATAGAAATTTTTATGATTAAGTTTTACGCAATAATTAAAAATTTTATAAAAGTGTATTTATTTTAACTTGTTTTAAAGTATATATGTTACTGCTAAATATCCGGAATACTATTTTTTAATAATAATGTTTTTGAATATTTTTTTATTTTAGACAAGTAAATAAATGTTTTTTTAACATGTAATAATGTAAGCGGAAATAAGTACAAGATGTTTATATTATAAATTTAAAATATTATATTATTAAAGTTCTATGAACCACTATTTGCACATAGTGGAGTGTAAATATAGTACATACAATTTTAATTTTTTTAATAATTTTTTCATTGTAAGATATGAAATCTGGATGTGGATTTAGTGATTCTTTTATTCTTTACGTTTAATGAGAATGTTACGAACGAATAAAAGTGACAGTCAGGAGTTGCCGATTGCAAATAATTATTTAAACAATAAAAGACGTCATAGACTGTGTACTTAATCTTAGTGGCACCACATTTACATGAATTGTGACGTGTTCAAGCAAAATGACTGCAATTTACACTCGTTATTATGTTACATATTGGATATGGATATCGATTCATCTATATATATCTCGATATCTATAAAAGAATACCCTGACTGACTCACTGATCTATCAACGCACAGCTTAAACCGCTGGGACTAGAAACTTCAACTTTTGCATACAGGTTCCTAGAATGACGTAGGCAACCACTAAGAAGGGATTTTTCGGAATTCGACCCCCCAAGAGGGAGTTGGAGCTGGAGCATACAGTCGCAACCCAAAGGTAAGAATCACTTCGAGCCTGGGTAACTATGCGACTGTCTTTCAGGCAGAAGTTCATGCCATTGAACTGTGTACAAGGAGGCTTGAGCAGATGCATCCTAGACACAGATCAATAAAAATCTTTTCAGACAGCCAAGCAGCTCTTAAAGCTCTTGGCTCACATCGCTGCAATTCTAAATTGGTCTGGAATTGCCAAAAGGCTCTAGCCCGATTGGGCAGATACAACAAATTAACTCTGGTCTGGATACCGGGCCATTCTGGCTTGGAGGGCAACGAAGTAGCCGACTCCTTAGCCAGGGAAGGTGCGGTATCAAAATTTATCGGACCGGAGCCAGTGCTTGGCATATCGGCAAGCACTGCGAAAACCACCATCTTGGCCTGGACTGAGGGGAAAATCCTCCAATACTGGCAAGAACTACCAGGATTAGTTCATTCAAAGGAGTTCATCACATACCCTTTGAAATCAAGAACTAAAAAACTATTAGAGTTAAATAGGTTACACCTAAGAACTCTAGTTGGCCTATACACTGGGCACTGCAGACTTAACCACCACCTACACAGACTCGGAATAGCGGACAACGCTGAATGCCGACTGTGCCTGGAGGAAGATGAAACGGCAGCGCACATTTTATGTACCTGTCCTGCTGCAGAAAGAACCAGATTCTCACTTTTTGGCAAAGGGCAACTGCTGCCAGAGGATCTGGACAACCTCTCACCCAATAAGGTAGTCGACTTTATCAAAAAGCAGAACCTATTGGGTGAAATATAATTAGGAGTGAGCCACAATAGACCAGATGGTCGCGGTGGAGGGTCTGTTACTAGCCCACTCACATATCAACCTAACCTAACCTAACCCCAAGAGGGTGAAAAATGGTTGAAATTTTATTCTTGCTTGAAAACGGTTAGATCTAGATGAGTAAAATTCGACGATTTTCAAAAAGAGACCCCCCCGAAAGGCTGAACGGGGAGGGAGAGGTTTTTAAGCTTATCGGAAACGGTTAGACCTAGAAGCGTGAAATTTGGCAGAAATACTCTTTATTAGAATCTATTAGACACGAGTGAAACGAAATTTCGATTTTCACCTTTTGAAGGGTGAAAACGGGGGTGGTAGATGGTCTATCTCTGAAATCGCGTGAGTCAGAAACGTGATATTCCAGCGACGGGTTCTTCTGAGGAAATAAGGAGACACGTATTCGACAGTTTTCAAAAAAAAGACCCCCCCGAACGGGAGAACAGGAAGAGGGATGGAATTTGACACATACCCGCCCATGTGCTTTATTGTCAATTAAAATAATTATTTTTTCTTTTAACTCGCTCTAACACAAAAATAGAATAAAGAGTTGTTATCAAATTGCGATGCGCATTGGATTTTCTTGAATGCAATGGACGTGTAGTGGGTTTCCCCGAGTACGATGGATGCGCAGTGGGTTTCCATAAGTACAAGAGATGCGCAGTAGGTTTTCCCGAGTGCTATGGATGCGCAGTGGGTTTCCTCGAGTACAATAGATGAGCAGTGGGTTTTCCCTGACTAATGTGGATGCCCAGAAATTTTCCTTGAGTGCAATGAATACGCAGTGGGTTTCCCAGGGTACCATGGATGCGCAATGGGTTCCCTCGAGTGTACTTCCTGAGTACTATAGGAGTACTCAGTAGCATGTAGCAGCATGTAGTACTTCTTTATAGACATAAGAATATCATAGTATAGGCATAGTATGTCAATGTTCTTAATTCCACGCTCAAGAAGTCTTCCGAGCGAACGAAGTCGCGGGCATCAGCTAGTATTTCATAAAATAATTTAATGGTCCAGTTTTCCCATTTCAGCCTAAATTAGCTCTATAAGGTTCAGTTCATAGTGGTAAGGCGGCAGTCGTCTATTCCTCTTGCTTTAACCATTCCATCTGCAATATATTTCATATACCTATATCGGCGAATGCTGTTTCGCTAAGGTTAGTAACTCAGCTTTAAACGAAGCACGTTCGTGTGGGATAACCTTACCATCCAACCAGTTTTGGATTTGCGCTTTTCACCATACGCTAGTTGCTATTTTTTCCATTTAGTCCAGTCAATGAACGAGTTGCAGAGAACATTTTGGAGGGGAGAATTTTTCTCTTCTGGAATGTGTTGGGGGTAGTCGGGAGGTAAACATATTAAAAGTCCCCGCCCCTAGCCCCGCCGCTTCAGGGGGAGAGAGGTGTGGAAAGGTTCATTTTTTCGATTTTTCGCTTATAACTCGGAAACGATGCGTCGTACGAAAAAATGTAATCTATGCAAAATTAAACGTAATTAAATTTCCCACAAGAATGTTTATATTCATTTTCTTCCTATGTGTTATATTTTACGAGATATTCGCCAGCGAAAATCGATAATTAATAAAAAAAAAAATCAATTGTGTACCTTGAATATTTCTATTAAAGCGGTTTACCGTGGTATGCTAATAAATCACAGTCACAAAACAATCTTTATTTTACAACACTGGACGTATTTACTAACGTAATATTTTGTCGAAATCTAGACATTTCCTTAAATATACAGTGTGACTCACTTAAAATGAAGATACCCTTATAACTTTTTCATTTTGTTTCCGATTTGAATCAAATTTTACTCAAGTATAGAACAAATTAGGATCTACTTATGACCAGAAAATCATTCACCTGCTGTAAAGGCAAAGCTACCTGCGGTACCAAAATATGAGAAAAAAGATTAAAAATCATATTGATTTTTAATCTTACGAACGACGAATTTTACGTAGCCACCACAAATTGCAGAAACTGAGGACCCCCTTTGCCAGATGAGCTTATGTATGAGATATCCCCCATCAATAACCAAATCATTTTGGTGTATGTACGTTTGTGGCGCCGATCGGATGCATTTTTTAAAATTTCTAACATTCAAAATGTTTTTTTTTTCAGCATATTTTGGTACCGCAGGTGGCTTTGCCTTTATAGCAGGTGAATGATTTTCTGGTCACAAGTAGATCCTAATATATTCTATATTTGAGTAAAATTTGATTCAAATCGGAAACAAAATGAAAAAGTTATAAGGATATCTTCATTTTAAGTGAGTCACACTGTATATTTAAGTAAATGTATAGATTTCGACAAAATATTACGTTAGTAAATAAGTCCAGTGTTGTAAAATAAAGATTGTTTTGTGATTGTGATTTATTAGCAGACCACGGTAAACCGCTTTGATAGAAATATACGAGGTACATAATTAATTTTTTTTTATTAATTATCGATTTTCGCTGGCGAATATCTCATAAATTATAACACATAGGAAGAAAATGAATATAAACATTCTTGTTCGAAATTTAATTATGTTTAATTTTGCATAGATTACCTTTTCCTATACGACGCATCGTTTCCGAGTTATAAGCGAAGAATCGAAAAAAGGAACCTTTCCACCCCCCCCTCCCCCCTGAAGCGGCGGGGCTAGGGGTGGGGACTTTTAGTATGTTTACCTCCTGACTACCCCCAACACATCCCTGAAGAGAAAAATTCTCCCCTCAAAAATGTTCTCTACAATCCCCTTTTGGGCATTCATTGATTGGACTAATTAATTGGCTGGGGTACAGCAAGATTTGTAGACTAAGGGTTACCTAATAAACACATTTTCCTCACCAAAAATATTATTAGCCAATGAACAACTGATGTATAACACACCAGGAAGCAGGGTGAGATCATAAATATTAGTATGAATTTGTGTAATGGTAATTAGGCAAAAAACTCGTAACTGGAACGAGTTCGCAATGACCCGCTCGAGGTAGGGGGTAATTAATTATCATTGTTTTGCAGATCACTGTTTTGCACGGTGGTAATCAGGGTAAGTTGTACAATGTAACACTGCAGATCATAGATTACTTCAGACCATATTTCGGGCCAATACGGACCCACCTTAGAAAGAGAGGTAACTGCACTGCAACTACGCGTTTGAAGAACAAGGATAGCCTAACTTTTCATCGCCGCACTCACATCTCGTCTAAAAAATTATGAGGGAACCTTAGTCTACAAACCTTGGTGATACGGGCGTTATCCATAATAACGACAGACATGTACGCTATTATTAAGCGCTTTCTTTTCCTGTTTGTACCTTTAATGTGGTGGGAAAGATTTTCAATAGATTTTTTGTTTGGTAAATAAGTCCATTCATCCAGACTTTGAGCCTGTATATGTTTAACATACAAAGATATGATTTTTTTCAACATTCGCAGCTGTTCTTCGCTTGGTAGTTTCGGGTGACGTTTTAGCTATATGAAGGTATCTGTGATGTCTAGAAAAGCTTTCTATGCATCCAAACACTTTCTTTCTCTTTTTCTGGAAAAGACCAATATCACATTGCACCCAGTAAAAGCTTGGAACATCAATTTGTCACTTATTTGAATCCTGAATGGTACTTTCTTTCATTTATTTATTTAAGTACTATCTTTTTTCTTGGGAGCTGTAGAAGTTTAATAATTGTTATTGCTCTTATATTGTTTTCATTTTTATTGAAAACCTCTTAACCAGTCTATTACTTTATTTCTAGATTCACCTTGCCTACCTCTTGTCAGCCCTGCCCCTACTCTCCATCAAAATCTAAACAATAAAAAATATCATAACTGTAAAATGTTATTTACTCCGGTTTGTGTAAACCACAAGTTTATCTTTGTTCTTTTTGAAGATGCATTATGTAAATAAATATCATTTACATTGTATGTGGATAGGATTTTTTTTCATAGGTAGAGTGTTTTACACTATGATATCGTGCAAAAAAAATTGGTTTAAAATCAGCTTAAGGTATGTCAAGTCACTTGACACAAATTTAAAAGATTTCCTTAGAAAGTGCGTATCAGCAGGGGTTAATGGGAGGTTATGATTTGAAGAAAAGATTAAAATATATTTGAATTTGTTATTTGCTCATTTTTGCAATAACGATATTAGGGAATAAGTTTTATAATTTTTAGCAACCTTTTTTTGAAGACGGTTCAGTTTTTTCTTCAAAAATTTTTTTCCACCCTTTTAATGGCCCCCTCTGTTTAGTTTCTATGCAATTTTTAATCATCAGGCACGTTATCAGAGAATCCTGAAATCTCCAGGTATCGAATTTCACGTAAACCTGCAAAAATATTGCAGTTACGGTAGCTATATTGGAAGGGCGGCTTATCTGAAAGCCAATTCGGTTTCCGGAAAGGACGATCAATGGTAGTCTAATCATCATTAGACTCCTAAAGAGCACAGCAGAGGAAGCTCTAGCCACGAAACGTGCCGTCGTGCCCCTAGATGTCAGAAACGCGTTTAACACGGCGGGGTGGGAGATGATTGACAGGAAGATGCAGAGCTCAGGGATAGCTCCGTACCTCGTCACGATGACGATGAGCTACTTCCAAGACAGGATCATCTGATTCGAGGGTCGGTGCTCGGTCCGACCTTGTGGAACGTGAAGTTTGACGACGCCTTCCGTCTACTCTGGAAGGAGGGTGTGAAGATCATTGGGTATGCCGAGGACTTGGCCATAAAGGTGACTGGAGGGTGGACTGTCCAAATAATGGAAGCAGCCAACATGGCCATCAGAAGAATTGAGAGATGGCTAAAAAGAATGCAGCTTGAGCTAGCTGCCTGAAAAACGGAGCTCCTGGATATCACCAGGAACAGAATTCTTCCACCCATGAAAGTTAGAGTGGGCCAGGTGGAGATATCCCCAGGGAGCCACTTGAAATACCTAGGGGTTTGGCTGGACTCCAAGCTGAACTTCAGTGTCCATGCCAAAAACACGGCCGAGGAGACGAGAAAGGCAGCCATAACCATTGGGAGGCTTATGGCCAATACGTACGGACCGCTGTGCAGCATCGTGCACTTTATCCTCTTGTATGGGCGGCGTTGGTAGTGGCGGGGATCCCCCCTCTGCATCTGATGGCCAAACAGCGCCTGGGAATTTTTGAAGGAGCAGGGTGGGCAGAGGTCAGAGATAGGCTGTTTGAAAGATGGCAGAGGTGGTGGAATACTGCAGACAAGGGAAGGTGGAGGTGGCCTCATCCCAAATATTAGAGCGTCGATGGAACGGAGGCACGGTGAGGTAGTCTATTACCTCACCCAAAGCCTGAGCGGACTTGGGTGCTTCATGGAGTATTTATAGGATATTGGCAAGCCTGACAGCAGAGAGTGTATATATTGTGAAGAGATCGATGACGTTGAGTACACATCATATCATATCATTCATATCATCGTAGTTTGCGAGCGAGCATCGAGCGTATAACAGCTACTGTCTTACCTTCGGTCCGTCAGAATGTGTACCAACAATAAGAAGAAACACAAAGAAGAACCACCTCCTATACGAAAGAGTACCGGTGCAACTAAAATGCCAACTGTAGCATGGGCTGAGGAAATTGAGAGCGAGCAAGCACACACAGAAATACCAGTTAGCAACAGATTCCAAGCATTAGCCGACATACACCAACAGCCGCGAGGTAATATAAACACACCTGAAACCTCCGATCCTAAGCGTGATTTTCATTTCCTAAACTTAATCTTTCCTCCTTATGATTTCAGACATTCTAACCCTGCACAAGGCCTATTTAAATACAAAACCACAACGAAATATCACTTTCCTAAAAAGTGCAAGAACTTCGTCTATCAATGCACAAAAAACTTACAAGTAAATAAACACTATACCTACGAAGTAGAATCAGACGGATCTGAAATTAGATACGAACCTTACCCTACTTTTACATTTACATCAACCCCAACTACCACCACGACCACATTCACCCAGACAACCCTTACCACATCAACCCTTACATATACATCCATCACACTACCACGCATGACCACTGGTGAAACAACCCTTACTCCAACACATACAACATCATCAAATAATTTTCAACCCTCTGCCTCTATCATTCCAGGCCTGTAGCTAGGGGTGGGCCAGGACGGGCGTAGCCCGTCCTGGAATAATTTTTGCCCGACCTACGGCGACCACAAAAAATAATGAGGTAGCTATTTTCAAACGATAAAAAATTTTTTGGCTCACGGGCCCCCCCTGAAAAATTGTTTGCCCGCCCTTAAAGCATTTTCTAGCTACAGGCCTGTATCATTCAGGAATCCCCATCCCCCTAGTCCAAGCAACTAGACAGGCTACTAGAGCTTACAAAAACCCAAAAAAACAAGACCCTATCACTTTCGACCAATATTTACATGCACAAACAAACTCACTCCCAACTAACATTTTCAACCCCCAACTTAAAAAACGTAAAGTCGCCATAAGTCTCCACCAGAAATAATCCATCAAGACCTGAACATATCACCGATTTTACCAACCTCCAACACCAACCCCACCCCTACAGAAACCATGCATACAATACAAGACTACTCAGACATTTCTGCCACTGAACAGCTCCAACCTAACCCCAAACAGTCCAACAAAACCCCTACCATATCTATATACACACAGAGACATCTCGAAATCTTACAGTTAATTGACAAATATATAACAAATAAGCCGACTTACAGGTTCAATACAAGTAATTTAACCTGCCAGCCAGCAAATACTCAGGATCATGCTACTATAGTAGACAATTTAGGGTGGCCCATCTCTATAGGGGGTGAATTTTTTTTGCGTATTTTTTAAGTCTCACCCCACGAAAATATACTATTATACTAGGAATAATTTATGTCAAAGTTTCAGATAATTCGGTGAACGGTAACCCGTGCCGCATTCAGGTAGAAATTTGTAGATAAGATTTTATTACGGTAACCCGTGCCGCATTCAGGTAGAAATTTGTAGATAAGATTTTATTACGGTAATACAATTAAATTTTACTTAAAATACAAATATCTACCTCTTTTCTCATAATGTTTTATTGATGTAATTATTTCCTAGAAATTATTTGTTTTGGAAGTTTGGAAATATAATGTACCTACGGTAGGTTTTTATGTCAGTTTGCAATTGTGTTTTACAGTGGTGACATTATAAGTTCTAGCATACGTTCCTTTTTGAAAAAAACATTTAACGATGGCTGATGTTAGATCCTTACGAAAGGATACTTTCATTTACTTAGTTGGACACTATTCGTCACAAATCATTGGCAATAAATTGCCGTCTAATAGACAAGTATTACAAGTGCTCTTTTATAACATTCGTGAAGTGAAGCTAAGTGTACATGAAAGTGCTAAATTAACAATAAAAGGAGTGTCAGTTTTTTGGGATAAAGCTCGCATTCCGACACGTCAGGATTTTCATTATGTTAAACAACTAGATAAACTTTATGCAGAGTGGAGGAACTTACAAAAATCGGCTAAAAGGGCCAGTGCGGGAGGTAAACAAAAAAATTTCGTTGAAAAATTGGACGATCTGTTTGACATTTCTCATGCAAATGCATTGGAGTTGATGAAAATAGATGAAGATAAGCAGTTTTTAATTAACCAAAGAAAAAAGGGACGTCCTGGATTTATGCATGGTATTGATTACCAACTTGCTTCTCAAGAAAAATCAGCTGAGGAGAAATTACAGAAATTATCCGAACGAATGCAACGAAGTCAACAAGAAAAAGCTAGATTAGAGGAAACAGTCACCTGTCCATCATCAAGTAGTAATTCAGCCGACTCCAACGAAAATGAAGATGAAATAATCGAAGCCCAAGAAGAGTTGTTACAAGACCAGCCTGGCCCGTCACAGCCAAAAAAGAGGAGATTGTATGGAACATGTAACATCATCACTCCAAAAATAGCCGCTGCATTTGATGCTTGCAAAATAAGCGACAGATATGGAGTCCATATTTTGACGGCAGTAGCAGAAGCACTATGACATGACACCACATCTTTGTCCATCAGCAGAACCACACTTCAGCGCTCTAGACAACGCATCCGCGAAGAAAGATGGAAAACTTTTACCTTCTCTCACTGGAATGGGAAATATCGATAGACTTGCTATCTTAGTTACTAGTGGAGATATTGAACAACTACTTGGAGTACCAGCTTTGCCCAATTCAACTGGAAGAGAACAGACTGAAGCACTTTATGATGTGCTTTGTGAATGGAATTTGGACGAAAAGGTAATAGCTTTGTGTTGTGATACAACAGCATCAAATATGGGTTATATAAATGGGGCAGCCACACTATTGCAACAAAAATTAGAAAGAGATATTCTATATTTTCCTTGTAGACATCATATTTTTGAAGTGGTTTTGAGAAGTGTGTTTGACACAAAAATTCCTTCCTCATCTGGTCCAAATGTGCCACTATTTAAACGTTTTAGGGAATTTTGGCCTAAAATAGATCAAAATAAACTAAAAACTGGATTTCAGGTATCAAAAATTAAACACATTTTACAACCAGTTAAAGCCGAAATTGTAAAGTTTCTAAATGCAGCTTTAACTTTGCAACAGCCTCGTGATGATTATAAAGAAATTTTAATGCTTTCTAAACTTTTTGTTGAAGAAGAGCCTACTCACACGACATTCTATCAACCAGGGGCATTTCATCATGCACGTTGGATGGCCAAAGCCATTTACTGTCTAAAAATTTTTTTTTTTCCAAGATCAGTTCCAACTAACTAAAAAAGAAAAAATAGGTATTGAAGATATATGTCTCTTTATTGTAAAGGTTTATGTAAAGGCCTGGTTTACAGCGTCATTTGCTAGTAAAGCACCGCTTCATGACTTAGACTTTTGTAAAGAACTCATTAATTATCAAAATATTGACAAAGAAATATCTCAAGCCGCAAGTAGGAAAATAGTGAACCATTTGTGGTACCTTAATTCAGTAAATGTTGGCTTATCTTTCTTTGATGACGATATTTCAGTTACCACTAAAAGAGAAATGGTTAAAGCTTTGAATATGAAAGCACCAAATCAAGAGGGTATTAAACGACTTATGATTAGTAACATTACTGACGTTGAAAACAAGGAAATTCAGGACTTCACATGCGAGAACACTAAACAGTTTTTTCAAAAATTAGGTTTGTCTATGGAATTTTTGGAAAATGATCCAACAACATGGAGGGAAAATGTTTCAATATTGTAAACAAAATTAAAGTTGTAAATGATGCCGCTGAGAAAGGAATCAAACTTATTACTGACTATAATGACATTTTAACAAAAAATGAAAACCAAAAACAGTTTTTACTCCAAGTTGTAAATGATTATAAATCACAGTTTCCAAATGTAAAAAAAGAAACCCTGTCGCATGCTTTGGCCTAGTGCAAAAAATATTGTTTTTATTACTATATGTCTTGTAGATTTAGGATAATATTTGGTACTATGTATGAAAAAACCGTTTCATAATAAAATACACAAAGATAAAACGAGAGTTTTATTTCAAAAACTTCTAGTCTAGTTTTCTTAGACTACGAATTTACAGTAGTATGACACATGTCATAGTCACAACAGATAATGTCTTTGATATTTGTATGATTTGATTAGTCATTCTAAAGATAAATGTTGCTGATTAAAAAAAAAAAACAATGCATCAACCAAAGAATGTAAATAATTCCATTTACTTTTATTATTGCATAATAATGCATTCTGCGGCACCCCTTGCCTTCAATTTGCCTCAATAATATTTTGAGAGTACTGTTTTTTCTTCAAATGGAACCATTTGCAGGGGTGAGAAATAAAAAATTTCGATTTCGAAAAAGATGGCCCACCCTAGTAGACATCCTATATCACAAAATGGCGTCGAGTTTCACACGTATAACCCACCTGAAAACAAACCAGCCAAGCTGGTTATTAAATACCTACCAATCGACATCGATTTACAAACTATTAAACAAAACCTGACAAACAAAAACATCATAATACAGAATACCACAAGACTAATGACTACTAAAAACAGAGTCAAACAACCCACACCGATCATAATCCTCACAGTACATAAACGGGACGTCGGACTGGTGCGCTCCCTCACCGAGCTTTGTTCGATCAGGGTTACGGTGGAGGAATATATCGGGCCGACGATCCCCCAGTGCTACAGATGCCAGAGGTTCGGGCATTCCTCTCAGTTGTGCAACCGCGCATCTCACTGCGTGAGGTGTGGACGGTCGCACGAGGGCGTGAAGTGCGACGCAGCCGAATGCAAATGCATTAACTGCGGTGCACCACACCCTGCTAACTACAGGGGGTGTCCGGACTATCTTGCAGCTGTGGCGAGAAAACTCAAAAACCAACCACCCGACAAAACAGCAGGCATCAACACAAACCCACCAACTTTATCGGACAACACTGTATTTCCAACATTACCTCAACAAACTAACATTCATCCCCACCCCACACCAGCAACATGGTCGAAACCAAACACCCCTACATCTAACCAGCCACCTATACAAAATCCTGACATTGACACTGGCAACCCCATACGTGAAATTTTTAACTTCCTCAAAAATTTTAATATCAAATCCATTCTCGAAAAACTTGCACAGGCCATAAATAAATTCCAAAACGCCAAAGACACTTATGAAAAATTCATGATAATCATCGAGACCATTACACAGGCATTCCAATAAACCCAACAACCCCCACCCAGAAGCTAAAACCATATATAATTACTAACCCAGGCAAGCTGGAAAAAAAAACAGTAGCCGACAACAAAATCCAAAAAAAAAAAAAAATCACTCCAAAAAATACTTCAATACCAAAAATATACAGCAAGCCAACGAAAAGAGCCGTTTTGGACATCCACTAACACAGATCCTAAATTATGTAACAGCTTCATTCCTCACCACCACCACAATCCATCCCCCTACCTCAATTGCCGCACAAACACGCAAACACCACATGTGCACGCAGCAACCCACAAAGAAGAAGAATAACAAACAGCAACGTTACAACCAGCGCTAATATCTACAAGTCTAAACTCAATGAAATAAGATAACCCAAAATAGACAGCTCAGAGCAACGACATGTAAAGCGATAGAGAAGAGTCAACCCGAGTTAAGCATCCACAGGATGGAAAGGCTCATGCAGCAGCACACACTACGGAGACGTTGAGTATACCGTATTCGCATGTAACAGATGGAGGGTAGAGAGGCGAGACGGTGGGGCACCGTTATTGTCTCCGGAAGATATGGCAGAGAGGATGCTAGAAACGGAGGAGAACTGGAGAAGGGCGGAGGAAGGAATAACCAGTATTATCAAAAAGAAATAAGAGGAAGAAAGAGAGATGGGTTTGAATCAATGGAGAAACGTAAGTGACCTGTGGGTATAATGGAAAGCGATAAAGTCCCAGGCTAATAGGAGGGAGGGGTTTTAGCTGGTTGGAGTCCGGCGCTACCCGTCCGCGATAGACTCTAAGCGACGGGTGTCCATGATGATTTCCCTTCCCACAAGAAAAAGCCATATAGGATTCCCCATTTTGAATTCTTAACTTTTGACATCATATTCAGTATTAGATACTATCAATTTTAATTTAATTCTGATGAAATTTAATTTTTTTTTATTATTTCGCTAAATTTGGGACTTGTTTTCAATTTTTATTGACCTTACACTAGACGTTGCTTGATCTAACTATAATTGCACCATCGCCGACCATACCTTGCAGTTTGAAAAATATTTCATTAAAATCTCGTAAGCCAATCCAGTAAAATGGTTCAACAAACACACACAAAAACATACATACGGTCGGTTTGAGCACCTCCGGCTTTTCAATTTATTTTTTTTATCGGTTAAAAAGACCGAAATGTTATATTCCTCTAACTTAAAAATCATAAGGTCGTGTTATTTCAAGCAATTGCGAGAATCTGAATATTTGAAAGGTTAGCATACACTGGAGTATACCTAAAAAATGTAATTAACTCAGTTAATGAGACGAGCCAAGTTAAACAGAAACAATTTAAAAAGGATAAATATTTGCAGAGGATTTATAAAGTAAATTTTGAAAAAAGCGCGTCTTATGAAACGATACGGTAGCATTTTGTTTATAATCAACATTACGAGCTTGTTATATTTCTTATATAGTAAACAACATCGATGAGATTAAAATTGTGTAAATATTTGTCAAATCAAGTTATAAGGAAAAACAAAATATTCGTTTGAAAACAGCGATTAAGTTTATTATTTTATTGCCTTATACACTTATTGGACGAAGTCAAATAAGTTCTTGCACGGGAACCTATTACTCCAAACTCAAAACATCGAAGTAAAGTTTGGCTGTATGCATATCGGTTATTTCTTGTAAACACCAGGACCAGACCTTTCGTTGGAGTTAAGATTTTGGTGGACTTGTAAAAACCATTATGGAATTATTTCTAAGTTGAGCTGTACGAGTTACACATAAAGCTAATTAGCATGTTCAAACTTTTATGTCGTAGATATACTATTTTTTATAACAATCGATAGCAAAATATAACTTTTTTTGCAATTGTCACATAAAATTTTTATATAACAGTGTTATAATAAATATCGTGGTCGAGTTGGAAATTTCAAACTTCAAATTGTGAGAATTCGGGAAAAATTTCACCCCCTGCTCTTCAATTTTCATTTTGGACAAAAGGGAAAATTTCTGTAATGACAGTTGGGAATTATTAACCTCCCCCCCCCCCAAAAAAAAACCCTAGCGACACCCCTGCCCAACATTAGCAACCTTTTATGGTGTAAATTAATTGGGCTATACTATTCAAAGAAATGCACTTTTTTATAGTTTTATAAGTGCCTGACATGAAAGAACAGCGAAGGTAGAATTATTGCAACATGTCATATTTTTGGTTAAAATTAATCATGGATTCAGTGAGGTTTTCACCCGAAAGCTATGCGTAAAATGAAGAAGAATTTATGATATTTTTAGTGATTTTATCTTCAACACTTGAATTTCCCGGCATTTTTCTCAAATAAATGTATTGAAAATCTTGAAAACAACTAACAGTTGAATAAAAATAAAAAATATCAGTTCTCAGATATGTAATGAGAAACCAGTATTTGGTAGGATCTCAATGATTCCTCAAAATTGCCTGACATGCACTGGATGTGGACAAAATCCAATATTTAATTAGTACTCCAGGAATTACTTTAGACTCTTCTAACACTGCATAAAATAATTTAGATATTTTAAATTCACATTATTCTTTCATGTTTATATAATGGAGGAGAAGAACGATAAAGCACTTGTGGTCTGGAACACGGAAAATTGTCTTAATAAAGTTAATATACAAACAATTTTCTCCAACGAAGAATGTTGCAGTGAAATTCACTCCACTGGCACTGTTTTTATTTTCTTTACATTGAACACAAAACTTAAAAATTTTGTTTTAGATTTGGCATCTTCTGCCAGAGATCAGGAGAAATTTCTGATCCTCTTACAGACACACTCACAAACTGAATTGGCGGATGGGTATTGGATGGAGGTAAGTCATTTTCTGGGCCCTACGTTGGGCGCCATTTTGTTACACATCGCTAGCTTTGTAACAAAATGACTTTGTCGTTGTTTTGGCGCTAAAGGTAAGCTATTTACCCTCAACGTCAAAACAGCGATAAATGGGCCCAGCGTGGGGCCCAAAGCACGAAATATGGCGAATTCTCGCAGAAACGAACGGACGGATACATAAAATAAGATTTTGTGCAACATTCCTTAGAGGTCTGCAGATTTAACACATCAAATTCTATTTCTAGTTAGCTGATTATGTGTTGGGTAACGTCTTCGTTTAGAAGGGTTTTCGTCAGTCCACGTGTATTGAGCCGTGTATTATCTAGAATAGAAGTGTCTATATGAGAGAGAGATCTAAGGGTATTTTGAATAGGTATTCCTGAAAGTTTTTCTGATCAGATTTGACTAATTAGATTTTTTTGTTTTCTTCATTCGTCGCACAATCTGTACCTTTGAAGGTATTATAATTTCATAGTCTAGTTGCATCCTTACTACATGGATATAATGGTTCGATGGTAGTGTTGTTTCTGAGATAGACGAGGAGTGCATTGAAGGCTGCCATCGCTACCTTTGCTATTTGCTTAGCAAATATGAAAACTTACTCAAATAATTATAGTTTTCCACTAGTTTTTCTCAAGATTTTTTCTAGTTTAATGATTTTTAAGCGATATTTTAGTCTCGAATATTTGCAAACCAAAAATGCACTTACGACCCTTGGTACATAAATAACTATAGCGGCCCAAGGGACGGTAAATATTATTTTCGGTCATATTATTAGAGTTAATGTGATTCATTTTCACATATGCTAGGCGAAAAATGTAATATCTGCCTTGAATTTTTACTATGTACCAAAAAATTTATTAATGATGAGTCGAGACATAATATGATGTTATGAACTTAGTTAAACAAAAATTTTATGGCAAAAACAGCTCGACTGTGTTCGCAACTAATGAAACTGAATTTACTTAGAATGTGATTGTACTTTTTTCAAGATAATAACCATCTAATTTAAATGTAATATAATTTTAAAACTTTCTTTGTGTAAACTCAACAGAATTCTTATGAGATACGCAATGCAGATTTCATATTATAATGTAATAACTCAGTTTAGACATTAGGCAACCGTAGAGAGCATATAGTTATTTATGTACCAAGGCTCGTGGGGTGCACTTTTTTGAAAAAATTGCAGTGCGACCCGCGCTGCATGAATCATTAAACTAGAAAGAAACTTGAGAAAAACTAGAAGAAACTATAATTTATTTGAGTAAGATTTCATATTTGCGATGGTTGGAATATCCATGGCAACCGTCAATAAAATTTTAGGATGCGGCTTCTGTTCAAATGAAAACTACTGTCAAGATAAATTAAATCATATTACTATATTAGCTCTGAATATTTTTGAAAATAATGTCGAATACAGAAGATATAGCAAGTAAGGACTGTCTAGATTTACTTCTAAAAAAGTTAAATATTTAATTTAATACTTAATATAAAAGAGAAAATTCTCACAAATTTACTTTATTTCCCTTGGCACGATCCGTTGCCAATGGCAATAAGTATTTGGTACATAAAGCGTCACTTACGATCGACAAAACAATGGAATTAGAATATACTTACAAGGGAGGTATGACGAAAACGATTTAAAATTATGAATTTTTGCAGTTTCTTATTATGAAACAAATCAATTTTAGGTCTGATGAAGTTATGTTGCTTATATGACCTTAAAAAGATTATACACTATCGCATTCAACCTAGGTCCTTGATAGCGTCTACCGTCGTTAATTCCACTTGATAGACATACTATGAGAACGTATAGGATTTTTCTTACATAAATAGGAAACTGTCCTGATTTAGCAATGCTTAAATTCATTTTAAACTTAACTAACGAAATACTTTGTTTAATTCATTTTTATTCATTTTAAATTGACGTCGGAAATGAACTGATACACCCAATAAACAAATTTGTTTTATAATTGTCATTTCTATAGCAATTTTGTTTTACTGTTATTTTATTACATTTATAAAATTGCAAAAAAGAACAAAATAGTTGAATAACATTTAAATTTTGCTTGTTGGGCAATTTAATTAATCAATCTTTAATAAAGAACAGAAATAAAAGTGCTCTCAGATTTGATCTTTGCCGAACACCTAAGCTAGCAAAAAAATAAAAATATCTATATCATATATTAAAAGAGAGGTACTGTTTATGGTCACACAGGTAAAGTTTTAGTTATAAAATAGTTAAATCATTAATGTCAAAAGTACTTTATTAACTTTTTCAGTAAATTTGGATAACACAGCCCCACAAAAAAAAAGAACGTACAAAGCAGCGAACCAGACCCATGTATTTTCGGTCACTGAATCCGAATCCGAGGTCAAAAAAAATCATACGCCCCCAAAATCTTTAGCTAAATCCAAAAAACGCCCCCGAAATGGGGTAAAAAGAAGATTAAGCTACGAGAATAGTTGTTGCATCTTAATCAATCGAATTATACAAATTAAGGTTAAACAGCAGCGTACATATAATAGATATGAAACACACCAAGGAGGGACGAAAACTAGCCCTATATATAAAAAAATCGATCCAAAACAGCAATGACTGCTGAAAAAACTCGAAAGTGATAAGAAACTGCATCAGGTCTGACGTAATCTTCATAAACTGCCTCCATAAAGTTGACAAGAACCACCCTCAAGTTTAAAGGACACGAGAAAAACAAGAAAAAACGTAAAATCCGACAGGAAATTGCATAGGACTCTAAAGTAGAACTATAATAGAAACTTACGCACCATCAACGTCCTACAGTGTCAACTCTTAGAAGGTGTGAAAACTACCCCCATTCAACATTCAACTTGAAAAAAGCTGCAGTGACCCTCGAAAAGCTCGAAACTCCGGAAGTTTGTAAAAATGAGAGGAGTCGGCAGTAGTTTTGGCTCAATTATTGAAAACTACCCCAACAGCGTTGCCAAAAATCACCCTTTATCTTAAGTGACACAAGAAAAACAAGAAAAAAACATTTATCCAAGAGTATTTCCATTTTTATGGATGCCATGTTTGGTTAAAATTGCATAGTACTCAGAGTTGGACTTAGAAAGTCATGTTGTTATTCAAGTCCACTCTCCTAGGGGGTGAAAACTACCCCCGTGTAAGAAACAACTATAAAAAGTTACAGTGACTTCTGAAAAAACTCGAAACGTCATAGTATCCATAAAAATGTAAATCCGGTTAGTTTTTCCAGCATCTACGGATGTAGAGGTGGCATCTCGCAACCCCGTAGGAGTGGTTTTCAAGCACAGCGTCGAACATAGTCTAGTTTCTTCTCACTTCCAAACAACGCAGGTGTTTCGAATTTTTATAGAAGTCACTGTAACTTTTTATAGTTAAATCTTTTCACACCCTCTAGGGTTGACACTGTAAGACGTTGATAGTACGTAAGTTTTTAGTTCTATTTTAGAGTACTACGCAATTTCAGCCAATCATAGCATCCATGAAAATAGAAATCCTGTTGGATTTTACGGTTTTTCTTGTTTTTCTCATGTCCTTTAAACTTAAGAGTGATTCAACCCTATAGGGGCAGTTTATGAAGATTACGTTGGATCTGATGCAGTTTCTTATCACTTTAACAAAACTTAGACATTTCGAGCTTTCTCAGCAGTCATTGCTGTTTTGAATCGATTTTTTTTTATATATGGGGGCTAGTTTTCGCCCCTCCCTGGGGGTGTTTCATATCTATTGTATGTACGCTGCTGTTTAACCTTAATTTGTACAATTCGATTGATTAAGATGTAACAACTCTTCTCGTAACTTAATCTTCTTTTTACCCCATTCCAAGGGTGTTTTTTGGCTCTAGCTAATGATTTTGGGGGTGTACGATTTTTTTTGACCTCGGATTCGGAGTTAGCGACCGAAAATACATTGGGATACATGGGTCTGGTTCGCTGCTCTGAATATTTTTTTTTGCGGGGCTGTGTAATCTATGCTGTCAAAGAATTCAGAAAATTTTGTGTAAATAACATCAAACTGACTGCTATTATCTACATTCTCAGTAGTCAATCATGAACTGGAGATAAGCTAAACGGTGTCGGTGTCGATTTTATCTCAATGAAGCCAAGCTGAGATGGAAAATTGAATTTTTCAGATATGACAGAATATTAACACACAACAATTGTTCAAAAGCCTTTGTAATCTTACAAAGGACTGAGATAGGTCTATAATTGCTAACTTTTCTGACAAATGGCCATAATGAACTTAATTTTCTTAAAGTTATTGAAAATCATGGGTGATAGCCGCATTTATTTTTTAATATTTATGTGTATTCAAAAGTAAACTCATGTTTACTTATTGAAACGCACTGGGGTGAGGGAGAATCATTACAAAAAAGAATGGGCAAAAAAAAATTTTTGGAAAATGGCTCTACGAGTATTATTGATGAATCGTTAGTAGATCTAACAAAAGTCCTTCTTCCACGTCTTTATATTAAAATTGGTATAATGAAGTAATTCGTAAGGGTTTTGGACAGAGAAGATGAATGCTTCAACTACTTAGGAGTAAAGTTTCGGAATGTGTCTGATGCCAGATTTAAGGAAGGAATATTGTTGGACCGCATATTCGTACGATTAGTACATGCAAATTAGATTAAAAAACACTGAATAGGAGAAATAATTTATAAAGTAATAATATTTGGGATGCGTACTCTAGATGAGGTTAGAAGTAGATACCCGAAAAGTCCCCCCCCCCCAATTTAGGGGTGGAACGTCCTTTTTTTTTGCAAAAAACCACCCCCTTCAGGGACTTAACGCTGGTTTTTCACTTTTATCTTGTAAACCGTTCGTCGGAAGAAAAAAAAGCATAGGAAATGAAAAATTTGTCGTTAAATTTTGCATAAAAAATATTGTATTAACTTTGTAGCTTATCCTCACCTATTTCGCGGTAACAGCGTCCAAAAAGAGGGGTAGTTTGGGGCGCAGAGGTAAAAATCGATCCTATTCCAAGTTTCACAGCGAATATCTTAAAGCCGGTTACTTTAACAAGAAAAATGCTCAGGAATGAATTTATAGAGCGGAATTTTCTCTATAAGATGCGTATAATATTTTCAATGCTATACGAGAGAGGCTAATAGATTTTTCCGATTGCCAGTTTATTGTTGATGGCGGCACTTTGATTCATCGTGTAGTACGGCCGAAGCAGGATACCTTTGACGACGTTTATGCAGCCTACGTTCGCTTTATTCGTAATCATTACGGCCAAAAAAGTGACTGTAGTGTTTGACGGATATGCTGACAATGCCTGCAGTACGAAGAACATCAAACGACAGCAGCGACTTTTGAAACGCATTTCATCGGAAATTATTTTCAAAGAGAACACGCCACTGACTGAAACACAAAATAAAATGATAAACAATCTCACAAACAAGGAATGGTTTATTTCGCTATTAGTGGAGAGATTTAAAAACGAGGGAATCAAAACAATTACTGCTGTAGATGACGGCGACGCCGACGTACTCATAGTTCAAACCGCCTTAAATGAATCTCATGAAAACGATACATTGGTCATCGTCGGACAAGATATTGATCTTCTCACATTGATTATCGCTCTCGCACCTGAAGATAAAGATATCCGTTTCTTAAGAATGGCTCAGGGAAAAATAAAAAATAAAGCTTACAGTTCTCGTGACTTGCAGTCCTCGGAAGTTTTAAAAAGGATACAGTTTTGTTTGTCCACGCTTTCAGTGGATGAGATACCACTTCAGCTTTCTTTGGTAAAGGAAAAGTTCAAATGGTGGAATGCGTCAATAAAAGAAAAGATCTCGAAGAGGTTATCCGTATATTCAACAACCGTAGCTCAACGAAAAAGAAATTAAAAGTGCTAGAGAGCAATTCACGCTGGAAGTATACAAAGCCCCAAAAAAAGAGACATCTTTGAATCATCAAAGATTCATTATCTTCAATAACTTAGTCGATCAATCTAGTACTGCCGGGATTCTACCAAGACTACCACTAACATCTGAGGAATTACGTCAACAGTCTTACAGAGTATTTCTCCGAATTCGTGCTTGGCAAGGAGAAAACTTAAAACCAACGGAATGGGGTTGAAAGAAAATAGGCAACATTTTAGCACCCATTTATACCACCGAGTTACCAGCACCAATTTCCACCTTAAAGCTAATATCCTGCAGCTGCAAAAAGGGTTGCGAAAAACGATGCAGCTGTGCGCTGCTCAACAATGTGCTCTAATTGCTATGGGCATGGATGTTTAAATTCTGAATTCGAAGAAGAGTTCGTCGACGAGGAACCCCCTTATTGAGTAAAATTGGAAAGAATTTTAGTGGAATAGGCCTACAAGGGAAACCACCTTTAAAAAAACGCACCGAGAGCTCTACCTCGTGGTTGGTGTGGAAAGAGCTCAAATTGAAAAACAGAGCTTTGTGGAAAAAAGGGGAAAATACATAAAAATCACTTGCGCCAAAACCCGCTATATATGCATCTTATAGAAAATATTCTGCTCTATAAATTCATTCCTGAGCATTTTTCTCGTTAAAGTAACCGGTTTTAGGATGTTCGCTGTGAAACTTGGAATAGGATCGATTTTCACCTCTGCGCCCCAAACTACCCCTCTATTCGGACGCTGTTAGCGCGAAGTAGATGAGGACAAGCTAATAGGATATTTTTGATACAGAATTTAACGACAAATTTTTTATTTCCTATACTTTATTCTCTTCCGACGAACGGTTTACAAGATAAAAGTCAAAAACCAGCGTTAAGTTCCCGTTGGGGGTGGTTTTTTGCAAAAAAAAAAAAGGTCGTTCCACCCCCAAATTGGGAGGAACTTTTCAGGTATCTATTTTTAACCCCATCTAGAGTACGCATCCCAAATATTATTACTTTATAAAGCATTTCTTCTAGAATATCTAATTTACGTGGACTAGATACTATGGGAAGAAATTTTTGTTACCAAAATGAACGATATCGAAAAGCGTGATTCGGTTTTGAAAGTATCGTTGAATGTTCTCTAGGATATCACAAAATTCCAAATTACAAGAAGATAGTAGCCGAGATGGTTGAAAATTTTAGCAAGTTAGGATGCTCGATGAATTTAAACTGTATTTCCTGGATTCTCATCTTGATTACTTTTCAAAATTTGGAGACTAGAGTGAGGAGCGAGAAGAATAATTTCATCAAGATATTAGAGAAATGGAGCGGTGATAATATTGTAGAACCTCAGAGAATCGATTGATGTCAAGAAATTGAAAAATTCGAAAATTTTTCATCGACAAAGACGTTACAGAGCACAACTGATCAAGTTTAGTATAAAAAGACCTTTTCACACCCACGAAAGCGTATTGAATCAAAAGTAAAAAAGTCAAAAGTACGCCGAAATTTGACTTGAGCAGGAAAACTTCGATGACAACTCTATGCGACTTATATACTGCCGTAAAATGCATTCTATAGTTGACGAGTTCTTGTGAATAATATAATCCCTATTGGAACTCTAAAGTTAGCTACGTATTTTTACCGTCAGTCCAAGTCAAATTGCTCTCGTACGCTTCTAGGGAGTTGTGAATCTTTTAGTGTCAAGTAGATTGCTACTACATACTCTCCATTGTATGGTGGTTGAGATACACGTGCTCTAAAGAAGGCGCCCGCCCTTGCCATGTTTGGTAGGCAGATACTTACAAATATTAGATAAGTTCTTGCATATTTGCTGTAAGCTTAAATGACCTGAATAAAAGGTTAATTAAACTTCTGCATTTTAAAGATTTCTACTTTCTAAGATTAGAAGATAACGGTTCGACAGAGCAATTTAGATTCAGCGCATCAAAATACATAAAAGTATCAAGGTTCTTTGATCCTTATTGCATTACACCTTTTTTTGTGTGCCTGTGAATTATTGTCCATAATGTATAAAAATCCATGCACCTTTAGTGCCTTCGTTTGTTCAATATTTTGTACAGAAAACTATATTGTTAAAGTTTTTCTACTAAAAGCGTTAATCCCAAATTATTCTGAGATTTTCGGTATTGTATCATAATTTTAGCATCCCTATAACCGTTTAATAACAAAAATGTGTTATAAATCCCTCATAGTTCTGCCGTTCGTTGCATTTTAATTTGAAATTATTGTGGCTTATTTCATATTCTTCCAGGCTTTACAACTTTAATCGTCATGACCCTTTTAGTCGTGTTTAATGACTTAATATCTCTCTGACTAACGAGATTTCCAAGCTGTAAGCAAAAAATATATTAAAGCATTTCCCTTATATATAAATTAACAAAGTTGATGAAAGCTGAAACAAAGATCAGCAATTCGGTGATGTGTTTTTAATTAAAATAATAAATGTCAACAGAAACATTTTTCAAGCTCTTGACATTCAAGGAAAATTAATGTCGAACGGTTCCTTCCTTGTATTTATTAATTTGAACAACAAATGAAATACTTGGCATTTCGTCGTCCATTGGCTTCGACAGAAGATTGGGGGTGCTTAATTCAAAGATTAATTCTAAAGTGGCTAAAAGTTAAGAAAGAAATTTCGAGGCGTAAAATGTTGTCTTTTGTTTTGCTTATTGTTTTTATCAGATACACAAAGGTGGTAAAACTTTAAAGGACTAATTAAATTATCGTAGATGTATCTTTGAGATACTAAATCTTTTATAGACAGAATGTCTCGAAAAACAAGTGAAGAGTGCAACCTCGTAGAGCTCAGATCAACATATGACTATTTTTCCTAATTCACCACTGTAAAAAAGTTGTACTATAGGGAGATTCAGTCCTCTAATCTCTTCGCTAAAATATTTTGGAAACTGTTTAATAAAAGATACGTATACGGGTGACAGCGAGACTAGGGCCATGCTTTTAATAGAATAGTGTTGCCAAATTTACGTTTTTCTCGAGTATTATTTTTTTCTCCAAACTTCTTTTTTTTCCGTAGAAGGCCGTAACTAGCAAAAATTCTATTCTAGTTGACTCTAGTAACTCAAATTAATAGTGATTTCATCAATAGGAGGAATGCATAGGTTTAGTAAAATATTTCGCCGCCAGGCGGTTACCGATCGTCTTTGGGTACTCTATTCATTGTGTTCTGTGCTTTGTAGTGTTGATGTGTTGAAATAAGTTTGTTTATTTGAAACCTACGGAAAATGGATAGATTAGTTGAACTAAAAGAAAATCTTGGCATTTTTAAAGAAGTAGTAAACAAAGATGCACAGAAAATGAGGTTATGTTGCAGTACCCAAACGCGACTCTGACTACATGCATTCGGTCTGTGAAATGTTTTGAACACACTAGATGGGCTTTTTTGTAATTTGAGAGCAACTATCCACTTTCTTCTAAAACTGCTGCATACTGGAAGCTGGTGAAACTTTAAATTTTTATTTTTTCTATAATAGGAAGTGCATTGACGCACACAATTGCTTGGTATTTTTAAAGAAGTAGTAAACAAAGATGCACAGAAAATGAGGTTATGTTGCAGTACCCAAACGCGACTCTGACGCCGCCTACATGCATTCGGTCTATTAAATTGCTAACAAAAGCCTCATGGAGGAATAAAAATTACCCAATGTGTTTTTTGCGTAAAAGTCATGTTTTTTTAATGGCATCTACTATGGGCCATCATACCATTAAATAGCACGTTATCATTGTTTAAAACTAAAAGATATTAATTTAGTAAATTATTTGCTTGCAAAGTACTTACTTTCAAGTACCTAATTAATGAATAACGTACGTATGTATTTGAAACAAGGCAAGAAAATAAAGGGTCTCGCCGGTTAAGTATATGGAATTGGTCCCAGTGACTTATTGGACTATTCATTCACATAAATGTTGCTTATGACTAGGAATGCTCAATAAAATATATAATAAACATATATCTCCTATATTACCAGAGTTATGGGAGTAACAACTCTCAATTTTAAAATTTATTTTTTTTTGTCTGAAACAGTTTTCGCTCGTGTCCTTTCCTGAGGAGATATTACTGCGGATTAATTAAAATGGCCTAACCGTATTGTCTAATAAAATCAATGTTCCTTAAGCAAAAAAAAAAATAATTGAGAGCCAAGCTAAAAGTAGTAGTATATTTCTTCGATTATTAGCTTCCAAATGAGTAGGAATTAATAGTATATGGGCCAGTCAAGATATTGGTATAATTTGGAGGTACCAATTTTCCTTCATACCGCAGTTATATGGGTGTATAGAGATAGCAAAAAAACTATGATTGCCATCTGAAAGTGGTAGCTAATAAAAATGGTAGCCAATCCAAGATGGCTGATGTAGACGTTTAAAAAAATGACCATATCTCTGTAAGTTATTGTCCGGTTTCAGTGTTCTTTTTTTAAGTGACAGCTTAAATTGGGAACTTTTTGTAAGTTCGTATTAATTTTTTCCACATAAGCAACCATTAATTAGTAAATCGCTGATTAGTGAAAAATACATTAGTTTTTACAGATAATTTGTTTGTTTATCATAAATTTTCTTAAAACGTAGACGTTTTAGAAAAAAATGTTTCAAACAAATATTGTAGCACAAACGATTAGCTTTAATTTGGTGTATTGCACTTGTATGTTTGGACAATGTGCACTGGAACAATGCTGTGTGATAAGAATAACAGTATGGGCCAATTTCATAATCGAATTTAAATTGAGCTTTAGATAAAATTGCATTTAACTGTGATAGTAAGTGGAATGTAAAAAAAGTAAAATATAAAGCCATTTTGTATCAACGTCTCCTATTAATTTCAATTAATTCTCTTCAATAGTCTTGAAAAAAATTAATTTTAAAGTTGATAATATAAGGGATAGAGGTTAATTATATATTTTATTGAGCATTCCTAGTCATAAGCAACATTTGTGTGAATGAACAGCCCAAAAAGTCGCCCCAATTCCTTATATACTTAATCTTTTCTAGTGTCATGTCTCTCTCAAAATATCCGAATTTGCAAATTTCATAAAATGTTTAAAAATTTTCCAATGGATTCCGTTTTTAATTAGGTAACAATAAAGGGGAACAAATTTTAAACACAGAAACGATAATTATAGAGGAGTCAATGAAGGTTTTCACTTCTTAATTCTCAGCAACAGCTCCGATTTTGATCTTTTTTTTTAAATGTGTGTTTTTTAATACTATTCAAAATCAGAAACATCCCAAGTGGCGCAAATACCCTGGGGATGGATGCCTTTTCGGGGGTGGAAATTATTACATTCAAAATAGCCGCAGACGTCGATAGAGGAATACATTCTAAGCAAAAAATGTTTTATGAAGTTTTTTCAATGAGTCAATACTTTTTGAGCTATTCGTGATTGAAAATGTTGATTTTTCATCTTAAAAATGCATGTTTTAGAATGATTTTTCACGAAAAACTCGAAAACCTTACGTTTTATCAAAAAAAATATTACAAGCAAAAATAAAGCTTACAAATAGTTTGTTTTTTTCTTTATGTCTGCAGATACAATACGAACCGAGTTGAAGGTGACTTTTCGTTCGCCGAAAACTGAATTTGAACCTTTCAACGTTAAGGAACGGAAAAACGAAAAATTTTTGGAGGACAACATATAAGACATTTTTAAAAGTACTTGAAAAGACCATTAAAATAAGCTTTGATAGAAGCCGTTAGCATAAAAACTAACAGTTATGATGAAAATAAAATGTCTCGTTCTTTCAGAGAAAAAAGCAGTAATGATACCAATAGCTTCACCGCAAGAATTGAAATTGAACATAATACATTAACAATTTACTTTATTTAAGTACTGGCAATATGTTCTAGAAGTTTAACCGGTTTGGGATGCTTAGATTTGAAAAAAAGTTTGACTAAAATTTTAATGATTTTTGAAATTTCTTAAAATATTTTCGTTGTTTCACAATAATTTAAAAACTAAAGAAGATACGTAAAAAATGCTAGAGTACAAAAATTTAGGTTTTTCTTACTGAAAATTTTGTGTTTTTTTTTATTTCTCTAGGATAAAAATTAATTGAGATATCAGCCCCGAGCCTTTTAAATTTAAAAATCGAAAAAACGAAAGGTTCAAGGAAGTTCAACTTTACATGTCTTGTAGCCATTAAAATTTTCTGTAAAATGATTTTTGGAGCGATTGAATAGTTTAAAAATTGCGGTGAAGCCATTGGTTTCATTGCTGATTTTTTCTCGAAAAAAAGAGATAACCGTTTTATTTTCATCATAACTCCGTTAGTTTTTATGCTAATGACTTTTGCCAAAGTTCATTTGAAAGGTCTTTTCAAGTACTTTCAAAAATGTCTCGTATGTTTTCCTCCAAAAATTTTCCGTTTTTCCGTTATTTAACGTTGAAAGGATCGAATTCAGATTTCGGCAAACAGAGAGTCGCAAAACGTAAAGTTTTCGAGTGGTTACTGAAAAATCGTTCTAAAACATACATTTTTTAGATGAAAATCAACATTTCCAATCAAGAATAAAACTCAAAAAGTATTGACTCATTGAAAAAATTTCATAGAATATTTATTGCTTAGAATTAATTCCTCTATAGATTTCTGCAGTTACTTTGAACATAATAATTTCCATCCCCGAGAAAGGGTGGCATCCACCCCCAGGGTAAAAGCACACATCGGCACTATATAACTTTTGTTCCTTGAGCCATTCCGTAATTACTTCCAAATTTCACGTTAATCGGTTTTATCAGAAAGAATCCTAAGCGAGAAACCTTCAAACACTGGACTAAATTAACTTTTTCATGAATATCGGGAGAAAAGCATAAAAAAATATGTTTCCTGTAAAAGTTGTTATTATTGTTTAAATAATATAAATATTTATCAACCCTGACTGTAAGAATCATTTTTGAACTTAAACTTTCATTACAAACAATTCAATGTTCTATAAATATCGCGAAAAAAAATTAAAATATATATATTTTTTGTAAATATTGTTATTATTGTTTAAAAAATATAAATAGAATGGAATATAATAAAATGGAGACATTTATTTGCCATAAAAATCTGATTTCAGAGAAAAGGTTTCGTCACCTATAAATTAGAAAAATATAAAAAAAAGTATACTTATGTAAAGGACAAACAGAAAATATATACAAACAACAGACGTACATAATACATAAATAATTATTTGCACCACTTGGGATGTTTCTGATTTTGAATAATATTAAAAAACGTACATTTAAAAAAAAGAATGATCAAAATCGGAGCTGTTGCTGAAAATTAAGAGCTTTTGACGATTTTTGGGTTTCACTGACTCAACTATTAAGTTAAAGCACATTTGGTTAAATTTAGTTCACGAAAAACATTTGCACAATAATTACTACAATCAATGAATTTAACGTAACAAGTATTTAGTAGTTATTTTCAGAAACAGTATTTTTGTAGAACATCGTTTATAAGTAAAATGTTACAAAAATTAATTAATTATTTTGATCGTCAATGCCTAATGATATTTTCAAATTGTCGTCCATTCTATGGCAATACCGAATAATTTTTTTAGTGGGCATAGTTTCTTTGCCCTAATGTTTTTTTCATAAACTGGACATTAAATTGTTCTCGATTTTTTTTTATTAACTAGTTAATGTCTATTTTTATGCTACATGAAAATTGTATAATAAAATCTAAGCTTATTGTCGAAATAATCCATTTTCAACAAAAAAATAAAATAATCCCGGATATATGTGCATAAGGAACGTGTATATTCTCCTAGATAAGATACAAAAATACTTAAAGGAATTTAATCTAACTCAAATTTAACCCAAAATATGTACCCACAACATCCTCTGCTCGTAAGCTCATAAATTTCAGTTTCGTGTTACTATATCAGCTTCCTGAAATACACGAAAGATAAATAAAGACCCTTCCGAAATGCCTCACATTACACTACCACAAAAAACCACTTATTATCGGTTTACAAATGAAAAGAATTGAATAGCCGTTCAACTGATCATCGCCCCGGTTCGAATTAGTGAAGCTAAGGATCTTTTCTTGATAAACTTGATTGCCACTTCAGTGAAAAGGATGTTTGCACAATGGCCGATGTTTGAAGTGTTCGAACACTTCTGGAGTAATCTTGCATGAATCGATGGCTTCTATCAATAGTAAAATTAATGGAGAACCGTAACCGCATCACTTATTTTGTTTAATATACACGGTGTTTCACGAGGAAACGGATATGCTTTAATAGCGGATAAAGGACACCTAGGGTAATCATAATCACCCATAGAAAATGCTAGTTGGGCCCACGTTGCTGAAACACTTTGTGTTTTATGTATTTTTGCCAAAATTTCTTTTAGTTGTTACTTTGTAAAGGAATGGAATAATTAGTTCATATTTGGCACATGTAATAGACTAGTGATCCTGAATAAGTGCTCGTATCACACACAAAAAAGTCCAGGTCCGGACTAAAAAAAAAAAAAAATGTTTTCGTTATTCTTCAAGAAAACAATACAATGTGTATGTTTTTTTAAATTTGAATATTAAATTCGAAAAGTACATAAAAAACTGAACAAAATGGCTTCATTCATTTTTTTGCCACACTTTTGCCGCATTCGAAATAAATTCCAATAAATAATGCAATATGAGACTATAGAAAATATCGATGAATGATACGCGCAAAAAAAGGCTTCCACTATTAAATTAGGCATTTACTTTTGTTTAAACAATAATTATTATGTTTTAATCACCAATTTTTATGAATATTGTAGCAGATTCTGTATTTTTAGAGGAACTGAAAGAAGGCTAATAAGGCGTAGATCTCCAAATTGTTGAGGGTATTTTCTTACGTACAGGTTATTATGTTTTATTTTATTATATTTTCCGTTGGGAAGAAAAACACCTAGTTCTAATAATACATCAATAACAATATGGGTCAGTGGTCGATGTCCACTGCAAAGCAAGTTCTGACATTTTAGCTGATAATATAATTCATCAGGACTTACGACTACGGTATCTGATTTTTCTTTTTAAGAGCAACTGGTTTGAAAGTGAATAAAATGTGGTCTATAAATTTAGTTTCTAAAAAGGTATCGCTCATTCGATTCTATTGGTATGGAGTCTATAAAATAATTATTGATATCGTCAGCATGACAAGGACTACGGCTACGAGACATGCCCGTGTCCTAGGAGAGGCTACAAAACAAATTCCTCTTCTGGGAATGGGGACCAACCGTATCCCCCATATATATAACTTTAACAAGAACTTTAAGGTGAGTTTGAATGTGTCCGGTAATGACGAACCAGACATATCAATCTACACCGATGGTTCAAAAATGGACTGTGGATCAGGAGCTACTCAGAAGACCTAAATCTACACTCGATAATACCGCTAGGCACAACTGCTACTATTTTCCAGGCGGCATTAGAAGGGATCCTGCAAGCGGTAATAGAAGCCACAAAGGCAAACGTCAGTGGTAAAACGGTGCGCATATCAACGGGCAGGAGAGCCTTAAACAACTGTAGGACAGGCTCTGTGCTGGTTCTGGGAATTATAAAGGCCCTAGATGTGCTCGCACAAAACAATAGTGTTCAGCCCCTTTGGGTGAAAGGAGATGATGGAATTCAGGGTAACGAAGAAGCGGACGCTTTAGCCCGTAAGGGATCTGAAAGCGCCGTGCATGATCCGGAACCTGTAATAGCGCTCTCAGATTCAGTTCACAGTTCCCTGCTAAAGAACTATACACTCAAACGCCACGCCGACTGTTGGAGTGGTTTGAGCAGCTGCAGACATAGAAGAATGGCTTTGGTCACACCCAGTCGTAAGCTAGACAAACAGATGTTCACAGATGCCCAGGAGTAATCTGCGCATTTATGTGGGATTACTAATAGGACACTGCAGACTAAACAAACACCTCCATGGATTCATAGACAACCTCAAGCGTAGAGGGTGTAATCTGGATGACGAGACTACCGAGCATGTGCTCTGTCACTGCCCTGCTCTCTCAACAAAAAGAGCATCCATACTGGGGGATTTCTGTCCTAGCATGACCAGCATAGGTGGCGTCTCACCTGGCCTTCTCCTCAAATACATCACAATTGTTGGTTGACTTGAGGAATGAGAGGCTCGGTGGACATGCCACCACTTAAGGGGGCGACACAGTGGGACCGCCTATGAGGTCTGAGTGCACGTGAGCGCAAGCTCACCCCCCTCACCCTAACAATCTAGAATTCAGAATGAATACTCTGAATTTTGAAACGCATAGCGTTAATTCTGCGTGTTCTTACATTCGCCTGTGAAGCATAAATAATCTGCAAAGTCGACGAGCGAAGACTTGAAATGTTTGCAATAAAAACACTAAAATAGATCTATGGCTTTGTGAACACGGATAGTATAGAAGGAGGTACTTATAACTTCGATTCAATTCATTAAGATTCAGTGGTCAAAGGTAAATTTAAAGAGTCAACGAAACCACAATGAGTTTTTCGCATTAAATTTTTAACAATATATAAATCAAAGGTAACTTTTAATCAATAAATAAATTAAAAAGTTGAAAGCTTCCTCTTTTTTCTCTTTATTTTATTTTAATTCGACGATTATTAAAAAAAATTATTACATTTTATTTCTGAGACTGCATGCTATTTTCCTATTCTGTAAATGAAATACCACTTATATGCATAGAATTTGGTTAGTTAGCAAATTATTTTTGGGGCAAAACCCATCGAAAATAAACTGAAAATAAAAAATAAAAAACAGTATATTTCATGTAGATAGTTATTAATAATTAGACTTTTAATAAGCTTTCCACAAACGAAGTGAATTGAAACTTTCTACAATTTTCCGTAAGTATATAATATTCTCCTGGCAATGTATTTCAGCTTCATTTTCATTTTAATAAGTGAATTCTGGTTGAGAGCATAAAAAAAATACGTTTCGTTAACGTTTAACTCTAAGTTGAACTTTACGATTAATGAAACACCCCGCAGCCTCAAACTTTTCCTTGGTAACGTTTAATTCCGCTTCTGAATCAAACGCGAGTAACGTACAGATAAGACTAATTAAAATTGCGAGGTTACTTTAACATGGTTAGTACTTTCTTACCATCTGACAGCAATAATAATTTGTTTATTTAAACTTTTCAACACAAGTAAATTTTTTGAAAAGGTTTTGGTCTGGATTAATCTACATTGCGGCATGTCATGAAAGGGTGTCTCTAAAAATATACCATATATAGCTCATTCTATTTTTACAGTGCACATAAAAATTTGTTTAAAAAAAGATCGCTGAATATTATGAAACAAAATCTCACTGTCGTCGCCCAGTTAATTGAACCTTATTACCTAATTTCCACATTAAAGTCGTTTAGAAATTCGTTTGAATTATTTATTTATTAATCTCTACACCGACCTCATTTCATAATTTTTAGCTATCTTTTTTGAAGGTGCTTCAATTTTTTTTAACATTTATTTTTGTCGCCGTTTTCAGTGACCTCTTTTTTTAGTTACTGCACAGTAAACTAACATATCCATAATTTTGAATTTGTAAGCTTTAACGCCAGGCTCGTTATCAGAGGATTCTGAAATCTCCATATATTTGTTATATACACTATTTGGCATTTTTAATTTGTATACTTTAAATCGTAATTTTATGTTGTTTGTTCTAGTTATATTTGTATTATTGTGTTTTGTATGTGACTGTTAATATTGTTGTATTTTTATATTATATCTGATATTTCAGATAATTTCTTGACATATCCTATATCATGTACATGATCATTTGGATGAAATAAAATTATTATTATTATTATTATTATCAAATTTCATAAATCTGCAATAATGTTGCATTAAGATAACCGTATTGGATTCGCCGTTTTGAATACTTAATTTTTGAGATCGGGCTCGGTATCAGCTACTCCTACATACCTACTAGTTACCTATTTTAATGCACCTTCGCCAAATACTGCGAAATTTTCAACTAAGAAAATATTGTTTTTGCTCACCTTGTACTAAACGTGAGAATTCAAACGCTAAGTTCCTATGCTATGCTATGTGCAAATCCATACATTATGCCATCCCGACTTATGAAGCTAACTAAAGATGAAAATAAAACTTTTAACAGTCCCCAAGCTACGAGTTCATCAACAGAAGCAAGGGCGGATCTTGAAATTTCAATAATTTTTTCCTCGTCTGTGGCGCATGGGACCCATACGAAATATGAGAAATAACATTTAGAGAAGCACTCCTCTAACGGCCCCTAAAAAGTTCTGAAAAAACAGTTTGCGAAAATTTTTTTCAAAATTCGAGTCCCCCCCCCGAGCCAAGGGACTCCCGTTTAAAATTATTCTTTTTTGTCATATACATTTTACTTTTCATCAACATTCAACAATAGGCTTTGGAGTTTATGAAAATATTTTCATTATTAACTGAAATACAATGAACTCAAATTTTGTAATTTACAATTTAACAAATTACAAAATTTCAATTCGTTGTATCTCAGTTAGTAATAAAAATATTTTCATAAACTCCAAAACCTATTGTTGTATTTTTATGAAATGTAAAATGTATATGACAAAAAAGAATAATTTTAAACGGGAGTCCCTTGGCTCGGGGGGGGCACTCGAATTTTGAAAAAATTTTTCGCAAACTGCTTTTTCAAAATCTTTTAGGGGTCATTAGAGGAGTGCTTCTCTAGATGTTATTTCACATATTTCGTATGGGTCCCATGCGCCACAGACGAGAAAAAAATTATTGAAATTTCTAGATCCGCCCTTGAACAGAAGTTGAGTCTTCAGTCATTACTGCTCCTGACCCGCGCTTAACGAGATCCAAGGTCCCAAAAGTAAATTTGAAAGACGACTTATGTTACCTGTGCAACGAGCATGGTGGCAGTAGCAACAAAAGTTTGAGATACTGCGCCACATACGAACATTTAAAGCATATCAAACATTGTGGTGTAGGAATAAGCGAGTATGTCAATGTTCTAAGTTGCACGCGCAAGAAGTCTTCCACGTGAACGAAGTCGCAGACATCAGCTAGGTATGCCTAAAGTTCTATATTACCTATTCAAACACAAATCGCATGTGCAATCTACAATGAAGTTCTCTTCACTAATGAAGCAAAGGTCAGGAATTCAGTCTTCAAAAATTCAGTAAGACATCCATGAAGTACGAATGTCCCTTGTGAGGGACATGTCATTTTGGAAAAATCCTATTCGTAACCGAAGCCCCAATATTATACAAAAACATTGCAAAAACAAACAATGACTCTTGTACCAGTAATGAACAAATTTTTAATTAATCGATATTTTTCTCACTTAAAACTATACGTAACAATACTATGTTTTGACAGTTTCTAAGACGGTCAGGCAACAAAACATACATGAGTGTTCAATTTTCGCAACTGTCACTTAGATGTTGTTGGATGCTGATTTGGGCATTATATAAAAGTCCCTGAACCGGTACATAGTGAGATCAGGTACATATATGTCCATAAATCACGATGTCAGAAACGTTTAAAATTGATGTCCCTGAGGAGGGACATGATGAGTGAAAGGGTTAACATAAAATTGTCTGATTTCTTTTTCCATATCATTTTATCATAAAAATCGCTATTAAGCCAGAAATGCATGCCAAAACCATGAACGACACTCTTTATCTGACAGAATACCATAAGTGATCACTGCAACGTAAAAAATTAACATTCTTTTGAAGGAGAAATACATTACATATTCAACAGATACTACAGATGTTGGTTATATTCTTCATCAGACAGAAGTTCGATGACTTCTTGAGACTTTGAATGTAATAAACCTTGGCAGTACTACAGATGGAAGAGCATTTCAATCCAGATTTGATACATTGATATCGATCGGTACGATTGAACTTACAGGTGCACCAAATGAGTATTAAAAACTCTGACGGAGCAGGGTTTTTGATCATGCATACTGGTTTCAAGGTGCCTCCCTTTTGTATCCGTTCCCAATCGATAAGGTCGATCTCGTTACCTTTTCATTGTTGAACTTGTAGGGTAAACACGATATGAATGCTGAGCTGCACTAGTTCGGTGCAATGATGCGAGATTGAACAATTTACCGACTGGATGTTTAGAAACCAGATGATGATCTCTTGCTTGATCACAAGTTACTAATATGTCACCTTACGAGTCCTGTGTATGAATCTACCAATTCCCTAGAATCACGTTGAAGCGGATTGTGCTCCTTCAACCACATGCAAAAGGCCTCTTGATCTTGAGAATATCTTGGGAATCTCGAAGCTACCTGCTTTGGTTCTCTTTTGTGTGTTGTTCAGACGTCTTTGAGAATACGTCAGTGACATTTTCTATAACGCAGAAGACCTCAGGGTATAATGGAAGGGATGTAGTCTACTGTAGAAAAGTTTTGACTAAAACCAAAAAGTTGGACAATTAATTTAATGTCAAACGATTTTGTTTAACGCCATTTTGTGGCTTTAGGGCTGGACAAATAAAAAATATGGTAATGACATAAAAAGTCGGTAACTTTATAGTGAATAAACATTATTACAAACTTTTTCGATACACTGAATATTTCTTGAGAAAATTGAAAAAATTTTTGCCGCCATCTTCCAAGATTTTGGCCATATCACAGCTGTGAGTTTCGGGGACTTTTAGTATATTAGTTGGGTGGTTACGTACTGTATATGCTTCTAAAGAGTTTTTTTCAACTTTTTCATAGAATAACTGCACTATTTGACTCCTTATAATAGGTCAGTCGGCAGAGGCGAAAAAATGCCTCGATTAGAAAAAAAAAATAGGAACAAGCTAGAAACTATTTTAATCGCTGTATTTGGATATAAAATATAACATAACAAGTTTCCTACAATGAGAGTGGGCCTGAACATTTCTAAATTTTTCAAAATAGGTACAAAAAATCAGTTTTTGGCAATTTTCTCTTCTTTACAGTGTTAGGGTAAAAAACGAAAAAGATAAAACTTTTTGCAAAAAAGTTATAAGATGTTATATTGTTTAGAAGCTACGGGCGTAAGAATTCATGAATGTCATTGAAAGTATCGAAGAAACTGATATTACCGCTCCGTATAACTATCTAGAATACTTTTAACATCATTAACATCATTCATCATACTATTATGTATATGTGTGAGAGAGACAGAGATCTAATAGTATCCCGCATCGACCCTCGGGGTCCCGTTGGTCACCACTCCTGGGTCGTGCAGGAATAAACAAGTAGAGTGAAATTATTTAGAGAAGATAACATACGGTCTCAGCTTCGGACGTTACGAACATTTATTTTTTGAAACCGAGCAAGGGGAAAGTACAATAAGTAGTTTACGCTCCGTCGTAGTTCAAATACTGCCAAATTGTGGAAAACCATCTGTTTGTTCACGCGTTCAGTGGCTGTGACACTACCTCGGCCTTCTTCAGGCAGCAAAAAGTCAAATTTGCCAAAATCATCGCAAACAGTAATAGACTGGGGGGTCAAGTGACCCAGGATGAATTATATTCAGTACGATGCTGGTATATGAAATTATAACTTTAGGCACTATGCCGTCACTTTTGGTCGGTACAGGTGAGTACACAGGTAAATTGAATTTTGCATCCAAAGTGCGCTCTTCAGACAAAATATTCTTGTACGGCATTCCTCATTTTTGATAGTTCATAAAAAAAATAATCGCCTAGAACCTACTGCGTACAAAAATAATGGGACCGGAAGCCAGAAGAATTTTTGATTTTCCGAAAATTTTCCCATGCAAATAGGTGATTTAATACTGTACGGCGCGGCGTTTGCACAATGAGATTTGTATGCTTTCATAGATTCATTATTCAGCAACGCCGTACATATTTGGTGATTCTAGGGTGAGAAATACTGGGCGCAACCCCCTACCTCTAACTAGTATAGTGGTGGTGATTTGAACCAACATCAAATTCAATGATTTTAATGCTTTTTCATGAAACGAAGACATTTTTTTCCATGCCGTACATTTTTCATGGGACACATGGCTGCGTCAGGAAAATTTATTTCTTTCTGGCAAGAGCAATTTTAGGGTGAAAAATTTGTTTACGGCATTAGCATAGTTTATTAATACTTAAAACAATATTTGATAAAAACTAAATGCTGTACGAAAAGAATTATTCCAAATGGCTGGAAATTTTATTTTATTCTTGCAAGTATTTTCTACTTCATAAATGTGATTTAATACTGGACGGCGTTTGTAAAATTCAATTTTTACGTTTGAATGGATCTGTTATTTAGCAGTGTTGTACATATTTGCTGGTTATAGTAAACTGATCATATTAACTTTGGATATCATGGAATTCCCTATAAAAAGTACAAGGTAAGATATATTGTGTCATACTTGCATAAAAATCTTTCCGCGCTGACAGAGCCAACCCTGACTTTCACGTCACCGATATACCGTGATAAAATTCCCGAGCTCTGTTTATGAAAGATAAACTGTCCGTCACATTCAATGATTAATATATAATTGCCCCGTTCAAGCTAATAATAAGTCACATTGAATGGGCTAATATGAAAGGCATCACAATTTTCAATTACTATTTGATATAGTCGATAACATTTTGTAAATGCCATACAGTAATTAATGACCCTAAAGGCCGGTGAAAATGTTATGGTAAATCTCATCAGTTGTGGAAAATCCTAAAAGTAAAAATGTACGGCATCTATTTTTATTTATATTTCCATCTCTAAAGAACTGAAAATAGCAAATTTTAGAAATATTACTCCTTTTATTAATACACAGCGCATTTTGAAAATCTTTTAAATTTTGAAAATTTCATTTATTTTATTTAATTGATATTTTCATTTGGTTCCATTAATTATAACCGGCTATAATGTACAACGATAATATTTAGTTACATCATGGCAAAAAATCGGTTACCGTACAGGAATTTATGATCTTATTGCCAAAAAATGGGATTCAACCCCGAAATATAGGTAAATGTTTATTTATATTTATAGTTACCATAATTTCTAGACGGCACAGTTGTTAAAAATTATTGTAGGTGTTGAATAATATTATAGAATCGATGCCGTACATTTTGCAATGATCTTGTACCCTACGGGTGTAGGGAAGGGGTTGTGCCCGGGATTTCTCACCATGAAACCACCAAATATATACGGCGTTGCTTAATAATGAATCTTTGAAAGCATACGAATCTCATTGTACAAACGCCGTACAGTATTATATCACCTATTTGCCTGGAATAATTTTGAGAAAATCAAAAATTCTTCTGGCTTCCGGTCCCATTATTTTTGTACGGCAGTAGGTTCTAGGCGATTATTTTTTTATGAATTATCAAACATGAGGAATGCCGTACAAGAATATTTTGTCTGAAGAGCGCACTTTGGGTGGAAAATTCAATTTACCAGTGTACTCACCTGTACCGCCCGAAAGTGACGGTATAGTGCCTAAAATTATGGTTTCATATATCAGCATCGTACTGAATATAATTCATGCTAGGTTACTTGACCCCTTAAAAATTACGATGTATGTAGACGATCAGCAAAGTCTTCAAAGATCCGGACGCTCACCTGAACTTCGTCGACATTGCAGGGCAGAAATACATTTTGGTTCTGAACGAGGCAAAAAGCACCACTCACGAATGACTCAACGAGTTCCGTTTCCAGTGTTTCGCGAAATCCGTCGCGCGAAACAAAACAAACTTGCGTCCTTGCCGCCAACAAAAGCAGCAGCTCGCGAGAATTCTCTTCGCACATATCGTCAAGTACAAACGTGGCATATGAACACTAAAATTCCGCAGATTTGGGGCTGGACCAATTCGCAGAATGGCTTGCTTCCAGTCAAGACTAATAAAAATCCGGCTCTGGATTTCCTGTTAAAAATGATTTCGTGCAGTTTTGAAAACGACCAGCGAAGATTTTTCTGAAACGCTAACAATCGTTTTAATTTTCCTCTTTAAAATTGTAAGTAATTTTGCAGAACAATGGGAAAATATCCAATAAAAGGCATGCAAATTGTTATTTTTCAAAATATGCATAGTACTCAGTTTGAGTAGTTTACTTAGCTATAATACCTTTACTGTGTAAACAAAAATAAAATAGTCTGCGTTTATCTGATATTTTATTTTCCACATATAAAAACAGGCTTTCACCTGCACTCTGTTTATAAACTATTAAGTAAAGTGCAAATTCTCCATCATTTGCTAATGGTGCATTAAATTAAAGAGGCTTTTATTATTTCTCTAGTTTCCTATATAATGCAATAATGTTTTTAATAGCAAACTTCTATGCTTGTTATTAAACTATAGAGTTTAATAATGAGTATAAAAGCTGTCTTTTTGTTCAAGTGTATACATTTTCCAGTTCCTTTCAGACAAAAACTTACTTAAAATATAAAATAAATAGGAAAAGGATTTTAGGTGTACCAGTACGTTCATTCTCATTTAGCGTATATTGAAGGCTGCATTCAAAGATTAAACATTTTTTTACCAACCCAATAAAAAGTCTACAGAGATAGAAGCATATATCAGAGTCAAACTTAGCATAAAAAAAGGTGAATATGGAATTTTCTTCCTACAGCAATTTTATTGCTTTAACTTATTTTAAGTGTGACAAGTGTAATGAGAAGTTTTGGATCGAAGCTGTCAATTAGGAAGTTTCCTATTATAGAAATATCATGTACATTCAACCTCATTTAGTAGTCTTTCAGATAACTAGTCAAACAAAAGAAAATTATCTCGATATCTGAAAAACTCACGAACTTATTCAATTTCTTATTTGAATACTTCGGCTCGGCTGAAGTCCACCGTGACGTCACAATACACAACGCGCTGACTTGCCATGCCGGCGGCGTATGTTCCCTTTATTTAGTGTATGTGCTCGATTTTCTGAAATGTCACAAAATGTCACTTTTGATTCGTTCGTGCCGAGCCGAATTTTCGAATTTCGCCGTGCAATTTACGATCAGGTTTATCTGGAAGACTTCCTCTTTACGTCGCGACATCATACGGCCGTCCCAATGGTGTTTTTCGAAAAATATGAACGTGCCAAAATTGCATGTTTTAGCAATTTTTTCGGCTCTCAAATGCAAGCTGGCTATAAACTGCCGGTGCCTGCCAGCGAGTATAAAGGTGCCCGCGCCCGCTCGCTGTTGGCGGAATCATGTATTGTGACGTAATCGAGCCTCAGCCCAGATGATCGCAGCATTTTAAACTTGGAAGGACCATAACTTTTTTATTCATAGAGATATTAAAAAAAAAAATTAGATATTTTTTAGATTTTTACTACTATTTATTACGAGAAAATGAGAAAAATGGAAACTTCCTAATTATTTGACATAAAATTTAAACAATTTATGTTATAAAACCAAATTTGTTTGCTATTTTGTTATCTCTGGTGCTAGCAATATAACCGCAAAAACAAAAATCCCAAATTTTTCGCACTAAAATGTCTAATAGAACTAGACCTACAAATAAACTGTGATAATTTGTTAAATTGCAAAGAAATAAAAAAGCCTAAAAATTGCCCTTTTTGAATAATTTAGAAAATAATAATACATAAATCTTAATGAAAATAGGTAAAACTATGGCTTTTATTGAACTAATGTAGAGTTGATGTAGAGTTGATGTACTTTCATAATACAACGGTTTCGTTCTTAACTGCAAAAAATTTTCTTAACTGCAAAAACAATCGAAAGAATGGAAATGGACTAATGTCGTTGTCACACGGTATATAGGCTGTGTAAATAAATGTAATAAATAAAGAGTTAAATATAAGAGCGAAATTGCATCTCTAATCCTTTATGAATTCCATAATTCGTTCTGTTTTGCCATCGCAACTTAAAGACAAATTTGCAAGAAGGCATCAACAACTTTCAGTAATTATACAGTGGCATCAAACGTTTAATATGACATGATTTAGAATATTCTTATCAAAAAAAATTTTCTTTATAATATAAATGTGTAATTCTTTACCCACTTCTTTAAAAACCTGCAATTTTGGGACATTTAAATATACAGCACTGTATTTCTTAGTTTGTTGGGTATTTTGCCACTGTAAAAATATTTAAAAATTTTGATGAAATAAACCTCTGCGCCAAAAGGATCAGACAGAGGCTGGTTTTTATACTTCTATTACAAAATGTCTCACGCCTAAAAATATATAAACTGAAAAAAAATTGTTAAATGATAAATAGAAAAAATAAAACGAAGGCAGTTGGCGTTTCGGAAAATAGTTGTTTTTCACTTTTGAGAATGTCAAACCAGAAAGTTTGTTGTTTACGTATTTCCATAGTCACGTGAGACATTACCGTATGTTAAAAAAATTAGTAATAAGTGATCAATACTAATTCTACAATGTGAAAAAATAAAAAGCTAAAAACGTACTCTTCGCCAATTTACTGAGCTTTTTATATATAATTGTTACGCATTCTATAGGATACTCTTCGCAGTTTTCTTGTAAATAATGTTAGTTTTTGGACATCCTAAATTTTGTGATACCATCTTTGTTGTGAAAAAAATTATATGGAAAAAAAATACCCAACCAGTATGAGATTCGAACACGGGACCTTGGATTGGAACGCAAAGCTTTAGCCGCTGCTCCACCAGCTATTGCTTCGAAAAGTGATTGTCTGTGATATATATCTTTCGACAATCATACATAGGTATTTCAACTCGTACTTATATGAAACATATATTAGTAAAATTCATAAACAAAAAAAAATATATTATGGAAATAATATTTCGCAAGATTTCCGTTCTAGTACCAGCGATGAAAATTAAGAGAATATATGTTTTTTAAATTAAATAATTAATAACTTTTTTATTTACTGATCGATTTTCTTCTAGCTAATACTAACTTACTTTCTAAATATCAATACAGTCGGACTTTTCTTTCTTAAGTTATCGTGCTTACAAGAAACGTGACGGACGGACGGACGGACAGACGGACATTTTGAAAGTTGTTCAGAATTCGTTCACTAACAAAATGATATGAAAATTTTTCCTCTACGAGCGATATTTACGATTTTAGAAATGTGCCGATCAAATACAATATACTCTTCGTTTTTGCGAAGAGTATAATAATGGGATACCTTGCACTCTAAATTCACTAGTGAAATTAGAATTTTAAGTTCTTTATGTTACTAAATTTAAAATCACTCCTCTTTGGGTCTAAACTACTATCTGTATAGGTAGTATTCACTTTTAATATTTCTCAAGAAGTTAAAACTATCTAAAACAACTCCGATCTATAAAAAAGACAATTCAGAGGAAATGTGGTAACAGTAAGCCCTTTTATAAAATAATTGAAAAAGCCGTGTATGGGAGAATTATCATGTTTCTGAATAAATATAATTTATTAAATAACAACAGCATGGGTTTCGACCCGGATATTCAACCTAAAGTGCAACAAAGAAGCTAACACGGCATATATTAAATGAAATAGATCATAAAAAGTATGTCGTTGGAATTTTTTCAAGGGCCTTTGAGACTCTAGATTCAAACTTTCTGTCAATAAAACATGACGCCTTAGGCATTAGAGGCCGTATGAATGAGTGGTTAATCTCATATGTAACGAATAGACAACTTATTGTAAAACTTGAAGATTCTATTTCTAAACCAATTGATGTGGAGCTTGGCACCCCCCCGGGAGGTGTCCTAAGTCCGCTGTTGTTTCTGCTTTCTGTGAATGATCTGCCAGACTTTATACAGGATAGAAAGGTGTTCATGTATGCAGATGACACAACAATAGTAGTCACGGGTACTACCACCAAAATGAATGAAATTATTCATCAATTTTACGAGTGGTGTGAGAAAAATCGTCTTTTAGTTATTCTTAATAAAACAGAATGTATGGTATTTACGGGCGTGTATAAGAAATCGCAAAATTTTACTTTCCAAGATAGCGGAACTCAAATAAATACTGTGTCAAATACTAAATTATTAGGCACCCATATAGACTCCAAATGTCAGTGGATTGAGCAAGTAGATCATGTGTGCGGAAAACTGAATCAGGCTTATTACTCTATATTCACTCTGGGAACTAATTTAAATGAAAAAGCTCTCATCAGCGTATACTATGCAATAGTTTATTCACATACAGGGAGACCGAGAAAGACTGAACGTGCCGCTCCCTAAAGATTGTTTTTGCCGCCTACATACTACATACATATGTACTATGTTCTGGTACTTTCAACATTTTCACGATGGCGACAGTAGCCTTAAATATAGTCAATTACAGTATTTACACAAAATGCGAGTTTTTTATTAACTTGCCACACTAGTGACAGTGAACTGATTGCGTTGAAAAACACTGATTTATTAGTCAGAAAGGGAGATAAATGATAAATCAAACACAAGCCAATAATAATAATAACATTCACGAAAATGACAGACATCAGATTGGTAACAGTGACTAGCAACATAGGAAATTATTTTAATAATGTATGTAGAATAGAAATCAATTTTGATAATTTTAGTGACTTTTCCGTGTGACGTCACGTTCAGTCTTTCTCGATCTCTCGGTATAAGTTATACTATAGTATCATGGGATCAGCAACAGAAGCTCAGATTAATTTTTGGCTTGAAGGCAACTGAATCCTGCAGAGTTATTTTTAAGACAAAAAAAGTTACTAACCGTTACTGGAATATATCTCTTCAAAGACTTATTAACTGTGCACAAAAATATTGAGAACTATCCTAAAGTTGAAGAGGTCCACAATTATCCTACAAGAAATAACTCTAGAATATATTTAAATCATTTTTCATATATGAGCTATAAGAAATCTCCGGATTATGCTGGCAGTAATTTCTATAATATTTTACCGAATAAATTAAAAGAAGAAAAATCAATGAACGTTTTTAAAAATAAATTAAAAAATATGCTGATAGATGGATGATTTTATGATATAATAGAATACGAAAATTACGCAAAGAATCTAAAATAAAATTCATATCTATTTGGCTCAACTATTGTATGTTTGTTTATCGACACCGAGTTTAGTGTATATAGGTATTACTTTTTATATATCTTGTTTGTACTTTATGCAGCACTAATGTAAAACTTTTTTCTTTTTTAAGCAATGATATCTGACTTAGTTGAATTATAATTTGACTTACCCTATAATTGTAAAATTGGAAACAAAAGGTGGATAATAAAAGTAAAGTAAAATAAAGTAAAGTAAAGTAATAAAAACGTTTATTATTTTTATTATAATTCATTCACAAAGTACAATATATCTGTTTTAGATTCATAACCTTTCATAATACATATAAGTTTTCGTTTATTTCAGACGTTTTTATCACGTTATTATACATTTCCTTTATTTATATAGTTCTCAGTTCTTAACTTACCTAAAAAAAAATGGCACGTACTTTAGATATTAACATCATAATAACATTATCCCCTTTGAATTTGAGGTGTAGCTGCACACTGGATGAAAACTTTGCTTTTCATCGAGTCGGGGATCTGTTGAATAATAAATCCACTACGCCTTGCATTTGTTTGCCCCAATGTGTTCCATAGCACTGGTGCACTTGTGGGAGATCATAAGTTTCGGAAGGCACTAGAATTTATTATGTGATAAAAATGTATTTTCATGTCTAGCACAGTTGCGAACAACTGAATTAAATTTACATTTACATGGTTTTTATTTCTACGCACACAGGGAGGCCCACCGAAAACGGTAAAACCATGTTTTGTGCCTTTTTAAATGAAACAATGCCTGGAGCCTTCAATTTTTGTTTTCGGGGGATACATTATTTAAATGTTATATCCGTAACGCGTCAACCCCGAAGAAGCTCCCCCATAAAATTGCGACTAACTTTTTAAATTCGAGTCACCAGTTATCGAGTAACTGCGAATTAAAAAGAGTCCATGATTGATTACAACTTACGTGTTTTTTTTTTCTCGAGAAGGGGAATCCACACGGGCAGCCCATCCCACTGAAATGGGTCTGAGTGTCAGCCTCTAACTGACTAAAACCCCTCCTCGTAGGGCTCGTCTGTAAAGAATACTCCGAGGGCACTACAGCCTCCTGGGCTTATTGTGCTCTCCCTTTTTTACACTGTCCATTTTAATATTCCTGTATCACTGACAAGGTGATACAGGTTTGAAAATGGGCGGGTTTTGATGTTTTTCGGGTCTGTTTGTATTTCCCCGTAGATATTATAGCTGCGGTCCAACGCTTAGCAGCCATGTATAATATGTTCTTCAGTTTCTAGTACCTTACCGCACAGTCTGTAATTAAGGCCGCCAGCAAGCTTTTCGATTCATTGCAGGTACTTCTTAACGGGAAAATGTCCCGTAAGAAGACCTGTTATGGTTCTCAACTAGATCATGTTCTTTGTGAGCAGTTCTTCAGTTTGTTTTGAACATGGTCAATTGATAAGTGTTTCCATGTCGATTGCCTGGAATACTTCTCCAGTAGTAGTTGTGTTTACTCTTGACTCAGTCTTTAATTAGCCTTCTGACTGAGCCTCTTGTGATGCGCAGCGCGGGTTGTGAGCCATAGAATATATCAGCTATTCCTTGTCTAGTAAGTTCGTCAGCTTTTTCGTTGCCCTCTGTACTGGCATATCTCGTCATCCAGAATAGTCTTCCTCTGTTCTGCTCACCCAGAATTTTGGGCTCCTCGTGGCAGTCCCAAACTATTGTGGAAAACACCTTGTTAGAGGCTAGTGCCTTAAGTGCCGTCTGACTGTCTGATGCAATTGAGATTTCCTGGTTCATATATCGTCGTTTGATATTCTTGCGTATACACTCGAGTATAGCCAAAATTTCTGTCTGGAATGCAGTGAAGTGCTGTCCAAGAGAGAGACTTATACTCGCTCTTGGACTTTCACCATGTATGCCTGCTCCAGCTCCTGATTCCATACTAGACCCATCAGTAGAGGGATGTCAAATAAGGTCTCAATGGCTGCTGTTAGGGTGCTTTTCATTGCACCTGTAATTCCCAAACAAGCCAGTCCCTGCACCCGGCTCAACCTGTTAGTTGCTGTGGTTTGAGTGACCTTGGGCCATTTAGGCGTTAGTTTATTTCAAAATCAAGTTGTCCACCATTCACCTACATGCAATAATGAAGCACTTGAACAGAATATTACAGGACATTGTGAGGAATGTCTGGAACAATTTGACGACATTCATGAATGATGTGGTTTCACAAGCCTTTCAAAGAATCTAGGTCTGCATACATTTTGCTATTTAAATGCCTCCAAAGGAAGAGATGCAAGGGGGATAAGTTGGAAGATCTTATTCTAATCCACCTTCCAGGGCATGTTTCATAAAAAGACTGTCGTACAGGTAAGACAAAGTGAGGACGACCACCGTCACGTTAAAATATCATATTTTCTTCCAAATAACGCTTATTTTCCTAATAACAACAATAAGTTGTAAGTTGTAAGTTGTAAGTTGTAAATAACTTCCTTTTCCATCTAGGTATAACCCATCATACAATAAAAAAGTCCCACTATACGGTCCCCATAAATACCCGCCCAAATATTTAATTTATGATGGCGATGATTATGTACTTTTTCGAATATTCTGAGATTCGTATTGCCCCAACAACGACAATTATGTCGATTGACCGTATCATTCATAAAATATGAAAAGTCAGAAAGCTAAATATTGAGGAGATACTTTGAATCTGTATTGGTTTTTTCGCCCATTATCTCACAAAACCGCAAAGTGAACATTTCACGTGTATGCGAGAGTGGGATAAGTCGAAGTGAACGGATGTGTGTCTGAAACTCTTCCGTTAAAAACGCGAAAATAGCGAGTAAAACTGCGTTAAGTTTGATAAAGTTCAGGTGAATTATAGCTAAAAAAATCCGCGTAAATCGATATGTTATAGCAAAAGAACAAAGTAGAAATAGAATTAATATTTGAAAATAATTAATACAGAGTTATTTAGTGGCAATCACTGTGGTGCATAAATAAACGAACTTAAAGAAATTAATATATAAACAAACGACCCGATCCAAGCAATAAATAACAAATATAAGAGATAAGTACCTTTTCATTTCTAAGTGAAACCATTGAAGTATTTAAGTCCAAACCCTTGAAAAATCGACATTTTTTTCCTCTCAATTTCTGGCCTTGGAAACTAGTCCTTTAGCCACGTTTGTGTATAGTATTCTACATATATACATATATACTTTTTTTCATTATTTTTGTGTTTATTGAGCCTATTTCCCTAACCACAACGAAACTGGAACTTAAAACCAGAGCAACTATCAGGATTTAAGACAAAGGAGACATTCTTCTTACCCAGGGGTCATTCAGAGCGTTTTCAGACATACACAGGTAGACAACTGATAACTAGGTTATTACTAAACACGGGTTAGACGGCAGAAAAAACGAAGCTAAACTTAGAGTTATCTCAGTTGATATGTTACTTATATTGTTACATTAATTTTATTCAATTTGAAAATAAAGAAATTGCAAAAATCGACATCTGTCGACAAATTTATAACAACAATTAATTATTGAAGTGTGGCCGTGTTACTTCTGTGTAAACCTCCAAGTAGATTATTCTAATCATTATAAAATTATTAAAATGAATTTAATTTAAATTATACCCGAAATAATAAATAACGTATTGTTCGTAAAGCATGGTCATGTAAATTTCTTATGTTAACCCTCCAATAAAAATATAATAATAATCAGATGCGTTACGCTTGAATGATGGTCATAACACTTTCTTAAAAAATTTCAAGAGAGGTTTTTCATGGTTATTAAAACTATTCAAACGAATTTAATTTAAATTAAACCTGTAATAATCAATGAAGTATTGTTAATATACTGCGTCAAAACTGAATTCTCATAGCACTTCAAGAGGTGCAGGCTTGTTTCAGAAAAATAGTATGTTCTAAGAAAACATACACATACGCCAATGATCTCCTAATCTCCGCAGGACACATCTGGACTGAAAACAAACTTCAAGAAAAGACTAATAATGGAGAGTTAGACTAGCGGGAAGGAACACAAAATAGATGAATACTCCCGAACGAACAAATTGAAGTACCTAGAAATTGAACGAACCAACTGGAACAGAGAGAAACGATAAAGGAGATAATCAAAACGGCATCAGAGTCATAAGACCAATCATATCGTTCACTGAGAAAAAAAATTTTTTGTTTTTTAAAGTGTTTTGGCCTCCGAAAACAGGTTCGATTAGCCACAGAAATTACTGAGAAAAATAAACTATCATGGGATCTTGCCAAATGTATGTACATAGCCGTCAAATGGCCAACGATGACAGTCAAAAAACGCGGCAACAACAAAAGCCAACAGAAGAAGTTTTTGAGAAAAGCAGAAAAGGGCATCGTCCAACTACTCGCAAAAACAACAAGACGAAAACAGCGACATAAAACATCAACACTATTAGGAGAAAAGATAGTTAAAAAATGGATAGAAATGTACGCAATGAAGTACTGGGTTCATACCCAAGGAAGGGACCCAACACATCTACTAAAGAGAGCGCTAGCACCAAACATCAACAAACTAAATACAGGGTGATCATGCTACAGCGGAGTACAATAACTGAGAGGATCGGGATCAAAAAATGAACAGCACAAAGAAATCGCAACGATATATCGCCACAATCGGAAACAGAGGAATCAGAAGACTCAGAAAAAGAAGATTCGAAGAAGTAGAAACATAAAAAGAGAAGCATAAACACTCCATATTAATAATAATAATACATTTATTGTTCACCAAATGTTTACAAACATAAATACATAAAGAAAAAAACATATATATATGGTAAACAAAAGGCAGACTGTTAGGTTATATAATCCATTCTTCTACAGCTGCCTGGAAGGTAACTACTTAACATATAGATAGAATAAAATACAATAGACAAGTTGTTTTTCTTTTTTCCACCAACAAACGAACCTTAACCTAAAAAGTTATTTAATCCTAAATGTACATGCTAATTAAACTATACAACATTTACATTATCTACTGAAAATTAAACAGATAGCATTTAAGTTGACTTTTGAGGACACTATATGAAAGCACAAAACTCGGTACATCCAGGATATCGCCATAGGTTGCTACATTATATAAATATTATATATTATAAATTTCTTTTTTATGAGAAGGTATTTTCAGCATATTTTTGTGGCGCAAATTTAAATTATGTACGTCAGTCCTAAAGGTAACCTTTCTGCACAAATATTCAGGAGTTTTATTCTTGAGAATTTTATAGCAGAAGCATACCAAGTGATGTTTACGGCTGTTATACATGCTCAGTCATCCGGCCTCCTTTAATTTATGAGATATATGTTGTGGTCTTTTTATACCGTAAATAAGTCGTAAACACGAATTTTGCGTTTTTTGTATTCTTTTAAAATCAGAGCTATCCAGACATGGGCCATAGACTACATCACAATGATTAAAATGAGAAAGTACAAGGGAATCACACAACTTTATTTTTAATTTTGAACTAAGAAAGTGCCTTTGACTATATCTAAATTTTAATGAAGTAAAGGCTTTTTTCAGTTACGTGCTCCTTAAAACGAAGTTTATAATCAACAAGTAAACTTAAATTCTTACAATTATTACTGAAAGGTACGACATCATTACCTAATCGGATATTCATGATATTAGACGCTTCATTTCTTTGGTTCTCAGAACCAAACAGAATAGCACAAGACTTATTATGGTTAATTTTCAAAAGATGACTATTAGACTGCAGAAGGAGTTTGTCTAAGTCTGAGTTTATTTTGTTATTTGCATTAGCTAAATCAGGAAATTTAAAGGATAAGTATAATTGACTGTCATCGGCATAAAAATGGTATTTGCAATGGGATAAATGGACATAAAAATTGCTTGTATATAAATTAACGGTCCCAGTATATTCTCCTGAGGTACTCCCTGTTGTAGTTCAACCAGATCGGATATCTTATCATCAATTTTAACTTGTTGAAATCTTCCTGATAAATAAGATGATAAAAAAGTACAAGAACTGTTGTCAAAGCCCACAAACTGTAGAATAGATATCAAAATTTTATGGTTTTGCATATCGAAGGCTTTAGAATAGTCTAAAAGCACTAATACACACATTTCATTATTGTCAAGTGATTTTAAGATATCATCCGTTATTTCCGCTAAAGCCGTTGAACAACTATACCCAGATCTGAATCCTGACTGATGTGCCGGCAATAAATCATATAAGTTTATATGTTCCCTTATTTGCAATTCCATAATTTTTTCTAATATCTTGGACATTGTAGGAAGGATGCTTATACTACGCAAATGAGAAAGTTCACTTGTCTGACTTACCTTTGCTAGTGGTAGAACATAAGCATGCTTCAAGGCCTTTGGAAAATAACTGCTTCTAATACACTCATTTATAATATGCGTTAAATAAACGACTATGTGAGGACAACAGAGTAAGATTAAGTTTATATTTATATTGTCGGCACCAAAAGCCTTCGTTTTTATATCCTGAACAATTTTTAAAACTGCATTTTCAGATGCATATGAAAAGGAAAATAAGTTATTGACACTTTCTTTAATGTTATTAGAGTAGGAGTTTAAAGTCTCGGCCTGCGGTTGCCGATCATCCTTGGAAGAACTAATAAAATAATTATTTAATGTATTCACATTTTTAAGGTTGTCCGGCAATTCACATTCCTTAGACTTCAATACATCCAACTTTTTCAATAGTTGCCATTGTTTTTTTATATTTATTTGTTGAAATTTATAATCCAAATAAGCTTTTTTTCCCCTTCTTATCGTGGACGATGTCAAATTTCTCAGCTGCTTATAATAATCATGATGAACAGGTTGCCTAGTTTTTTTAAATTTTTTAGAGCTTTATCTCGCAGTTTTTGCATATACTTAACGTTGTCAGTTATCCAGGGGCAATATCTTTTCCTTAAATTATGAAACTGCGATGTTTTAAGAGGAGCATTATTGTCCACTAAGTTAAGAATATTTGTATTAAGAAAATTAATCTTTTCATCTATAGTGTCAAAATCATAAATATTATTCCATGGAACACGTAGAAGATCATTTTGAAAGTCATTTCGATTTATTACACCAAAGCCTCTATATGAAAATTTTTTTTTTACTGATTTGATATGATTACATATTTGAAGGGTACAAAAGACTACGAAATGATCTGCAATATATACAAATCAATGAGTGTTATCGTAGTATTCGATACGCGCGTAGGGTTTTTAATTTGTTGCACTAAATTAAAGGTGTCTCTTATGGCTAGCAAATCACATGATAATTGGGAATTAATATTTAACAGATTTATATTAAAGTCTCCCATAATAACAATATTTTCATATTCAGAATTTAAATTAATTAAAGTATCCTCGATTTTATTCAGAAAGGCCACACTGTCGGAGTTTGGTATTCTATAAATGGTGCCTACCACAAATCTCGTTTTTTCACCATAACTTCAATCCATAAATGCTCCATATATTCTAAACTTTCATTTATGGTGACATTGAAATTAATATTATTTTTAATATATATGCCAATTCCACCCCCCCCCCCCCCCTACGATCTCTACGGTCATTCCTGACAAACCTATACCTATCAATTCTAACCGCAACGTCTAGAATTCCTGGATGTAACCATGTTTCAGTAAGCCCCATAATAGCATAGTTCTGGTTGCTAATATGCAATTTCAATTCATTTATATTAGGTATCAACGAGCGTACATTTACATGAGCGAAATTCATATTCATTAGTTCAATATTTAATAAACAGCAAATAAGTACATAAAAAACGCAAACGGATAAATTACTAACTTTTTATCAACTTATTTTGCCTCTCCTGTATCTATGTTTATCTTTTATTTTTGTTTTTATTTTAAAAATTATTTAATACAACATATAACCTAACTTAACTTACCATAATTTATATAACATGTGATTAATATTATTATTCTAAAATTGACACAGAGACGCAAGTATTAATGAACAACATATTTTTAATTCGAATATAGAATAAAGAAAGAAATAATCTAAAAATAAAGTACAAGTACAAATTGTTAACGCATTTTCTTTTTATTACTTCGCTGACGAGTATTACTTGATTCTCTTGGATTCGGCATACGACGAGTGTGACGTTCCTCTTTATTTTTTTTTTATTGTCCAGGGTAGTGCTTACCTCAGCACTCGACTTCTTCTCTTCTACAGCACCCTCATCATCAGTACTTTCACTATCGCTTTGATCGCTACCCTGATGAGAATCAGAGCCTGCATCTTCTAAATCACTTACAAAGTAAAGTTTTCCATCAATTTCTAACTTATACCCCTTCAACTTAGCAGGAATATTTTTTTGTATTGCTTCTTTCAGATGTTTTCTAAGTATTTTTCTATTTGACCTATCCTCTTCACATAAATATTAGCAGTCGATATGTTTGCTCCCTTGAGACTTTTGAGTTTCTCCGTGTTTTTAAATATTTCAGCCTTCTTAAGAAAAGAGATAAATTCGATAATAATAGGTGACCCCGGCTTCTTTCCCAGTGTATAAATATTGTTAACATCGGTTTTTACTAAGTTTGTCCCAAGCAGCTCATTTATTTTTATCAGAGTATTATGAAGGAGATTTTCCTGTGCTTCGATACCCAATATAACAATATTATTTTTACGTATTTTTCGTTCAAAAAATAAGCTTCTATTCTCCAATTTCAGCAATTTTTCATCAGTTTTTTTTAACTTTAGAGTGACATTTTCGATGGCACCTTTTGAGTCCTGCCTAAGCTCTTCAGTTTGCCTCTTATTAGCAATTTGTAACAATTGTTCAATTCTCTCTACTGTTAATGCACTCATTGGAATATTTACGTATTGAATGTTGTAGGCGGAGAGTTCACACACCTGCAGTGTCCAGCGCTTCTGTGATACTATTAAAACACAACTCGGCAATATATCTCACAAGAAGAGTCATAAGAGTTAGAAGTCCAAAAACGAAAAAAAGGGAGCTTTTACGCTCCCTCACGACACAATGCGGTAACGCATCTCACAAATACTTACACCTCCCATCCCACATTCCATTACCATGCGCCATGTGGCTCAAGTTTCTGGCAACAAGCATGACCTTAGTCCAACCCAGCGTGGACGTAGCAGGTCCGGCTGTATAACCCTGGGGGAGGCAGGAATGCCTACTGCGCGTTGGTAAATAAATCAATCAATCAAGTGAACATTTCATATGTATGCGCAAATAGATACTTTCGAATGTTTTGATATTCTTGACCAATTCAAATATCCACGTATACGTTTTCAAAGCAACAGTTACATTCGTTAAAAAGATTATAATGTAAAATAAAATTATAAAAAGATGATTAGATATTATAGTGGTACTTATTTGAAATTGATGATTGTTGCAACGGTGGCCGATTAAATGGTTCAATTTCTTCCAATTGATGCTTTAGAAACCGCCGAATAAAGAGATAGATGTAAATATAAACAGCGTGGAAAATAAAATATAAAAAATTAATAAATTAAAACTTATGTTATGATTATCAATAAACTTTCTTCCTACTTTTCCAGCCCCAGGTGGCCCGAGGCATACTATTCCAAATAACAGAAATCTCTGTTTATTTATGTTGGGCATCTTTGTAAGCAAAATGTTTATTAAATTTTGTTTTGGTATTTTGATATTTGATTTATATTCGACTAATCCAGTTCTCTGATATTCAGTTTATTGAATCTTTTTCTTTTTTATTTGATTTTTTTAAGCTTACTATACCCTAAAATGGCATTAACCAACAACTTTCGATCATTTATAATAAGATTGCAGTAGGGCCAGCTGTTCCAAGCGCACCTGTTCTAACGTGTCCTTTTCAACAAGCGATGGCTCGTCAAGAATACTATTTCAACGAAATACTTGCAAATAAACCATTCATGTTGAACAGTACACGTCGAAAAGGTCACTTGCTGAGAACAGAACTACATATGAATTTTATATACTGGGAGTTTGTAATGTTTTAAAATCCTCTGGATAATCGTACGAAATACCCGTTATAGCAGACATTTTTCTTATAATCAATGTGAGGTAACATGACCCACCGCTTCTATTCAAAGGGAATCTTTTTTTTTTATTTTCTACTGATCGCGTCTCCTGAAATTTTGTTATCAAGTACAATATAGCCTTGATGCACCCGTATGCCGCCATGTCTGTTATTAAAAATGACGTCGATTGTTGATTAAATTTTACGTACGACCCTTTCCCGGCTACTTCAACTTTAGAATATCTATCACATTCGCATCATTACTTTCCGAACAATATCCAAGCCTATTTTCGAATTCTGGCAGGACTTTTCCAAATATTTCTCAGGAAAGTTATCCTGGATATGAGATCATGAGTTCCTTCTGGAGATTTTAAACCACAGAGGAAATTCAAAAATCTTATTGCCAACAACATAATGAAGAGGACTTGTTGGAAATACAAATTGTGTTTATTGAACATCCTATTTCCTTCTTCATGGTTTGGTTTCTAGTGACTGGATTATGAGTTTATCTGATTTTCTAGAAGCTCTAAATACAATGCCTTAGTTAGATGTTCAATTGACCGACACAGTAGCAGAGCAGCTCAAAACATATCAGTGACGAGTACGTTTGGTCACACTATCTATTGTGCACTAAGTTCAATCTTCAGCTCTGATACTGGCAATGTCGGTGGGTAATGTGTGTTTTTAATATTTGTTCAAATGTATAACTGCCTTCCGGACAGCATTGGTTTTGAATTTGGTGATTGATCTTGTCGAAAAAGTGTGTATGTTTCTCCAGAAATATATGTGGATACTTATTGTCTCAGTACCTGGAATTATGTTTTTTAACAAAATTTTTAAAGAAAAACGTCGATTCGTTGCTGAAACAAATATCTTTTAACAAATTTTGTTGATTTTGTACTAATTTCTCACAGAATTAAATCCTTCTGTAGTAATTATTTTCACTGAACTGTGAATGATGAATAACTCTTTACCTTTCTGCGATTTCGTTTTCTCCATAACGTAAAATTTATAGTCATTAGACATTAAAACCAAGATGACGAACTTTCTTTCACTTTCCGGGATGTAAACCTTATGAATACCTGACCTATATATGTACCCATTAAGGTTCTGAATCAAACCCTTTTCTCTCTTTGGGTCAATGAAAATTTTATCAGGGGAAAGACTATCATTGACTCTTTTAAATATATTTACTCTCATAAATTATTGTTATTATTATTATTACTATTAAATAAAAATTCTCAGTCGTCACGAACTGCAATTACTTTCAAACTATACCCTGCATTAAAAAACATTACATACACCTATGGTATATCCTAGAAATATAACCAGAAATAAAAATTATTACAACTCCCACGTAGGGAAGCTTCTCCAAGATTGCACTGAGATATTGGATAGTATAAGAACAAAAAGTGAGCTTTACTTATCCTCTTTGCTTCGATGATTTTAAGGATCAGGGAAATAATTCTATATCCAGGAATCGATGATGCGGAAGTTAGAAACGACCAAAATTCTTATTTGGAATAAATGGAAGGTATCAACGAGGGAAAAAAGTTTTTCTGTTTAGCTCAAGCACTGTTGAATTATTGTAAATTAAACATTGCTATCTAGATGATTCATACAGGCGAATACTAATAATCTAGTTTTTACGGGATATGATATTTTTTCTACATTTTCAGCCAGACAACAGGTATTTCAATATTTCTTTATGAATTAATTTATATTATATGACGGCACTCTCGAGGTAGATTGAAATTACTTAGAGAAGATGATATCGTCACGCCTTGGCGCGAGTATATTTATGGACACGATACCAGTGTCTGGTAATTTTATTCTTTTTTAATTAAAATAAAACTACTATGTTTACTATTTTCGTTTATTAATATTGGACAGTCGCAATTAAAATAAATTTCATTTCATCTGTTTTATTCGTAGAAACGGTTGAATATACACTATAAACACAACCATGCTACACTACTGCAATAGCTTAAACAAGTTCGTTGCCTAGACAACTGGCACGCGCTAGGGATATCGGTCTGTGCGCATTGTGACGTATGTTATCTTCTCTAAGTAATTTCTCTCTATTAACTTATAAGACGTATCGGAGGAAAAATATTACTTAATATTTATTTCAGAATAATGCTCAAAAAGTCATTATCTACTGAAAAATGTATTTTTGCTTCTGAAACATTTAACTTAAACAGATAATAATATAACTTTGTTGATAAATATGATATTAACATTTTATGTGTTGAATTCAAAGCTTTGATGTGGTATACAGAGTTTTGTAAATAAATATGAATTTTTCTGTTATTTTTATGAAATTAGAGAAAATAGTGGAATTCGGAAAAACTATGCTAACAATTTTACAATTTTCAAACAACTATAATTAAATTATATATAGGGTTTCCTCTTTTAAAACCTGTGATTTATTATAGATTTTTTAAGTGAGATATAAATCAATTATTATCATTATTACTAGAAGCGCAAGCAGATCTGGAGATCTGCAGTACTTAGAATTATTGGACCATTGAATATTAACTATATGTAGGATCTCTTAGAAAAGACCAGTACTCGCACAAAGTACATAAAGGATAGCAGTCTATTCCAAAGCAGATCTCGTAGCTCCTAACGCTGTAAATTATCGAGATACCTACATATTGACGCTCCTAGTGATGCGTAATTACAAAGAATATGAGTGATGATTCCATCTTCCACATCCGACAAGCAGGATCATCCTTTAACCTCATAGTATGTAGGTGGTGCTCATTTAGAAATCTCATTAACAGGCCCGCCATCTGTCTTATTCGTTCTCTATCGAGCACGAGCAGTCACTTTATGATAGCTCCCTTTACATGGATCCTAGACTGCCACATCCCAGAAACTTGAGCCCAATAGTTGTTGAACTGTATCAAGGTCAATTCTCACAACTCTAATTGAATCAGATTTCTTGGCACACCGAAGGCTGGCTTAAAATGAATGAGAGGAGTTTTGGCTCTTTTTTTCGTCAGATGATCTGCTCCGCCATTACTATCTACACCACTGTGTCCGGATATAAGTTTGACCAAGCACTTTTTATAATCCTACAAATATTTTGTTCAAATTGTACTTATATACCTACTTAAAGTGAGCAATGAAGAAGGATGCCAAAGTCTTATGGGACTTTGGGCCCAATACGCCCAAGTTTGTAAAGAATACGAAGTTATTGTACTTGGTCTTACAAATAAAAAAGTCAATAGCCGTAATCCCCAAAATTGGGCTATTTCTAAGATATTAGTGTGCGAAGCATAAATTATACTGTCCTACAAATGGAAAAAAGACATGTTCAGTGAACTAAACCATTGTATTCCCATTTATTTAATCTCGCTGAAATTGAATATGACCTCAGTTTTGGCCTTACTTATTATGAATTTTTCAAGTGTTTCAAAATAGTGCTTTTTTTCTTGGATGGTTACACTGTAAGTGTCAAGACTTTGAATACACAGCCACACACACAAAAAAAGTGGTTTGGCCTGCAGGCCAGACCAGTGTATCTTTATGTATTTGGACCCGCTGAAACCGAGTCCTGAATCAGAATTGTCAAGTTGCTTCTTTTTCACCCCTAACCCCAAAAAAACATCCCCCCCCCCAAAAAAAAATAGTGGTCTGGCCTGCGAATCTGACCAGTGTATCCTTGTGTATTTTGACCCGCTAAAACCGAATTCGAAGTCAGAATTGTCAGATTCGCTCGTTTTTCACCCCTCACCCCAAAAAACACCCCCAAAACAAGAAAATGGTCAGGCCGGCGGACCAGATTGGTATATCGTTATGTATTTGGATCCGCTAAAACCGAATCCGAAGTTAGAATTGTTAGAATTGGTTTTTCACCCTCAACCCCCAAAAAAACACCCACCCTAAAAATTGTCCGGAGGGCCATATCAGTAGCAGTGTATCTTTATGTATTTGGTAAGGATATACTGGTCTGGTCCACTTTTTTTGTTTTGGAGGTGTTCTTGGGGGTTAGAGGTGACAAACGAGTGAATCTGGCAATTCTGACTTCGGATTCGGTTTCAGTCGGTCAAAATACACAAGGATACACTGGTCAGATACGCAGGTCGAAGGACGTACTGGTATAGTCCGCAGGCTAAAGCACCCTTTTGAGGGGGTGGTTTTTTTTGGGGGGGTTGGGGGTGAAAAAAGAACCAATCCGACAATTCTGACTTCGGATTCGGTTTCAGCGGTCCAGCAGCAGACCAAATACATCAGGATACACTGGTCTGGTCCACAGGCCAGACCACTTTTTTTTGTATGGCTGTGATATCAGTTAATAATGCTCTAGTGGGTACCCCATCTTTTTCCTCTCAATTTTCGGCAAATTGAGGGTCATATTTGTCTTCAGCATGCCAAAAAAACATAAGACAGTACACTTTTCTAAGGGCCCAAAATTGGCATCCTTCTTTACTTACTTACTTACTTACTTTGTTGTAAACATTGACTACCTGTTCCAGATGTCAACGTTACTGATAGTTGTGTTTCGTCACCATAACATTACTTTTCTACAGAATTGATAACACAGCCCCACAAAAAAAAAAGTTTTTGATCTGGATGACTGACCATAGTATTCCTATGTATTTTTCGACGCTCAATCCGAATCCGAGGTCAAAAAAATTCGTATACCCCCAAACTTTTGCGCTACAGCTAAAAACAACCCCGAAAATTGGGTAAAACCGTCCCATTCATCAGGATTCAATGAATGGATGTAAATGAATGGTGAAAAACATGGGAAGGGAAAATGTTTTATATTCAGCAGTCACATACTTGAATATTGACTGGAAAACTACCCTTATAATATGGTGAAAACTCCCCCTGTACAAGCATAGAGTATATAAATGCCAATAAATCGCGAGAAATGTTAAAGTTTTTATAGTTTGGAATATAGTACATGAATCTTACGCGTGTCTCAAAACCACCCATATAACAGGGTGGAAACCACCCTTATATAAAAATGGACTGCGTGAATACCAATAGATTGTGAGAAATGGAGGAGTTTTCGATGTTTTAATTCCAGAATAGAATCTTGGGTGACCCAGGTACCTTATTCTTAATCGGTACAAAAACTACCCCTATAACAGGGTGGAAATCATCCTTATTACAGATTAAAGCACAAATACCAATAACTCACGGGAAATAACTTTTTTATAGTTTAAGTACAGAACATGAATCTGGAGTGACTCCCAGGGCATCTCGCTTACTCGTGACCCAAAATCTCTTCTATAAAGGGTATTAGCCACCCTTATATAAGAATAAATTGCATGAATACCAATAAATCGTTGGAAATGTTGGAGTTTTCATTGTTTCAGTTCCAGAATAGATTCTTGAATGACGATATACCATATTCTCACTTGGTACCCAAAACCATCCCTAAAAAACCACCCCTACATAATAAAATGTACATATGCCAGTTTTTCAATTTTTCTTCTCAGAATACCTTTTCTTCTCATTTTCAAATGATCTCCTCACTGGCTCTCCTTTATGTTCTTCGTGCATTTATTGCACGAAAAGGTTAATGCAGCTTGACTGAAGAATATGAACATTTTTTTAATCTTTTTTTCCTAGAATACCTTTTTCCTTATTTTCAAATGATCTTCTCATTGGCTCCCTATTGTGTTCTTCGTGTGTGTCTCTTTTTATGGACCAACAGTTGTCCGCCATCCAGAAAATTTGGGTGAATACAATGAAGAGCAAGGCGAACACTTTCACCAGGATATTTTGGAGATGGAGAAGCGGTATCAAGGAAGGTGGGATGTCCACATGATGGTCGACTACTGTTGGTCTATGAAAAGAGACTCGCACGAAGAACATAAAAGAGAACCAGTGAGGAGATCATTTGAAAATAAGAAGAAAAGGTATTCTGAGAAGAAAAATTGAAAAATTTGGCATTTGTACATTTTATTATGTAGGGGTGGTTTTTTAGGGATGATTTTGGGTACCAAGTGAGAATAGGGCAGATCAATGTCACTCAAGAATCTATTCTGGAACAATGAAAACTCCAACATTTCCCACGATTTATTGGTATTCATGCAATTTATTCTTACATAAGGGTGACTACCACCCTTTACAGAAGAGATTTTGGGTCACGAGTAAGCGAGGTGCCCTGGGAGTCACGCCAGATTCATGTTCTGTACTTAAACTATAAAAAAGTTATTTCCCGTGATTTATTGGCATTTGTGCTTTATTCTGTAATAAGGATGGTTTCCACCCTATTATAGTGGTAGTTTTTGTACCGACTAAGAATAAGGTAGAACAGGGTCACCAAAGATTCTATTCTGGAATTAAAACATCGAAAACTCCTCCATTTCCCACATTCTATTGATAGTCACGCAGTCTATTTTTATATAAGAGTGGTTTCCACCCTGTTATATGGGTGATTTTGAGACACGCTTAAAATTCATGTACTGCACTCCAAACTATAAAATCTTTAACATTTCTCGCGATTTATTGACATTTATATACTCTATGCTTGTACAAGGGGAGTTCTCAGCATATTATGAGGGTAGTTTTCCAGTCAATATTCAAGTAAGTGACTGCTGAATATAAAACATTTTCCCTTCCCATGTTTTCCACCATTCATTTACATCCATTCATTGAATCCTGATGTATGGGACGATTTTACCCCATTTTCGGGGTTGTTTTTGGCTGTAGCGCAAAAGTTTGGGGGTATACGAATTTTTTTGACCTCGGATTCGGATTCAGCGTCGAAAAACACATAGGAGTACTATGGTCAGTCATCCAGATCAAAAACTTTTTTTTTGTGGGGCTGTGTAATAATCGATAGTATATATTAGAAAGAGAATAAGCTCCAGAATTGAACCTTGTGGCAGTCCAGATGTAATAGGACTCAACTGGCTCGAATAATTATTATCAAAACTTATAATTTGTCGACGATTGTTAAATATGAGAAAAACAACTAATACATGTTTATTATATTATATTGATTATAATCAAATGAGTATTTCAAATTATCTACAAAAGACTATAGGTAGGCTATATTGGATCTGGCATTTTGAAATTCGATTTCTTCATATAGAATTCATAACAAACAATCTTAAAATTACTTTGGAAAATAATTCTTTTGAATAAATACTCAAATCATCTGAGTTATAGAATTTTCAAAATAATTTTAATGAACTTACCCATTTTTCCAGTTTTTCCACATTGAATAAAAGCAAGCATTAGGCTTTCATGTATTTTATATTTCAAACACATCGATTCTTAGAGACTATGCCCGCAAATTGAGTACTTTTTACGATTTATTGCACTTCTGGATGTTCAATAATAAAATCAACTCCGTGGATACTAGGCAACATCTCTCCGGTTCAATCACGGTAAAAAAATGTGTTAAATTATTTATTTGCTAAAAATATGTATACAGACAAAAATAAAACTTATCCTAATAATTATCTTCCTATGTTTTCTTTTAAAAAGGTTATACATTTAAAGCCACCCCTGCTTAAAATGATTGACGCTGTAGGAAAAGTCCCTACAATTGGGGAATATGCTCTGGGAATTCAGCGTTTAATATTTAACTGGATACATTATTAAATCACGAAGAACATCCAGATCAAGAATGGCTGGGCTTATGAAACCAAGAATCCATATTACAAACGAACTGACTGTTACAGTGAATCCTAGTTAATTATTTAATTAAACGAAGTTCATTAAGACAAATTGTTTTTGACAATAGATAGGGACTCCAATGTTTCGGGTAATTATATCTCATAATTTTGTCAACGAAGAATACTTACAAACTAATTAAACTAAAAAACGAGTAAGACTGTAATGTACAAGAGAGAAAATGAGGACATTCTACAGGAATTGTTATTTATTTATTTATTTAAAAGGAAACTTCCTCATTGGCGGACGTTCTTCGAGAAACAGCTATGCTATGCCCCAGGTAGCAAGGGTACGTTATAATGACGTCAAAATCTGGTAATTCTGGTCAAAAAGACGTCAGGGGACTAAAAATCGGCGACATATTGACGTCTTATAAATGACATTAAAATGACGTGCTACACATCACGTCATATTGTCGTCTGTTTTCGGTGTTAAATTTATTTATATTTTATCGGATTACAAACTTTAAAACTCGCAAATGGCATTTTGTTATCGTAAGCATAGTGTAAAATTTAAAAAAATAAACCGTGTCGTGAGGGATATTGGCGTTTTTATTCGAGGATAATGTTTTTTTAACAATATCCAAAAGAATTTATATTCTAAAGAGTTTGCAAAGATTCGGCAGCTTATTTGTGCAGGTATCGAGTTCTTTTAATAATAAAATTAGATTAAAATACATTAAAAAGCAAAATCTAGCCGCTGCGTGTTCCAACTTTAAAGTCTTTAAGTAAGTACTCTTAGAAAGTTTAGTGGCCGAGTGAGTTAAGGCGTCTTTATCCTTTTTGTTCTTTTTGTCCTCTTCTTGTCTTTCCAAATCCTCTCTAGGCCGAAAACATCCTATAAATCTAAACTTTTTATAGCATATAACTTTTAACCTGCTCTACCCTCCTCGACGGCGGTCAGACCACGAGGTTGTCATTTGTTCGAATGGGTTTTTTCGTTTAACTCTGTTTTCCCGTATCAAGAATCAACATTTTCCAAAAGTGCGTGTGCTTAGTGAGTTTTTAGTTATTTATAGTGTATTTTACTTAGGTTTAGGCCCATGTGGGTACATGTTTTTAATTTTTAATTAGTTCTTGAATCTGCCTGCGGCAGACAGGAGTTTCTAGCAACCAAATTTAATTACTGTTAAGCCGAACCGGACCCCGCCTAGCCCCCCATTTACCACGACGCTGCACGCCGTGATTGTCGGGCTGGCTCCGGGCCGGGATCCGGCGAGGCGCATTCTTGTATCGTTAAATACCAAATAAATTTGTTTTGTTGTTGTTGTTGTTGTTGTTGTTGTTGTTGTTGTTGTTGTTGTTGTTGTTGTTGTTGTTGTTGTTGTTGTTGTTGTTGTTGTTGTTGTTGTTGTTGTTGTTGTTGTTGTTGTTGTTGTTGTTGTTGTTGTTGTTGTTGTTGTTGTTGTTGTTGTTGTTGTTGTTGTTGTTGTTGTTGTTGTTGTTGTTGTTGTTGTTGTTGTTGTTGTTGTTGTTGTTGTTGTTGTTGTTGTTGTTGTTGTTGTTGTTGTTGTTGTTGTTGTTGTTGTTGTTGTTGTTGTTGTTGTTGTTGTTGTTGTTGTTGTTGTTGTTGTTGTTGTTGTTGTTGTTGTTGTTGTTGTTGTTGTTGTTGTTGTTGTTGTTGTTGTTGTTGTTGTTGTTGTTGTTGTTGTTGTTGTTGTTGTTGTTGTTGTTGTTGTTGTTGTTGTTGTTGTTGTTGTTGTTGTTGTTGTTGTTGTTGTTGTTGTTGTTGTTGTTGTTGTTGTTGTTGTTGTTGTTGTTGTTGTTGTTGTTTTTGTTTTGTTGTCGTCGTCGTCGTCGTCGTCGTCGTCTTGCAAGCCACGAGGTTGGCGGTTCGATTCCTGCTCATTCCATTTTTTTTTTTGTTAAAATAATTGCGAAAAAAATTTTAGTTGTTTTTTATAAGGGTAATATTTTAGATCATTAAATATTATAGATGACGATATTATATCTTTACCGTTTTTTCTCCAACACGTTTCCCAGGTTTGTATAAGTACCTCAACTATAAACTCTTAAAATAGTTGACTATTGACTTCCCCCCTAGTGCTCATCAAATTTGAGATGAGAAAAAATTTTGTTTCGTATTTCAACTATATAGTCTTTTAAGTAGGTAGTAGCATATATCATTTCAGTGGCCGAATGAATTAAAGCGTTGACTTACAAATCAGAAGGTGGACGTGTGGCGGTTCGATCCCTACCGACGGCAATTGGTAAAGGCAAGTAAAATAAAATAAATGTAATAATTTAATAAACAATGTAATTTGCAGGCAACCCTCGTGAGAAAACATTGGAGTGATGGTAAACAATATTAGGTATGTTAATGTAAATAAAATACAGTATCGGATGATTTTGGATTTAGGTGGCAGGCATAGTTTCAACGGCTTGACAGACCGCCTACAATAAAGGCGTGTACCAGTACTCTAGTAGAGGTAGCAAATAATGACGCGCCATTAAAACTTACATCATTGCTATTAAAAATTTCAGTACCATTTATTCAAAGGAAGGATGTAGTTGGCTCTGTTCAGTATAGGTAATATTATTACGTGCTTTAATAACTAAAATTATTTAACTCGTTATACTTTCAAAACGAGTCAAATAATTCTTTACATTTCCCGCAGACAGAGCTGCCCACGTATGTACATGTGGTGGGGAAAGCAGGTGGCACGGGTAGGATGTGTTATACGATAAAGAAGAATAGCCTAGTTGTTTCGCTCTCGCTTGCTCTCATTGCCGACCCAAATGAAACATTTCCTGACATTGTATACGGATGGCTAACAAGCAAATATAGGACAATATTTATTTAATTATTTATGCATTAATTACTTCATTTTTATCAAGTAGACTACTAGTATCTAGTTTTATATGTTCCTATTACTAAAAACATACGTACCGTCGACGAATTAAGGGTGGTTATCGCTCATGTTATGCAAAGCATAGCACCAAATATTTTACAAATTATTTTTGACGCCTTTAAAAAAGGTGACTAAAAATTTATAAAATAAAGCTTCACTCAGTGGTTCGGCGATTTTGTAAAATATGTCTCACACCACAAATCAGTCCATGACCACAACTTCTTCTATTGGTTAAATGAATGCATATTCCAGCACAGTTTTCAGTAGTTTTCAAGCAGAGTTTTAAATTTTTCAATTTTCGGGCCTTCGGAAGCAGACGAGGACACATTGTTGGTTAAAAGCAAGCAATAAGTAATAAGAAGAAGAAAACGTTCCCTTTCGACAAATATTATCGTAAATATGCCTAATACGAAAATATTGGTATTCGAACGATTGTGTGAAATTTTCTTTCATAAAGTATAGTAATATTTTTTTTGAAAGTGGATCAATTTTTTACATTATTTTATGACAAGGATTTTTACTCTTCCAAATTTAAGGACCCGGCTTTAACAAGATAAACAGCGTTCATAATGTTTTGCCGCATAGTGCTTTGTCTTGTAAATTTTAGGAGAATACTCAATAGACTAAGACAAACAAAATTACAAGTCCAGGTTATATTGCCTGTCTTTTATTTAAGGTGCACGACAGAATCTTTCCTGCATCAGTCTGAGTAGGTATACTATTTATTTGAATGGGAACTAAATTTATTTATATTGAACGTAATATGTTATAAATTTTATTTTACTTACCAATTTGAGTCAAAGTAACAATAATTTTTTTTTTTTAGAAAGCCAAGAAAATTAACTCCAGCAATCGATAATGTTAGTAATGTTTAATCTAAAATAACTCTCCGCTGATATCTGGTACTGATCTTAAAAAACAATGTGAAATGTTAAAAATATGGACTTAAAATTGTTCCCTTTATGATATTTTCCTAAAGAAACTACATGGGGTTAATTTTCTAGAACGTTAAGTTGCAATAAAGACAATAGATAGCGTTAAATAAGTCGATTATTATTTTAATTGATTCTTTCGAAAAACGTATACTACACATTTTTTGGACAAATATCGCAGCAGGAAACAAAAATAAACGTATGAAAACATATACGGTTTCACTTTCGAAATGAAACAGTAATTTCTCAGATTTTACATTATTAACATTTTTTCGCATTTTAGTCTATGTAATGAAGCATTATTTGTAAATATTTCGTGCAAAGACGAGATTACCTTTCCCCCCATTTTTGATGGTGCTGAACACGATGGAAGTGGTGGGAGAAGTTATTGACCACCGCAACCCCCTGAAATAAGAAACCAGCCCTTTTATGGGGATCCCTTTATGTTTTCATGTATAAACGGGTCTAAGGAGTGATTTATCGACGAGTTGTTCTTGAAATAACATGGAAGGGGGTTATAGAGTAAGTGGAATCCAGAGAGCAGGCCTAAGAGGTTGATTAAACCATCACGAGGCGTGGAAAATCTTTTTTTTTCAAATGATTCGGTTCAAACACTTATCCTCCGTTTTCGGATCAAGGGAAAAATATTCATTTTTAGCTCCAACCTCTCCTCAGCCCTCACTCACCTATCCAGGGTTCACAGGTTTTTCGGCACATGATCGTTATTGCTATGCATTTTTCACGCAAGAGAAGGTGATAGCCACCTCGGGGGTTACTTCAACCCTTCCAAGAGGTGTAAAATTCATTAATTACACTTTGGATCGTCAATACGCCTTTCCCCGTTTTCGCAGAAGGGTTGAAACAACCCCCGGGATCACTACCATCTTCTCTTCCGTGACAAATTAAGAGATATGCACAGGAATAACGATCATGTGCTGAACAACCTGTAAATCCAGGATAGCATGCTTTCTGGTAAGTGAGGGGTGGTTTCTTCCCGTTTGAGGGATGAGCTAAAAATGAATACTTTTCCCGTGATCAGCGACACCGAAAACGAGTGATAAGCGTTTGAACAGATTCATTAAAAAAAAAAGATTTTCCACCCCTCGGGAGAGTTTAATGAACCCCCTAGGCCTGTTGTCTGGGTTTCACTTACTCTATAACTCCTTTTCATGTTATTTCAAATATATATAACCCGTCGATAAATCACTCCCCGGGCCCGTTTATATATGAAAACACAATGGGATCCTCATAAAAGGGGCTATTTTTTGCCGTTTTAGGGGGTTGCGGAGGTCAAAAACTTCTCCCACCACTTCCATCGTGTTCAGCACCCTCGAAAACGGAGGGAGAAGGTAATCTCGTCTTTGCACGAAACATTTCACTAATTTTGCCTTCATTAAATAGATTATTTACTTTATTATATGACAGGTATCTTTCTAGGCTCGCAACCTAAATTTTGTTGAATAGATTGATTGAGAGAACTAAATTGAAATACCAAATATAAGTTACTTTTCATTTTTTTTTGACGACTCTTCATATACCCTCCTGTCACATTTTTCCCTCCCCTTTGAAAGCGAACATATTTTTTTAATGGCCCCATAATATATCACGAACTTCAAAATATGAAAATTAAAGACATGTTGTTACACGCGGCGCCTCCGCCAAAACCTCGAATTATCAGTTCGATAATTCCTTTTGTCTAAATTAAAGCTAAAAACTTCATAAGTTCTTCATACGCCCATGGCATTAAAATCCTTTTATGTTCCTGACATTGTATTTTCCAATTTGACTACGTTAGACCTTCGATAGAGTTTTGTGAAAAATATATGTTGTAGCTTATTGTATAGTGTATAATAGTTAATAAAAATGGTGCCTCTAACGTGTAAGTAGGTACTTAAATTTTTCAAAAAAATCAAAAGCATCAAATTTTGTTTTCTTCAGGAAAGGATTTCCTGAAAATATCATTAATAAATTGTCACGAGTAGATTTACAATATATGTGAAATACAAACAAATTGGCTCACTTGATCAAGAAAAAGGTTGAGGTCAAAACTTTTTGTGGTAGTATCTTGCACAAAGATACATTACTGGAAGGAACCACAAACAAGAAGGTTGCAAAGGCACGGACCTTTATCTTAACCTGCCATGGCCTTTGGTTTTTACTTTATTGTGCCATGTGTCACTTGATCTAGAACCCTAATGAATATTTAGGACGATAGGAGATATCTGTCCTTGGCTCCTATATTGTTCTGTTTGACTTACGTCGTGTGTGCGAACCACTGAATTGTGTTTATTATGTAGTGCGGTACTCCTTGGTTGCATAGAGTGTTGGCTAAGACCTCGTAACTGATAGTATCAAGTACCTTCTAGAGACCTTTGTAGTTTTGTCCCTTCTGTACATTTTTCTTCCAGGATTCTTCTGGTGGTGTATATATGGTCGTCCGTTTGATCTGCCTTTGGTGGTCTTCCGTTGTGCTTTTCTAGTTGTTCGAGAAGGAATTACGTGTAGTATTTGTTTCCTATATTTCAAAGTATTAGATTCTTCTGTTAATATCTATACTTTGTGGTAAGTTGATGTTGGCGTGGGGAACTTGTATGATCGTAGACAGAGGTGTAATTCGATCGATGCTCTCGTGATAACTTCTAGGGCTTGCTGCTTTCCGGCTTATATGGCATTAACTTGTTGTTTCTTCTGTCTACTCCAAATGCAATACCTCTTCTAGTTCTAGGAATTATTTGCAACAGTTGGTCCTTGTTGTGATATCTTTTTAATAGTAACTGGTTTGAAAGTGAATAGAGTGTAATCCATAAACGTGGTTTCTAAAAATGTATCGTTATGTTGTTCATTCGATTTTAAATTTAATATGGAATCCATAAAATAATTAGTGACATCGTCAGCATTACAAAGACCTTTTTACGGATATCTTTGTGGTGATCAAAATACCACATTACAACTTCTATAGATAATTCACACCTGAAAATTCTACTCTTGAACCAGTCAATAAAGAGAAAATTTTGATCCATAATAATCTTCAAAGGGTCACATTCGATGATGACCACAAACTTGGTGTTCGTTTTCTTTATACCTACACTAAGTATATATTGTCCATTTTGCTTATACCGGGTGCCACAGGCTAGTGGCTCCCCTATATTTCCTTTTTTATATTATCCATTAGAAATTTGGGGTGCGTAAACTACCTGTAAAAATGAATTTTTTGACATAAAAACGTTATGAGACCATTTCCGGTTTACCCGGAAGTTACCGCAACTTTAGATTTTTAAATGGAATACCCTGTATATTTTTACATATTTGGATTCAAGACAACATTCTGAGTATACCATGAGATTTTCGCGAATTTTTGAGTCGTTGTTAAGTTTTTTTTAAGTATTTTAAGACATTCATCTAGAGTGCTTTGGGATACCAAAATTTGTTCTACGGCAGGTAAAGTCCAAGGGAAAAATATAATTTTTCATTTAATTTCATTAATAACTATTTGCGAAGCCTCCAAAATTGAACAAATCACTTTTTGATCGAAAACTTTTTTTTTCAATAAATTATATATTTTTTTCTGAATTCATTGGTATCCATTTCAAATTTATGCCATTTGTTTTTCTATTTTATTGAATTTATTTAAAAATAAAAAATCACTTTCAATATAACTTTTCTTTCTTCAATGTAGTTGCCTTTGCAAAAATCATATGCCTAATAATGAAATGTGAAAAACTTTTTGTGAATAATTGACTTTTGGTTCTCACTTTTGTTTCTTAATAGTATAAGTACTAGTGCAAAGTATAAGGATCAATAAAAATTATTTTGAAAGTTTTTCATTTTTAAATAAATTTAATAAAATAGAAAAACAAATAGCATAGATTTGAAATGGATATCAATGAATTCAGAAAAAATCTATAATTTATTGAACACTAGGAGCCACCACCTTCCTATTTGAAAAAAAAAAGTTTTCGATAAAAAAAGTGATTTTGGAGTCTTCGTAAATAGTTATTAATGAAATTAAAAGAAAAATTATATTTTTCACTTAGATTTTACCTGCGTTCAGAGTAAACCGAAGATGGTCTCATACCATTTTTTATGTCAAAAAATCCACTGTTACAGGTAGTTTATGTACCCCAAATTTCAAATAGATAAGTTAAAAATAAAGGAAATATAGGGGGGAGCTACTAGACTGTGGCACCCGGTATATGGATATAACTACATAAAACCATGTCATCCACAGTGCAGTTCCTTTTTGTACGTTGCTTCTTTGTGTTTGATTTTGCACTCCAATGAGATTGCTGAAATCCTGTCTGTGAATAAAGGTACTTTAAAGAGGCAGGTATGTTGTGTATATATTTGCATACATTTTATATTATGTATAAATGTATAACTATTAAGGATTATTTATGTAGTTACAATTTTATTTACATTCTGTGTGAAGAAAATATATATTCCTTGTCTGTTATTACCTTATTAGGCTACACAATTAAATATTAATAGGTTTTAAATTATCTACTATTGTGTATATGTGTGTGTGTGTGTGTGTGTGTGTGTGTGTGTGTGTGTGTGTGCTCCGGTGCCGCTATGCTTAAGTGGACATTAGCCAAGCTATAACCCTAATTGTGTGGACTACACGGTTTGAGTGGACATACACACGTCCACAGAACTTTTTTTGCTATATACTCGTATTAGAGCGGACTCCCGACCACAAAAATTCAATTTTGTAAATACGTTGGCCTCAACCTAGCTTTTCGGTTATCTATGCGCATGAATATAATCATGTGACTCCAAGAAAATTATTTTTAAAAATGTCCACACAATTGTAGCAATAGTTTGGTGTGTAAACTTGTATACAATAACTATAATTGTGCGGCTTCAGACAGTGCTGCCCCCACGATACATCGACAGTTTTAAATGTATAATGTAACAATCGTTTCTAAATTATATTTTTATGTTGCACAGTGTGTTAAACGTGTGGACTTTAGGTTCATTATTTTTCAAAACAATTTATTAGAAGAATTGTAGATAGATAAGTAGTTTCTTCACGTTGTTAGATACCATTATTAAAAATGATACATCGAAATAAATATTTTTTTACATTAGAATGTTGAAAACATTCAATTATTTCGAATAGTAATAGGTTTGTTCAGAAAATGTAATTCTATTTCTTCCATAAGTAGAAATATGTCATTTTGCGAAAGTTCAAAAAAGGTGAACCATTCAATTTCATCTTAATAAAAGGCCCAAGTAAATAATTACCCATTATTTCGAGTCAAATATTTATAGAAGTTATGCTGACATTTCCCAGTTACCAAAACGTGAGAATTTTCGTCACTCCATAAATGTTGGTTACTCCGTGTTGAGTAAAATAGGACTCATAAGCAAATTATTGTTTTCGTAAGATGTCAATGTTCAGTCTTAGTGGAAACTCACAAGGGAACAGCATTTGTGTCACTGATTCAAACTCCTTGTCAGTTCAGAATATCACAAACTGATTATCTTATTATGTTGAATTGAATAGCAGCCCGTCTGATACCACATTCAGGATATTTACCAAAATAATCTACTATTTGTTATAGGACCACAATTATAACTTCTTTTTGAAAACATCCGCTTCCTCTTAACCTTGCGTGAATACTATGAAAAGTACGAAAATTTGAAACAACGCTATTGCAATATGTCTGCTTCTTGATGCCAAAGCATTTTTTAACCATCAATTAAATGTATCTATGCACACTACTCCAAAAGTACATTACCAAAAGTAGGCATTTTAATCTTTCGTTAAAAAATTCTCAGTACTAAAAATGAATTATCTAATTACAAGAAACTACGCAATCGTGGCAAACTAAAATTTGATGACAGCCTACTAAATGATTTAAACTAATATAATCAAGTGCATTGCTTTGGACTGATTACCTAGATACACGTAAATTGCAAGGGGCTGAAGCACCATTTTTCGGACCCGAACCGTTCTGTGGCTTATCTAAGGGACACATAATGGAGGAGGTCCAAAAATGGGAAAAGGAACAAAAGAAATCCTACTTGAGGAATACTCCAGGTCAAAGACAAGCGAAAAGGTTTGTAACCTATTCGACAAAGAATGCCACAAGGCTTCTCGAACTCGAAAAAGCCGACCTAAGGCTGATCATGGGCCTTCTAACTGGCCATTACCCCTTGATATATAATAATAACACACCACATTTAATACGACCTCTTTATCCCTGAAGGCTCTGCAAGAGCCTTGCGTGGGTGGGGCTATACATTTTTGAGGCAAGGGATACACCCAATATCCGAGTATACTGGGATGAATTTCTTCTTCCGAAAAAATTCCAGTGCCTCGGCCGGAAATCGAACCCGGGACACCTGGACGAGAGTCAAGTGTGCTTGCCTCTCAACCGAGCAGTCATATATATTATCTCAAGAACATAGGCATGGCAGAAGATGACAAATGCAGATACTGCGAAGCTGCAACTGAGACTGCGAACATATACTTTGTGAATGAAAAATACTACTCCGCATTAGGCTAAAGTACCTAAGACAGGCCGAATTAACGCCTGAAGACATAGGTAAATTAGCTCCTAGGAAAATAATAAGCTTTGCAAAAAATCTTACAATCCTGGGCAATAATTAGTTGTAGGGCCAAGCGACCCATTAAACAATCTACAATCTACACGTAAATTTTATTTTCTCAAAAATTTCAAAAAATTTTTCAACGTATGGTTCTAAATTGACTTGGAGCATTTTTTTTATTGAATGCAAATGAACAGACAAAAATGTATTTTGAGTAATTTAAAGGTGGTTGTTAATTTCGTCCATTTCTAAATAATCTACATGAATGAGAAAATTAATACACGATGCCCTTCTATTAATAAAACAGATGTCTCAAATCTGTTTTTTCTTCAATTGATAAAATAAATTGATATTGAGATAAAAATTAAAAACCGTTTTTTGGGCACAACCCTTTTAGGGAATATAGTGAAACAGAAAAGGTTGATTCTAAAAAAATATATGAAGAACACATTTTAATTTCAATAGAGAATAGGTATTTCAATTTTTTGTAATCTATTACAGTAACCCTGTATATTGATTATTGCATATAATAGAATCATAAAGTTTCTTCATCAGCTCCTTAATGACATCAGCCAAACCTTAATAATAGGAAGAGAAATTGCTGTTGTCATATACAACAAAAAGGCCAAAAATAGAAACACGAACACAGCTACGGAACGTGATTCGAAATTATTGCTCTTATCACCACGTTGTAATGTAGCTTTAGGGAATGTGATCTAGGTGGGATATATCAGGAAAAAACTATAAACGGTTGGAAACCAGGGTATCCAGTACTCAATTGATACTTTCGAGTAGAGCCACAAAATAGTTAGCAAATAGAGCTCCATGTAAACGATAGAGTTATTGGGGTCCAATAATAATTAATCGTTTCCTTTTTTGAACTTTATGACAATTCCTGAATTGTTGAAATTTCGAATAATACCTACCTATAAAGGAATGTTAAAAAACAAGTAATTTTAATAAATGGATATAGATTTTTTTTAGATTAATGTTTTGGAATTTTATACCTTCTAAATTTAATAAAATGTCCATTTATTGGTGGTCAGTACACCTAGATGAAGATGAATCTAATTCTTTGTAAAAAACTGATTTTTGGGCAATACTTCATCATAAACAACGTTCTTCTACTCATTTGGAACAGCAAATCTTGAAAATGTGTGTATGTCCACATATTCATATACACCTCATTTATTATGTGGACACTCGTATAGTAATGTGTAAGTCCACACAATATACACACATCTTGGATTGTGTGGACCAGGCCACACAAGTGAGTTTCGTTAAAAACCAATAGTATTTTTGAGTGTTTAAATACGGCGGGAATATCTGCTGAAACCTTGAAATAAACTGAATGGGGTTCCATTAATAACTATGAAGTCCACACAAGTCCAGTTATTGCAGGCGTCCACATAAGCATTGCGGCACCTGTATGTGTGCGTGTGTGTGTGTGTGTGTGTGTGTGTGTGTGTGTGTGTGTGTGTGTGTGTGTGTGTGTGTGTGTGTGTGTGTGTGTGTGTGTGTGTGTGTGTGTGTGTGTGTGTGTGTGTGTGTGTGTGTGTGTGTGTGTGTGTGTGTGTGTGTGTGTGTGTGTGTGTGTGTGTGTGTGTGTGTGTGTGTGTGTGTGTGTGTGTGTGTGTGTGTGTGTGTGTGTGTGTGTGTGTGTGTGTGTGTGTGTGTGTGTGTGTGTGTGTGTGTGTGTGTGTGTGTGTGTGTGTGTGTGTGTGTGTGTGTGTGTGTGTGTGTGTGTGTGTGTGTGTGTGTGTGTGTGTGTGTGTGTGTGTGTGTGTGTGTGTGTGTGTGTGTGTGTGTGTGTGTGTGTGTGTGTGTGTGTGTGTGTGTGTGTGTGTGTGTGTGTGTGTGTGTGTGTGTGTGTGTCAGATTTGTCAACTACGATTACAAAGACTATTCGTCAAGTTTCCTAATGCTGTATAATATTACCGATCTACTGTTAAAAAATATATTATTTCTTACAGGTTTCTTCTTTATTACAATTAAATGGAGCTCATTGATGTCATAATTTTTTTTATCATACTAGTGGAAAATAAATGCTTACTTATTTACTTACGTTACCCACTCCCGTTCTATGTAATGTGAATTATTTAGTAACTCGAAAATAATTAGCCTGTTATTATTGTTAACGACCGAATAACAACAGACCTTTACATATATTATATTTACCGAGCATATAAAAATGGACTAAGAAAATATTAATCTTTCGAAACCAACTCTTTCACTTGGTGTATTAATTTAAACAAATATAACGCTAGAGTAATTTGGGACATGGCATTTCCTAATAAAATTTCCATTTTATGAAAATTAATTTAATATCTAGGGTTGAAAAGATTCTAAACTCTCGACTGTATATACATGCAAATTCCGCGTGATCCACGGGTTATGAATAATTAAATTCAAACTTCTAACGAGTGTCCTCAATGAGATTTTACATGTAAATTCACCTTTGACGTTTCCTGTTAAATTGTATAGCTCATTTTAAAAGCTTTTAGGGGACTCTCGTAACAACTCTTACCCGTTCAGAATTTAAAGCTCTTAGTAAACAAATTTCGCGTCGGTATGGTTATACAATAAAAAGTATTTTAGGAATCACACGCAGGTGTGTTAACAAACGAATCTGTCTACAATCTGTCTTATTTAACATTAAGACAGACGAACATTTTCATTATATTTAGGAGCAGAACTGGAGTATTTCAAATAAAAGTAACTGAAAAAAATATTTAAAATACTTTCAGTATTTAAAGCACTTTCCTTCAAATCTTTTCGATTCTCAGTATTTGGATTTAGTATTTGTTTTCAGAAATACTGGTATTTGAATTAATTTGTTTGATATTTTAAATACTCTTCAGTATTTCAAGTACTGTCCCGGTATTTGAAGTACTGGACATTATTTCAAATAGTGCTTAAAGCATGACTATACGTATGAGTCTTACTTTTTAATCGACCTACTTCTTTCTTACTTGTTTATTACTAGTCCTATTAGTTCTTAATAAGTATGTAAGAAAGGTTAAAAATATGTAACTAATCCTATAATGTGTTCGATTCACTTTTTGAACTTCGGTAGTATGGGCAGGGCTACTGCAATGAGAAAAATTAACGACCTCTCTAAGGAAATTATGGTATCCATTCAACAGGAAATAAATGACGCAAAATACGTATGGACGACGGCAGATATTTGATCTTCAAAACGAGAAATTTTTTTGGCCTAACAGTCAATTGGATTGGTACCACTTCCACCATACTTTCTGCAGCCTTTTCTTGTAGAATATTCTACGGAACTCATAGTTACAATCAAATGGCAGAATTTATGGAAGATATTCACTCTAAATTCCACATCAATAATGATAAATTAGTTGCCACTATTAGAGATAATGGATCCAATTTCGTAAAGGCTTTTGGACGATTTGGTTTAGAGAGTAATGTCAGTAATGAGAACACTTCCTATGATGACGACACGACGAGTAACTAGATGAAGAATATAATTTGTTCATGGAGGTCGACGATTGTTCAGAAGAAAATTTGGGTCGTCCTAATTTACCAAAACCGTTGTTCGTTGTGCTAGTCACAACCTAATAGTTAAAACTGATCGTGTAACATCAACAAGGGTCCCCTTACGAATAGACTTGTCAATTTTTTATACATGTACTACATCTAACATTAAATGTGAAAAACAAGGAAATAACCATTCTTTCTATATATTGAAGGTCGAAGTCTGATCATGCCAATATATTCAAAGAAATCCTCCCTTACGAGGAAATCTTTCAAGTATCCCTAGCTCTGTCTAGAGGATACTCCATCACAAACAAACATTTGTTACATTTCAAAGCCAAGAACTACTAAAAAGCACAATGAAATATAGATAATGTTCTAGCTTGGTCAGATTTAGATCAATGATATATGAAAGGAATGAATGATTTCTTTGAAAGTTACCTGCTGAATATCCAAAATAATATTTTATAACAATGACGTAAGCAGAAATACAAGATTTTTATTTTTTAAAAAACTTTAGGTGGTATTTGGTATTTGATATTTGAAATACTTTTTTTGGGTATTTGGAGCAGCTCTGTTTAGGAGTTTTTTTTCACAGCCGGTTGGCTTCTGACGAACTCAGTTGAAATGTATATAACCCCAGTTTACTCTGGATTTGTCGCATTTAATAATAAAATAAATACATAAATAAAAAAACACTGTATTTGTCCAATAGGTGTTCAACTCAATTATAGGGCAAAAGCGCTTTCCCTAACATTTTGTGCAAATATTTATTCTGTTCTTATCAGAAATATAACGGGGATTGGAAAGATGACATCAAATATGTCCTCACTGTTTCATATGCACACTTTAACTGTCTTGTCACATATTTGATGCATAGGAGAAAACTTTCCAATATTAGTTTTCGAAATCGATATATAAAAAGTTGGAGACTGTCTAGAGGAAAGTCGCAAATTTAAACGATGGAGAATATTATTATAGTCTATTTTATATTATATAAAAAAATCATTTGATATTTCATATGTCTACTTTCAAGAATATTGTTTACCATTACGGCAATTGTAAGGCCAATAGAATGATAATCTTCTCTGCTGATATAGAGAAGGCATTCTTTAGAATTCTTATTATACTCTTCGCAAATACGAAAATGAAGTATGTCCGTCTGTCTGTCCGTCACGTTTCTTGTAAGTATGATAAGTTAAGAAAGAAAAGTCCGATTGTATTGAAATTAAGATAGTAAGTTAGAGTTAGCTAGAAGAAGGGTCCTATTGTTTTTGAAGAAAATCACTCAGTAAATAAAAAAGTTATTAATCATTTAAAAATAAAATTATTTCCTTAATTTTTGTCGCTCGTACTTAAATAGAAATGTTGCGAAAGGTTATTTCCTATCAACATTTTTCTTTGTTTATACATGTTACTAATATATGTTTCAGAATAATATATTTAATCGTTGAAAAATCTGATTCTAGAATGACAGACATTAAGTTTTTGTACTGTTGTATGAGGAGGCGCATATGTATTCCAGAATATTAATGTTTTATGTGCTTGCTTTTGCTTGCTTGCTTGCTTGCCTTGCAATCCATGGGTCGTGTGTTCGAATCCCAGGCAGATTAGATGTTTTTTTTATATATATATATATTTTTATACTAACGAGTGTTTCGCCAACAATGTTGGTATCACAAAATTTAGACTGTCCAAAAATTAACATTATTTACAAGAAAACCGCGAAGAGTATCCTATAAAATGCGTAGCAATTACATAAAAAGTTTTGTAAATTGGCGAAGAGTATGTTTTTAGCTTGTTTTCTATGCAGTTTATGTAAAGGTACACCATATTATTTAAGTATATTCATCAAATGATCATAGAACATGGAGAGTAGTTATTCGGTCAAGCTGAGGGTGTTACAGAATATCTGCACGATTGAGAAAGAGGCACGTTTTGTATGCATTGCTTTTTTTAGCACGGTTGTAAAAGTCATTCAAGTTAGTGTTGAAAAGTCAAATAATCAAAACCAAACATTGGCATGGAAAATGTCTATGTACGGCATTCAGTGCGGCATGAATTTTGCCATACCCTAAATTAAGTCTGTTTTGATTTTGTTTATTTTAATTCAAAGTACACTTATAGATGGTAGATGTCTAAGTGACATTTATTTCATTTCAAAACATCGATTTTAACAGCGGAGGTCCGCTATATCTCCCTACTGACGAGAACTTTCAATCCTATGATGTTTTTAGCCACATCAACCTAAAAGGAAAACATAAAACGGTTAATGGTTCATGGAAAATCAGATGGCAAATAGTGAAAGAAACTTAACCGACTTAGTGGTTCAGTGCTTACGTGTTATCATTGTTCGAGGGTTCCTGGCTAGGGTATGGATATTTAGTGCCGTTTTTGGCGAGTTAACAAAACTGTAGCAATGGCCTAAACCACGATTGAGTGAAACAACGTGGTTAGTCGCTGTTACCCTGAGGTCGAGCCTCAGCTGCAGCAGATGGCAAATCGCATGGAATTGTTGTTAAATAACGACCAACGAAAAAAAGACTTTGTCATATTGGAATTTCTTAACCGACCAACAATAATCTATATAATATTAACGATCATCTTACTCTTGAGGTAAAGTAGTCATTCATCTTAAGGAACATCAAATACTAAATGAGTAAGAAAAAAGAAAAGTTATTCTTTAAATAAATAGTGCCACTATACATTATTCGGTTGCTGTACGTAGGTGCCCTAATGAAAATGTTTAAAACAAATGGATTAGACGGAATAGCTTTTCTTTTTCTTCATCATTTCGTATCTTCATCATTTCGTATCTGATGTTGATGTCACTAGAAAGAAAGAAAAAAATAAATTGCGTCCAATTCATTTCTTTGAAAAATTTTCATTAAAGCACCTAAGTACAGCAACCGAATAATGTGTAGAAGCATTATTTATTAAAAGAAAAACTTTTCTTTTTTCATCCACATTTACACCCGATACTTTTTATGTATATTATCCATTTTTCTACTACCAACATTATAAATTTTATTCACAACCTCTCATTTACAAATCATAACATAACTTTATATTGAAAAACGCAAGTGTCTGTAAAGTTGTAGTTAACTTGCAAGTAAGAGTCAACTAACATGAAAGTTAACTTGCGATTGTAAAACCGGCTGTTAGTGTCTGATGTTTCTTAAGTCGAATGACTACTTTACCTTTTTAGTAAACCTAACCGACTTTTATACAGGGCCAGTTGAAAATTTTAAATTTGGTTATTGAATAACAAACACCCTATATGAGTTATCAGGCTAAAATTTTGTATAGAGGTATTTGAGGCAACTGTAAATCGACTACGCTATCCAATTTGCCGATAAAAAAATTACCTAATAGTCGATCTCGAAATTTCGACCCATTTAGACCTTGAAAATAAGAAAATTACAAATTTTTCAAAACTGTCAAATAAAGCTCATCGAGCAATATGTATCAAAAAAATAAAAAACTTTAAATCGGAAAATGCGTTCCAAAATAACAGGGTGTTGCGGTATTAAATAGCACAGGGTGTATAAAACTGTTCAAATGTCAGTATTAATCTTCTGCAGATGGCGCCAACATGGTTGGCGAAACGCAAGTCGGGAAATACTATTCAAGTGTTTCTATTCTTGTGAAAACTAATTCAGAGGCATACATATGTTTAACAATAGCATCTATTGATGATTTAATGATATCTCGTTATGTTGTGCTGTCAAACTGTAAAAAAGCAAATAATTAAATATGCATGCATATGAAACATTTCAACCATTTAAAATTTTATCCACATTTTTTATTTAAATGGCACCCTTTACACGTGCATATGATTTCCAATTAGTTGAGTTGTTTTAAATATAATACCACACCAATTCCGTTCAACCAGTTTCAGCTCTTTTGAGAACTGTTAAAGCGTTTATTGCGTAATGGTGCCTATTGTGCAAAAGGTTATTACCGAGAGTAGTCATCTTAACATTTGTTCAAATTCATTGTATTTTTTCCTTTTGAAAGAGGCAATTCTTAGTCCATTCTCATATAGCCAAAAATCCCGTGTCGCTTGGATGCTCTGCCAATTTTAAAAAACCTCCAGAACACGAAAGTATTGCTCTGATATAACAAATTTTTTGAGGTTGGCATTCTGAAAAATTGTTGTAAAAAAAATATGACGGATCAAAGATGGCGGCGCACGACTTTTTTACACAAATTCTATCTCCTATTTCTTAACGGATTTTAAACAACAAAAAGCAAGTACTCATTTTAAGTACACCTTTTATAAAAAAAAATAGTGCTGTCATATAAATTCATGATATTTTGTAAATTTTTTAGATAAATGAAAATATCAGAATTAATTTATTAACTTATTTATTTTTAGCGGAAAATCCATTGTAGTACATGAAAAACTCTTCAAATATAAGTTGTAAAGAATTTAATGCTGATTTTAAATATGTCTTCACTTTTGCGTTTACTTTAAATAATAATTGTTTTAAACGTCAAAAACCTTGCGCGTATCGTTTTCCAAAACGAAATAATCTGACGGTGTAGTAGCGGTTATGGTTATATTTAATAGCTACTGTTCTAGACTTTTCAAAACAAATTACTTCTAACAGATGAATTGTTATCTATTATAGTCGTTATGCATAATGTAGTATTATCAACTATATATTTAAACAAAAACATAAATAATAATTGTTTTTACAATGTTTTAAAGTAAATATTTATAATTCAATAATAATAATAATAAAATCTTCTGCTTATAACAATATTTATATTGTGTTCGATGTTTACAAAGATAATTCATTAAAAAACCAAATGAGAGAAAAAATATATAGAGGAAAAAACACATATTACAGAATAAGTGATAATACATTGATCAAAAACGTAAGTCTCAAAGATTTCTTATTGAGTATTAAAACAAAAGATGAGTTAACGAAATATCTAGGTCAAAAAATTATGGAACATAATTTCAATTCAAACAAAAATATTAAAAATGTAGTCGTTTCATATGGAAATAAAACATATTCGAAGTCTTCTGATATTCCCCCTGAAATTCTAACAGACAATAACCATAAGGAAGCTGATACTTTACCTGTGCATCATTCAATAATTATTGGAGAAAAATACGGTAACAGCATCAGTTTAACTGTAGACAGTTCCGATACAGACGTTCTTATTATTTTATTAAATTAAATTTTATAATGTGTTGCCTCAAGAAACAAATATATTAACAGGACGTGGAAAAACAAGAAGAACGATTTGGCTGAAACATATCACCGCTACTTTAGGTCCGGGTATTACAGAAGCTATCCTTGGATTCCATGCATTTACTGGAACCGATATAACCGGAAAATTTTTCAGGAAAAGCAAATAAATGTGTTTAGGATATATTTAGGCTTAAATGAAGATGACAGTATTTTAAAATCGTTTTCTTTACTGGGTTCGGAGAAAACACCAAATGATCAAATGAATAGGGACTTTGGAAAGATTCGTTTGTATGCTTTACAAATCTACAACGATTACTTCTGTCAACTAATTACGATGCAAATTGTATTCTATAAAAGGGCAGCAAGGAGAGAATTTGCTACCTACGCTTAATGCTCTTGAACAGCATAATCTTAGGTAAATATATTAATTTAATCGAATAATGCTCTATTTAGTAATGTTGGGTTTCTTATATAGGGCAAATTTTATAGCGAGGGTATGGAAGTTAAGTCATATTCAGAAACTTACCAATCCAGATCTATGTGGATGGAAAAAAATGGAAGGATGTTTATGTGCGGCAGTTCCAATTACAAAGCCACCTGCCCCTGAAAGCCTATTGTAAAAAGGGATGCGTCAGCAAATGTTGCAGTTGCAAAAAAAAAATTTATGTTGTACCGAAGCTTGCGCATGTACAGAATTTGAATGTTCCAATATTGAACCAATGCCCATATCTGACATAAATGATGACGATGATACGGAACTCGATATATCTGAGGGTGAATCGGGTAAGATCAATATATTTTAGGTAAAAACAAAATAGCTTAAGTAAGAATACAATCCTTTCAGAAGACTAGCAAAAAATTTCGGTCTGACTGACAGCTGCAAGAACTTTCATATACGACATTGCTGAAAATTTTATATTCATAAAGTATTGTTTTTATCTGTATTTAATATCTAATAAATAATGTTTATTTCTTCTCATACTTTTTTTTAAGAAATGATTCGTCAAAAAACTAAGGAAAACATTTTCAAACTTAGCATATTTAATAAGCACCTCTCTTGAAACGTTCAGAACTTCTGTTTTTAAATTGCTAGTATCCATAACAGCTACTGAACTGTGGTAGGTTCTTTCGATCGCAAAGTGACACGCGCAAGGTTTTTGAGGATATATTTAAAATCAGCATTACAACTTATATTTGAAGAGTTTTTCATGTACTATAATGGATTTTCCGCTAAAAGTAAATAACTTAATAAATTAATTCCGATATTTTCATTTATCTAAGAAATCTACAAAAAATCATGACTTTATATGACAGTACTATTTTTTTTATAAAAGGTGTACTTAAGATAAGTACTTCCTTTCTTCGTTTTTTAAAATCCGTTAAGAAATAATGGAGATAGAATTTATTCAAAAAAGTCGTGTGCCGCCATCTTTGATCCGCCATATTTTTTTTTGTAACAATTTTCCAGAATGCCAACCTCGAAAAAATTGTTATATTAGGGTAGTACTTTCGTGCCCTGGAGGTTTTTTAAAATTGGCAGAGCATCCAAGCGAATGTCAATATGAATGAATAGTAAGAATTCAGATATTAGCAGCGTAGTCTACTTTTAACGTAGAATTATTTTGAGCTTCGCGTCTGTAAATGAATTTCCCTAAAGCTTCTTTTTTATTTAACAACTCGTGAGTTATACACTCCAACTTTTATGTTTAAAATCTACGTGTACCTGTTATGTTACAAAAAATGCATTAGAGAAAACAAGTTTTACTGTCTCCACTCATAATAAAAGTAGATTACAGCCCGCATTAACTGCATTCGTTAAATTTATAATACTTCCTGAAATTCAGAGAGCTGGAATGATTAATATGATGTATTTTTTGTCTGTTTACGTTTATTTTATCGCCAAATATGAAAAGTGGGATTTCCTATGCTAAATTAAAGTTCCGGGAAAATATTTAGCAATATACAGCAAAGTGTAAGAGGAAGGAAAGGGAACTGAAATCAAATAGTGAATTAAATGTACAAAGTAACCTTAGAATCTGAAAAAGCTTTTAGCACTTTCCCTTGGCCCCAAAATATTGAGCAACTGAAAGACTGTTCATAATAAAATTCCGAAGAAAACCAATCCAATTGACGTCGGAAAAACTTCTCTTTTTTTAATTATTTCTTTCTTTATATGCTTTCAACACATCTAATCACATATATGCTTTCAACACATCTAATAATTTGTGCTTTCAACACATCTAATCATGGAAGGTTATTTTGGCATAACCATTTGCTCACATAAACATCCATTCCATTTGTGCTTTCAACACATCTAATAATTTTCATATTTGGACAAAACATTGGAAGAGATAAGTAAATTTGTTTATTAAAAAAATTTAAACATATTAAGTAAAAATGGTTTAAAAATTGAAAACAAAATTTTGTTAATATCACTGAAAAGAAAATAAAAATTTTGCTGTACGACGATTCAATTTTCGACTTTCCTTTTGTTTTTAGGCGTTTTGGCAACATACCAACTTGAAATTTGGTATACGATTAAGCTCCATTATAGGCATAGTTTCCTAAAATCTTGTCAAAATAGCTACATTATTGTTTAAGTTACCATCAATAGTTTAAAAATGACTGCTCTTTATTGTTTGTATTTATTGTAACATAACAAATTTTTCTTCGGAATTTTATTATGAAGAATCTCTTTCTTTATTCACTGCGATACGAGCTATACAACCAGAGATATTTAAGAAAAACTGCGAGAAAACACATTTTTCAACATTCTTTTGTTTAAACAAATGACTGCCGGACAAAAATTTATTCCAATTTTTTTTTCTACACTCGTAATGTTTTCGATAAGTTCCAGCAGAGAAAATGCTATTGTAAAACAATCCCCTACAAATTTTCATTTTACTCCACTAGTAATAGAGACGGCAAAAACAAAACAACCAAAGCCTGGTTAGTTTAATGATGTTGATTTTGTCATTTAACAATTCACTAATACGTATGTGGGTTTACGTTATGTGGGTTTCCCTCATTTAAAGAAACAATATTTTTTTGTTATATTAGTTTTACCTTCAACTGTTCAGATATCAACCTAAGCTGATATTCAATTAGCTCATGTATATTTGTTTGCTTTTCTATAGACTCCACGTTTCTCCCCTTAACCATTCTTTCAATAAATATAATCTACAAAATAAAGCCAGTCAAACGTAGGTTTAGTAGTAGTACACAAATATGTCTGACTATTAGGTAACTTTGGGGACACTATTTTCAAACTTGACAAGGGAAGTAGAACAGAAACAAATCCTGTCGACTTTTTTTAGTACTTAACATTCCTATCGTATAAAAAAACTGTTTCCTTTCCATTAGTCCATCGAACTCGCATTTACAGGAACGCAGTTCGAAAGCATTAACGATATTGTGCGGCGAGCTATTATAGAATCGAATGGGCTTGCCTCTCTGAACCAACTAAACCTCCCACTAGGAGATCGATACTACTTTAAAAAATAAACATTAACAGTATCAGTGAGGCTTCATCATGTTACTTAATTATCGCCTTTTTCTTTGCAAATGGTTTCTGCGTAGGTCCCCCAGGAATAAAAACCATATAAAAAATTATTAGAGCGTTCTCAAATATTTTATCAGTTTTGATTAGCTATAAGTCTTTACGTCACAAGGTAATAAACTTTGTGGTTCTAATAAAAGTAAGAAGCCTTATTTTATCATAAAAAAGTAGTAAGCTAAAACGCACGCTTCCTAAAGACAATGGAGAAAGTATCGAGAAGGAACGTAACGGATGTTTCATTTTTAATTTGGGTATGCACGACGCGGATCCGGTAAAATCTGCGATCTCTTGTTTTAAACTTTCCTCCAAAATTGATTGACTTAAACAAAGTTGGTTAAAACAAACACATACCGTGTGTTGACAGATGGGCATTAGATCATAATAAGCACGAATATTCATCATCATCTGTAGAAAAAAAAACACGACCTAAAGTTAAAGTGGAATAACTTTCAGTAATTAAAATTATCACGCTTTTTCAATCATAATTAAATTGGGTGAAGTTTTATCATTTAAAAGAACTTTGAGAACTGACAGTAAAGGCAGCCAAACTCCGTCTAAATGAATCGCTGTTAGACCATACAGCAAAAGGAGATCGGGTTTTTGAAATATCTACCAGGATGGTATGAATAAGAAAAAGAAAGGTATTAAAATTATTTTTAAAAGATATTAAAGACGTTAAAATTTGCGTTTTTCCGAATGTGTAACCCCCTTCCGGACAGCCTTGGCTTTGGATTTGGGGGTTGTCTACTATCTGTGGTGTGTTTATGTTATGTTATGTTATGTTTATACACATTTTTTGAGTGTACCTACCACGCCAACGGGGGGGGGGGGAGGACTCTTGAGTCTGGAGTGTGCGCGAGTGTGGCATGCAACGTCCTCAGGAGCTTGAACCCACTCCCGCAGTTTGTGAGAGATCATGAAACTGCAGGAGTTGGCGCATTTTTATTCAAGGCAGCACATAAAGCCGCAGATGATCTCGTATTCGACTTCAGGCGAGGAGGCCGGCGAGGTGCTGAACTAGAATCAGTAACTGAGCTTGCGCCAAATCGTCTGATAGCCCAAATTAAAGCTGCCGAGCAGATAAATCTTCCCAGGCAGCATGTCGATAAACCCATGCGTATAACAACATAGAGACGCTGGGTTTATCGACAAAGCTGACCTTCGCTTTCTTACGGTCAGCAGAGCTAAAGTCGGAGACCGAAGGATTCATTGTGGCCTGCCAAGATGGTGTTATTAACACCTTGGTCTACCCATAGTCGCGTTATGGGTGTGGAGGTCCCTGACATTAATTGTAGGACCTGCCGTCAGGCGCCGGAGTCGCTCATGCACTTACTATCTGCATGTCCGATTTATGCGACTTCGGCCTACATCCATAGGCATAACGCGGCTTTACGAGTGCTGTACTATTACCTACGGCACTCATACCAAGTAGACCAAACACGAGTGCTACCTTACGTCCCCAGAGAGATCGAGTCCGTTGTCGAGAACGAGAAGTGCCGAATCTACTGGAACTACTCGTTCCCGACGCACAGTGGCGAGAAATGCCAATGTTCCACCCAAGTTACTCTAGAGATCGTAAAGTTTAAGTTATTGAGACATTTTTTTTAATGTTTGTCTTGAATTTACCTATCGATCTCTCTGGCCGGATTTCGAAATTTCATTTTTCATTTTTTTTAATTTTTAATAAAAAATCATATTTTTACAAAAAAAATACTGTTTTTTCTATTAAATTTATTCTAACGGGCCGTAAATTTGAGTTTTCGTAACAATTTTTTTTTTAAATCTTCGTCTTTTAATCAGCTATTGCTAGATGAATTTTTTATTTAGTTGTTCACAACTGTCAAAATTACTGTCAAATATAAAAAAAATATGATTTTTAGATAAATAATTCATAGAATAACAGGTTGGTGTTCAGAAAAATATATATAGTGTTTCCAATGTACCGGGTTCCGAAGTTGACAGGAAAATATGTATTTCTAAATTTGGCAGCTGCCATAATTGTTGTCAAATTTCCAAAGATAGATGGAAGAGCTTATTAATTTTAAAAATACCCTGCAAATGTATAGAAAAATACGTGGTCAAAAATGACGTGGTCAAAATGGCAGTATCGTCTGCAAACAAACAGAGGGTGGTTCTGTTGTCGATGGGGGGTGGTATGTCGTTAACATAGATATTAAACAGGATGGGGCCAAGAGATGACCCTTGGGGGATGCTGGAAAGGATGGACTGTAAGGAAGGGCATTCCTGATTGACTACAACTCGAAATTGTCAGTCTGATATGTATGACTCGATCATTTTAATGATTCGAGCCGAAAAACCCGCGATATGGAGCTTGTACACTTGTACAGTAGCCCAGGATGCCAGACTTTGTCGAATGCTTTTTCGAGGTCTAAGGCGACAAACTGTGAGTAGAGCTCGGTTGAAATTGGTCGTGACTATTTCTCCGACTCGGAAAAGCTGTTGGGTGGTGGAATGGCTGACACGGAAACCAACTTGGTATTTGTTCATAACTTCGACGGTGTCTAGGTGCTCCTGAACACGATTGAGTAATAGGGTATCCAGTACTTTGGTTAGGGAAGGGAGTAGACTTATGGGCCTATATCCCGAGGGATAAGTTTTGGGATGTTTATTATTTTCGAGACACGCCATACTATGGGATAGTAAGCATGTCTTAGGCAGGAGTTGTATAGTTTCCTGAGAAACATATATAATGTGATATGCTTGATGGCGAAAGAGAGGATGTTATCGTGTCCAGGAGCTTTCCTAGGATGCAATGACACTATCGCGACTCTTATTTCCGAGGGTTTGAAAAAAATTGGATCCGTATTAGCCGGGAGGGTGGTTTGTTTAAGGGTATTAATGTATGGTTGGACTAGATTGAGGGATGGGGTTGGGTTGGAATATGGTTAGATAGGTTAAAGAGGATTCAGCTTTTTCAGAGTCGGTGACAGCTACGCCAACCCGGGTTGTGAGTGGGGGATTTGGGTGGGTTTTCTGGAGAAAATACGAGGGGCAAAGTAAGGGTCCTCGGGGTGGGGGCGGTAGCAATTAGCTTCTCTAGTGAAGAGTTCCTGAAAGCTTTAACCTCCCAATCAAGCTCAGTTCATTGATTCGGGGTTTCAGCCCAGGGTCTCTGGTAGTGTGATATCTTTTGCGTAGGCGATTTTTGTATTTTATTAGATCCACTAATTGCTGAGGGAGTTTAGGTAACTTGAGAGTGCGTCTTTAGTTCGACTGCCCGGTCGATCTCATGCGCAGAGTCGCAGATAGGGTTATTTGGGATGGTACGGGAAAGATATGAGGAGAAGGCCGACCAATCATAGTCAGTCTCCTTGGGGTGCCTTGTTAGTGGTGTGCAGTATAGCTGAGTATAAAATTTTGTTAGCACTGGGTAATGGTCGATGTGTAAGATTTCCAGTGTGTCGCAATCGTAAGGGTGGTTAAAATTTCTAGCCACCCCATGTCTATGATTGATCGACCTGGGGAGGGTCGAGTAGTGAGTTGAGGGGCCATGAGGACTTGGTTTGGATAATTATCAATGTAGTCGAAAAATGTGTTGCCAGAGGAGTTAGGGATTTTTATTTTTGTCAGAAATGACTTTTGGGATGGTTGGGGGTGGTTTTTTTTAGGGGTGGGGGTGGGTTTTTTGCGTTTTTTGACGTTTTTTGCATTTTTGGTTCGGGGGTGGTTTTTGAGTTGGGGGTGGGTTTTTTTTTGGAGGCGGTTTCTGGGTTGGATAGGGATGTGGATGTCTCCATTTGCATGTCTTTTCCCGTATCAATAATCCATTTTTTAAAACTGTGCGCGTGTGCTGTGCAAACTAAAATCATTTTTAAGTGTTTTTAAAACCCACTTTTAGTTATAGTTCGCCAAATTGTTAGATTTAGGTTTTTTGTTCCAAAGAACAGGAGTTCTAACCTTATACTTCTCCATTTATCGTTTAAGCCGGAGTTAAACCCGTTTCAAACATTTTTGAATTGAATTGAATTGGGTGGTGGAGAAGAAATTTCGATTCTGGTGCGTCTTTGGATTTTCTTGTATTTTTTTCTGGGTTAACAGTGGTAAAAGACTGTGACTGTGAATAGACTGTGTGGATGGAGTATCCGAACGATCCATCTTCGTCGCTGGATACGTCCGTTTGCTTTATAAATCTAGGTCGGGACTATGGATGCTGTGGGTGGGGGATGATCTAGGGGTTGAATGGATAAGGGCGGTTGTGGTAATGGTATTAACTCTAGTGTATGTGGTTATGGTGATGGTAGTGGTAGTTGGATGTGTAAAGGTTATAAGGTTGTCGGCTTTAGGGAAAGCTAACATTCTTGGTAGGTTGTAAAGGTCTGTGTTATAGGCTGATTGAAAAACAATGTTTTCTGGTGAAAGACTAAAAGAATGAGTGGATGACAATGATTTATTAGTATTAGTTATTTGATTAGTATTTAGATTGTTTAAATTATTTGTATTAGCCTCAGAGACAGTTAAATCTAATACCTGTTTGTTTGTGTTATTTACTGTTCGGCTTTTTGCTGACTGTTTCTGTATGTGTGTGTGTGTGTGTGTGTGTGTGTGTGTGTGTGTGTGTGTGTGTGTGTGTGTGTGTGTGTGTGTGTGTGTGTGTGTGTGTGTGTGTGTGTGTGTGTGATAGTGTTTGCTTGCGTGCTCAATCGGCTTGTATTATGTGTGGAGGCAATATCTTCCTTATTTTGGGGTGTTTTCTTCCTTTTTCGTGGCATTGTAAGGGTTATCGCACTATTACAGTTTGCTATGATATAATCAGGTTCGCACTATAGACGGTTAACATATCAAGATGAAGTACAACGAAAAGTTGGATACTGCTATCGACCTATCGACTGTGACTCTGGTTTAACTATATGCAGTTGCTGGCAACGAGATCTGCGATGACTTGGTACATGTTCGCAATCTTAAGACTGCGACATGCAGAAAAAATCGGAGGCGCCATCTAGCGGTCGCTGTCCACCACAATGGAATTGGTTAGCCTGAGATAGGCAGCAATAGTTCAAAAGTATGCTTCTAGAGGGCACAGTATTTAGTAAACGTAATTTCTCTCTGAAGCAACCATTAACCAGACTACAACGAATTGCAAGTCTGGCGCGTTAAGTGTAATATTCACATATTACTACAAAACCAGCATAACTCAGCCACCAAAAAATGGCCCAAAGCAATATTCAGTGGCTCCTAGAACATGAGGTCTTTGGGTTACAAGCAACTGTGGTATAGTCAGAAACAAAATTATTTTATTTTGGATAACACGTCCATATCTTCCCTATTTTTTAGTGAATCTGTATAAATATTTTGTTCGATAATAGTAGCACTGCATAGTTTCTCTAAGTTTAATGCTAACAACCGAACATAATAGTTCGACATAACATAAGCTCTGGTATTCAACGTATTTGTGTTATTTCTTAAGTTCTCCCGTGACTAAACTAATAAGTTTACAATGTCCTTTCTTGCCAGTAAATTCAGAGTAGAGGCTACGTAAACTAAGTTAAATATGAGCAGGATACCTAAAATATTTACAACGAAGGACCCTCATCCTAAGTAAATCGACGGCATAGCTGTACGGGTAATGCCTGGGATAACTATTTATATTGGAACGTGTTTCCACACTACTTTCGTTTAATGCGGAGATACATAATGCAAACAACGTATTACAAACTGTTAGAGATGAAGGATGAAATAAATAGTTATCAAGCTCTAAACACGCTTCATATCAAATTGAACGTTATGTAAGGGCAGCTTAAAGTGACTATATTTTGACAAAAAGCCCATCAATTTTTTATGGTTAAGGACAAATGTCAATTCAATCTCCTTAGCTAAATTTAATCTAGATATGAGGCATTTCATGTCAACCGGTACACCCTTATATCCATAAATAAGAGTGTAAGAAGAAATATTTCCGGGCACAAAATTTTCATTAAAATAGTAGTTTAGGAAGCAATGTGGTGATTTCGATAATTCAATATGGCGGTCGTAATATGGCAGCTAGAAGCAAGACAATCACAAACATATTAAATCGATTTGGTTTTAAGAAATTTAACTGTTAAAATGACAGCACAGTAAGTAGAGATTTTAATTTAGAAAGGTTGTAATAATTTTATAGTTAAATAGTAAATGCTCCAAAGATTCATTACTATATTATACAGGGTGGGTCCCTCCTTTTTCTAAAAACACAATAGACCTTGGATCTGAAAAACAACGAAGTTTTGAGAAATAAAAGTTTTATTTCATTTTTAACATAAATTGATAGCAGTTGTAATTTTCGAGCCGTTGTGACTTGAAAATTGCAATTTTAGCTTAAGAAAAACAGTATCACAAAATGGTATTCGTGTAATAATTGACAAAGTATAACAGCGAAAAAATGCTAGAAACCTAACAGGGAGTTTACAAATTATGATGTAACTCTGTAAATTCGGTATCAGGTGCTCTACAATGAAAGTTACGTTAACACAAAAAAATATCAAAAATAAATAAAATTTGCCATGGGGTAATCAGAGATGTTATATTATTTAAATATATTTATTTATTTATATTTATATTTTTCCGCAAATATTAATAAAGCTTTTAACGAAAAAAATCAGAAGTGTGTAGGAACCGAACCGCCGATCTTTCGATTTGCAAGCCATGATCTGTTACTTTGATCCCTTCGCAGTGCTGTGTATAATTGAAAATTATTCGTTATAAAATCCTTTACGAAAAACATGTGATGAATTTTTTTGTTAAAATTGAAGAAGAAAAAGTTTTAGTGGCAGATTTCTATTTACCAAGAGTTATAACTTTTTGATTATTCAATTTACGATAAAAAGTTTATCCAACAAAGTTGTAGAGAATTCAATTCTAAACAAAAAACCTCTGTATACATTTTTGTAAGATGTACCATTACGGAGATATAGGGCAAAAACTATTAGCCTATATTTTTTTCAAGATGGCGGTCGAATGGGGAGGCCGCCGATCCCGAAAACTCAATTTTAAACTTACACCGGCACAGAATCTGATTTCTCTCTGAAAAATCAACTATGTAAATGCTTTGTCAAACAGTCAAAAAAATGAAACTTTACTTAGAGACAAGCAGAAAAAGATCTACTTTAAAATTTTGAAAAGCATTAATAGTGGAATTTTCTTTTTCTCTAATTAATTATCCCAATTCTCTAAAATAAAAATGACTGACACATGCTCGAAATATTTACCAAATGGTGTTGATTTAATTATAAACAATCTGTGTAAGAGCGTTGCCCTTCTATTCATTACTTTAATAATGGGAATAAACGAAAATAATATTTTAAATCAGACCATTGTGAAAAAAGTTAAAAATACTGATAGTGGAGTAAACGAAGATTTTCACTTTGGAAAAATTTGTAACCAGGTAGACTTTAGTGAACAATATTCTTCAAGTATGCTAGAATAATGTAGTGAAAAGTCTACCGCAAAAAGTGTATTCCTATTTTCATTTTACAATTTAAATGCGAAAATACAGTTTTTTGCGAATAACTTTTTAAATTTCATTTGTACGAAGAAACTGATAGCGCCATTCGAAAGAACGGGAAATTTTACGAAAGGAACATATATGACATGTATTTTGCGCATTAAATTGGAGCGAGTAGAAATTTGTTAAGTAAGGTCCCAAGTGACGCTGCGTCGACCGCTCGCTGAAGCTGAAATAGGCTTGCGGTAGCGCGCGCGCTGTGCGTAAGTGGCTATAACTTTTGATTACAAAAAGAAAATGATATGAAACCAATTGGAAATGAAAAAGTATCATTTCCTTGAAGTATTACATGTTTTTAAATAATTTTTTAAGTACGTTAATTATTACATATGCATCTTGAATTATTACATATGTATCCAGACCATTGCAAGAATTAACGATTATTTAGTAAAAATTATTGTAAAATGAATAATTCATTTAAAAAACAAAAAGAAAGACTTGGATAGCACATTTAAAGGGATTATCTAAAATAAGTATTCAGCCAAAAAAATTTTAAAAATGTATTTTAGGAAATTCAGACCTTTAAACTTAGTGCTTTTCCGAAAAAAGGCGTTTTCCGCTGTTGACACCAAATTTAAAACGTGAATATCAAAGCTTAGTATCGTGATATCGGCACTTTATAAGTGATCAATTTGACGATGTGTACTACAAGCCCCAATGATTTATTTTATGATACATACGCGTTTTTATATTAATTTTTTACGAACTATACGTTTTAGAAGAAAAAAAATCGAAAATTTAACACTATTAAAAGTGTAATAAATATTTTTATTTTTATTTGAATGCATAGGGGTGTTAGCCAAGGTACCAGTCTTGAAAAATATCTCTTGGTTTTATTTTATTTTTTGAACGTAATAACAATTAAACAGTAAAAACACGATTTTCGGACAATGCGAAGGTTTTAAATAAAAAATTAAGTTTACCCCAACTAATAATTATACTGAATATTACACATGCATAAATGGTGACTACTATGTCGTGTTTAAGTTGATAAACAATAGTGTGAAATTAATGGATTTGATTAAATCAACATTTTAAAAAAATTTTCGTAAATTATTGAAAAATTCGAGAAGAATACAACAAGATATAATAACAACTACCAAATTCGTGCCGAAATTTATTTTTTTTTAATTGACCAATGTATACGTAGAGGGCGATAACATATTCCTGACTACTACTAGCAAGTTCACCTTCTAGCTCTTAACTAGATTCGTGAAAGTGGCTCCTTCGCTATGTTTGCTTGGCTGTACTTTGCCGCGCATTTTATGGCCTCGTAAAATTAACATGCACGTGGTGGTGTTCTTTATTTAACTTTGCTTCTTTATATCTCGTAAGTGGTGCTCACCAATTATCAATAATAAAAAACTATTGTACACATAACAAACGTATTTATTTATAATAGAATAACTTTTGTTTCAGTGCTAATGTGTGTATATCCTACATATATGTGCAAGGCTCATTGCAGAATTTTTATAGTACATTGTATTTATTTATATTAAACATTTTACATTTATCTACACAATTTTTATGAATTTGGCATCAGATTCGTCATCAGCATTCCCGAAAACCCTTAAAAACCCATCAATGCTCATTTTTATGGCGAATTTCGCACACTCAATACGTTTCGGTCGGCCATTTTGTATCCGCCATTTTGAATTTTGCAAATCTTACATCAAATTCGTAATTAGCATACCCAAAGATCCTTAGTACCTGTTTTTCATGATTTCTCCTCGATTAATTTTCGAGATATTTCATTTAACAACTAAGTTTGCAGTTTTTTGTTATTAATAAACAAATAGGGATTTAGCGTACAATACCGACCGGTAGACTTTGAACTTAAACTTATTTAGAACACATTTAAAAAGTTTTTATGAATTTTTATGCAGTTACAAATTATTCCGAAACAATGCCTTTTTTTGATTACGTTTACTCCACTATTAGTAGAGTTTAAAAGAAGATATATCTTGACTCCCGTGGAACATTGAGAGGTAAAAATGTACTGACTACGTCATTACATGGTACTTAACATGTATATGCACCCTCTAAATTCGTCTGGCGATATCGGTGTCCAAACAACCCCTAGGGGTGAAAAGCCGAAAAAAAATGGAAAACTAGATTTTTTCCTAATCTTTCTAGCAATTTCAAAATTATTGCTATATTATGTATATTAATAAAGTTATAGCCATTTTCAGACAAAAAATTGTATTGGTTAAAGCAGATAATGCTTCTTAAAAACGAATGTAACTCTCTTATTATGCATATATTTATTTTATTATTTTCGAAAATTCATTACACTCGTAATTGTACTCACAGGAACAAAAATTTCAAAAATTTGGTAAGAATAAAAGTTATAGCCTATACTATCTAGATTATGAACATTTTTTTATTTTTATATTCCGTTTATAAATAAGAAAGTTATGAAACAAATACTAACTTGTTGACAAAATCTCCGCGACACCCCGACTACAGTTATCTCTAGTTCTATCATCTTTCCTCTCACTCTCGTTTGTTTGCGCAGTTGTGCAAGCTCTTCGTATTGCCATTTAAATTCATTCATTAGAAATGAACATACTAATATGTATAATAGAAAAAAATTAAGAGCTAGTTGTTTTAATAAAAATAAGTTAAAGATGACATAAACACACGCATTTATGATCTAAATTACATAGTTTTTAGATACAGTGTTTGAGTTTGGCGAGAGAAAACTACTTCTAAAATTAATGATTATTTATTTGTTTTAATGATAATAATAGTAATTTATTATTTATAAAACAATTAAGAATAATAATAAAAAAGTAGAATTGGCGTTTAAATTATTTTAAAACATTTTTACATTAAGTGACAAAAATGCACATGGTAATAAGATACAAAAGTAACAACCTCGAAAATTACTGTTTTATTAAAAGAATTCTTCATCTGTTTCTTCATCTACAATTATGTTTTTTTTTTCTGTGTAATCGTTTTGGCAAGAATTATCACCCGAACAACCACAGTTTCCCAGACACGACAACTTATTTTTCTTGCACTGGCACCTCATGGTTGCGCATATACGCATCCTGAAATGACATTCATTTAAAAACCGTAATTTAATAAATTTGCGGTACTTTTACCTGTTTTACAATAACAAAATGACATTTCTGCTGTAAGAGTTGGCATTGGTGATTTATTTGTCCAATGTCCATACAGGTGAATAGGAATCATTTTCATTTACTCTCCACCAAAACTCTAAATGATTCGGCATATCAAAAATTGGATTTAAAATATTGTTCCAAATAATAAATTGGCAAAATGATCTCAAGCAGTGTTGCTTCAAAGCGTCTCTTGTAGGGGGTAATTTATCTATACTGATTTGAGATGCCATCTTCGCTCTCAAATCATTAATATTATCACAAGTAGTAGACGAATACAATAACATACAAAATTTTTCCAACTCCTTAAATTTTGTTTTTTGTAACGTGTAGCTTGGTCAATACTAAGTCCAACTATTTTGGTGTCATTTTTCTTGAATTTGAATAGCAGAAAACAATATCTTAATCAATGCTTAAAATTCTTGAATTTTTATCCTCGTCATCATAATCGCACAATAATAAACTAATCAAATCATATAGAGATTCTGGTACACATTTTCTCATATTTTCAATGCTGGGTATTTCTAAAGGATCAATTCCAGGAGTATTTTTAAGAACGGTTTTAATTTGTAATGTCACCAAATTTAGTGCACTTAGAAATGATTGCTGCTCTTCAAACATAGTGTTGTAATTTGTGTTTGATTATTTTAAAACCTGTACTTGATTGTAAATGCCTTCTTTTATATTATGAAAAATTAACATTGACTCATTTTTTTTTTGGAGGATTTTACACAATTCATGTTGTCCTTAAAATGATTTTTTAGTTTCTTTAGAAAACATTTAGAATTTAATTCACGACCATCGAAACAAATCGATTATAAATTACTGAGGAAGTATACACTTTACCTTTTAAAAACCCCTCATTCATTTCCGTCATTAAATTACACCAGGCAACGTCAGATAAACTGGTATTTTCTGGGTTTTCGAATTTTCATAAGATTTTTATATATTTTCCACTGCATAGCAAAGCAACTAGCATAATATTTAACCTCGGTTGCAATTAGGTCTAGGGTACCAATTTTCTCTAGTAAATTACTGTTTACCGTAGATATTAAATTAAATTTAGTACATATGGTAATTGTCATTATTTGGGACAACTTTTTGATTTTTTTGAATTTTTGACAAAATACACATAAATTAACATTAAATGTTGGTCTATCACCCTTTAATTTTTTTTTCACTGGTTCTGATTTCTCATTACAAAGCACTTTCCTATTATTTGAAAGAGAAATATATATTTTTTTGCTTGTGAAAGATGAATAACATGTTTTATGTCACGTTACCTTTGAGTTCGCAATATGTATTAAGTGGCAAATATTTTTCACTCTCTTCATTGTTCAGTGAAATTCTTATTTTTAAACACTTCTTAAAATTAATAAAATTGCTTTCAGTACTTTCACATAAGTTTCCACTTTTATTACAAATTATACAATTTGATGTATAAACTTTTCGACGTGTAATCGGCAATTTAAATTCCGCAGTTAGTTCATTTTCCGTGTTGCTAGACGAAGACTCCATATTTTGTAATAATTTTATAAATATATAAAAGTATTTAATTAAATAACACTGAAAACATGTAACCAAACAATTTTCTAGGTACAACTGTGTATTTTTATGAGTGCATATTATAGAGCTTCGCGGGTCGCGTGACGAGCGGGAAGGCATATTAGAGCGCGACGGGAGATGGTAGAAGCTGAGACAGATGCAACTGGGGTTGAAGCGTAATTTTGACAACTAACTATTTAATTCATAACTCGCTTATTTATGATCGAAATTTAAAACTGAAAAAAGTAATCGAATCCTGATAGTATGGGCTACAAGTTTTATTCTTATTAAATTTTTAAAATTTTCGCTCGTCTATCTACAATCAAGAGTGGAACGAATTTGCGAAAATAACAAAATAAATATTCGCATAATAAGAGAGTTACGCAAGGCTTTGGGAAATAGTTTACGCTTTAAACAATGCATTTCTTTTGCATTTAAATAACCATTACTCTGCTATTATACATAATTCATCAACTATTAAAAAACTGCTAGAAAGTTGAGGCAAATATCTAATTAGTCGTTTTTTCCGGTTTTTCACCCCTGGGGGTTGTTTGGACACCGATATTGCCAGACGATGTAATAGCGTAATCAGTACATTTTTACCTTTCAATGTTCCACGGAACACGTTTCTAGACGACTTTTTCGAATTCTCGACTTCTACTCTATAATAGTAATTAACAATACAAAATCCAGCATCAGCGTTCCTTCAATAACCGTACTTTAAATAAAATTAATAATTATTAATTATCACTTTATCACTTTAAATACCATAGTTGCGGTGGTATGAACATCCAGATTTACAATTTGAAGGAATTTACGCTGCTGTTCATATTTCATTTATTTTCGGAACGTGGTTATTGCTCATCATTTTAAATTCCTTTTTCAGAGTACTTGGTAATCGCGAGCATTATTATATTATTAAGAATGATTGGTGCTCCAAAATTAAAAGCTCTTTTTGAGTATTTAAGACTTAGTGCTCGAAGCATTTTCGTCACTGTTTCATATATATAGTTTTTCGTTCTTATGTTTGATACCGAAAGTGGATTTCTTTGATTACTTATAATTACTGTAAAAACATTTTTAGAGGATTTCGTAAACAGCAGAGATAGTACAGTCGAATTAATTCAATTTAATTTTTTTCGGCGACAACGTTCCACCTGAAATTGTATTGTTGATTCTTATGTATTATGAACCCTGATTACGAAAAAAATATTTTCACCCAAAAATTCCTTGTGCGTTAAAAGTTATATGCAATTTTTGACGCGCTTTCACGGATTTTCAACTTATCTGCTTAATATATCTGGTACTAGTAATCGGATGGGATTGTAAAAATACTGGCTTACTTAAAATAAAATTTTTATAAAATATAGACCTATCCGATATATACTGGTCTTGGAAAAAAACAGAGAACACCAAAAATAGCCAAAAAAATCAAAATTAAATATCTTTTCTATAAGAAGTAATTTCACCAAAGTTGGCAAAAATAAAACTCATTTATGGTTAAATATAATGCACCAATCTCGGACACCGTATGTCAAATAGAATGGTCAAAGATGGCGATAAAATTTTTAATTCTTGGTCAATTATCAAGGAGGCATTGTGAGTCACTTTTTTTCTCGATTGTACGTTATTTTATGTACTTTTAGGGGATAGAGCTCATTTTTTTTATTTCTCAAAAAAACTACATTTTTACAATTTTCAGAAATGTATTTTCCTTTTCTTCGCCCTATATTCATCGAAACAAAATTAAATATACTATAAAAAGTCTCGTATAACTTCAAAAATTTAATACAAAATTAAACTTCATTAATTTGAAAGGGAAATTTATTAAGCATACACATGGTAATATTAATAATATATTATGAATATATGATCAATAATCAGAACCAAGCACTCAATACTAGAGTAGTATTATATTTGATGGTATGTCGACGAACAGAATACCACTAAGAAAAACGAGCGCATTCGTCGTTTAGAAAAAAATATTTTGCGTAGATAATTCAGTCACAAGTGACATTATGAAATCCACGGTTAGTCAAAAAAAAATTCTAGCTAATAATAAAAATAAGGATAGCTTTATAAAATTATTGCACAAAGAGTTAATGGATATTGACTTTAACGTTAATATATGCAGAGAAGATGCCGATACTACAGTCTTTAAAACTGCTATTGATTTAAAAATCGAAGACAATCAAGTTATAATAGTTGGTGAAGATACCTTTTGGTTATTATGGCTCAACTAACATGGAATTATCATTAAAAAATCTATTTTTACAAACCCAAGATTAATAAAATAATTGACAAACATTATGATGACAATAGAATTGTCTCCAATTCCACCTACTGAAGAGGTAATACAAAACCCTGTTTAAGAGTATATTTCCAAGTCCAAAAATGGTTAGGTTCTGAGAAAGATCCGTTACAAAACAGGTGGCTTAAAACTGAGAATGGCTTAATGCCTGGATATTATGAGTGAAAATAATGCTTTTCCTAAAAATTTACTAAGTAATATTTCTTTTAAATATAAGAAAGGCTCAAAAAATATTCAGTGTAGCTGTAGAAAACTGTATATATAATGTTCTATTCTATGTGTCTCTTGTAAAGGAAATAATTGTACCAATGCTTCTTCTACCTTTGATGAATCGGCTAAGAAGGGGGAATGTTGTAGGGTACTAGCCCACATACATATAGATCTAAGAATATCACTATGGACATAATACAACAAAAACAATTATGATTATAAAAAATTCTATTTTGAAAGCAAAAAATATTAAACTTTATTACCAAGTCTAATCATTAATTTATTTAACAGCTTACTTGGCTATATTGGTGACCCCTATCGCTTCACGCGTTGTATGCCTCCTGAGAATCGATGACAAGAAATTATTATGCAGGAAATAATCTCCTATGGATATTCTAGACAGCTGTATCAGTCGCGATGAGAATAAGGGGCCGAACGCAACTGCTCGCTCTTCTAACCGCTTTAACGACGGACGACGTTCACAACGAAGACAGCCAGCTAAAGGTCGGCTGTTCCATAGATACGGATTCCTCAGTCCCTCCATGAAGATAGTACCGAGAAACGAATCAAACTAGATTTTCAGAAGACTTGTTATTACTTACTAAATAGGGAACTTGCACATTTTTTTTTTACTGCATAAAAATGTTCTACCATACTAAAAAACAAGATATGCAAAATATGACGCCTTAATTCCCAATAATAAATTTGTTATAAATTAATAAAGTTTCGCGCGCGAGCGATCCGTTTGAAACAGGTTCAAAAGCGTGACGTCACACCCTACAATTTACAAGCGACGACGGAGATCCCAGCACTCGACCGCTTGATTTCAAGGATCATATTCAGCCGTAAAAATACCAGCGTCGCCATCAATTTGAAGTATATACTTAAAATGGAAACAAAAACTTCTTATTTTAAATATTGCATTGTACCGTTGTGTAAGAATACTACAGTGAAAGTGCCAGATAAAATATTTATAATATTGCCAGATGATAAGATTCGTCGATCAAAAGGGTTAAAAGCGTGTCGAAGAAATGAAAAAGACATTTCACAGAGCAGTAAGTCTCTACATGTGTGTGATCATTTTAATGTAAGTACATTATTAAATACTATTAATAATTAGTTCATGTCTGTGTACTAGTTTTTCGCAGGAGGGTAACAAAATACCTACTTATATGGGTAGTGTTGTGTTATAAATAAGCTAGTTTTTTTAGATTTATTTTGAATAGCGTGCCATATTAATAAGATGAAAAAGTTTCTTGCTGTAATAATGATTATAATAATTCCTTGGTACTGTGGGAACAAACGTCCTTCACTGTTTAAATAATAATCGTAGAAAACAGGCATAGCATAGTAAAAAAAAAGCGTAGAATATTTCTCTATGCTTTAGAATATCTCAATTCTTTCAAACATAAAATTAAGTCTGCTAAAAATGCTTAGTTACGACTAAGCATTTTGTACTTATTTCTGTTTATTCCGTGATCAAGTTATAACTATTTTATGCTTATAAATTATTACTAAAAGCTAAAAAGCTCACTTTCACTATTTTGTATAAAAGATGCCACCATAAACATATCCACTTTCGGCAAATTATCAGATTGGCCCTTTGAAAAACCTTGATCGGTCATTTTAAAATATCTGTACAACTACAATAAGCGATACTATAAAACACAATTATATATTTATATCAGAACAGTCACTAACAAATCAACCACAGTCTAATAACACCGGTAAACATCTGATTGTGTTGCACGTCACAGCCAGTAGTAGCTCGTTCCGGGCCACCTCAATTTTATCGCTATTTAAATCCTTCATACTGATCGCGTGGAATGAGAAATCTTATTTTTTTGTGAAATACACGTTTTATTACAACGTTACGCTATGTTTTTTAGTATTATTTTTATTTTTAAAATTATACGCAAGTTCCCTATTATGTACATGTATAGGTAAGTACTCTGCTATATGACTCCCTGCAGTGTATAACCAGCTTATCAAGTGTATCAATGTATAAATTATTCACCATTTTAATTGTCTCGCCAGCTTTTCTTTAGCCAAAGCTGCTATAGCTGGTGCAACATCTTTGAAAAACGCTAAATTCAATTATGATTGCAAACTTTCAATCACTTAGCACACGCTTGCTATTTTTATCAATTACCTATTAGAAAAGCTCATTCCAACCAATTATGATTGCGAACTTATATTCACTTAGCACATGCTTGCTATTTTTATCAATTGCCTATTAAAGAAGCTCAATCCAATTATGATTGCGAACTTTTATTCACTTAGCATCAGTCATCAATGACATATAACATACTCACATTAAGGATAATGTTATTACAAAAATAAATTTCCTTGTGTTACGTTATTTTGTCATTTATCACACAATCTGACTTTTCATTTTACTAATGTCATTTATCCATCAAATCTAACTTTTATTTTAAATCTGATTTTTAATATTGATAACCTTGGTGGGTTGGTTTCTTCATTGTAGGCGGGGGAGTATATGTAGGGTACTAGCCTCCGATTAAAGAACTTATATCTAGATACATAATGGCATTACTTTGTGTGATCCCGAAAGATTCACAATCTAAGGCACTTCTTCCCATAAGTTCTTGATTGGCTAGTCGATCTGTTCGCGACCGATTCGGGTACCATCGGTTCAGTTTGATTATCATAATCTCAGTTTGACACTTTTGACAGTATATCCGCCATTAATGTTAATAAGCGTTCTTCGTGTTTTTCGATCAAAATGTGGTGAAGAAGTCTTTTTATTTTAAGTTGTGATTTGCTCAATACCTAAATAATACTCTCTATTCATATTTACACAGTTTATTGACAATATATTTAGTGCAAATAAATAGTGAAGTGCTGTGCCGTTTGCAGAAAGTAGTTTAGAAAAGAAGAAAATCGATCGTTCCATAGTCGTCACATGATGAAGTTCAGTTTACAGTTATAAACCAAATAGCAATTAAATTTTAATATCCTTTCAATACATATTTATCTTACTGTTTTATCTTACTGTAATATCGTATGCCTACATCACGTTATATAAAGAGCCGGTAATACAGGAATTGCAATAATTCATTTTAATGAAAATATTTACCATTCTACACATTTTCTACACACACAACGCCACTGTTGCCTATGGGATGTGATGTTCATCTTCCATTTTAATGGACATATAATGTGACTATGTTAGGAGCAAACAAGGTATATAGTGAAAAGATAGCCTGTTATGTATCTAGATATAAGTTCTTTAATCGGAGGTACTAGCCTACATACTTATAGATCTAAGAATATCGCTATGGAAATAATACAACAAAAACAATGATGATTATAAAAAATTCTATTTTGAAAGCAAAAAATATTAAACTTTTTTACCAAGTCTAATCATTAATGTATTTAATAGCTTACTTGGCTATAAGTGTGGTGAAATTATGGCATATGATGGTAATGAAACTAATATAGTATATTTAATTTTGTTTCGATGAAAATTGTGTTAAAAAAAGGAGGGTCAAAGAAAATACATTTTTGAAAATTGTAAAAATGCACTTTTTTTTGGAAATTAAAAAACAATTAACTCTATCACCTAAAAGTACATAAAATAACGTACAATCGAAAAAAAAAAAGTGATAATTGACAAAGAATTAAAAATTTCGTTTCGTCCGCCATCTTTGACCGTTCTATTTGACCTACGGTGCTCGGGATTGATGCATAATATTTGACCATAAATTAATTTTATTTTTGCCAACTTTGGTGAAATTACTCCTTATAGAAAAAATATTCACTTTTGATTTTTTCGGCTATTTTCGCTGTTTTCTATTTTTTTCCCAAAATGGCGGATTGACTAATACATATCGGACTGGTCTATATTTTTTAAGAACTTTATTTCAAATAAGCCAGTATTTTTAAAATTTTCAGCCGATTACAAGTACAAGATATATTAAGCAGAAAGTTTAAAATCCGTGAAAACGCGTCAAAAAGTGCATATAACCTGTGACGCACAAAGAATTTTTGGGCGCAAATATTTTTCTCGTAATCAAGAGGTCATAATACATAAGTATCAACAATAAAATTTCAGGTGGAATGTTCTCGCCGAAAAAAATCAATTCAACTGCACTAAAAGCAATCTATGAAAAATCAAAATAGAAAATCTATCTATAATATTTGTTTCTAATATTTATATTCTTTTGATAACATATTCTTGGATGACAGTATTTTTAACGCAATAATATGTTAAGATAATTAAGTGAATAATTATCGTTTCACGAACTTACAACAACAATAAGATTAATAATGAAATGGCCCGCCATGTTACCTTATGCGCTCGTAAACTCCGCGGGACATGCTTCTAATTAAATGGTATGTTTCCTTTTGTGGGATCTCCTCCTACTTAAACCACATGCTGAAGTTGATACAACTTCATGCAGGGTCGTAAAAATACGCTTTCGTCACGACGTCGACGAATTCTCCAGCGTGCTTTCATTAGACTCTCATCAAGTAAAGATAAGAATACTGTGAATCCATTTTGTAACTTGGGTGTGACGTTTAATAAAAAAAACTAACATGTGTAAGCACATCTAATTTACTGTCAGTAAAAGTTACAAAACTTTGTGTTTTGTGATTAGAAACTCCGCATATTTTAAGTACATTGAAGTAATTAATATGCTACTTTTGATTGATCACAATAATATGGTGTCCAGTTTAAAGTACATATTTCTTCACATTTTCACATTTTTTTTTTTAAATATGTGTCTTCTAAGGCTGATTTGTTACCTACATCAAAAAGTGCTCTCGAAGTTTTCTCTAGAAACCCATAGACACCGATCATATTTAATTTTCTTACACAAAATTTGTATATTAATCGAGTGATAAATTACTTCCACATCTAGTGGAAGTATAGTAATGCAAAAAAAAAAATTGAAAATTTTTATTGTTCAAATAGGCTTAGAATGTTATGAAACGTCGAGATTTTAAGTTTGAGCAAAAAAATTTCCTGTCTATCTGTCTGTCTGTCTGTCTGTCTATAACTTTCTTTGTGCACACGTTTGCTCTAGAACCGCTTAAAATATTGACTTGAAACACGTATGTATTTTAACAAGATCTGGAACTAGATCTTATTTTGATCTTATTTTGTTGGGGGATAAATTGGAGTAAATGGGAATAAATAGGTAAATCAAGCAATAAGAGTCCGTAAAATTGGTATTTAGTATATATAAAAGAAGTTAAGATCTCAAAAAAATTTTTGGCATCAGCCATCTCATTACTACCCCCACCCCATTATTAAAGGGGATGAAAAAAATAAAATTGTAATTTAGCATGTATACAAGGCATATGTAAGGCCTCATCCACCCCCACTACCACCTCTCTACCACCAGCCCCTCCCCTCACCCATCACTAACAATGGGGCAGATGATTTCAAATAATTATGTTATTGAAGTTATGTTATTAAAGTTCCATAAACAATAATTTCCACATACTGAAGTTCAAATATAGTATCAAAATTTTTTTCGTTGTGAGAGGCTTGGATGGAAAATCTAGGTGTGGAATTTTAAGATTTATAGACACCCTACAGGTTGCATTGTAATTCTAGTCCTATGAACAAACGAACAAGTGGGTCACCTCGAGTAGTATGGATGCGCAGTGGGTTTCCTCGAGTTAAATACATGCGTAGTAGGTTTCCCCCAGTAGTATGAATGCGCAGTGTGTTTCCTCGACTAAAATGGTTGCGCAGTGGGTTTCCTCGAGAATTATGGATGCGCAATGGCTTTTCTCAAATAAATTGGATGCATAGTGGGTTACCTCGAGTAGTATGGATGCGTGTTAGGTTTCCACGAAGAAAATGCTTGAAGTAGAAGCTTTACTTCTATCATGTAGTCCACGGCACACAGTGATTTTCTTTATCTTTGTCATGCCATTTTCTACGTATTACTTCCACATCTATTGGAAATATACTAACGCAAAAAAAATTGAAAATTTTTTTGTTCAAATAGGCTTAGAATATCATGAAACTAAATTAAATTTCGATTTTATTCCGTTGAAGAGTTGAGGTGTAAATTGGGGTAAATAAGTAAATCAATACCATGAAATTGGTATTTAGTAAATATAAGAGGAGCTAAGGTCTCAAAAAAAATTTTTGGCATTAACCACTTCTATTACTACCCCCACCCCATTATTAAAGGGGGTGAAACAATATTGTGATAAATCACAATATCTTTTCACCCCACACACTAAAATGTTGTGCACAACAACCAAAGTCATCAAGATTTTTTTTCACTTCATTCACTCCCACCATTACCACTACCCCCACTACCGAGGTAGCATATCATCTTATCATATCATATCACGATTTAAAATATTACATTATTAAAATTCCATAAGCAATTATTTCTACATAGTGGAGTGCAAATATGGTATTTTCGTTGTAAGAAACTTGGCTAGGAAGTCTGAATGTGGAAGTAGTGATTCCTTAAGCACCGGTTTTTAAAGTGTGGTGATTAAGTGTTTTGGTCTTTTTGGAACTTACTTCAGATGAGTCCATTTCTTGTTCTTAAATTACATTCGCAACACTATACATTTTCATAAATTACCACACCACGCAATAATACATTTTTCCTCACTATAAAAACTGCCTCTTTTCTATTTTATTTACTTGCAGGCGAAATTTTAGAACGAAAGCCTTAATTTGTATTTAACATAATTGCAGCACATTGTACAAATTCTCTGCGAGGTCACTGATCAAACGACCTAATCAAACTGTGCGTGAAGTATCTGGGGGTCAACTTGGACAAAAGATTGACGTTCAACACCCACATCAACGAAATCATAGGGAAGGTCTAATCCATGTCCAGGAGTCTGTATCCGCTCCTGTTCAGGGACTAAACAAACAAAATAAAAAACTATTGTACACAATGGTGATCAGACCGACAATCACATACGCAACACCGCGCGCCGGTATGGTGTAGCATCCCGGTTACCACAATGCGAAAACCTCGAGTTCTCGAACGCAAATTTATACGCCTCATCTCTGATTTGGACAGATACACCTCCCTCAGAGATTGATACGCACATAACTTACTAGCGGACTATGTCCAAGAAAGGCCATGGCGGGTTAAGATAAGTGTCCGTGCCTTTGCAACCTTTTTGCGTCTATCTCCTTCCAGTGATGTATCTTTGCGTAAGATACTACCACAAAAAGTTTTTACCTTAAAAACTTCGTAATATCTGGGAAACATTTTTTTTTTCGAAAATCCGAAAAAAATATTTTTTTCTTACAGTCCGGTTTCAATTTGTCAAATATGGGATCCCGTGTGCAGATTGGTGATACAATATTGTGCAATACGTCAAAATTTTCAGAAAACCTGGAAGAATATGGACACTGATTGGGCCCTCTCTGGCAAATATGGCAGAGGGGTATAATTCACCTCTTTAACATCTCTAAAGGAACAAAAATGAAATAAAATAAAATTATGTAAACAAATTGTTGCATAATTAAAAAAAAATACTTTTTTTATTTAAGATAACAGAAAATATGGTTTAATAATTGACATAAGGGTAAGTTTTGATCCTTGCGTCGTAAAGGGGTAACTCTTAATCCATGTGTATTATCAGTGCATGGAATGGTATAGAGACATACTTCCCCATCCATGTTTACTACCAGCTGTGAAATATGGGTGGTTAATGGTTAATTTGAACCCATAATATGTGACCTTCCGTGCGCCCTTGGCGAAGATGCTCATATTCCAAGAATAATTGTTCCCAACGCTGCAAATATGCCACTTTAAATGTGGTGTGCACAGAGATGTGCGCATGTGAAGGAAATCTTGATTTTTGTGCAAATGTCGGGGTTTTAGAGGAAACCAACTTGGATTCAGAAGATTCGTCGGATCAGCGGCGGCTGGTGAAATTTCAATATTTTTTTTCTCGTCTATGGCGCATGGGACCCATACGAAATTTGGTAAATAACATCTAGAGAAGCACTTCTCTAATGACCCCTAAAAATTTTTGAAAAAGCAGTTTGCGAAAAAATTTTTGAAAATTCGTTAGCCTCCCCTGGGTCTAGGAGCTCCTGTTTATTTTTATTTTTTTTTGTCATATGCATTTGACTTTTCATAAAAATACAACAACAGATTTTGGAGTTTATGAAAACATTTTCATTACTAACTGAAATACAATGAACTGAAATTTTGTAATTTACAATTTAACAAATTACAATATTTCAATTTGTTGTATCTCAGTTAGTAATGAAAATATTTTCATAAACTCCAAAATCTGTTGTTGTATTTTTATGAAAAGTCAAATGCATATGACAAAAAAAAAATAAACAGCAGCTCCTAGACCCAGGGGAGGCTAACGAATTTTCAAAAATTTTTTCGCAAACTGCTTTTTCAAAATTTTTTAGGGGTCATTAGAGAAATGCTTCTTTAGATGTTATTTCCCAAATTTCGTATGGATCCCATGCGCCATAGACGAGAAAAAAAATATTGAAATTTCACCAGCCGCCACTGCGTCGGATGATGCATCTTAGATTGTTGGATGAAATTCTAACTATTAAGGCCTGCGCCTCTCTTTACCCTCTCCCTCTTACTATCAAAAATACATAATTTAAAAAAGATTTAAACACTGTTTCTCTATATCTATTTATTTGGTATCTAAACATTAATAAACATCTATTAACATTCATCAGTCTTTCTGTAAACATCAATACTTATACGGCCAGGAGGCCATATAAGTATTGATGTTTTATTACTATTTGGAACAAGATTAACATTTATAATTCTTTATTTCAAATGGCCGTACTCCATATTATTCTTAAAATGACCAATTTAGAGATTTCGCATTTAATTTAAGGCGTAATTGTATGTTTTCAACCCCTAATGATCTAGTGGAAGTCTTTACAAGTTCTAAAAACTTTTTTGTATTAATAAATACTACTAGTTAAAATTAAGCTATGTTCGAATACATTTTACTAAGCTAATTTACATTATTTTATAAGAGGTGGCTATAGGGGGTTGTTTCTTCCCTCAGACGCACTTGCGAAAGACGGCCCATCCATTCTCGGAATCTGTGGGGTATTTTGAAAATTTTAAGGTATCGCCCAATATTGTATCACAAATCTGCAAACGGAATACGAATTGAAACCGGACTATTAATCAAGTGATCTGTTTGTACTTCACACGTATTGTAAATCTACTCGTGATAATTTATTAATATTTTCAGAATATTTTTTATGAAGAAAAAAATTTAATGCTTTTGAATTTTTTGAAAAATTTAAACACGTTAGATACATCCACCATTTTTTTTACCAAGTATATACCATACAATAAGTTGCAACATATATTTTTCACAAAACTTTATCGAAGAAGTAACGTAGTCAAATTGGAAAAGATAATGTCAGAAGCATAAAGGATTTTAATGCTATGGGAGTATGAAGAACTTTATGAAGCTTTTAACTTTAATTCAGTCTCTAAGCCCTTAAAAGATATTTTGACGTTTTATTTTGTTCAATTTTCCGCTCTGAATTAATTTATTAATATTGCACAAATAATCCAAGCAACGAATGCTGAAAAAAAAGGTGTAGAGGGAAATGTTAGGAACAAAAAATTTGACTCCGGAACTTTGTTTGAACTAGTCTGGAGATGAACATATCAAAAGTCCCCACTCCTAGGTAGTGAGCGGGGTGGAGGGGGGGCACTTTAACCTTTTAACTGCTCTATACGTATATATACACAAATCAAGTAACTGCTCCAGACGTATATAAACGCAGTACGTTTTAACTTGTTTAAAGTAATACTAAGGTCTTGTATTTTGTCAATATTATATTTTTAGCATCAAATATGTCGATTGGCAGCAATATTTTGTAAAAAAAATATTTTATTAAATTTTACATGTTGACTGCTCCGGACGTATAAATACGCCGAGGGTTCCCCACCCGCCCATCAGAGCCGTATTTTTGGTTTATTAGAGATAAGACGGACAGCGGAGTTGACGAATCGAGATAGTATGCATTCAGCAATTATTCTGTTCATACGTGGCTGTCTGTAGTGTTATTTAGTTGTGTATTTTTATTATGGCGCGTTATAATAAAACTGTTTTTTACACTGACCAAGAACTGGAGGACATTTTAGCAAACAGTGACGATGAATCGTTTGCAGATGTGCCTGATGAGTCAGATGAAGACGCCAAAGATGAAATGGCCACACCAGAACCTTCGTATGTGCCTCCTGATTCGTCAGATACTTTCGACTATTCGGACAGTGAGGATTCCGTTGACGACATTCCACTCAATGTTAGAAAAAGGCTTAGAGGTAACCCAAAGAAAAATACGAATGATTTCGTCTGGCGTGAAGACGATCTAAAGCCGGATATACACCAATTTGATTCCAACCATTCGGGTAGTTCTCCGGCAAGTGGCCTAGGTGCAAACAGCTCTGAATTATATTGTTTTCAAAAAATTTTTGGTGAAGACATTGTTCAGTATATCGCCGAGCAAAGTAACTTATACTTTGTGTTTTTATCTTCTCAAGGTATTCCTCCCAAGTCTAGGTTGCATCGATTTTATAATACAAATTATAAAGAAATCTACTGCTTTATTGCAATAAACTTACTTATGGCACAAGTAAAGAAACACTCCATTAATGCCTATTGGACAAAAAACACTAAGGTAGCTACACCCATATTTCACCAAATTATGCCCAGAGATCGATTTCTTCTTCTGCTAAGACGCTACATTTTGTTGACAATACAGAGAAGACGATAAATTATGGAAGATCCGAAAAATTGTGGGTCATTTAGAAAAACAAATGAAAGAAACCTTCTACCCTTTTCAAAATCTCTGTATCGACGAAAGTTTAGTCCTATTCAAGGATAGAATTTTTTTAAAACAATGTATACCATCAAAAAGGTATAGATTTGGAATCAAATTCTTTATTTTATGCAACTGTGAAACGGGCTATATATTGGATTTCATAATTTATACCGGAAAATATACAAATCTGGACGAAATAGACGATAAGCTTCTCAAAAAGGTGGGAATATCTATGGTAATGTTGTTTTAACATTAATGAAACCTTTTCTTGGGAATGGTCATTCCTTGTTTATAGACAACTGGTATGTAAGCCCTAATCTTTATAGGAATTTACGCGAGCAAAAAACCAACGCACGTGGGACTGTAAAAAAAGAATCGGAAAGGAATGCCAACTCTAGAAAAAGTTTTGGATCGTAGAGAGACGCAATACAAATCTACAACGAAACTTTTAGTTTTGAAGTGGAAAGATAAACGTGAAGTAACCATGCTAACTAGAATGCATGATAGCGAAGTTGTCGGAACTGGAAAAATTGACAAACAGACTGGTAACGAAAAGAAGAAACCTCTGTGTATTCTGGACTATAACGCAAATATGCTGTGGATCGTTCCAATATGATGCTTAGCAGTACCGAATGTGTAAGGTGCTCAGTAAAGTGGTACAAAAAAGTATTCTTCCACTTATTAGATATTTCCATTTTAAATGCCCATGCTTTATATCTCACTGCAGCGGGTAAGAAAATAAGCCTGGAAGCATTTCAACTGAAGGTTGTTGATCAACTGGAAAAATACCATACACCTATAGACGTCTATCGAACAGGAAGAAGAAGTTGTGAAGAAGATAATCCCCTACGTTTGACAGCTCGACATTTCCCTTCTCAAGTTCCACCGACGGAGAAAAAAAAGGATGCCCAAAAGCGGTGTGTTGTTTGTGCCAAAAGTGGACACAGGAAAGACACGCGTTATATGTGTAGCGAATGCAATGCGCCACTTTGCATAATTAATTGTTTCGAGCGATACCATAGGGTAAAAAACTACTAATGTAGTTGTGATTTGAAAGTCCATTTTTTAGTTACCCTACGTTTATTGCAGTTTTTTTATGTACATTCTTTTGCTTCTTTGTAGTTACTTTTATTTAGTTACAATGATTTTATTTTGTTATTTTGTTTGTTAATTTTTTTTAATTCTGTCAAATAAGAGTAATACTTCATTCATTTTATTATACTAAATATAATATGTAAACGAAAAACCACTCATTGTTTTATTCTACCTTTGCCAAAAGTAAACAAATACGGCCCTGAACATATTCGTAAAATCGGCTCGTTTTACAGTTAACTGCTCCGGACGTATGGACCTACGCTGCTCCAGACGTATAAAAACGTAGCGCTTAAATTTTGCCGCACACGGGAGAGCCCGCACACGGAAGGCTTAGCAGTTAAAAGGTTAAAGGTTCCATTTCTTGTTTTTTCGCTTATATCTCGGAAACTATGCGTCGTAGCGGCTTGACAATTCTATACAAAATTGGAGCTGACAAAATTTGTCGATATGTTGTTCTGTTCTCGAGATATCCGCCTTCGGAATTCGGAAATTGCGGAAAACAATTTTTTCGCCTCACGTTAAAAAATTTAAAAATTTAATGCTCTACAACTTCTTTTCTTACGACTTTTTCGTGGAAACAACATTTGAAAAGTTATTTTAACAAATAGAGCAAAAAACGTGAGGCGAGAAAATTGTTTTCCGCAATTTTCTAATTTCGAGGGCGGATATCTCGAGAACAGAATAACATATCCACAAATGTAAGTAGTGATTCTTGTAGCAAATTTTGTCAAGCCGCTACGACGCATAGATTTCGAGATATAAGCGAAAAACCAAAAAATGGGACCTTTAAAGTGCCCCCCTCCCCCCGCTCACCATCTAAGAGTGAGGACTTTTGATATGTTCATCTCCAGACTAGCCAAACAAAGTTCCGAAGTCAAATTTTCTGTCCCTAACATTTCCTTCTACACCCATTTTTGAGCATTCGTTGCCTGGATTAAACATATCTACAAATGTAAGTAGTGATTCGTACAGCAAATTTTATCAGCTTCAATTTTGTATAGAATGGTTAAGCCGCTACGACGCATAGTTTTCGAGATATAAGCGGAAAACCAAAAAATTTGACCTTTAAAGTGCCCCCTTCCCCCCCCCCCCCCCCGCTCACCATCTAGGGTGGGGACTTTTGATATGTACATCTCCAGACTAGCCCAAACGAATTTCCGAAGTCAAATTTTCTGTCCCTAAAATTTCCCTCTATAATCAATCATTTGTTGCCCTGGCTTAAAAGGGAAATTTATGGAACTGATAATTCGAGGTTTTGCCGGAGGCGCCGCGTGTAATAAGTCTTTAATTTTCATATTTCGAAGTACATGATATATTATGGGGCCATTTAAAAAATACATTCGCTTTCATAGGGGAGGGGAATATGTGACAAAATGAACGATAGGAAGGTACAAAAAAAGTTCTCACAAAAAAATTAAAAACAACTAAAATAAATAACGTGTATACTTATCTTCAGATTTACTACGCGTTATACTAAGTACGTATTTAAATTTTTCAAAAAATTCAAAAGCATCATTTTTTTTCCTCATGAAGAGATGTTCTGAAAATATCATTAATAAATTGTCACTAGTATATTTACAATAAATGTGAAATACAAACAAATTGGTTCACTTGATTAAGAAAAAATAATTTTTTTCGGATTTTTGAAAAAAAAAAGATTCCCAGACATTATGAAGTTTTTGAGGTCAAAGCTTTTTGCGGTAGTATCTTATGCAAAGATGCTTTACTGGAAAAAACCACACTCAAAAAGGTTCCAAAGACACGGGCACTTATCTTAACCTGCCATGGCCTTTCTCAAAAATTCTATGAATTCAAACTAAGCGATAGTCCGCTAACCAACAACACAACCCGAATCAGACAGCATGATGTAATACTTTTCAATATAAGATACTCCCTACCACATCAGGCGTTGCCTATTTTCCCGCAATCTCTCCCCTAGCCTACTTCCTATACGATAATCCCTTATTTCCCTATCTATATTTTAACTTTATAATCCCCAGTCCTCTCTATTTTCTCTGTATATGTTCTATTTGTTCTTTTGTCCCTTTTTGTCTCTAAATTCCATTCAGACCAATAAATTATTAAAATCCCAGTTTCTTTAAACTATAACTTTCACTTCACCACATTTTCCTGGCAGGAAAACCGCTAAGGCGGAATTGCTTCGAATGGGTTTTTTCCCGTGCCAGCAATCAAAATTTTTTAGTGCTTGTGTGTGAGCAAGAATGCAAGTTTCTGTGTTATATATAAATTAGTTGTAAGTATCTTTGTGTATTCTGTCAAAAGTTATTGTTAGTTTTAAGTTTTACTTCTAAACAAGAGCACTAACCCCCAATCTAAACTGGACCTGCGCCTACCAAGCCTTACATTCACCACGGCGTACTCGCCATGGTTGTCTGGCTGGCTCTGAGCCAGGTTCCTGGGAGGCGCATATTTGTACATGCTTAATTTGAAATAAATCTGTTTTGCTTGCTTGCTTGGTCATTTACTTGTAGAATTTAAACTATTCTACTTCTTTCAAAGTCCGTTAGGTGAAAAAATGTGTTCGTCCTACGCAGTTTCATGAAATATTTTAAACGTAATGATTTAAACTAATTTTATAATAATAGAAAAACTTAATTGCAATAAGAAAAATGCTGTAATGTATAATGAACAGGAAAAGGTTTATTTAATATTGAAATAATTTTTTTTAATTTTAAACATTTTGTAGCATCCCAAGGTAGAACAAACTACCTTTTTTAAAGTTGATTACTCTGTGCCGATTACATTTTACATGCACGCTTTATATTTAACGCGTTTCGTTGAAGAATCTATCATTATTCTTGCGTATAGCAATTCTTCAAAGGTACAAAGTAATAGAATCACCGTTTATTACTCTTTATAACGCCAACTAAAATCTCCGGTAAATTTATTTTTATCCTAAAACACGTCAATACGCGTAATAGCATTTCGTGTCTTTGAACTTTTAATGAAAATCAGAAGAGGTTAAAAATAACTGAGGGGTATCCCGTGACGTATATTGTAGTCCGAAAACACCTACACTTTGTACGGTATAAATATATATAGGAACTACGCCGATTTTCACATAGTTAGTTTCATTTAAAGCGAATTCAAATGAGAAGAGATATCTAATAATATAAAAGCAAAAAACTACTCACTCGTACATTAATCACTAAATTTCCCAATCCTTGGGTGATAAGAAGTTGAAATTTAGCATGAATGTTCTTTCTTGGGTCTACCAGTAAGATAGGAAAGGATTTTTTTTTTAAAGTTGCCTCCTAAAGGGCACCTTAAATATTAAAATATTTTGTATCTTAAAAACGGTTAGCTTTTATAAAACGCGCTCGGACATTTTATTTTAATTTTTTACATATTTTAATAGTATTTTATTATGCAGAGTGTATAGGATTAGCATTTGTGAGAATGAAAAATGTAGCTTGTAGTACACGGAATAATTGAAAGAAATTACCGTAACTCTGCAAACTTTAAACTTGGTTATAAGTTTAAAATAGACCAAAGTTTACGAAACAAAAAAGTATAAAAAGTTAAACAGTTTTACGGATCCGCGGGAACCTATGTGGGTAAAAAGCGGTATTTGTAATAAAAAAAAATCGATTTTTCTCCAATTCCTAGGTATGACATTTACAAAAAATGTTTCAAATAAATGTTATTTCTGGCAAAATTATTTTTAATTTAATGTTTTTAAGTTAATTTTATAGCAATAATTAACCGAAATACGGCCTACATCGGTAGTGGTACTGGGGGTGGATGAAGTAAAAAATAATTTGGAGGTTTCTGGTTCTTGTACATACACTAAATCACATTTTTTTTATATCCCCATTAATAATGAGGTGGGGGTGGTAATGGGAGTGTCTAATGCCAAAAATTTTTTTGAGACCTTAGCCTTTCTTGTATATATTAAATACCAATTTTATGGACTCTTACCTGCTTGATTTACCTATTTACCCCAAATTTACCCCAATTTACCCCCAACCCTTCAACAGAAGATGAAAATATTTATAATCTAGTTCCAGATCTCGTTAAAGTACATATGTGTACCAAATTTCAAGTCAATATCTTAAACGGTTCCAGAGTAAACGTGCTCACAAAAAAGTTACAGACAGACTGACAGACAGACTTTTTTTTCGCTCAAACTTAAAATCTCGACGTTTCATGACATTCTAAAAATTTATAAAAAATATTTTGTCGTTACTATACTTCCACTAGATGTGGAAGTAAAATTAAATATTTCCGAAACAATCCACCCTTGAGAAATATACAAAAAAAATTAATGTATTCTCAGTTTATAACATTCATTTTTGATGTCCACAATATTTTCCCTTAAACTAATATTTATTGAGATATTTGCAGAGAAACAAGAATGTAACGTTTCTTCTAAAATCCCTTTCGAGTTTAAACTTTTTTCCTAAAGCAAGCGCTGTAAGCCGATGAAAAAATTTTAGCGTCTAGGTCATACTATATATTAACGAAAAACAGTATATGGGAATATATTTTTTTCATTACTGATTACTTACATTAACAAAATTGCGACGTTTTTATTAAAAAAAAATGTGCAAAAGTACATTTTTTCTGTCATAACTTCTTTGTTTTTTATGCTATAAAAATAGGAAAATCATTTGAAAGCCTAATTAACAGTTTTTTATTTTGGTTATTAGCTTTTTTGGCCTAAGTGCCATAGTTTCTGAAATATTTATAATTTAAACTATATACTTCATCTTATAAACATTCAGACGTCATCTTTAGACTTACACATCTTCGAAACCATTAACTCTACAAAAATTAAATTCATTCTTAATTTAGCAGCTTTTATATTTGTCTCTAGCATGTTTTTGCTGAAGTTTCAAGTTATTTGAGCAAAACGTATTTGAAATACCACTTTTTAAGCTAAAATCCAAAATTTTCTAGTAGTTATAACTTAAATCAATTTATATGAAAAATTGCATAGAACCTTTTTTTCCTTAAAATTTAATTCTCTCTCAGTTCCAATGTTTTTGTTTTTTTTTTGTTTTTTTTTTTAGGTGCCACCCCCTAAAAAGAGTTGGCAGCCACACCCTAAATGCAGAACTTCTGAACTTCTTTTCTTGTGCATTTACTATGAATGTGCCAAAAATGAACGAGATCTAATTCATATGACATTATTCCGAAGTTTTTTTTTCCGGATTTAGATTGGCCTCGGGTATTTCCCATTAGCCAGCTACTCAGATTGTCGTCCTTTGCATTATAAAAGAGAAAAATAGAATCAACCAAAACTCTATGGGGAAAATTACAGTGGGTATTCCGAAGTTAAAACTTCTAGTATTTCGGCCAATTTATTTCTATAAAATTAAATTTAAAAACACCAAATTAAAGATAATTTTGTCAGAAAGAACTTTTATTTGAACTGTTTTATTTTTGTAAATGCCATATTTCCCGAGAAAATAGAGAAAATTCGATTTTTTAATTAAAAATACCTCTTTTCCTGCGGATCCGAAACTCTTGTTTCATGAACTTTGGCCTATTTTAAACCTATAACCAAGGTTTAGGGTCTGCACAAAATTTTTAGAGTTAAAGTAAAGTTTTCCGTACTATTAGTGGATACTATTTTCTCTGATTCACCTTATTATAAGCTCAGGGAACTTGCTATCATGTTAATAATGTGTAAGCTGTCAAACACTCCGTTTCTTTCGGAAAAATATAGGGACAGTTTATTAAAAGACGACCGGAAAAAGAGTGTTAGGGGCTACATATTCAGCAAATCGATGATGCCTATAATTAGTTTTTGATGTTGCTGGAAGACAAGTTGAAATAGCGGGTCAACTGCTCAAATACTGTGGTTTGCTAAAGCCATTGCCATTACGGACAAATGAGGTAATCTGTGACACCCGTTAATACTACGTTTTTCTTTGTTTCAAAACAAAATACGATCGCCCAAGTTTTTCAGGATTGTAAGTTAATTGTATGGATTCATGTATAATATCAAACAAGGCGGAGATCGAGGCAGTGGACAAGGCACACGCACACACATCAGTCATCTCATGCCAAGAGGAACCCATACTGATGGAGTTTATTCTTGCTTGAAATCATCCTATGTAGTTTAAAATAAAAGTTCTGGCTCTCAACAAAAGTGTATCAGTGATTTAAGAGTAAGGGACTTTTCAGAGCCATTGCCTAATTCAGAAGACGGCAAAATAAAGGAAAATAAGGAGAAAATAATAATACTCGACAGTTTGTGCCATTTGCTGAATGACATAAACTCTTTAATTGACAGTATTTATCCAAGTAGAATTAGTCCATAAATTTGCATCTTGACTGAGGAAGCGTACTATACTCACTCCAAAAAACAAAAAAGCTGCAGAAATGAAGAATCTTCTATTGAAAAACTGAAGACAATGGAAACAGGGTACGATTCGATATATTCCGTAGGAGAAGTCGAGGAGACCGTATATTACCCAGTAGAGTTCCTGCATACCGTCAATCCTACAAGCCGTCGTCCACTTTTGAAGATAGATGCACAAGTAACACTTCTAGAAAATTTTAAATCCTCTCAAAATGTGCAAAGGAACAAGGTTGCAAATAAAAGCTTAACATAAAGGCATAATGGAAGCTACTATCTTCATTGGTTGTGGTCAGTAATAAACAGATTCTATACTTTGAACTTGATTCCTTCAGATTTTCGCTTTCAATTTAAATGGTTGCAGTTTCCATTAAAATTATGTTTTGCAATGATAATCAATAGGGTTCAGGATCAGTCATTAAATAAATCAGGAGTGAATTTGAAAGATTACTGTTTCTCCCATGGTCAGCTTTATGTGGCGGTTTCCAGAGTAAGTTCACCTCACAATTTACATATTTCAAGGCCAGGAGAAAAGACACCCAATATCGAGTACGATTGAGTACTTATTTTTCGGAACCGCTCGCATGCATATGCATGTATCAATTGACAAAATCAATAATTCTGCGCGAGCGAAGTCACGTTTACACGATATAAATATCAAATCACCTATTTTTATTTAACATTTTTGTACGCTTTTAATTGATAGTAAAGTAGTGATTATTCTTTTGACGCATTGTACCTATTTACTGCTATATTTATAATTCTCTCACTTCTTTATCGTAACTCCTTAATAATACATTATGCCGTTACTAATACTAAGGTAAGTCGGAGCTTATTTTCAATTATAGTTGCGCTTGATTACCAGCAGATGAAGCGAATGACTTTTTATAAGTCATCGCTACTTGTCTATTGAACATAATCTTACCACCGAAATCTTTCGCGAGTTCACTTACCTACTTTGCACTGATGAAGGCATAGCCAAAAACCGGTCGACGGATGGCGTTGTGTACTAGTCATTCGAAGGACTTTATTTATTTGAAAAAATCATGATGTAAGGAAATATGGTGTATGCAAATGAAGGTCTCATTTTCGTTCTCTACTCCGCCACCCTAAACACCGCCATATTTAATATGTATGTCATTTATTAATGTTGACAAAGTAGTTGCAATATCACTTATCAGGTTGTTTAGTAAAAAGTTGAAAAAAGTGGAATGAGAACACCAAAAATAGTAATATTAGTTACTTTCAATTCCTAAAGGATGAGAATATAGTAAAAATGTGTATTCATTTTTGTGACCGCGACGTAATTAACCTCAACGATGGTAAGTTAAAATAAAACAGTAGTCTGTGATGAAACTAGAAAATAATTTGTAAATATTTTTCAGGCAAGATAGTTTTAGCCTTAACGATGTGGAAATTGAGAATACTAAATTACAAGCTGAAGATCTTGAAGTGAACGTTGAAATTTTAGAACTGAAAGAGGAAAATGTTAAATTAAAAGCTGAATTGATAAAAGCAACTGAAAAAATGACGAAAGAAGTGCAATAAAGAGTATATGAAATTTTGAAACCTTTTTTCACAATTCCACAAATTCAACGGCCTAATCAGAAATATGTGAAGTGTTCGAAGACATTATTTCTGCAATAACACTACGAAGCGTGTCACCCAGGGCTACAGGTTTTTAAGAAAAATAAGACAATTTTATAAAACTACTTAACAGCGTAATAATTATTTAATATAAATATTAAATGTAATGGGATATAATAATGAGAAATGCTATTTTATAATGAATATATAAATATAAGTTTTCTCTGTAAACTAATCTTGATTGTTTTACTTATTGTACAGCATTCCCCATATTAGTTAATGAACAATATCGATACCTGTGAAGTTGGCACCCTATTTTCGATGTTTTCTAAATGTTTTCTAAATGTTTTCTTAAATGTTTTCTCGCTTCTCAAGTCACCGAAGTAACTCCTTGAAAATCCAGAATGAATTTGTGTTAGGTAAAGAGAAACGAGGCCCTACAGCTTATAGTGGCGTCCGAACCACTTCTTGGGATAATTTTAGAATTAAAATGTAGGGTTGGACGGGGCAGGTCCGGTTTGGTTAAACGATAATTATAAAACAATGTTAAATCTCCTATCCGCCTGTGGCGGATTTAAAATTTAACAATAAAATTTAAAAAAGCTGTCCACATGGACCTAAAACTAATTCATATATAAAACTTAAAAACTAGTCACTGGTTGTAGCACTGAATAAATTTGGGCTGTTGACTTGGGTGAAAAGCTAAACGAAAAAATCCGTACGAGAACTGCCGACCTGGCGGTCTCCTGATGCCAGGAAAATGAGGTGGAAAAAAGATAAGGTATAAAATGTTTGGATTTTTAAAAATGTCATCGGCCAAGAGGGAATTTTTTATTAAAAAAGAGAACAAAAAGAATAAAAAAGAGAACAAAAATAGTACATAAAGAAAGAGAAAAGAAATGGTTGGAAAGATAAAGTTGAGGAAAGATCAAAGGTGGGAAAATGGTAGGTTGTGGTATAGAAATGTATGACTAGGGAAGATAGGCAACGCCTGGTATGTTAGGGGATGTTTGATCTGGAATGGGGCATTATGCATTCTGATTTGGGTTATGTTGTTAGTAAGCCGACTATCGCCCAGTTTGAAGGTGTAGAATTTTTGGGAGAATTCTTTGACGTAGTCCGCTAGTTGGGTTATGTCGTGACATCGGGCGTATAGATCTTTGAGGAAGGTGTATCTGCCGGAGTCAGAAATGAAGCGCATAAATTTGTGTTCGAGAACTCGAAGTTTTCGCATCGTCATGGCCGGAATGCTGCACCACACCGGCGCTGCGTATGTGATGGCCGGCCTGATCACCATCGTGTACAACAGTTTCTTATTTGTCTTGTTCTTGTTAAGTCCGCTACCCCTGGCCAGGAGCGGGTACAGACTCCTGGACATGGAGTAGACCTTGCATATTGTTTCGTTAATATGTAGTTTAAACGTCAGTCGTTTGTCCAAGTTAACCCCCAGATACTTCACACACCGTTTGATTGGAATTTGTTGTCCCCCGACTGAAATTGGCGTTAATATACGGTTCTCTGTGAACTGGCGCGTGAAGAGGACCGACTCGGACTTCCCGGCGTTGATCCGAATCTTCCACTTATCGTAATACGCCGTGGCACGGGCCATGTGCGCTTTCAGCAGCATATTAGCCGCTTGAGCGTTGTGTGAATGCGCGTACATGGCGGTATCGTCGGCGTACTTGGCAAGGTTGGTATTCGGTAACTCCGGGAAGTCGGAGACGTATAAGTTGTACAGCTTTGGTGATAGGCACGACTCCTAGGGGATGCCCGCGCGAATGTTCCACAGTGTTGATAGTTTGTTATTCACCTTGGCCTGCAGGGATCTACCTGTCAGGAAAGAGTAAATAAGTTTCGTTATGTGCATGGAGAAGTCCAGTGCATTCAGTTTGTGAAGAAGCCCCAGGATCCATACGGTATCGAAGGCCATCTCAACATCGAGGAGCACCATGACGGTGCTCTTCCCAAGGCTGCATTGCACCTTGACGTCATTCACGATCCTGACAACCTGCTGCACAATGCCCCTGCCCGTCTGAAGCCGAACTGGCACTCATCGTTAATGTGGAGTTCATCCTGAGCAGAGTCTAATCTGAGCAGGATGACCTTCTCAATCAACTTGGAAATCTCGGAAATCGCCGACAGTAACGAGACTGGTCGATAACTGCTGACGAGCTTCGCGTTTTTATTCGCAAGCTAGACGCTCCAAACCACTGAGCTACCGTCCCCGATATTGAAACATATTTGAATGCGAATCATTTGCTTGTCAGTTTCTTTTGTTTGCTTGCTACTAAAAAAATCACCTAATTTTAAATACCATTATAAATAACGACGAGCAAACAGAGACAATAAATGAGAAAACAAGCAAATTGGGTAATAATTTTTTTTTAATCAATAGAAGGGAGCTTCAAATCTCTTTGTATGTCATAACCAGCAAACAAGAGGAACTAGCAAGCAATTATGAGCAAACTATTAAAAATGTTTAAATTTCGAAAATGGGGAACCAACTTTACGGAGTTAACATCTACAAATATACTTTGATGGGTTAGTTCTTTTATATGAACATAATATACTTTTTAAAATTAATATTGGTAGATCTTGAACTCAACATGGATCATATGAATCTTATGATTTCGCGAAATTATTGATACTTCTATATATACTCTTAATGGGGCGAGCGTAGAGGCGACTTCAATGTGAATATCAGTCGATATTCCGTTGAAGCAACGTCGAGCGCGGTAAGTACTTGGATGGGGTCCCATCTTGAGAAATACAGCGTTCTCGTCCCACCTTCTAGCGGCTTGTATATCAGTGTATACGCCGAAGTTACGTAATTTCAGACGAGGATTACGTAGTGGATATATCATCCTTCGGAGGGGATGTAAAGCAGGCGGTCCCTTGTCTATTAAATGTTAGGCAAGTAAAAGATCCCTACTCTTCTTAAGGGAAGAGGTTCGGCAAAAATTTCCAGGTTGGGCTCGTCCAGCTCATCTCCTGGCGTCGGTGATAGGCCCTGGTAGCGGAAATAAACCGACGTTAAATAGTTAAAAAAAAAAATACATTCCTAATTGGCCTTACGTGCATAACTTATTTGGTATATTGCCCATTTGCTTATCACTCGGCAAAAACTGCTATGCAGCGTAGGTACACTGCACAAATATAAACTTTTGATTATACCACGAAATTCCTATACTTATTAGTGTTTCATAAATATTTTATTAGACTTGTCAAGTTCTGTGTGATGTTTATTAGGTATTAATAATAACACTTCACTTTTTATAATTTATTAACTTAACCCAACAAACAATCTTACTTATTATCAGCCGTCTACTCGGTCTTTGGACATTGCCAACTTTATGTAACTAAACTAACTAAAGTAACATAATCATGTGACAAGACGACAAATTTCATTACTTTTTAAATTTGCAGCTAATTAATGCTTCTTTCTCGTTCGTCGAAAATTCAACATGGACGCAACTGAGATGGTTTATGCTATGGCTGATCCCGAAAGCTGCGCATAAGCACACTTTATTTCCTTACATCATGGAAAAATTAAAACTTAACCACTTCTTGACCATGATACAAGTTTTAAATCATACAATGTGTGTCAGTAGCTAATTTTCATTTATTAAGTATAATGAAATGAGATAATTACGAATTACTTATTTTTACTTTACTATTACTTTTAAATTTTATGAAGTCGGTTAAAATACGTGAAAGTCACTTTGCTGTGCCTTCAACTGATTTTACAATGCTATCATTAAAGTTTAAAAGATACGTTTTTCAAGTATCTCTTTGCCAAGTTATCAGCTTTAGATTTTAAGTGTGAGGTTTCTTAAAATCAGTTCCTCATGAAGAGTGAGAAAATAAAAAACATACATGGTCCACTATACATAAATTATCTTCCATCTCACATACAGGGAAAAATTACCATGTACGCAGATGATACATCTGTTATGATCTCAGCACCTAGTCTTCTGGGATTGCAATCTCTCGCAAATGATGTGATGGATAGCTTCAACTTATGGTGCTCTAAAAATTGTTTAATACTAAATATTGCCAAAACTGATTGTATATACTTTTCTCCTCGAGAAACAACTATTGCTGATAACTTTTTTAACAACAAAAATATTAAATTCTCCAGTTCCGTTAAATTTCTTGGCACATTCGTAGATTCGCACCTAACGTGGAATGATCAGGTAGACCATGTAGCTAAAAAAATTAATAGCTCTCTGTATGCTATTTCCTCATTAAAACGGAACTTGCCTAAAGAATATCTGCTTAATATTTATTATGCTATGGTGTATCCGCATCTATCTTACAATATTATGGTATGGGGTAGATCACCCACTGTTAAGAGAATCCTAATATTACAAAAAAGAGTTATTAGACTTATCTATGATTTAAGAAGTACTGAGTCTTGTAAACCATATTTCACAAACAATAATATATTAACACTTCCATCAATTTACATATACAACATTTCTAAATATGTAAGAAAAACCTTATCTTTATTCAGAAATAATGGTAGCTTTCATCACTACACCACCAGACATGGATCTTCCTTAACGATAACTAAACTAAAATCACCTTATTTCTCAGCCATTAAAATTTATGACAATTTACCTGTACATATATTAAACGCTAAAAATTATAATTGTTTCAAAATACTATTGACCCAATGGTGCCTATTGTATGATTTATCATACAGAGGTTAGGTTGTCTCTAATGAAGTGTAAACAAATCGAGTGTGATAAATTCAGTGATTTTATTCATCTAAAGTGTTATTTTCATATATAGACAATAAGCTTAGGACAAAAATTCGATAGTTTTATATACTTGAGTAAGTTATAACTGAGCGTTCTATAACCAGTAAATTTCTACGCAGCACAAAATAAGCTCACGGTAAGATTTTGTTTCACAATTTTCATTTGGAAGTAATTTATTTGACTTTTATTCATGTAATAATTCTTTAACATATTATAGGATGTAATTATACCATTTCATAGTTATATCAATTCTTTCTGTAATTGCAGCAGCGGAAAAAACTTTTCGTATGATATATCATACGGTAGGCAGATGGCAGTATGAATGTTAGTTTTGTTTCAGAACTTCCTTTTCATTGAATGAGGCTATGAAGCCTTATTTTGGCCGTAACAATATGAAGAAATTTATAAAGGGAAAGCCTATTTTCTATGGCTTTAAATTTTGGTGCCTCACAACCCCCCCAGGGGTACTTATTGAAATTCAACCCCTACACGGGTAGTGGGGATAAAATCACGGATCCAGTGTCACCGAGAAACTTGTATGAGATATTCCTCCGCATTCGACCATATATTTGGATAATTTTTTCAACTCCTTACCATTACTTGAGCTTCTGCAAAATAATGAAATTCAATGTATTGGTACCATCTGCTCTCACCGTATAGAGAAAGCTCCTTCAAAAGAGCTGCAGAAAGAAAAACGAGGGACTTCTCATATTCTGATTGACTCTAATAGTGGTATTTAACTCACCAGATGGCATGACAATAGTCAAGTGAATATCGCAACCAACATCAAAAACAAAGACATTTGTTTGACAAAAGGCACGTGCAAAAGATGATCTAAACAAAGGAAACAAGTTGATGTGGATCAACCGATACTTATAAGTCTCTATAACCAAGGAATGGGAGGTGTGGATATGTTCGATAAAATGAGAGGACTATCGTATACGGTATTGGGCAATGATTTGCTTTTGCTCTGAATGGATCGGTCATCAATATGTGGCTTCTTTATCATTTTGTCTATCCAAAAGTGTCCCTTCTGCAGTTTTTGAGGAGAATTGTCCTCACAACTTTAACTGCCCCTGAACATTTAGCTGGCCCCAAACCAAAATGTAATAGAAATATATTGAAAGAGATCAGGTATGATAAAACTGATCACTTGATTGATAAAATTTCTACACAAGACGTTGTGGTTATTGTACAAAATTTTCTTGTGTCAAATGTAACACAGGATTACATCCTTTCGAAGATATCATACCCTTTCTATGTGATATATTCTGCTATTTTCTCTTAAATTTATTGAATATTTTGTATTATAATAAATAATATTTTTTGATAATATTCTACATGTATATTCCTATGGTATGATATATCATACGTCAAAAAAATCGGTGAAAATGCACAGCAATAAATAAAATGTGATTTGGGGGGTACTGACAAGCCCCAAATGAAGGTCAATCAATATTTTTTTCAAAAGTTTTCCAAAAAAAATTACTCGCGCACTATTGGGTTAAAACAATACCTTATTGAAAAATGTATCTATAGCCTTAACGAGTTTGTCTAAATGTTTTATGTTTATATCATATATCTATTATATCTGTCTGTCCTCATTTTACTATTATAATTGTGTACCTACATGTAATTTTACATTTTGTTGACACTCGCATCTGTTCTTATGTAACAGCACACGTGATAAATAAATTATTATTATTATTAAGTTATTATTATTATTTAAAAAAAAAACGATGATGGTATATTCGAAGCACTGATAACGTCATAACAAAGATAAACTATGCAAGAGATGCGGAATTCAAAATAAAAATCGACGTGTCCGAGGATTTTTCGAAACATTTTTACTCCGGTATAGATAGATAGACAGATAGATCTTTATCGGTCAAATATACACAAATTATGCTTTGGCACGTCAAATAAATGCAAAAAATATAGCAAAAAAACAACAAAAAGAGGTTGTCTTAAATAAGAAAAAAATACACAATGAAGAAAACAAAACAAATAGATAACAAAGTAGAGTAAATAACAATATAGCACATAGAATAACGAACAAAATCATTATCATGCATAGAGTAAGTTTGTAAAATTAAACGAGAAAAATCACTTGGCAGGAATTCGTCAAAATCATAGAACGCATTTTCAAGGAAAAATCGTTTAATTACGTATTTAAGGCGAATACAGTCAAGTGTTTGTACAGCAATCGGTAACACGTTGAAAAATTTTACTGCATAACAGCATATGCGTTTTCTGGTTTTTGAAAGTCGCAAAAAATCCAAATATATATTACCCTTATTACTAGTTAAGTACGTATGTACACTTTCACATGTTATGTAATTACACAGCTCCACAAAAAAAAAAGTGGTCTGTCCGGCGGACCAGACCAGTGTATCCGTATGTATTTGGACCCGCAGAAACCGAATTCGAAGTCAGAATTGTCAGATTGGCTCGTTTTTCACCCCTGACCCCAAAAAACACCCTCCAAAAAAATGGTCAGTCTGGCGGACCAGGCCAGTATATTCTCACATATTTGGACCTGCTGAATCTGAATCCGAAGTCAGATTGGCTCGTTTTTCACCCCCAACCCCAAAAACTCCCTCAAAACAAAAACAAAATGATCTGTCCGGCGGACTATACCAGTGGATCCTTATGTATTTTGACCTACTGAATCCGAATTCGAAGTCAGAATTGTCAGATTTGCTCGTATTTCACACCATTGTCAGATTGACTCGTGAGTCAGATTGACTCGTGAGTCGTGTTCACCCCTAACCACCCAAAAAACACCTCCCCCCACAAAATGGTCTGCCCGGCTGATTATACCAGTGTATCCTTATGTATCTGGTAAGGATACACTGGCATGGTCCGCCGGACACACCACTTTTTTTATTTTGGGGGTGTTTTTTGGGGTTGGGGGTGAAAAACGAGCCAAACTTCGGATTCGGTATCAGAGGATTTAAATACATAAAGATACACTGGTATGGTCCGCCGGACAGACCATTTTTTTTGGGTGGGGAGGGATGTTTTTCGGGGTTAGGGATGAAAAACAAGCCAATCTGTCAATTATAACTTCGAATCCGGATTCAGAAGGTCAAAATACATAAGGTTACACTTATACAGTCCGCCGGACAGACCAGTTTGTTTTTGTTTTGGGGTGTTTTTTGGGGTTGGGGGTGAAAAACGAGCCAGTTTGACAATTCTGACATCGGATTCGGTTTTAGCGGGTCCTAATACATAAGCACACACTGGTCTGGTTGTTACAGGTAAATTTCCGCTTAAGACAAATTAGTATATATTACAGTTAAGTTAGGCAGAATTTGAATATACCGAATCTCTCTTGACCATATGCTATTCATGATATGCCCGCTCGAATATTTGGTTGCCTACATAGCATTTATAGATCGACCGATTTAAAATTGATATCTGTCAATAATTCGCACAAAAAAGGAATGGACTCTACGCCGCTAAATAAAGTAGTCCCAAGATAAAATATTTATTAGTTTGTAATTATAGGGTCTGATATATATTTGGAATCGGCTAGTCTGTAGATTTCTTGTAATAGTTATTGGGGTTTGGTAATACTTTTCTAGCATTTTTCTTTCTCATTAATTTTTTTGTGGGTTGCCCATTATATCTTTCCCACCTTTTCGAGTTCACTTTTGTCTGAGGTGTTGAGCGAATAAGATTATATTTTTCTAGCTGTGATACTTTTGTAAAAATTTAGTGTGTGGTAACCATTCAATTGGGATTAACATTACAGAAGTATTTAAATAATTGTGAGGAACATTTTATTGGTGTTTGTGATATTTTCCTGCAGTTGCCGTTTAACGGATTAAAATCGGCTCATGACCAACTTGGCATAAACCACCCTCAGATAAATTTTGGCTGTTAAAAGAAGCCTTCTACAATTTGTAGAAGGCTTTATTTTTATATCTTTGTCTCCAGTATTATTTCTCCCATTTTAAATGTCCGTGTCCATCAGTTCCTTTACACAATTCGAGGAATAATTCTATGGTCTGCTTTGCTAGTTATTTTGGAGAGTATTAGTTGTATCAAGCACAGCTTCTGGGTCTATTTTCACTGGGAAACGTTACCACCAGCCGTGGAACTTGCTTGCTGGAGGCTCCCCTGTTCGAGACACCACCCTACACCCTTATAGGAGAGGTTTTTGGCAACCCGGGAACAAAGTTAAGTGCTATAATATTTTAGTGTGATTTTTTTTAATTTTAGTGTTTATTAATTGCTAATGATTTTAGACATTTATAGAAAAATCTTATACCTATAGCGCCCAATATTTCCATAAACTTATATCAAACGTTTTTTTTATAATCAAGCTATAAATCATAACATACGTCTTTTAGAATAATTTTATATACTCTCCTCTTATGATTAAGAAATAATTTTCCTAACATTTGATGTACCTACTGATTGTAAGCGAACGAAAGTGATCACATTCGGTCGGTAAATTTATTTAAACAAACTTGTCGAATATGATAATCTACATATGATATCTACATACCTAGGTATACTTAACTTAACTAAGATACGGGTATATTTATGTTATCTTTCTAATTTGCAGCAGATTTTGCTTATATAATAGGTGATATAATTGTGATATAATTTTGTATACATATATATTCGTAGATATTAAATTATTTTCTTTTCGGTATATGCTATTTCTTTGGGTATACCACCTAATATCCACCCAGGGCAACCACTACGAAAAACCCTTCTTACCTGCTCCCCCGCCGACTAGCTGGCTGGAGTGCGTGGCTTCCATCGTCATTCACTATAAACTATTTTTTTTGTTACTGGCAGGCAATTTTGTGTGATGGAACTTTAATATAATGTTTTTTTTAATTAGCAATTGCACCCACAAATAATATTTATTTTTATTTCATCATTTTTGTTGAGGCCTAGCTCCGGTAACATGGTCCGTCGGACAAACCATTTTTTTATGTGTTTTTCGAGGTTTAGGGGTGAAAAACGAGCCAATCTGTCAATTCTAACTTCGAATCCATATTCAGCAGGTCAAAATACATAAGAATATAGTGGTATAGTCCGCCGGACAGACCACTTTGTTTTTGTTTGGGGGGTGTTTTTTGGAGTTGGGGGGTGAAAAACGAGCCAATCTGACTTCGGATTCAGTGTCAGCAGGTCCAATTGCATAAGAATATACTGGTCTGGTCCGCCGGACAGACCATTTTTTTGGGGGGGTATTTTATTGGGTTAGGGTTAAAAAACGAGCGAATCTGACAATTCTGACTTCGGATTCAGTTTCAGCGGGTCCAAATACATACGGATACACTAGTCTGGGCTGCCGGACATTTCACTTTTTTTTTTGTGGGGCTGTGTTATTTCAGTTATTTTTAGCATAGACAGGGCACTGCAGTATATCATTACAGGGTAAAGTGAGTTAAGGCTTATAAAAGCATCCCTACAATCATCCCTATATGATAACCCAGCAACGATTCTGACAACCTTTCTTTCCAGTGAAAAACTGTTAAGGTATGTGCCGAGTGGCCCCATATTAAAATGGCCTAAGTAAGGGAAGGTTGAATTATTACGTGATATACCATTAAAACCGTTGACTGTGACAAATAATTTTTTAAATTGCGCAATAAGAAAATATTACGTGATATATTCTTGCAGATGTAGGACGTGTGTTCCTCTCATGTTAACTTACTGTCCAAAGCAATGCCCAAAAATTTAACGCAATCAGAGGTCATCTGTACAGAGTGCTGTCTTAAAGAAAAAATCATAGTCTTTGTTTTTATCATTATTTTATACTAGCTTATTGTTTAAGAACCAGTTATGAACCATAGACAGTTCTGTTTTGGGCCTCTGATAATAAAATGTTACAATCTTTATGGAAATGAGCCAATGTTGAGTCATCACCAAAGAGAGTGAAGTTTGTTGAGGGACTACTGTTTGGCAAATCATTAACATAAATAAGAAATAAAACCTGTCTCAAAACTGAGTTGATATAATGAATTTATCTCATTCATCATGTACACTCTGTATATTTGTTTTAATGAAAAATGCTTTCATTTGATGCCGTAAAACGAAACGTATTAAGAAATTTATCACCGTAGACTGACAGAGTTATTAACCTAAGAGATATAATATAATCGTTTTAAAGCCTGCAAGTCTGGCAATATGTGCGCTGCGTGGCTTTCTCTAACGACTTTTAATTAATATTTCCTCACGGTTAAGCTGAGATTTTAAGAATGATATTACTCACCCGCGGCTGCAAGTATTAATAAAGTAGGCTATAAAGTAAGCAGAGGTATTTATATAGGTAGGAGGTAGCTAATAGAGAAAATGGTAATTTCTTGCATGTAATTCTGCAAGGAAAATTGTACAGTGAGGGCTTTGGTTACATAATTTCTCGTTTAAAATTAGAATTAATGTTTGTTTTTATCGGGGAATTTAGAAATCTCATCGCTATGCAGATTTATGCGAATTGCAACCTACTTCAAAAAGGATTCAGCAAATTCAGCTGCACCTTGCATTAATGATGTAGAATCGATAAATCGACGTTCTACTGTAAATTACGCAGGTACGGTATTTTCCAAGTTTCTTTGTCCTGTGCCTATTACACATTCCGCTGGGTGTTTTTTTTTTTTTCGAGAAGGGGAAACCGCGTAGGCCAGTCGAATTAGATGGAAAAGGGTCATTTTACGAAATGTCGTTTATCCGCAATTTTATTTTTTTTAAGTATAGTTTGTGATGTCTAGAAACAAATGCCAACTATTCGCATACGTAGCAGGTGGGGCAACACACTTTAAAATCCAAAAAACGTAAATTTTTTGTCATTTTCGCTTTATTTGCAATATAACTCGTAAGTGAAGCATTGCGCATTGTTCGAAAATATATCAAGAGATAAAAAAGTTGAGAAAATTGATTTTGAACATTTTATTATTCTTGACATTTTCCCAAAAAATGATTAATTTAAGAGCTACAGACGAGATAACAATGCTACTTTTTTATTTTTTAACTAAAAGAAAATGAATATAATGATTCAATATTGTTTTTCTCTGTTTCTTAATTGGGACGCTCTGCCACATGTATTTTCTTCTAAACAATGTCTGAAATTTACAAAATAATACAATTAACCAATATTTTACTGGAAAATAACCTCTACTACTGTGACTTTTACGTCAAAGGATCAGTTAGGGGGTGTTTTTTTGACAAATATTGAATAAGAACAAAATATAAAAATGACGTATTTTTCTGACGTTTCGGAAAACGAATCTGTTTCCTTTCTTAAAGTGTATTATAATGTTTGTGTGCTGTGCATATTAAATACACAGCTTTTAGAATATACTGGTTATATTCAGTATTCATAGATACTTACTGCTAATACTGCTTACACAGAACTGTTGACAATATCTAGTTGATAGTTTTATTTTAAACAATGTTGAGTTTGTTTCTTCTTTTAACATTGGCAGCCAGGTTGTGCAAACATCTACGGAACAATTCGACACGCATTTATCCTCATTCAATAGTATTATAGCCGCTTCTTTAATTTTTCTTTTCTTGCTATCTGTCTCTTTTGTTAAAACTTTTGCCGAGTCCCAGTTTATTCTATGTCCGTTCTCCCAAGCGTGTTCGCAAATCTTCGATTTCTGAATCTCATTCTTCCTAATGTAATGCCTGTGCTCACCCAATCTAACACTGAATGGTCTGGATGACTCACCCACATAAATGCGTAGATTTCAGACATTGTTTAGAAGAAAATACATGTGGCAGAGCATCCCAATAAGAAACAGAGGAAAATTAAGAAAATACCACAACCAGCATTTAGACAATATCAATATTGTTGTTATAGTCCCTTGAGGTAAACCTGAAAAAGGCGAAAAGCCCAAAAGTTCTGCGACTTGACCGCAAGACATGTACGAAAACAACGAAAATCAGCTGTCAAGCGGTATACCTCCATTTTCGTGGGCGAGGAATACGATGGTGATAATATTTCCCGACCTACCCTTCACCCACTACCTTGAACTTGGAAACCACCCCCTTTTCCGATTTATCGATGCTAGGCTTGCGAGGGTCTGTTGTATCGGTTTTGTTTTGGTCAGTTAGAATAAAATAGGTAAATATTTACCACAGGTGACATAACCCACCCCCGGGGGTTGAAACTACCCCGCCTCCAATGACTAAATGCCACAAAAACAACGAAAATTATCTGGAAAGCGGTATACCCCGTTTTCGAGGGCAGGGAATACGATGGTGACAATATTTCAAGATCTGCCCTTCACCTACTACTCCTAAACCGAAAAAACCCCACTGCCTTTTCCGATTTTTGGTGCTAGGCTTGCGAGAGCTCGTCGGGTCGGGTTTTTTTTTGGTCAATTCGGTCATTTCCTTTTTGCAACCTGATGAGGATGTTGTCATGGCAGCCATAGAAAAGTCCTCCAAGCATGGTGCAAGTGTTATAATTGGCCAAGATATTGATTTGCTCATTCTTCTCACTCAATTTACCGACGAGAAATCAAAAGCCTACCTAAGAAAACCAGGGACCGGCAAAGATCGAGAAACATTTTACGGTCCAAAAAAAAAAAATTCGATTTTGGGGAAGCAGTTAGACGCTAGGTCGGAAAATATTGTCACCATCGTATTCCTCGCCCTCGAAAATGGGGAGACATGTCTTGCGGCCCAGTCGCAGAACTTTTGGGATAAAAGCTTTACCTCAAGGGACTATTATGAACCTTTGGTGTGAAAAATATTTATAAAAAAAGTATAAATACAAATATAAATTCGAATTCGATTTTTACACGCGTCATTATGTCTAATGGAAGCAGCATAAATTTAAAATAATATCTGACGTTTCCGACAGCGTTGTTTGACGGTGTTAGTTTTCGAAAAACACAAAAGTCGAAAATGTATGAAATGTTTAATGTTATATTATTGATCTTTTTGTGCTTTTAACTCAATTAGCAAAAGAAAACTGTAATATATCTTTAAACCATCTGAGTGTCAGACTCTAACTGACTAAAACCCCTCCTCTCACAGCTCATCTGTAAAATACATCGAGGACACTGCAGCCCCCTGGGCTTATTGTGCTCTCCTTAATTTACACTGCCCATTTTAGTACTCCTGTGTCATAGACAAGGTTTGAAGATGGGCGAATTTTGATAGTTTCCGGGTCTGTTTGTGTTTGCCCGTAAATATTATATCTTCTGCGGTCCCGTGCCTTGCAGTCGTGCTCCACAGTTTCTGGTAGGTACCTTACCGCATAGTCTACAGTTAAGGTCGCCAGCAAATTTTCCAATTATGTTCAGATGCTTCTCCGCTGGGTGTATGCTCTATTCAGCGCACCAGCACTCAGTTTCGCCGATTAAATTGATTTTACTTGGTTAATTCTGCAAGGAACAGATTTTAATTACAGCTTTTTGAAAAGAGAAGATGCCAATCTAAAAAATGGTAACATTTTTAGATTAATTTGAACTTTTGCAAAAATTACTATTATTTTTTTTAATCGAACCGCCTTCAAAAAATATGTTTAAAAAGTAAGAAATAAAATTTCACTCGTTTTACAAATACCTGTCAATCTATTAGTAGAAAGTAGCAAGGAACTGTACCTTATTACCAAATATCAATTTGAAGTCGGTGCAAAAAAAATTACTAAATTCAAAAATACGTTTTGCACCGACTTCAAATTGATATTTGGTGCTACTTTCCACTAATAGGTAGGCAGATATTTGTAAATCTCAGTGAAATTTTATTTCTTACTTTGTAGAGGTACTTTTTGAAGGCGGTTCGATTTTCTTTTAAATTTTTTGTTCAACCTTTTTAGCAGCTTCACATATTTCAAGTCCCTGCCTGGAGGATAAACAAATAATACATCATAACCTCACTTTAGTTCCTTATAATAATATACTTTTAGTCCACAGTACACAATATCAAACAGTCGCTTACTTTTCGGTTTCCGTCATTATACCAGATTTCACGTAAATCTACAAAAATTTGCTGGCATTATCGCATTTCAATTAAAAACCATCAATCAATGAAATCGTCATCACTAACAGCATTGAAAACAATGACATAAGCAAAAGCATGCTGTATAATTTCTTTGTAAAAGCAAATTGTTCAACGGGCGCGTTTCTCAATAAAAGTCTCGGTTCATACTGTTCTCGTAGAAAACATTCTTCGGCTTCGTTTCCATGCAAGGCTCTCTTTCATTGCGAAATCGAAATCCTACATTTTAATTCGTGTCACCGGCGACTCCGCCATATCTTCGAAAATGCTGGAAATATAAAATATTTTCAATTTTTGTTCACCACACTGGATGTGTGCGATAAATGTTCACTAGATGTGTGGGGTAGATAAATTTAATGTGGGACCAACTCCGGACCATAGCCTACGGTTTGCAGCAGGTTTGACAGGAATCTCTTAAGCTAAGTACGTCAGAGTAATCATTGAACAAATATATATAAGAAAAAACATACAAATGGGTCGAATTGAAAACTCCTTTTTTAAATCTTATGATGTCGGTTCAAAATTGCCATAGATCTTCGTCAGTTAGTCTCTACGTTGTTACGTCGTAATCCTTAGCGGATCCACTTTTTTTTTAATCGCTTCGTCTGTTGTCGGAATAGAACCATATTGAATTCCATAATGATCCGTCAAGTAGTTTAATAAGTGTAATAATTATTTAATATTGTCACGAGTTTTCGCGGACAATTTCTTTTGTTGTAGGCGCTAGTGGATAAATAAAACAATTATTTTTCGGTTTAAATCCCTCTAAAAGAGTCAAAATTTTACCATGTTATTAGTATGTATTTGTAAACAAAATGTTTAATATGAAAGCCAAATTTCAATAAGAGTAAAAAAAATTCTCTCTAAAGCTATGTCTATAAAATATAAAAAATTTCCATTCTCAACTGAAGTTCAGTTCGAGCAACGAGGAGCAGCAGTAGATAGCTTTCAGCTAGAACCTGAAGTGATGTATTATTATTATTGCCATGCGTATGCTTAATAAGTTTCCTTTTCAAAATAATGAAGTTTCATTTTGTATTAAATTTTTGAAGTTATACGAGACTTTCTATTTTGTTTCGATGAAAATTAGGTGGAAAATAGAAGGGTTAAAGAAAATGCATTTTTGTAATTGGTAAAAAACGCACTTTCTTTGAAAATAAAAAAAAATGAACTTTATACCCTTAGGACGAATTGTTAGAAAATACCCTAACCGGGTGTTAAGCTAACTCCGTTTTAAAATTCAACACAGGTTTAAAAATTTCGCGAGTTGTACCATCTGAATTAACCCTCGACTTAACGAACACAGAAATAACCACGAAATAACTAAGTATAAGCAATGAATAAATAACTACCAGAAGCGACACTCTCCGTTCCGCCTCTGATGTTTCTTGATCAATTTTCGTGACCTTCACTATCTTTTTGTAGGTATTTCTTTCAGTTCATTTATTGTTTTAACCTAACATTCTGTGACATAATATCCAACAATTCAACCGTATTTTTCAATAAATGAACTGACGGAGATTCCTACAAGAAGATGACGTCAATGGAATTTGGACGGGAAGCTTAAGTGTCGCGTCTGATAGTTTTCTTTTCTATGGTATAAGTGCAAGAGTGTAAGTTACTAACGATGCAAGGGTGTTGGCAGTCGAGTTACATAAGAAACTTGTCAAGTTATGTCAAATGTATCATAAATATTAATATAACATTATACTCTCTGGCGATTTACTGGACTTTTATATAATTGTTACACATACTATAGGATACTCTTCTAGTTTTTTGTAAATGTTAGTTTTAGACACTTTTAATTTTATCATAACCTACTTAGGTTTCTAAAAAAAAAGAACTGCATCCAAAACCTACGTGGGTTTCGAACCTTTAGGTTTCAAGTTAAAAACGCATGAACTACTCCACCACCTTCCACTTAAAAAAATGTAAATTTTTACGTTAGAACTGATAATAGGCCTCTTGCACGAAATTTTGGCATTTTTAGAATCTCTACTTAATACAAAACACAGTGTGTAAAGAATTTTTTCTTATTTTTTCTTTTACAGACAGTATTCAACATTAAAGTTTGAATAAATCCGTTAAGCGCGCAAACAACGTGTGACGTCATGTGTCAGGTTACGCACAGTGCTAGCGTACATTTTAAATTAATTCCATTCCTGATCCGTGATTACTGATCAGTTATTTGAATTTGAAAAAATTAGACATAAACACAACATTTGTCTTATCCATTAACATAAAAACCTAAGCAAACAGATTCTGTTTGTGCCGGTTAATCGGAAGGTCACAAGAATGAACCAAGAAAAATTGGAAATTATTTTGGAATGTGAAGATTATGATATATTATTTTCTTTTGATTTTAGTGGCCAAGTAAATCAAGCTTTCGACACTGGGGTTATATCAAACTATTCTTTATTTAAACTCTATACAGTTGTTGCGGTACTAATAATCCCAACTAATACTTTGTATTCTAATTCAGATTACAGCTGCTCTCTGTCTATCATGTATCATAGTGACAGAATACACCATTCAGCACACAACTGATCAATGACGTAAATGATAAGTGATTGCTTATTCAAAATATCATTTCACCAGATTTTTATTCAATTATAAAAACATAAAAATAAAAAATAAAAAAATTCAAATTTAAATAATTAATAACTTTTTTACTGGTCGATTTTGTTCAAAAACAATAGTGTTCTTCCTCTAGATAACACTAACTTACTGTCCAATTTTCAATGCAATCGTACTTTTCTTTAAGTTATCGTGCCTAAAAGAAACGTGACGGACGGAGAGACGGACATTTTGAAAGTTGTTAAGAATTCGTTCACTAACACAATGATATGAAAATATTTTGTCTACGAGCAAAGAGTCTGGAGGAATGCATTTGGACATCATTGCCTAGGAATATGTTGAGAAAAGTATTGACGTAAGACTTCAACAAGAATGCATAACCGTCAGAAGAACGTTAGCGAGCAAAATCTTCTATCGCAGTTTCCTGCCTCCAGCCATTGGAACCTTCGTCTAGTATAATATTTAATAGTTGGCATAATTGTACATTCAACTACTATATACTAATAAATTTAATAAACAAATTTGGTCCCTGCTATATAGAAGAGGGTTTCTATGAACAAAAATGTTGCCTGGTGGAAAAGTATGCTTTTCTTCACTGTTTTCTATAGATAAAATACGTTCTTTCCCATTAAGTACACAAAAAAATGATTTACTTTTTCGACGTTGCGGCACAGAATAAGGAACTATCAGAAGGGATACTCTCCGCACCGCCTTTGACGTTTCTTGATCAATTTTTGTGGCTTCAATATCTTATTGTAGGTATTTACGTCAGTTCATTTCTGTAACATTCTGTGACATAATATCCAACAATTCAACTATATTTTTACCACGTATTAGGACTATTGTGCTGTGCATAGATAAGAGCTCATAGTGTTAACGAGTAATTTTTATTAGCGATGTGATGAGTAAACGAGCTGGAACCGTTTGTGCTGCTCGAGGATGTTCAAGCAGAGCAACAGGAAAATACATTACTTTATTTACGTTTCCTGAGTATCCCCAAAAGTATTTTATTTTTGCAGTAAATTATAAGCATTTCTACGTACACGAGTGCCTTGCTTCTTTTAAGGTCCGAATCGTGATTGGCAGTATGCAATTGTGAGGATTTGGCAAGAAGGAGTTCAACCAATCTTTACAATAACATTAATTTGTGTGTCCTTCATTTTGGGACCAAAGTTAGTGGAGGTCATTAGCAGTTGACTTATCCATAATATGCAATATGCAAACCTAATAAGTACCTTTTTGAGATCTATAAATTTTTTAAGGTTCACAATTACTTAGAAATGCTTATAATTTACAGCACAACATCAATTAAGATTAAGGCAAAACCATTCCACCATTCAACAGTAAAATCGAACAGTAAATAAAATCAAGGAAATTCTGGAAGAAAATAAAATGTGTGCCTCTGTTTTCCTGGACGTACAACAGGCATTCGACAAAGTATGGCATCAGGGTCTTTTTACAAGTTAAAAATGCATATGCCAAACCAAGTGTACATTCTACTGAAATCATATCCAACTGACCGCTATTTTCAAGTTAAATCTGAGAATACTTTATCGAATCTACATCATATAAAAGCAGGAGTACCGCAGGATAATGTTCTTGGGCCATTTCTTTATTTGCTCTTTACCTCAGATATCCCATTGTCAAATTCTACTACAATGGCTACATTTGCGGATGACGTGACGATCCTTTCATCAGACTTAAATCCAGATAGAGCATCTACAAAAAACCTCAACTTACTGCAGGTCTGGTTAAAGAGATGGAAAATCAAAGTCAATAGTGAAAAATCCACTTGTCACCTTCACGACGAAACGAAGTACATGTCCTTAAGTCACTATAAATAACACACTGATACCTGTAAAATCTGAAGTCGAATATCTCGGACTACAACTTGATCAAAAGCTTACATGGAAAACACATATTAAAGCTAAAAAACACAACCAAACCTAAAGGTTAGGAATATGTACTGGTTAAAGAGTAAGGAATTCCAATTATCATCAAATAATAAAACACTCATATATATGACTATATCAAAGCCTATCTGGACCTACGGCATAGAACTATAGGGTTGCAGCAAACCATCGAACAACAAAATACTCCAAACTTTTCAGTATAAAATGCTTCGAATCATAACAAATGCTCCATGGTACGTATCTAACCAAACCATCCACGAAGATCTTGGAGAACCTTTCATAAACAATGTCATTAGTAGATATGCCATCAAATACAGAGATCGTATTAGTGACCACAACGACCAGCTCGTCAGGGAATTAGCAACACCGCCCTTCGTGAATAGAAGATTAAAAAGAAAATGGCCAGAAGACAGGTGAACACAGGTAGACCATCATTGGATGATACACCATGACAAGCAACGCGCACAAACTATTTACTTATTACTCTGTAGTATAGTTAGAGTAGATTGTATATAAGCAATAAAAGTGAATAAAAAAAATACAGCAATAATAGAATACCTTTGGATATCCTTATGAAATCTATATAAAGTAATGTAATAAAAATTATTCGTTGACATAACACACAGCACTTTCCCCTATGAGCCCTTATCTATGCACAGCACAATAGTCCTTAATATGTGGTAAAAATATAATTGGATCATTGGACATTAAGTCACAGAACGTTAAGTTGAAACAATTATTGAATTGACAGAAATACCAATAACAGATGGCGTCGGTAAAATTTGAGCGGGAAGTGTCACTTCTGGTAGTTTTCCTTTCTGTGGTTGCGGTGTTCTGTTACCATAATAGCAACAAACACATCTTATACAGCTTTTTTGATTAATTTTTATAGCAAATTTTTAAATCATTATTTAGTTATTTTCTTTTCCATTGAGTACTCGAAAAACTATCGTGTTTAACGCGTAAAAAAAGTAAGTTTTGAAGCCAATATAAATTTAACTTTTATACTCATTAGAAAACTACTACTTTTCTTTACTTGTCGATCAATCTGCTATAAGTGTGACAAAAATATGTAATATAACAACAATAATATAGTAGTAGTTTTATATGATCTTATTTTTGCACTCTCTGTATATTCAGGAATGGCATTGTTTTTTGGGGCCGCTTTTAGTACGTGCATGACTGCGTTCGAGTTGGGAAACATCCCCAGCATAATATCCACAAAAGTTATTATAACCTCTCATGTAACAAATTTAAAGCTTTGCTCAAGGGTTGGAAAATCATAAATTTCACCAACCTGGTATTTTTATTTAGGGAGTTGTTGGCTCATATCCAAGATATAATGCAGTAACCCTTGTACAGCGTGAGGTATAGACGGTACTATAACATAAATAAATTATGCTTTAGAGGGATATTCTAAAGAAGTCATATCGTAGCCCGGGTCATCTATAACTTAACCCGATATAGATGAAATACTAGAATTTGTAGGATGCTCAAGCTACTCACGTGCTTGTGAATGAAAATGATAACCACCGTATATTGCAGATAAATTGTAAAAGGTTCAAGTTCTCTGGCCAAATTTATGATCAGTAAATTTCAGGTGCAGGTTTTCATATTATTATTATCAAATATGTATTAAAAGAAGATTGTTATACGCGAAGTTATATTTACTTAGTCATTATAGTTTGTGATTTAATAAATGTCACTTCATGAAGGACAAATTCCACTACAGAGGTGTCGAAGTCGTGAAAAAATTAGATAAGATACTTATTTACTCTGACATTGAAGGCCAGACTAAAGTAGAATTAGGGAAGATATGATTTGGTAGTTTTGGTAAGTTTGTTGTTTCAGGTAAAATGATTATTGTAAAGTGGTTTCAGCATTATGAACTTACAGAACTTCAGGTAAAGAGATGAGTCGATAAACCTTGTCTGAAAGAATGGACATATCGCTTGTGCTGCATCAGCTACCCTGTTAATTTTCATGATGTGTGTGTACAGATTCTAATGACACTGGTTTAATATCAACTAGCAAGTCATTTATTTCCATTTTCCATTTCCATCTGTCACTTTTAAATCAAAGTCGCCGCTGGGTTAGGTATAAATTTTATTATTATGAGCGACTTATGTGGTTTTGTGACAAATTCAAAGGAATCGTTCTGTTATTGAGGTTACCTGTTGGGCAATAAAGGTATTAATATTATTATTATTATTCGCTATTTTGTTCTGATCTGTTTATTACTGTTTACATTGATTTCCATAGAGACCAAAGACTCGATATTTAGTTTTCGACACCCGATTGGAAAAAATTATGCACGCAGATTGTTAAAAATCAGATTTTTCTTAACTTAAAATACACATAACTATTTTCTGTTATCGTATCTCGGACGTCTAACTCTTCGTTTTCCAGTTTCATGAAATAATTACTGGTTTTTTTAACCACTTAACACAGACAGATGTTACAAATGTTAATAAATCACATTCAAATTTTACAAATTATAAACAATAATAAAAGCTGCGATAATTTTGTTCCAAATTAAAAAACACACATGTAAACAAGGCCATCCTGTGCTTTCGGTTTTTCAGAAGGAGATAACGAATTATTTACATTTTATAATTATTGGTCTAAGAAGTTCAGTTCAAAACGGTCCCATAAAGTGCCGCGCTTCTTTATTTGAGACCGCGCGGCGGCAAGAACACAAATCAGTAATCTTTATGATTTTTTAAAAGCATAAAGCCAGTGGTTCTCAAATGCCTCCTAACTTAACAATGAATTTTTTTACCTAGGTCAGCTTTTTAAAAGTGCCCCTAGAAAGAAAGGTCATATAGATTTTTTGTTTATCTAGTCGGTCATGAAACTAATTACACCCTGTATAACAACATAAACCCAGCGGAATATAAAATTCCTGTTACTATAACTGTATGAACTTGTTTGATAATTTGCCAGCAAATATGAGAGTACTTTTGTTAATAAGATATAAAGGGAAAATTAAAAAATTACGTACTTACATGTAGTAACTAGTATCATAGTATAAATAAGTTTTTGGGAAGACCAAGGTTCTTAATTTATGTGGTACTATTTCTATGTTATTATTGTTAGACGACAATTTGATGTGATATATTTGTATCTGTGTGTGCTTTGTATGGAGGAGAATTATATTGTGCGTGTGCTATATACAGTGCGTCTCATTTTGCTTGAAACCAACCCCACAAAAGTTTATTCTAGGTCCGCTTTAGTTCGTTTTTTTAAACGTAGATCTCTGAAAAGTACATTCTTGTGATACATTAAATTTCATAAAATATAAAAGTATGACTTACTGTTTTTGTTTCTGTGGGTGAAAAATTAGGAATTCTTACTCTTATATATGGGTTTGTACGAAATTTTGTGTAAAAATACTTATATTTAGAATGAAAATAAGTAAAACCTACACACATTGGCAATTAAACATTCCTTTGTCAGTTTTTTTAGTCGAGGCACTCTTTTAAATACACAATCCCGTGCAACAGTGGATTTTCATTGCCAATTTCAGAATTTTTATTTCATTCAGAAAAAAATTCAAAAACAAAAATTTCTCCTATGTAAACTCAAACATCAAATGTAGAATTGTTACTATTTAATACTCATTTTAACCTACATCTACTATCTGTGGTGTGTTTGTTTGTTTACATGTTCTGTGAGGGTATCACAGAAAGGCATTGCTGGAAGTATCAACGAATAGTGTTAAGGTGAAAAAAAAATCAAAAACTCCTATAGACCTAGAAAGTAGACTATAAATAAACTAAAATAAAGCTGAAAAAGTGAGAACAAGGAACTAAATATTGGCTTCGATTTGTGATTACGGAAACCAAGAAAGAATATCTCATGATACTTTCACAATATTTCATATCTTAATCCAAAGTATATTTGGCTTTAATTTAAATAGTTAAGAGCAATTTTCAATATTTTGGGTACCTTTCGGGTACCATTTGAAAGTCAGTTAATTTGAATTTCCCAAAGTTTTGGGTACCATCCAATTTAGAGTCACTGATTTATAATTAACTGAGATTGACATTTCGAGAAAATACAAAATTTAGCAGTATTAAAAATCCCCGAAAATCGAGTTTCAGCGCAATCGAACAAATTTAATTTTTCTTTCCTTAAGGAAAGCATGGGGCCGCAGAGTCGGCCCCTTTTGAATTCTCCATATTTAGTATTTATTGGGTTATCAGGAAGCGATTTCCACATTTAAACTTTCACCGAGAAACACGAAAGAAACCTTTGGAAGGGAAAATACAGCATGAACTTCCTATATGTATTTGGTCTGACCTTTCGAGAGGCAGTTTATCTATGTGAGCAATGTATAATTCAGTAAAGTGTTACATACTAAAATTCTACAACATAAACAAAAATTGAATTTTAGTTCCAACTTAAGGCATGAGTGACCTCAACAATATGAAAATTAGATTTCTACCTGCAGTAATTTTCATGGCAACGTTTACGCGGAACGTCAAATTTCCATATTTAATTATGAATGCGTTGTTTCACTGTTCTCCTTGCTAATATAATTAAAATTGTATGAACATTATGGAATACTGTTTAGTGTAATTAAAAACATTGATGGAGATGACGAAATATGAAGTTTCCTGCAGAGGCGTAGCCAGGCTAGAGCCAGACATGATGTTGTAATGAGATTAAAGAATTTAATAATAGGTATGCTTGTCAATGACATTGCGAAATTTATATATAATTCATGACTGTTATTGGTTTCAGTAGTAGTTTGAATAACTACTTTATTAACTTTTTTCTACTCCCATGCTTTAATTCGTTTATTCGACATTCCCTACTTGTACTTTAATGAGATTCACTAAGATACAGATTTTCCATTAAGATACAAGTTTATAACCAATAGAAATGGGACAGACAGCAATATTCTGTCAATATCAACAATTATAAAATATTATTTTGGGTATTCAGCAGATAACTTTCAAAGAAATCATTCGTTCCTTTCATATATTATTGATCTAAATCTGATCAAGCTAGAATATCAACGAGTAGTCCTCTTACAAACAAACTTGTCAATTTCTATATACATTTACTATGTCTAACATTCAATATGAAAAACAAGAAAATAACCATTCTTTCTATATATTGAAGATCTAAGTCTGATCATGCCAATATATTGTCAGAAATAATATTTTATAACAATGATGTAAGCAGAAATACAAGATATTTATTTTTTTAAAACTACACGAGCTATGGGGCTCTAAAAAAGAGTGATTCTTTTTTATTTTTTATATGTGAGTATGTTATATATGTCATTGATGAATTGAAATAAAATAGCATGTATATGACTGATGCTAAGTGAATAAAAGTTCGCAATCATAATTGGATTGAACTTCTTTAATAGGCAATTGATAAAAATAGCAAGTATGTGCTAAGTGAATATGAGTTCGCAATCATAATTGGATTGAGCTTCTCTAATAGATAGTTGATAAAAATAGCAAGCATGCGCTAAGGGAATATGAGTGTTCAATCATAATTGGATTGAGCTTTTCTCAAAGATGTCGCACCAGCTATAGCAGCTTTGGCTAAAGAAAAGCTGGCGAGACAATTAAAATAGTGAATGAGTTTGCAATCTAAAAGATGTCGCACCAGCTATAGCAGCTTTGGCTAAAGAAAATCTGGCGAGACAATTAAAATAAGGAATGAGTTTGCAATCATAATTGGAATGAGCTTCTCTAAAAGATGTCTCACCAGCTATAGCAGCTTTGGCTGAAGAAAAACTGGCGAGACAATTAAAATAGTGAATAAATAATACATCGATAAACTTGATAAGCTAGTTTTTAAAAAATGTAGGGAGAAATATAGAGTACGTACCGTAACATGTACATAATAAAATAAGTAATAACAAGTCTTCTGAAGATCTAATTTGATTCGTATCTCGGTACTATCTTCATGGAGAGACTGAGGAATCCCTGTCTAGCAAAGATATCTATGGAACGGTCGACCTATAGCTGGCTGTCTTCGTTATGGCCGTCGTCTGTCATCAGCGGTTAGCAGCACGAGCAGTTTGGTTCGGCCCCATATTCTTCTCGCGACTGGAACAGCTGTCTAGAATGTCCATGGGAGATTACTTTCGGCATAACTATTTAACAACACTGTCAGAAGTTATTAAACTTCAGTCTTCATAATTAATTTTTGACAACTGCCTTTCTTATGGACTCTCTGAAGAAATATAACGTGTGAAGTTCGGGGTCACCAATTATAGCCAAGAAATGCTATTAATAAATATATAAATAAGTTGTAAAAGATTTTACTTTTAAAAATATAAAAAATGTAATAATAATTGTTTTTTGTTATTTATCACCATAGTTATCATATACATATGTAGTACGTACCCTACACCCTACATGTTAATACATATGGTTGAAAACAAAAATGGACTGAAAGGGTCTAAGTCGTGTGCAGATGTGTATGTGCAAAGTATAAATGTGTTTATTGGTAGCCGAAGCAATGGAAAGTCGTGATCACGTCACAGTTTTGAAGCAACTCTAGTAACAGTTGTTGCTAGTGTTTTTTAATGTATGTGTTTAAATCACATCATAGCTCATGAAATATCATTCGTCACTAGCGACAGCGTCAACTTTGAGCGATGAGGGCTCTTGGATTAAACAAGATGTCCTCTAAGCTGGTACTAAATTGTCGAAATATCTTGACTGAGTTTACGACTCTGTCCATCTTGTATGAATACCCCAACATAGTTGAACATAATGAAATGAGGAAGAAGATTGTTTGACGGGAAAAGGAGCAAAAACTTTTCTTCTTGGCCATAAGCCAGCCTTCTGTTTGTCAAGAAATCTAATTCAATTAGAGCTATAAAACTGAATTATGGCATAGTTCAACAACTATTGAGCCTAAGCTCTCGAAGTTAGACGACAGTTAAGTCCATGTAAAGGCTCATTCAACTGATTTAGACATAAAGTGGCTGCTTGGACTCGATATAAGAAGGATTGGACGGATAGTACTTGGTAACAAGATACTATCTTTCATGCAAGTGAAATTGAAGGACGGTCCCTTTATATGTGTGGTGTGGAGAATGACAACGTCAACATCGAAGGCAATTTTTACAGCCGTGGAAACTGCGAGGTCTTCCCTTGGATAAATACATTCGTTTTTAGAAGGTCTCGCATATCGTGAATGTACACTTCTGTGCAATAAAACCCCGTACACCTATTTTTCGCTATATTAAATCATTCTTTATTTATTTGTCAGTGTCAGTGTCATATTTTCGAAATGCCGAAATTAACTGAACATGAAAAAATTTCTAATTCTCTTTGAAATTGAAGAGGGATGATCTGTCAGAGCAGTTGCTAACCATTATCACTTAAATAAAAGTACCGTTATAAGTGTAAAGAAGAGGTGGAAGGAGGAAGGTATCATAAAGAGATAAGACAGTTTAGGCCGACCGAGAAGCTCTAATCTCGCTCAAGATGATGCGCTCCTTGGCTATTTGAGGGAAAATCCATTTCAAACAGCAGTAGACGCTGTGTCCATGACAAATTTTCCAGCATCGAAGTCAACAGCTAGCCGAAGGATAGGAAAATCAGAATTAAAAAACTGTGTAAGTGCCAAGAAGACCATATTAACAGAAGAACATAAGCAAGCCCGCATTCTGTTTTGTTTAAATTATGTCTATCGCCCGTTGGAGTTTTGGAACAATGTTGTGTTTGCCGATGAAAAAGTTTTTCAGTCTTGTAATGACGGACATAGTCGGGTGTACCGTCCTGCAAATACCGGGTTTCACGAATGCTACGTATCTCCGCGGAACAGGTCCGAGCGATTTTCTGTTAATGTTTAGGCATGGATAAGCGTGTATGGCTCTGGTGTAGCGTGGCGTATCATGGGTAATGGTAGTATATTTCCACTGGATGTGGAAGTAGAATTATCACAGGCAAACACGTGCAGAACAGCCATGCAGAAAATCGCTTTTTAATGTTTTGAGCTTTCAGAATCTGGCCTTATCTCGGACACAATTTTTCAGCGTCATTTTACATTTGTTATAAATCGAAATCATGAAATCATTAACATTTTTCCAAATACCTTACTTATGACAAAATTGTTTTCATGTATTGTGCACTTAACGCATTATTTGTACGAGCTCTGGTAGCTCATGCAATCGTGGAGTGCAATATAGCGCATATGGTTAATCTAAAAAGAATAAGAACATTTACTATAATCGATGAATCTTTTACAATTTACTCGGATAGTGAATATATGATAATAAAAAAACTAAATTCCAAAAAGACTGATTCACTTATATTAATATTAATAAAAACTGGATTACTTGATTTTTCAAGTGTACGGGATTTTATTGCACAGAAGTGTACAATGGGCCGATAGGACTGAATGCTGTTTACCTAATAATAGTAATAATAACAATAATATAGTCTGGCATGAAACTTCTTGCAACTTTGTTTCAACTGTTGGTAACTCTGTTTATTTATTTCATTATACAACTATTGAACATCAGGTGTTAACCTAAATACGGAATGGGATCAAAAGGAAGTACAATTTATATATATATTTCGGTATTAAACAAATATATACGAATATATTATGAGACAATCAGAAATAAAATAATAATGGATAAATACAGTAACAAAATTATTACAGTTATTTTTATAAATATTTTAACTTAATCTTGGATTTTAAGGTATTTGTTGCATAGTTGATCAAAAGGAGAAAAGAAGTGACAGAATACCCAATAAATGGTAGGAAATAATAGGAGAAAAGCTTTTTAATATTATTTGTTCTCGGGGTCATCATATGGAAAGTTAGTGATTGTTTAGATTAAAGTCTGAGTATCTGAAAATTGAAACGATGAAGAATATCGCTACAGTTTATTCCATTATTTAAACTTATACAAGAAAAGTATTTGAGATATCATACGTCTATTTTCCAGACGTTCGATTAATAATAATAATAATAATAATAATTTTATTCATCCTTTCGATCACAATACAATGAAATAGGACATGTCAATAAATAGAATAAAATATAGAATAATATGGCTAATTATACTATATGCACATATACAAAAAAATATACAGTAATACAGCTCTGAACAGGTAGCTCTTTTTTTAGATATAAAATGTATGATTTAAAAAGTCATCGACTGAATAATAACAGCCACTTATTAAATAGCTCCGTAATTCCTTCTTAAAGGAATATAAGGAAGCTTTTAATTTCGTTAGGTAGACAGTTAAAGAATTTTATTCCAGCCAGTAGTGGAGACTTTTCATAGAGCGCAGTTCTATGTTTTGGAATTTTTAGTAAATTACCATGTCTGGTAGGGTAATTATGTAGTTGTGAATTTGTCTCGTACTTGCTAATATTCTTTTTTATATATATGAGACAATTATATATATACACACAAGGAAATGTCAATATAGCGTGTTGCTTAAAGAAAACTCTGCATGACTGAGTTTTCTGCAAGTCGAAAATTAATCGTATAACTCTTTTTTGAGCAATCAGCACTCTCTCGCTATCAGAAGCGCCACCCCACAAAATGACATTATACGACAGCACTGAATTTATGAGGGCATAATAAACATTTATTAGTGTTTTTTGGTCTAATACACTTATCAGTTGTAAAATTGTATAATAGCCACTACTTATTTTCTGACAGACATAATTAATGTGATATCTCCAACTCATATCACTGTCAATATGGATACCAAGAAATTTTGTCGTTTCACTTGGAGCAACTGTTAATTGATTATAATTAATATTTATGGGTGCTTGAACTTTTTTCCTACCAAAAAACTGTAGCAAAATAGTTTTCTTGGTATTAACAATCAATTTATTAGTACCACACCAGTTGATAAATTGTTCATAAAGAGTATTGAGCTTATCCTGCAGCTCCTCAGGAGTGTCTGCCTCCTCTGCTATGGAGACGTCGTCTGCGAACAGCACAACGCATTCAGTACCAATATGAAGTGGTAAATCATTTATAAATAAAAGAAAAATAAGTGGCCCCAGTACAGAACCCTGAAGAACCCCAATATCACTCTGAACTGGCTTCTTCTAGTTTTACAAAAATTTTTCTAAAGCTGAGGTACGATATTATCCATGAAAGAAAGTTACCTCTAAATCCCATCGCAGAAAGTTTATCTGTCACGAATGTCGGATCTATAGAATCAAAAGCCTTGGACAGGTCAAAGAAAAGGGCAGCAACGTACTTTCTGTCATCCACGCGATTGTACACAAATTCCAAAAAGTCAGCCGCCGCACTCTCAGTTGACCTGCCAGGTTGAAATCCATTTTGACATCTGGAAAGAATTTGATATTTTGTTAGATATGGAAATATTTTGTTATATATAGCGCGTTCAATTATTTTGCATATGACAGTGAGTACAGTGATAGGCCTGTAATTATCTATTATGTGTAGATCATTGTTTTTGTAGATTGGAATTGCTTTCCCTATTTTCAATTCTTCCGGGAATTTTCCCAGTTCTACAGATAGATTGTCAATGTGGGCTAGTGGCTCGGCGATAAACTGAGCAATGGATTTAATAATCTTTGTGGACACACAATCTATTCCTACAGAATTGGTATTTTTTAATTGACTTATTATGTTTAATATATCTTCAGCAGTAACAGGCGTGAAGAAAAATGTATTGTTATTATTGGGCATTGTAGTACATTTTTGTGGTACTTGGTTACCAAAGTGATACTTTATTTTATTTGGGACCTCGGTAGAGTAGTGCTCAGCAAATGAATTGACAATTTTATCAGTATCGTTTATAATTTCATTGTTAATTTGAATTTTTATTGACTGCGAGGTCTTAATTTTACCGGCCTTTTTACGCACTAAATTCCATACTTGTTTTTGTCTATGTTGAATGTTACTTATACCACTTAACGCATTCTGATAATAATTTAATTTTGTTCTATTAATATTTTTCTTATGTACTTTTTTCATTTCATTATACTTAATTGCCACACCAGCATCATTTGTATTCTTTACCAACCAGAACATATCCTTCAATTGTCTACCCTTTTCTTTTATATCTCTTGTGATCCACATATTAGCTTTTTTATTTTCAGTCGAGATTTGAATTAAAGGACACGTTAAATCTATAGCATACAGTAAGCATGATAATTTGTTTTTCATTCTAATATTAGGAAAGCCAATAGCGGCATATACATCATATTTTCTGTAGCAGACATGCTTTAAAAATTCTCTTTGTATATTTTCTACAGTATTCACACAAATGTCATAGTTAGTATATCATTTTATTGATGCCAAATTCTGACAAAATAGATGTATAATGATTATAACGTACTAGTATGAGTAAAGTATTTGCAATTCCTAATGGAGTTTATTATCAAATCACTAATGGTGTCAGCCTAGACAATGTTTATTGGTTTCTGAGGTAGTTATAACTTATTTTATGTAATTATTTAGTGAAAGAATATGACATTTTTGAATGATGAAAAGTAATTTATTTTCTGTACACCACTGATGTATCCTAAGGAGATTTTTTGTAAATGATCACAATCAACAGTATTGTTAACAGTGAAATAAACTTTCATATCATCAGCGCAAAGCATATAAAGCACATTTAAACCTAGTCCAATATCATTATAAATGTGTTAAATAATGATGGACCCAAATAAGAGCCCTGCGGAACTCCAGAAGTAGACATATTATATCAACAAATTGAAAACCACACCGTACAAATTGTTTTGTATCACTAATAGCGCTTTTCAGTAACTGAACTCTATGAAACTGAGTTCAACTTTTATGTTCCACTGAGAAACTAGAACACACTTTGGCAGTTTCCATATTCCTTCCACTGACAAAACTGTTTTCATATACTGTGTACTGAATTCAGATTTTTTGACGAGCTCTGGTAGCTCATGCAATCGTGGAGTGCAATATAGCGCGTATGATTAATTCAGAAAGAATGAGAACATTTAATGTAATCCATGAATTTTTGACGAATTCTTTAGGTAGTAATGAGGATGATATTATGGTAATTAGATCAATAAAAGAAAAGGCTAGTGTGCCGAAAATTGATGTTATCGATAGACTACTATAGTACTAGAGTCGCACCATGTTATTTACTATAGAATTCATGCAGTACATGTCATTTACATGCGTACGATGTTCACTGAAAAACGTTTTAAGAAAAGACTTGAAAAATTTAAGGAGCATTATTAACGAGTATTTGAAGTAAAAAATTGTGAATATCGAAAGCTTTGACTACACTGTATAAATTACATCTGTCTGTATGCTAGCATCCAATTAGTTACCACATTTGCTTAATTTATTTTGTTATTGAGGATTTTAGTTCGTCGGAATTTTAGATTGTAAGAGTTTTAGTTTGTTTTTTTATGATTTTAGCTGGAATTTGGTCACAATCTGTTCTCACCTGTACATTTTTCATATAGGTTTCATCCGACAAAATTTTCTTTTGTTTACTCGTTGAGAAAAGTAAACTTTAAGAGAGGTTACCACTTAAATTTAAATAGTATAGTTTATTTCATTTACACGCATCGGTCAAAGTAAAGTATGCAACACACCGCATGTGGTGCAACGCGTTGGAGAGTTGTGCAGCTGCCTTATGCATCAAAACAGGCAAGAAGAAATTTGAATCCGTTTTATTAACACTTTTGGTTAAGTTTGTCGTACTACTGAACATCATTTGCAATAAAACAATATGTTAGAAACTTACAGAGCTTTACTAATACATCATTAATACCAAACAAGTAGATAAATTCCTTAACAGGATTAAGTCTTCAAGCGAGAGCGTGCTTATACTTTTAGTTAAGTTTATTCCACATATTAATGGAACGCCATAAGTACTTTGTTTCTTATTTGCTTCATTTATGGACAGGGATATTACCGGAAATACAATAAACAGATTATTGTCATAATAAAACTTAAATGTTCGAGTAGATTAATATTTTAATGAAACTTCTCTTGCGAAATATGAGCAATGAAAATATTCTAGTACATAGGGCGATTCATGTTTTATTCAAAACTGTTGACATGTGCGTTCTTAAAACTGGAATTGATACCACTAAGCTAAATAAAATCATAATAGTACAGTAACTTACGAAAGCGTAGAAAGGACATGCTACTTATATATATTTTTTCTAACTAGGAATTCACAACTGTATCTCGGAATTCACAATTATATCTCGGAATTCACAATTGTCAATTCGGAATTCATGGGAATGAAGTAGTTCTACAAATACCAGATACCATACTCGATGCACGTTTCGTCAACTATGCACCACCGTCTTGAATAAAACTGAAGTAAATTTAAGAATACATTTTATTTATACCAAATTAATGCCATGGTTCAACAAATTCAACCAATACCGTCAACCCTATATACCTTCTATCTCGACTCGATTTTACAAACCACCACCTACTAACCAATAAAGCGGAATATTTGGGATAAGACTTTTGTCACTGTTCTTACTCTTTTTACATTTTGCAATTTCTATGCTTTCTAAACCATCTTGCTGTCCTTAATTTATTACATTTCTAATTAGCCTTCGGTTATTTCTCATAGGGAACGTAGAGCATAAAATTAAATCAAACGAAAAGTCCGGGATTTATGGAAATCAGTTGTAAGGATTATAATTTGAAGAATGTAGTATAACAATCACGGAATAGAGATCAACAACTTAAGGTTAATTTGGAACATAAGAAATAATAGGCAACTGGATACATTTGAAAACTTAAAAATTGCAAATGAAAAGAGACCTTTCCCCAAATAGCCCGCTTTATTAGTTAGTAGATCATGTACTAGTTAGTGGGTTGCATTGGTGCGTTGATTGACATTAATTTAATACAAATACAGCATATATTGTTTAATTTCCATTGGCTTTAATCATCTGCAGATGATGTCAATATGGTTGGTGAAACGAGTATCGAGTATAGCATTCGGATATTTGTAGATCTAATTCCGTTGAAGAGATCCACTTACATTTATACTGACTTTGTATTGTTCGACTTTATTAAGAACAATAGGAGCCCGCACGTCCAAGTCTGCTTTGAGCTGCCAAGAGCCAAAAGCTCGAAACCAGTACGCAAATACTCTGAACACCTGTCGAAGCGACAGGACTTCTTTAATTTAATTACAGTTTCCATCACCAGTATTTGTTCCAAGCACACTGGGTTTCTAGTAATGATGGTAATTTCATTCAGAACGCACATCCTGATCACAGAATTAGGAAACCAAGAGGAAGGAATAGGACAAAATTGCATATTTTATCTACCGTTCCTCTATATTATTACTTCTTTAGTGATTCCGACTTAACAATTGTGAATTCCGAGAAACAGTTGTGAATTCCGAATTAAAAAAGATATATTAACGGCATGGCCTTTCTACGCTTTCGCAGTAACTTGGTTATTTCCCTTCGGATTAATTTTATAGCAGAGTTAAATTCAAATATTTTTGGACAGTTTGATTCAAAATGGGTCAAATATGGAATATTAAAAAGGAATAAGTGTGCTTTTCCGTTGGGGGGGTGAGTTTCACCCCAACGCTTTTCAAACAGTCATAACGGTATTTTACGTCAATGGACGAGATAATCAAGATATACGTCAACTTATGAGATGCGTGCTGTCAGAAAATGTGTGTTTGAGGCGATTTCACGTACATTCTTACAGAAATTTCAGGTATTACTATACATTATCACCTTTGAGAACACATGCAAATATATAAGATAGAAATTCGAAATATTTCATTCACATTTTAGGCCCAAAAATATAACGATACAGTACCTAATGATATGAGCTTGATAATGAAATATGATAAAAGTCACTACTCAAATGAATTCATCGCGTAACGGTTCTCAAAAATATAATACAACAATTGGGAAAGCTTAAATTGATAAAATGGAATAAAGGAAACATTTAGGAACACAAGAGAAGTATGACAAAAGACGAATCAATATGATAAAAATAGAAATGTACATATTTATTTCTATTGTCCCGAAAAAAACGTAGCCCGTAGCATGTAACATGATTATATAAGAAAAGAGAATTTCATTGCTGACAGTAAATCAAGAGACAATACATATTTAGATACTGCTACCAGTTGTATATTCAATTAATGTTTTTTAAAATAAAATACAATTTCTGACAATATACTTTTAAGAAGGCATATGGCGATGAGACAATAATTCAAATAATCCACAGTGTGTGGGAGTAAATGGTTTTGTTTTAGGTGACTTCAATCAAGAAAGGTATTCACAATGGGGAACATTTCTTTTCATTATTTCCGCCAGAGTGCAGCAGCCTCACTCGGTTGTTTCACATACCTTTCTAGGTATGTGGGTTGTTCGCGCTGTTGAGGTTATGTTATATCCAATGTCAATACGAACAGTATCTCTTTGAATAAACAAAATAAATTAGAAAAACGTATAAAATGAAAACATGTTGCTGTGTACCAAAGTATTCCAACACAGAAAATTTGAACTATTACAGGTTATACTATATGACAAGTACAGAATAACTAAACCGAGTAGGCATGGTGCAATCTGTCGGATATATTAAGAACTGGCTTGGATTGTTCCCCATTGACTAAAAGTTACACAGATTTTAAACTGCAGTAAACTTGAATATTAATATTTAACCCAATCAAAACAAAAACAATATATTCAGCGATTGACCTGATTAATCTAAGATACGTACGATAAATATTACACAAAAAACAAACAAACAGAAGATTAACAATACTTAACAATAGAATGAGATTCGGCACAAAACAAAGTACAACTAGTTGTCAATGGATTGACTCAGATGACAGCCAACCATAAAAGAGTCTGATGGTGGCACCGCACATCTGTCAAATATATTATTTACAAACGATTCAAATTTAAATTTAATATTTTTAGTCACGACCCTACTAACGTAAGGCAAGTGATGTCTGACTAACTATTATAATTCGTTGTAAATAATATATATTTTATCTACGACTACTATATCATCATTGATTAATTAGAAAATATGTTTTATATATATTTTGCTATATAATGCCATATATTATTCCCGCAAGGATTAACATTGAGGGAATAATGGATCATTATTCCCTCAATGTTAATCAAAAAACAGTACCACAGAAAACGTTATAGTTTACCTTTTCTGTGACAGTACTTAAATCATAACGTCTTTGAATAGTAGCCATTATATGCAAGTAGAATACCATACTTTGTCCACGACTATTAAATATTTTTGATTAAATTGTTCACTGAAGAAATTAATTAATGAATTAACTGTATTATTCTTTTTGAGTAATATGTAAAATTATTATAAATAACGTTGACGTTTAAATTCAATTTGACAAGTCGTTCTTTTGACACATAACGGCCTACCCATTAACATTCCATCATCTGTTCAATTTATCAATTGCAGCAACATTAAAATACATTTTGCTGCAAAGTAAAAAAACTGTATCATTTTTTATTTCTAAAAATTAGTCGTAGATAAAGTATAGTATACAACTCGCTATAATGATTATTATTACCTCGGATGGTTACAATACTCCCTCGATGCGCTCGCTCAAGTTGTAATCTCCATCCTCAATAATAATAGTCTTCATTATATGCGTCTGAAAATAAGAAGTACGCCACCTGGTGGTCTATAGTCAAACTAATTATGGGCCTTTCTGTCATTGTCTCTTTAGTGTACGATGATATCAACAATAAGTAAATGATAAATTGAGATGCTAAGTTATTAAAAATATGATAGCGTTTAAAGGGGCTACACAAGATACAATTTGCTGGAGCCAACCTAGTCGGTATCCTTTGTAGATTGCAGGGAAAACTCGTGAAAGTTGAGTTGGCACGACAATGTTCAAAGAATACCCTCTTTGATGTAGACAACCTTTAACCAGGTATTGAGAGGGTAAAAGCTGGTGCAAATAACCGTTGCCCGAGTAGCAATAATAATGGCCTGAACAATCACACATTGTAAGTGAAATTTCTGAAATAAGTAAATATATGCAATTTCAGCATATTTATAAAAGTAATATATACTATTGCACTATGCACTATTATGTTTTACCCCTGAATATTTCTATTTCATATTTTACAAAATACTGTTTCATTTAGTTTACTTAAAGAATTAATAAATATCTTTTCTGTTATATTCAATGTACCACTAATTTCATGGGTATTTGATCTGACACTTGTTTGTAAACATAGAGCATACGCATTTATTAAGTTTTGTATTGAATATGGGTTGTACCACACAAAATAATTTGTCCTGCATTTAAAACATATTCCGCTTCATACACACACTTAGAATTTTTACATTTTTAGTGCTTCCCAAATGTTCCGTACATTGCAATATGCTTAACCTAAATGTCACTCATGTTTCCTGAAAAAAAAGTGATTTAAACTACAACTGTACATAAATTTAAAGAAATATTTAAGTTTATTAATATTTAACTAGCCAGACACCGTTTATGTCGAAGAAACTGTACTTTTCAAGGTAAAAACTAGATAACCTAAAAAAATATAATATTTGCTGAATAATGCCATTAACATCTTGCAAATCACTTACAGCAAAATCTTGCAAACCTTTAGGTCATATATTATTAATGTTATTATTTTTACCGCCAAAAATAACAATAAACAGAAAAAAATCAATATAAGCATTCGCCATATAAACAAACAAAGGGCCTATAATTAGTTCACGAGTTCTCCACTTTGGCGCTGGCATCTTAAATTCAAACACCTATAGCATCGTTGTATAATATACTATTTCAGAATTCTCTAATTGCTCCAAAAGATCAGCCAAGAGTAAATATAAAATATATTTACTGATTTGAGTACAGCCCACTTCAGTTTATTTATTTTATTTTATACTTTACATAAATTATTGGGACTCGATTATTAAAATATAGGCCAAAATTGATAGGGATTATTCATTTAGCGGTAAACAAAAAAAAGCCGCGGGAAAAAACCCAAAGAAAAAGAAAGCCTCGAAAAAAAAAAAAGACGAAGGAAAATAAAGCCGCGGAAGAAAAGGCTGCGTTACAGAAAAAAGGTTTGTTTTCTTTGATAAATCTGTTTGGATATTTGAGTTTATTGTGCTCAAGTGTTTTATGTAAAGTGGCTTTTCTACGCACGGATTTTTTTTCCAGGATTCTCTTTCCGCTGATTTTTTTCCACAGCTTTTTCCTATATTCAATTCAGTATAATTAAAATATATGGCAACAACTTAATACTATTTTTTGAAATCATCTCAAAAAACACGTTACTTCCTTTCTAGCCCAGACGACAGAGAACATTTTTACAGTGAAACCCACAAAAAGTTGCAAACTGAATAATTTTTTTTTAATGAGTTCGTGAAAATGTATAGAATAATATCCTGAAAAGTTTACATTCCCCTTGGATGCAGAACACAAAAAAAAAGTGAAAAGAAAAAGTTTTTCAAAATTTTTAAATTAAGTCAGGGCAGGAAAAAATAAAAAATACAGGTGGATAGACCACGTGTTTCTGAACAAAAAATATTGTAATAAAATTTTTCGCTAAAGCCACGGTATTCCTGGAAAAAAATAGTGAAGTAACCTTGTCTCTCTGCGCGGCTAGCGCACGGTTAAATACATACTATGGAACCTCTAAAAATTTTTAGCTGTTCTATAGAGTAAGATAAAGCTTTTTCTCTCTCTGATTACACGTTTTAAACATTTTTCTTAGTGAATAGGAGGATAAATAGTGAGTATGGAGGGAAAATATATAATTATCAATGCATACACAGACACCACACATACCTGCTGAATCGCTCGCATGAATTTTTACGTACCTTTACTGTATTGTATTTATTATAGGTACACCTAGGCACATTTCAGCTATATCCAATGGATTCCTTATACATTTGTTAATGTATTGGAAAAGTTCCAGAATTTGTATTCAAAACAATCAAAGATATTTTCATAGTTATAAGGATAAGACCGTGAAAATCGCAATTTCTTATCATGATCTGATTGATCATATTTTCGAAAAAATGCATACAAGTAAACGATTTTGTATTTGAACATTCGAAAAATATACATTTTTTTCGAAATAGTGATATTTTATTTTTTCCAATGGGTCAATTTTTCGACAAGTTACAGCCTCCAATACATATATTTATCAAAAAAAAATCATCAAGCAAGGAGATTAAAATGATTTGAGATGTACTTTTTTTTAATCCTCGTTACTACAACGTGATAAACCATATTAATCATGAAGTGTACATACTTTTCAACAGTTCTCAATGAAGAAAGAATTTTTTTGAAGGGCTTTTATTTTTTTCTATATTGTTTATTGCGACGATTGAGTTCAGGCGTGATAATATATATAAGTATATTTTTCCCATCCATCCTTTGTTTGTATTGTTTTAAACAAAAAAGCATCAGAAAGCTACAATTTCCATCTTTTAAATGAATCAGCACTCATATAGATTGAACAAATTCTCATTTAGTGACATGTAATTTAGTGCGTCGGTGTCACAGTCATGCGTATTCAAGCGCGTGCACGCATGGATCTCACTCCGAGTTATAACGTTACATTTGACTATTTTTTTCCGGGAAAACCGTGGCTTTAACGATAAATTTTGTTAGGACATTTTCTGTTCATAAATACGTGGTCTATCCATATGCATTTTTTATTTTTTTCTACCTTGATTTAATTTAGAAATTTTTAAAAAATGGATGAAAAAAAATTTTTTTCACTTTTTTTTATGTTCTGCACCCGAGCGAAATGTAAACTTTTCAGGATATTATTCTACACACTTTCACCAACTCATTAAAAAAAAGTTTACACAGTTTGCAATTTTTTTGTGGGTAAATACCTACGTCGACTGGGCTATTCTTTCTACTCAACAACCACTTAGTTACCTGTTTTTCTTTTTTTTTTTTTATTCTCTAAATCAGATTATTGTTTTCCGTCAATCTAAGAACTGAAAATTCACTCAAATAATTGACGTATCTTAAAATCATAGTAAGTATCTAAAATTCCGAACGCACTGTTAGTCTTAAAATAGTTATTTGTATATTACAAATGCAAATTATTGAAATCGGCAGTGACACTTTGTGCTTGAAATACTCACCAAATATCTTCTACATGAATAATAAATCATAAAAATTAAAAATATTTTGGCAATATTGTGTCGGCGATTGTTGGTAGTTGTCAAGTTGTTGTCAGTTTGTGTTGATTTCCAAAGGTTCATAACAGTATCTGCATTTGTCTCCAAGGAAATGTGAAAATCAACAAATTAAATACCTTGGTTTGCTATTTTAGTATTTTCGTATTTATTGGAGAAATGCTGGAAAGTAATGTGGATGATAGCGATTTTCCAAATACTCCAGCAGGTGTGACAGAACAAGCGAATATTATAACTTTAAACCTTTTACAGGAGAAGTACGAAACTCCAAAACGAAAACGTGACAAATTATACGGAAAATGTGTTGTTGGTTTATTTCACAATGAAGTCTACATCAATTAAAGCTGGTAGATATTCTTAACATTGAAGGCTACTCTTCTGATAAAAAATGACCTAGATATCGGCCAATACAAGAAAGTTGTTATCTTCTGGAAAGGAAAATCAGTAGGATGCAAGGCAGATAAATGAGAATTCTGAGATAGATACACTTATCAGAAGAACAGTTTCAAATGCGGAAGGTAATATAAGCATTTTTAAATCAATCAAAAATGGTTTCTTATAAGACTTATTGTTTCAGTTTGCACTTATTATGGGTCTCTGTGCATCGTGCCATAGAGACGAATTGTTAAAAATGACCATTGATGACGTCGAAGATAAGGAAAGTGTCCTCATTATAAAAGTTCCAGATACAAAAACCTACAACCAGATAACAGGAATTTTCTGATCCCTTGCCGCAAATATGTGGCGCTACGATCAGCAAAAGCAACAACTACTCGTCGCTTGTTCTTGTACTATAGAAATGGAAAATACATTTGTCAAGTAGTGGATATGAAAATTATAAAATAACCACTAAAGTTTGAGAATATATAAAATTATCTGACCCAAAATCTTTTACTGGTCATTGTTTTCGCAGGTCCTCCGCCATTATTTTGGCGGAATCGGAAGCAAACTTAGTAAGCATTAAACACCACGGACGCTGGAGCTCCTCCACTGTGGCCGAAGGTTGCATTGAGGATTCAGTCAACACCAAAACTGCAACCACAAAGTGAAGATATTTTTCGAAAGAAGTAGCAGTAGCGATAAATTACCTCAAAAATGCTCAGAAAGTTGTAGAACTAGAGCTTGTTCGTAGAGAAACATCAGAACATCAAGTCGCATTTCGTCACAAAATGGAAATGTTGCTCTTGCTAATTTCAGTAGTTTAAATTCCACTCAGGAATCATCATGAACAATCAGGGCCGGATTATCCATAAGGCTAAATAGGCTATAGCCTAGGGGCGCCGAAGCGCGAGGGTGCGCTTCGGCAATTCCAAACTAACTAATTTTATCTTCCGACGGCCGACGGATGACATTTACTCTTTACCATTGACCTTTGGAAAATAAAATGTATTGTAGGGTCGTATAGTGCATAAGGGCTGGTGAAAAAAACAGCCACAAAATCGAGTTGGAATAATGAGCGTAAAAAAATTGTTTGTTTAAGGATAGGATTTTGCAGAATGAGAGGGAAATATGCTTTCATTTTTGATTTATTATAAATAATTAAAAAATCAAACATAGTATAACCTTTAGAACTGTTTTAAATAATTGCTATTGTTCTAACGAATACAACTATATATTTTTTTTAATGTAAATTTCTGTTGTACTTGAATATCATAGTTTGTCAATGAAAATATTTCTTAATTTCATTATTAGAGTTTGGCATTTAACTATATACAAAATTTGTGATAAAAACTGTTTATAGTTATATTCCTTTGAGCAATGGGAAGTATCTGAAACTATTTCGAAGCTTATAACATTTATGATTTTTGAAATAATTATAATAAACCGAAAATAAACGCATATTTCCCTCTCACTCTGCAAAATCCTATCCTAAGAAAAGACAAGCATAAAAAGCTTTTGTAACCGTCGTCTTTCTTACCTGGGCCGAACTTAATAAATTTGTATAAGCCTATGTATACCTATTCTATGTAACTATTTTGGTTACATTTTATAATCATATCCACATTAAGAGTTATAAATACCAAAATACCTAACTATTAATTTACTTATATTTAATTTTCAGAGATTATCAGGATCTGAGAGAGAAGTAAATAATATGAAATGCGATATAATTTTAAGTAGAGTCCGTTTAAAGTAATTATCCATATCTGAAGTTTTTATTGCCGTAATTCTTCAGGATATAGCCTAAGGCCTTATATAGTTGACCGCAGATTTAACAGGCACTCAAAAAATGTCGGCGCCTTTGACCCATCAAACACGCCGCATCGCAAAGCCAAAGATGCCGACATTTTTTGAGTGCCTGTTAAATCTGCGGTGTACTGTAGAGGTCTACAGATTATCCAACCAACCAACTGACCTTCTCGGTACACTTTGAAGATTGCCATGCGAACTCGTAAAACTGCTGGAGCCAACATTGTCGGTACGCTTTGAAGAATCTGGAATTCCAGCAAACCAGCTCACTTGTACGAGTTGTCATGGCAATTTTCAAAGTGTACTGAGAAGGTTGGTTGGTTGGTTGGTTGGATCGTCTGTAGAACCCTTATCGGTACTTTTTGTATACAAGAAAATTATTTATTTGTTATTTGGTTATTATTTTGATAAAATTATCTAATTTATTACCTCTGTATTGTATAGTTCAGCGAAGAGATGTTTATCTAAACCCGTGGATAATACAAAAAAACACCCGACATGTGCTGCACTTTATATAGATGATCCAACCGACCTTCTCGGTAAACTCTGCTGGAGCCAACATTGTCGGTACGCTTTGAAAACGCTGGAATTCCAGTAAACCAGCTCACTCTTACGAGTTGTCATGGAAATTTTCAAAGTGTACCGAAAAGGTTGGTTGGTTGGTTGGGTGGTTGGATCGTCTGCACACCTCTTTATACCTTCCGCGCCGGCCTTATTGTTCGTCCCAAAAGCGCAAATGCAAAAAACGCTGCAATTTGACCGGTATGCGTCAGCTCAACTTTTTGTGCCAATTAAGGAAATGTATACGTCTCTTATATGTTCCTATCCAACTATATCAACATTTTACAGGATTATTTAAGGAACGGAAAGAGATAGATATTATATCTTACTGCTCCTATAGTAATGCCCCTGTCCTTTATTGTAGCCGCTGGCCACCAGGGCCGGATTATCCATAAGGCTAACTAGGCTATAGCCTAAGAGCGACAATGCGTGAAGGGGCGCATGCTCCCATGCTAATCAATTCTCGTTTTTTGAGAAAAAAATTTTTCTCCCTGGTCATCAATTTTGATAAAATAATTTTTCTTTAGAATCCCCCCCCCCCCCCCGCTCATCAATTTTGAAACTGGGACAAAGATTTTTTCCATGTATCTCCGCCTCCCACTCGTCAATTTTGAATCTGGACAAGAATATTTTTTCAGTTCACCTTTCCGCTCATTAACGTTCTTCCATTATGAATAAGAGGGCGCAAATACATGCTTAGCCTAGGGGCGCGCCAATCCTTAATCCGGCCCTGTGAACAATCTGACAAATTCTACGTTAACGTTCAATGTTGTTAACAATAAAAATTTAATAAAATATTAAGAATTAATATTTTTCCGATTTATAATTAAAAAACGTTAACTTTGAGTTGTCAAAAGAAATCACAAAACCCCATTTTTCATAGATGTAGAAAAAATAATTTTTAATTACGAATAATGGAATTTAGTTTTGTAATAAAAGTGTACCGCTATAATACTTACATTATTGCAAAAATTCATGATTAGACAAAACAAATAATCCAAGTGAAAATGTTAATTTTCTTAAAAACAAAATACGTTGCCTTGTAGACGCTCTTATTGCACCTAGTTAAGGAGGCTATTAATAAAAATATTATTCTAATTACAAATGCGCACCCGTACTATTAGGCAATTTGCCTTTAAAATGAAGAGTTTATTTGATGCATTTGAATTTATGGCGAATGTGCGAGATAGAAATTTATGTCGCACGCGAGAAAACTATGCCCCGACAATGCGGTTCTATTAATAGTCCTTTTCATTGGTGCTTTGGCTAGCGTTTGATTAATGTCAGCTTTATCGTTACAGGGCATGAGAATATCTCTTATTCAGTACTTCAAGTCGGCCTCTGGTTAAGAAATAAATCTATAGTATAATAACATTTATCAAATCTTTAAGCACGCTTATTTTGATTTTTCTTTGATACAATTTTAAAAAAATCATTGCAAGTGTGATTTGTTATAGCATAATTTAGAGCATAACATATTTAAGGCATCAGCGCCGAAGACTGGCACAATAGGACTCATACACGCTCACAGAAAAGTAAGGCACAACAAGGCGCACAACTCAAAAGTGCGTCAAAAATTTCACTTAGTAAATATTTCTTTTGTGGACAAGGAAAAAAAATATTTACCAAGTGAAATTTTTTTCTGAAATCGATCGGCAATGTCTACATTTTTGTCGCGATTTCAGATAGAAAAATGCACAATTCCAGTATTTTAGTCCGTTGCTAAGAAACTGTCAGAAAATAGATCGGAAAAGATCCGTTGCCAAGCAACGACCAACAAAACCGTGCGGGAATGTTACATTCAAGTAACATTCCCGTACGGTTTTTTATGTATATTTTAGACAGTAAATAAAAACACACAGACAAACGAACTCACATTAAAATTGCATTTATTGGTAAGCAGTTAGATTGTAATGAAGAAATGTCATGCATTAATACAAATTCCTTAATTTACAATAATATTGATTTCAGAAAAAATAGTGTGTGAAAGCACATTCCCGAACTTCGATGGTTGCAATTTGCAATTTGCATCGTCATCCGGGAATGTATTGCTTTCACACCTAAATACACAATATACTATAATGAGGAAGGTTTCAGCTTTTCCATTTATTTATTGCTTAACAGTTACCTCTGATTAATGTTATTGAACACTTAATGTGAGAAACTAATTTTGGATTTATGGTTCTTTAGATTTACCCATTATATATCTTGAGTAAAATGAAACCTGTTGACCTCCGAGTTACTAACTATTGAAAGTGGGGAAGGGGGCTAAATTGACCCTTATCTTTGGTCACATTAACAAAAAAAAATACAAAATTTGTTTCAAATTCTGAAGAACAATAAGTGCTCTTTTGCGTTCAAAACAAAAAATCTAACGCTTTCTGGGGCCGTACTAATAAGGATATACAGGATACGCCACTTAAAACATCCCAGACTTGTAACTTTCTTATTTTTTAAGCGACGACCATGTTGGGCACTTCAAATTGTAGATATCTTTAAGATCTTTAAACTTGCATACAGAATGACTAAAAATAAATTTGGAAAAATTTTAAGAAAGGAAACTTAATCTCCTTGAATATTTTTTTATCTCACCCTGTACATGCACTGTGTCAATGTTTTCTTATAAAGGTTTTAATTAGACTAAAAAAAATAAAAGGAAAACAAATTGCAATTTCCTATTTAGTACATTTTAATAAAATCAATAAATATCATTTTTATGTTTTTTACAAATAAAGCATAAAATTATTATTTACATTATTTTCAAAGTTATTTTAAAAGAAAACCAAAAAGAATATGACATAATAACTTAAATTGAAGCCAATTAAAACTTTTGTAAGAGAACATTAACAGTTCATATACAGGGTGAGGTAAAAAAATATTTAAGGAAATTAAGTTTCCTTTCTTGACAATTTTTCCAAATTTTTTTTAATCACTCTGTAAGCGTTTTTAAAAATATATTCAATTTGATGTGCCCAACATGGTCGTCGCTGAAAAGATAAGAAAGTTAAAAGTCTGGGGAGTTTTAAGTGGCGCACCCTGTAAAGGTGGAGAGAAAGTCTTCATGTCCTTAAAAAATTTTTGCTTATTAAAATTTTGTAAAGGAGAGCTACTTGAACCATTTAAAGTAAAGCTATCAAACTAACCCCTAATGCGTTATTAGTTATCAAAACCGTGGGCGACCGAAGGCAGTATCACATTATAATCAGTATTTGAACCACTGTATATATAAGAATCCGCTGCCTAAGGAATCACTACTTCCACATTCAGACTTCTATCCAAATCTCTCCCAACGAAAAAATTTTTGCATATTTGCACTCCGCTATGTGGCAATTATTGTTCATAGAACTTCAATAATATAATATTTGAAACCATCTACCCCAAAACCCATAAAACGGTATGACACATCGGTAGTGAGGGTGTTGGGGGTAGTAGTGACAATCAAATTTTTCTATCATACTGGCATTCGATTTTCAGCTTTCCTAGTTTCTAGAACTCTATCAACGCATTTTCATCAATTTTATGAAATATATTCCAACAGGAACATTCATTTACCTTCAGTCGAATTTCCTATGATATCTGCGGCAATAAGGCAGTCCAGAAAGTGCCACAATTTTAAATGTACAAAGTCGGTAAACTTGATCTAAAATGGAAAGGTTTCCACTCCCAAATATTGTGAAACTGTGGACGTATATTTAGCAAATTGTGGATAACACCTAATAATCCACACTAGTAAAGGAATAAATATTGGTGCTTTTCTTCTCTCTTACATCTTAGATGAACCATTCTCTAGTAGTAGTCCTTGAATTATAATAGTCACGATACATGCAAACTAATCCATCGTAATCTGATTTTCATACGTAATACGTATGTACCAACCTAGCGGAGAATAAATAAAAAGCAATGGAAACGCAGTTAAGAGCATATTTAACAGAATATTCTCTAATACCGCCTATACAGTCCGGTTTTAAAACCGGCCACAGTTGCACCACTGTACTTTTACATATCGTTGATGATATAATTAAAGCGACAGATCAGGGCTGTTGCACTATTCTAGTTTTACTCGATTTTAACAGGGCATTCGACACACTCAATTATGACTTATTACTTGCTATTCTTTATTATATAGGCCTCTCTGAATGCTATATTAAAAAATAGAAAACAAAGAATTTGTATAGACGGTCAAAAATCTGATTACGTAACGCTAAACTCAGGAGCTCCGCAAGGTTCTATATTGGGGCCACTACTCTTTACCATATCTGATAAAATGTCTTCAACAGTGTCAAATTCACCTATACGCAGATGATACTCAACTTTGTTTTTTATTTCCTCCTCAAGAAGTAAGAAATGCCTGTGATTTAGTTAATGAGGATCTAAAATCATTCATAGATTTAGCTAGAGACCATTGCTTAATTATAAACTCAAGTAAATCAAATAGCATTGTGTTCGGGTCAAAAAAGTACAGAGATCCTGTCAAAAATGTTATAAATATTGCTGTGTCATATTTCTAAAACCGTAAATATCGCTCGTAGAGAAAAAATGTTCATATCATGGTGTCCGTCTGTCCGTCTGTCCGTCTGTCCGTCTGTCCGTCTGTCCGTCTGTCCGTCTGTCCGTCTGTCCGTCCGCCACGTTTCTTGTAAGCACGATAACTTAAGAAAGAAAAGTCCTATTGTATTGGAATTTAGAAAGTAAGTTAGTGTTAGCTAGAGGACGAACCCTATTGTTTTTGAAGAAAATCGATCGGTAAATAAAAAAGTTATTAATTATTTAATTTAAAAAAATATATTCTCTTAACCTTTGTCTCTTGTACTAAAATGGAAATCTTGCAAAATATTATTTCCATAATACATTTTTTTTGTTTGTGAATTTTACTAATATTTATTTCATAGAAGTACGAGTTGAAATATGTATGATTGTCGAAAGATATAGGTATATCACAGACAATCAATTTTCGTAGCAATATATGGTGGCGCAGCGGCTAAAGCTAATTTTAATAAATTTGTTATTGCTTACTTGCTTGCTTGCATTGCGTTGCAATCCGAAGGTCCCGTGTTCGAATCCCACACAGGTTGAATTTTTTTTTTTCATTTTTTTTTATATAATTTTTTCACAACAAAGATCACGAAAGGATGTCCAAAAACTAACATTATTTACAAGAAAACTGCGAAGAGTATCCTATAGAATGTGTAACAATTATATATAAAAAGCTCAGTAAATTGGCGAAGAGTATGTTCTTAGCTTGTTGACAGTTATTATCGATAGTTATCGAATGATTTTTGTAGTAAAAAAACTGCTGTGAGAAGCGTCTTTTTGAGTTCTTGTTATTATTATAACCAATAAAAACGAGACACACATCAATATTCTGTCAATATCAACTATTGCCTTGAACATCTGACAGATCTAAAATTTATCAATTTTGATAAGTCATACTTACTGTTTACCTAGCAAATTGTCAACCTTTGTGCTTCTTACAATTAAAATCAGTGAACATGTGTGATAGTGAAAGTGAAATTGAAATCATAATATATAATATTTCCTAAGTTTAGTTTTCATATTTCCTAAATTGTAATCTATAATTAATAGATTTCAGAAATGAAGTATTAATTTTCTATTTTATTTTGACCGGTCGTAAAAAAAATAGTGTATGCAACTCACATTGAATGGCTATTAAGACACTCGCATTCATTATGACATTCGCATACGGCTCGTCATAATTCTTATGGTTGCGTCTTAATAGCCACAATTAAATGATCGTTGCATAATATACTAATACGTTTTGACCGTGGAAAAATCAGGAATATTGGGTGCGCTCGCTTGATTAAATTCACATTTCTTCATTGAGTCATAAATCTTGTCTGCAGTGTTTTCAAATTATCGTTCTCATGTAGGATAATCATTATAGAATGGATTTATACGAAAGGGTATAGCAGAATAAGCATGGTAAAATGGCCCCAGAAGCGTTTGGACCTAATTCGGTGTCAGTAGATCGACAATAGGAAAAGAAATGTTTTCCTCGAATTTTAGCCCCCCGTCGCCACGGATAACCCCTGTACCCTAATAATCATGACATTTCGTTTTCATTTTTTATCTCTGGAAGTTGTGAGTTAATGTAATTTAAATGCATCTTAGGAAAAAAAATCAGCTGATTTTGCTAACAATTAGAATATTTATTTTTTCATGAAAATAATGATTCGCATTCACAAAACTTTTACCAAAAATACATTGTTATGAGTAGTTTATTGTGGATTTTTTTCAAATTTTTTGAAGCGGTGCGCCATAATTAAAAAAATTAAAAATGTTACGACGCATTGTTTCGTGGTGCTTAACCATTGAAACTTTATTATCCGTTTGTTTTACATTTAATTTGTTCAGATAGCCACTAAAATTATTTGGCTTTGTGGAGACCTTATGTCAACTATACTTTATGGGATTATGATATTGCGATGTTTTTAATTATTATAGTCTATTAGTTATAAATTATTTAACCTAATAAAAAGATTTTTTTTGCCATTTTATTTGTTATAAAATAATAAGAATTAAAAAAAAATTTTTTTTCTTAAAAATAATCGTATACATAAACATGTCAAACTTTAATTAAATTTAAAATTCTATAAAAAATATTAATTTTTTTTTTGACATGTTTATGTATACGGTTGTTTTTTCAATCAAAATTTTTATAATAAATAAAATGGCAAAAAAAATGTTACAAAAATACGTAATTTATCTATTTATTTATAAAATTTATTTAAACAAATAGCAATAAAAATTTAAAGTTTATGTAATCTTATAGTATTTTTGAATATAAAAACAGTAATAGTAATTAAAATGAATAAAAAGATTTTTTAATCCTCTCTTTTTCATTTTTTAGTTTTTTTGTTAGGTAAGATAATTAATAACTAACAGACTATAATAATTGAAATCATTGCAATGTCATAATCCTATAAAGTATAGTTGACATAAGATCTCCACAAAGCGAAATAATTTCAGTGGCTATCTGAACGAATTAAACGTAAAACAAACGGATACATAAAGTTTCAGTGGTTAAGCGCCATTAAACAATGCGTCCGTAACAGTTTTTATTTTTTTTAATTATGGCGCACCGCTTAAAAAAAATTGAAAAAATCTACAATAAACTACCCATAACAATGTATTTTTGATAAAAGTTTTGTGTATGCGAATCATTATTTTCATGCAAAAATAAATATTCTGGTTTTTAAATATTTTTTTTTATTCGAAGGAGGCAGCAAAATCAGCTGATTTTTTTTCCTAAGATGCATTTAAATTACATGTACATCGTCTATTTTTTCATAATAATTAACGCACAACTTGCAGAGATAAAGAATGAAAACGAAATGTCATGTTTATTAGGGTACAGGCGACGGGGGGCTAAAACTCGAGGAAAACGTTTCTTTCCCTATTGTCGAATTAGGCCAAAAGCTTCTGGGGCCATATTACCATGCTTATTCTGCTATACCCAACCAATTGTATCATTCAGGAGTATACAGAATCCTATTTTATTTCCTTAGAGGCTCAATACTCTAATAATAACACACTTAGTGGGCTGAAATTGATGGTATTAATAAGGCACAGTATGAAATAAATTTTATTTAAAACTTTCATGTAACGAAACGTTAAATATCTTATGTGCAAAATCTAGCCTTTAATACTACGTTGCTTAGTTTTCCGAGTTCCATGATATTTTAGTCAGAAGTCCTCGCGCCCTCGCTCTTAATATTTCGTTAAACAACAGTATCTCGGCTCAATGTATTCTTATTGCCATAATTACAAGATTATAAAATCTTTTGTATGGCTATAAGACCGTTCCAAAGCCTAATACAACGAGCTAAAATGACTTTTGGTGGTGTTTTAATAGCCCGGCAGTTCTAAGTTATGTTCCACTTACATAATTATTCTGAATACTCCATTATAGAAGCGCTGTTTTGTCTTCAATGTCAGTAAAACCCTACCACTTATCTCGAATGAATAGATTGTTACTTGTGCGTGACTGTTTAGTATGTAGATCTTGGAAGTCAAATTAGAGAATTACATTCATATTTGTGCTACTGTATTAAGCATAGAACAATAGTTGGATATAGCTGTGAGGGAAGCATTGAATATATTTACACGGATTGCTGCCTATGTCAATAAGTAATTTTACAGGTTTAAGTCACGCTAATTGATACAAGAGTTGGCGAGGTTGTATCCCTACAGTTTGAATGTAAATTGTTGAGAATGGAGCAAAAAATGAGCGGCATTTTAATGAAACGAAATAGCAGGTATATTTTGAGGCGACACCGTTGTTGACAACGTTCTACCACGGACTTATATTTAAGATTATAATGGTTTTGCCGCTTATCAGCTCGGTGGCATATACCGGCTAGGTGGCGCAGTGCTTAAGGTGTTAGGCTTGCCCACCATAAAAAACATTTCCTCATCAAAAATCAACCCTCCTAAAAACCAACCTTCTTACTACCCTCTTCCTCCACCCCCCTTGACCCCTCTCCGAAGTCTATACCATCAAATAATTTGTCCTACAGACAAATAAATGTTTTTATACACTGACACCTGAAGCAGGGTTTTTGATTATTTTTCCCTGCATAACAGCCCATGACTATCGCTACACTTACAAAATTTTAACTAAATTGCTCTACAATATTAAATCATTAAGATATAACCACCTTATACTACGATTAAACTACTCAGAGATCGTTCTTCACATAGTAAATACACCATCTGAAAGTCACTCTACCACAATATCCGACCGTCGCGCAGGTACGCGTTTTCTGTGACGTAATGGTTAATTATGATTGTAAACTGAAATATGAAACAAATGACTTAAATTGAGATGTAAACCATAGCTAAATAAAATAAAGAGATTGTAATTGCTAGGCTTGCGACCACGAGGTCCCGGGTTCGAATCCTGGTTAGGGTATGGATGTGTAGTGGCGTTTTTCATGTGTTGCCGAGATGGTAGCAGGGGGCTAGACTGCGGTTGTGTGAGAGACAACACGGTCTAGTCGCTCTCCTCTCCTGAGTTCGAGTCTCAACTGCGGCAGATGGCAATGTCGCAGGGAATGGGTGTTGTGATGTTGTCTATGTGTGTCCGTCCGTCCTATTTGAGTGGTAGAATAGCCTATGGCTAAACTCCGCCTGGACATTAATCTAAATAAGGCGATTAAAAAAAAAATAGTAAACGTATAGTCTACCAAATGTGACGATTGTATGAAGCTATTGCTTTGACATTTTGTAATGTCTTATTTTAATAGCTGGTAGCCAGACTGACGGTGGTTATGCAGTGGCGTCCCTCTGGTTAGTTTTGTATTTAAGGCCTTTCATTGCTTATATACAAAAAGTAACATACATATATCTAAAATAATAATAATTCTTATTTTATATATGAAAAATAAAAACTGGTGTTCATTTAAGAAACCTTTTAATGACGTAGGCTTATTACTTCCAAATCCAGTGGAAGTATAGTAACGACAAAAAAATTTTTAAAAATTTTTATTGTCCAGATAGGCTTAGAATGTCATGAAACGTTGAGATTTTAAGTTTGAGCGAAAAAAAATTTGTCTATCGGTCTGTCTGTCTGTAACTTTTTTTGTGCGCACGTTTACTCTGGAACCGTTTGAGATATTGACTTGAAATTTGGGGTAAATAGGTAAATCAAGCAGGTAAGAGTTCATAAAATTGGTATTTAGTATATACAAGAGAAGCTAAGGTCTAAAAAAAAATTTTGGCATTAGCCACCCCCATTACCACCCCCACCCCATTATTAAAGGGGATGAAAAAAAATTGTAATTCAGTGTGTTGTTTATTTTATCCACCCCCACCCCACTACCGATGTGGGGTATCGTTTTATGGGTTTTTGGGGTAGAGGATTTCAAATATTATATTATTAAAGTTCCATAAACAATTATTGCCAGATACAAAATTTTTGGATAGAAAATCTGGATGTGGAGTTAGTGATTCCTTGGGCAGCGGTTTTTTTTTTTAGTGAAATTCGGGATCTGACATCAAAATTGTAGAATACGGATGTTTAGAAAAATTTACATGTGCTCCCATACCAATTTTTCTTATTGATAGGATTGTTAATTAGAGAGTAAATGGTTTTAAAAAAGTAAACAAAAACTCTTTGTTCTACAAAATAACAACATAAATAAGCTCTTTTTAAATAACAATTAAAAACAAAACAATGTGTTAATAGTTTACTTAAAATCGAAGGAAGGAGCGGGAATACTAGTCGTAAGCCCTTAATCACGCCCTAGTACGATTTCTGCTTCCTCCGCTTACAGAAGGGAAGTATTGTAATATAGATTTCTCCGAATTTTCAAGTTTCAGACAACGAAAATTAAAGTCTTTAATATCGTCAGTCTGTCTACTGCCTTGCCTGTTGATGGTACATCTAGAAAACATTTGACGGAGAAAAATAATATTTGGTAGGTAGTTTAGGCGCTATGGGAAGGAAATAAGAAAAAAGAATCAATGAAAAATATGAATAAAAATAAAGGATGGTGACCCTAAAAGAAATATTGAAAAAAATGCGACATGAAACATAAAACAATAAAAACATAAAACATAAAAGCAACGAGGGCTCAACTAGCTTTATGGATGATTATGGTTACCCCTCGGTGTTCTCTATCTGCCATTAAAGCATGTCCGTTTCCTCGTAAAACACCCTGTATATAACGGCCTTCGCCTGACTTTACCATAATGTGACTGCTTGGGTTCGATATAGAATAATTGAGAAGTACGGTAGGCCTGATAACAGGACACTGTCCTCTGGATAAACACGTTCATACAATGACGCTGAAAGATGATCCTACTTGTCGGATGTGTAAAGTGGATGATGAAACTATTAAGTACTCATATTCTATGCAATTCTACCCTGAAAAGGACTGCTTTCCTTCGTGGAGAGGTATTTCCTTGGGAATTCTAAATGTCGCGAATTAATGTCCACTGCTGATCTTCCGGTATGCTCGCGTTTCTAATAATTTAATAATAAAAACCCAATGATTTAAGCTCTAGATGTGACGCCAGACAACAGACCACAGGCGATAGACGACGGATAATAGACGGCAGACGAATATTTTTATATTTTTTTCAAACTACTATTAAAACATGTAAATCCACCAAAAATTCAAAACACAATTTTGTACGATCACAATACGTGTCCTTTGTATTCCATATATGGGAAAGTAAATATACCTTCGAGTTTTTATTATAACTTGCCTCTCTCCAGTTACAATGATTTTTTTGTGTGCGAAATATTTCGTAAGCTGTCCGCTCTTGTTACAACTGAACTCAGTTTCGCTGTTGCTAAATATTGGAAAGTGTAACCACCATATTAGACATGTGTGTAATAATTCACATAGTCTACAAGCTCTTCATTACCATATTTCAACTTCCCACCTGTGACACACAACGTATACGTGTTGAAAAGGCTGTGTTTTTGTGTAGTTGTTGGCACATCTCGTGAAATATAACAAAGGAATGAATCATTTTCACAAGGCAAATCCTCAAATAATAGCTCCAGTTTTAATCCCCATATTTTGTTTCACGATTATATAAGCAAAGCATTGGAAAATATAATTATGCTTCGCAAACTCTGTACGCTCCACTTTGTTGTTACGTTTGTCCCACGGTTTAATGAACTAAATATTTCCATCATGCTATGGAGCCGTTAATTAAATTACGAAAATAAAATGCAGCAGCTTTAATTCGCTAGGCACGAGGAATGCAAATGCAAATTTTAAAATGCAACTTAGGGAACTGTATAAATGAAACTGGAAACTGTATAAATGTTATTTTTAGCAGTAAAATGGAAATTAGATGAATTAAAATGTATCTAAATGCATATTGACACAATGTTGATATCGCCAACTAGTTTGACATCATCAGCAGATGATTTAAACTAAACGCAATCTTAGTGTAAAATATATCATAATATAAATGGACTGATGGACCAGAGTTTCAAAGCAAATTCAGGGAATACGTGTAGCAATTCAACTAATGAAATGATGAAAACCTAAAGAAAACCTTGTAGAAATCTGTAAAAGAGAACATGACACAAACAACAGTGATAGCATGAAATGGTGCTTTATATAGCAATGATGACAACCTTGGATTACAATCGACAAACCAGAAGTAACCTGGTGCTAGGTGCCAATGCTTCTCTGGAATAAGCAGAACATAGCAGAGCGGCATGATGCGAAGAATTCAAACTATTAATCGAAGAAATAAGTAGTATACCAGAATATACCTTGAAGCTATTTAGTGAGCTGGCAGCAGGAGCAGAGTCCCTATGGAAGAGAAGAGTCAAACTAATTGTATTAAAAAATAAGGAGACAGATTGCTGGGCTATATGGGCCGATTTGTTTTTTGGATGTCGAGAGTAAATTATATCGATAGTTACTACTAATTAGGCCAAAACTAAAACTGGAGCCTGGTAGAAATGCAATATGAGTTCAAAAAAGGTCGTCAGAGGGTAAGCGCTATAAACAAGATACTCAAGATAGCCAGAGAAGCAGCTGCCTATAGAAAACTCTGTACTGTGTTACATAGATGTAAATAATGCTTCCAACAGCGCATCTTAGACGAAACAAAAAAGATGAAAATCACTTTTCATTAGAGTCCTGGCTAAGAAAGTCAAGTATAGTTGTCGTAATCGCAATAGTGATAGACGTACCGCCTATCTAGGCGGCGTCGTTGAGAGGTAAGAACGCAGATCCGGATTTAACTATATTGTTCGCTCATTAACTTTTTATAATATTACACTTACAATATCCCCCAAAGCACTATGAATTGGTAACAAAACTTACTAAAATTATTTTCAAAAACACATTACCAAATAAAGAAATATAAAGAAATTATCGAATTATATCCTCATCCCGACAGTATAAGCTAGACTGCGTCGTGCGGTCCTGGATTAAACAATACACTCACAAGTTTACGCCCACACGCCACGTCAGATAGTTGACATGGAATCGTCGGTATCTTCTCTCTCACTTAATGTAAAAGTGGAGTAGAGACGGAAGATCTATTTGCCGACCTATTTATTCCCCTCGCCCTGCATAACGTCATAACCCCGCACACTATTAAGATTGCTTCAACTATACCTGTGTGTTGTTTAAAATAACATTCGTGAATCTTACCAAATTGTTTAAAAATATATTAACAACACCATTTGTTTCATAAATACGTACAGAATTAATAAGAATTCGATAAAGTAATTGTTTGCTTTACGAGTAATTAATACTAAAAGACCTTATAGTGCCACTGCTTACTATACCTAAAAAAAAGTGTAATTTTGTATTCGATGGTGAATACAACTGTTGTCAATCTATAACTTTGTGCTGCAATTATTTCAATAGTCCAGCAGTTATTGTAAGCACATAAACATTTATTTTCCTCCATTTGGTCATCGACGATTCCTAGCATTTTCCGTCATGCCTCTGACTGTTTACCGGCTTGTCAACAATTTGACCGGTACTGGAGTGCGTTCTTTTTCACTGTGGACCGGTTATAATACCTATACCTATTTTCTGAGTAAACAAACAACCCAAATTGTTTTCGCGAGTGCTATGTCTTTGTTGTTTAAAACTCGTGTAAATATTCCTTTAAATAACCTATGTAAATGTAGACTATGATGTATAAATACAGAATTTTGTACAATTTAGTTATGTTTGTTACACTGCTTTGGATTCATAATCATTGATTATATTAATTCTTAAGCAGTTTGTTTATAATTTTATTTATCTTAGGCTGATAACTCGTTCATTTGTTTATAATTACATTCATATTAAATATTCGGAATAGGCCAATGTCCTATTTCTTACGTTTTACGAATTACCTTTTGTTATTACGTTAAATTTATGTCTATTTCTCTGTGTGTACCTTTTATTTAATATTTGTGTATAGAATATTATTATCGTTAGCACATTTTATTTGCCTACACCCTGTAGACACCTCTTTGTTCAACCGATACCTTATCTTTTAGCCCCTTGAGGTAAACCAGAAAAAGGCAAAAAGCCCAAAAGTTCGGAAGACATCTTTCCCCGCATTTTCGAGGGCAGGGAACATGATGGTGACAATATTTTCCGACCTTGTTTAAAAAATTCATTACAATTTTGTTTGAAATTAAACCCAAGCTGTCAGATAGTTGTCAAGTAATTAGTAGTAATTTTTTATATTACTTCCACGTCCAGTGGAAGTATAGTAACGACAAAAAAATTTTTAAAAATTTTTATTGTCCAAATAGGCTTAAAATGTCATGAAACCAGATTTTAAGTTTGAGCGAAAAAAAAATTTCTGTCTGTCTGTCGGTCTGTCTGTCTGTCGGTCTGTCGGTCTGTCTGTCTGTAACTTTTTTTGTGCGCACGTTTACTCTGGAACCGCTTAAGATATTGACTTGAAATTTGGTACACATATGTACTTTAACGAGATCTAGAACTAGATTATATTTTCATCTTATTCCGTCGAAGGGTTGGGGTGTAAATTGGGGTAAATTTGGGGTAAATGGGTAAATCAAGCAGGTAAGAGTCCACGAAATTGGTATTTAGTATATACAAGAGAAGCTAAGGTCTCAAAAAAAAAATTTGGCATTAGCCACCCCCATTACCACCCCCCCCCTTATTAAAGGGGATGAAAAAAAATTGTGATTTAGTGTATGTACAGGAACCAGAAAACTCAAAATATGTTTTTACTTCATCCACCCCCCACTACCACCCCCCTATCACCACCCCCACCCCACTACCGATGTGGGGTATCGTTTTATGGGTTTTTGGGGTAGAAGATTTCAAATGTTATATTGTAAAAGTTCCATAAACAATTATTTTCACATACAAAGTTTTTTAGTTGTGAGTGACTTGGATAGAGAATCTGGATGTGGAAGTAGTGATTCCTTGGGCAGCGGTTTTTTTTAAATGTATCAATTTTTTTATTTTGATGAAATATTGGATTTTGCGTTTTTGGACAATTCTGAACAACTTTCATTAACAAAATTTTCCGATAAAAAAATGCCCAGCACCTTATTTGATTTGGGGGTAGTGGTTGGAGAGTAGGTCGGAAAATATTGTCACTGTCGTATTCCCCGCCCTCGAAAACGGGGGGATATATGTCTTGCGGTCCGGTCGCAGAACTTTTGGGGTAAAAGCTTTACCTCGAGGGTCTATTTGTAAAAAAAATTGTTATTGTTAAATAGTTGTTTTTTTATTTCAAAAGGAATTTTACCTTATTATATCCCGGAGTGGGATTTATTCTCCCTCTTTCTTTGAAGTAATAAGCTAGAATAACTTACTCCCGTTCTAACTTTAAAATATAGTTTTTATAACAAATTTGTTGTTCCTTTTTGGGGGCTTTAAATATATATTTACCTTTAATAAAATAACGATGCTATACTTTGCGCTCCAAGGGGGCTTTGTTTAATAGTTGGGCTTTCTGTTTTTGTCTTTCCTTAAACAAAAATGGCAGGTTATAGTGGTAAGAAAATGGGAGGAGGAAAGAAATCCTCCTACTGATGTCTAACTGCAGGTCAAAGACAAGCGAAAGCTTCATCAGTCATTCACAAAAAAGAGCAAAAGAGTTACTGGGTATACCAGAATTAAGACTAATAGCAGGCCTTCTCATAGCACATTTCCCACTGAAATATCACCTCAAGGAAATGAGTAAAGCTGAGGATGAAATGATTCGTCTTAGTACGGAAGTAACTGAGATTTTGCTTATGTAAGTCATGGTCCGCCAAATGCTACAATACTTGAGATAGGTAGTTATGACACCTGCCGAAGTGAGAAGGATGGCCCAGAGGAAAATATTAAGATTCTTTAGAATTCTGGAATGGGATGGATTTGCTCCCGAGGCGCCTACTGTCCGTTGGGGGATCTGCGTGCGGTGATTCTGTGGGATCCTACGCTGACTTCTGATGATCGGGGACCATTGGTTAACGCTGCGGAAGTGGTCATATAAATCAAAAAGTATTCACAAAAGATCTCTTTAGGTCAAGGTGAAGAGAGATGCTTCTTGCATAATCGACGCATCATCAATCTAATCTTATCTACATGTCTAAGAGAGAAATAATTCTAGCGGCAGAAGAAATAGGAGGATGACAGTTATCAGAGGTGTCCCACAGGAAACCTTTTTACGTGCAGCTATATACCCGTCTGAAATTAAGATTGTAGCGCCTGTGCGGTTAACATCGGAACTAATTCCTGTGTGATAGGTGTTTTGTTTACATTCAAATATTTGTATTTTCGGTGATTTAAAAGGTATTTTATAAATAAATTTCAATGAAAATATGTGTATAGCAATTGATTTTATTAAAGAGATATAAATAATAAAAAAAATCTTGCATAATTCAGCTGAAATACCAAAAACAAGAGCTATAACATAAGACAAATTACGTTTTAATTTAGTAAATAGTAAGACGATTCTCTCTTTTACTGTTAATCCACGAGCTCTTTTGTCTCTAAAAACAGACTGCACAACCTCCACTATTGTGTCCAGGAATTTAAAACTGTTAAGTCTAGTAAAACAGTTCAGCTTACTATCTGTTGTTAACAGAACGTAAATACTTCCGGAGTATTTACTTGAACTTGGGAGTCACAAAAACTTTTTGGTCCAACATAACAGGTTGTGCCTGTAGTACTTGCAATAAACTCTCATCTTCTTGGGTGTTTTCATTTTCTTCACAATCACACTGATCGTCGAATGGGCGTTTCGGGGACCGTTTCTGCCAAGACAAGCCTTCTTTGAAATCGTTCAGACCTATTGGATGGTCCAGGAATGGCATCATTATCACTTACAGTAAATTTCTTGATGGAACTGCTGTTTTTTTCAAGATTTTATTTTTTTTACTGTGTTCTAAAAATAAGACAATATCTATTTAACCTTAACCTCAACATACAATAAATACCTCCTTGATAAAAATAATCATATTCTATGAAATGAAGTGAACAAACCTTCATGTACTTTGTCACTGGCTTTCCAATTTTTAATTTTATTATCCAGGCTTTTAGCCTGTCCACAAAATCCTTCCCCTTCAAAAATGTTATCCATCGTCACGCGGTGTTTGCCGGCTTAGGGAAACAAATGTTGTTTTTTTGCCCAATAACTGAATAATATTGATTCATATTGTTTTCAATTTTAATTGAATTCAATCAACAATAAAAACAACGCAAAACAATTATGACACAAGGAAACAATGAAAGTTTTCACTTGTCATCTCACACAAAGTAGTTCGTAATCGGCACCGTAGCTGGCGTATCGCTTATTTTGAATCGCGTATGGGATGTCCTATATAATAAACTAATTAAAATTAAATTACCCCAAAAATTAGCCTCTGGGATCTACACTGATAAAATTCGCAGACGATGTGGCATTGGAAGTGGTCGAAGAGGAGGAACAGCTCCTAATGTCCAATTAAATACAGTACTCCAAACGATCGTAAACTGGATGGAACGGAGACGACTCCAGTTAGCATTAGAGGAAACGCAGGCAGTGCTCCATACAACCAAAAAGAATATGGGCCCAATTGAATATCGTATCGTATTCAGAATTTTCTATGGATTTCAGAATGTATGCTTTTGAGAGTGTTTCATATCAAACAGAAAAATTAGGGTTGAAGAAAAAGTCATATAGAATAGAAGTAATCATTTTGGGATGGATTACTTCCAAATTTCATTTTAATATCCTGAGTATCAACGTTCAAAAGCAACATTATTGTTATCTACTGGCTGGTACTACTAATAAAAACATATGTTAGGTATGAACAGCATGGTGCGAGTTACAAATCGTGTTAAAATTTGGCCTTCGTTTAAACAGTGTTTATTGGCGGACTAAAAACAATACTAGGATGATGGCCCAAGTCAATTCCTTCAAAAGCTACTCTAAAGCTACCCTCAAAAGTAGATGTATTTAGTTTTTTTAATTTTCTCGGACGCTATTGATCTATCGAGAGAAAGTCAAGTCAAGAGTTAAAGAGCATAGAATTCCCTAATTCAGATCCCTAATTAGACCAGCAGATTGTGTTCTATTACCTGCTGCCTGTTCGTTTTATTTCTGATGGAAAGTAATAGGCCTGTAACTCGGAAAATTAGTAAGTTACAAAAAAAATCCAAGAGACAAATAATGAAAAGACTTGTTCGACGATCAATACAAAGAGGCAAAGCCAAATAAATACCGTATACCATCAGAAACGTACCAAATAAATCTGAACTTAACTTCAAAATTAATTAAATCTATATCTGTCTCTCTTTCTCTTTGCAATGTACACTGAACAAGTCTTTTTCACTTTTAATTTCCATAATAAACAGAACAAACAGCTCAACATGTCTTTCGGGCAAATACACAACCACAATCTTCCGGGTATCAGTCACTTCATGAACAGTCAACATCTAATTTGCGGCAGATCATGTAGAACGACTTTAAAAATCACACTACTACATATACATTGTTTGTAACAGACATTCGTAAACATTATTTAAATAATCCACAGAATCAACTAATTAAATTAAGCATTATGGCATCATGGTGTATCTGACCCTCCATTTACTTCGAGTTCTTTTATGTCCCCTTAAATACCCAACTAACACAGATATCCTAATCTAAGGAAAGTTCTGCTAATGGGAATTCGCATTAATACTTATTAACAAAGTTGTCTTACTGGACAGAACATGAGTGTGATAACGGTCCTCGAGAATACCTCTAAATGTAACTTCATCTGGGGTAGACGTTTAATTACTTTTGATAGAAAAAAAAGTTTGCCAATTAGCTAATTCTGTCTATCTAAAGAATTCAATTATCTGAGCTATTTTGTTCGTTGTAGTAAGGCAAGCAGAAACGGAAACCGAGGAGAACTGGGAATACGGCTTAAGCGTCTCGTACATTTTAACTAAGAAATTTAAAACTGTCTGTAATTAACTAAGAAGATATTTCTACAAAGGAGCGCTACATTGAATATCTAATACACACAAAAGTACTGGGTAAAGGAGCTGTTAATTACGCTCGTCTAGAGTCTAGACAACATATAATGTTTCGAAATCTTGATGTTGGTGAGTTATAAATCGTCGCCTTATTATGGGATTTCACGCGAGGTCGCATCTCAAAATGTTTGCTAATAGTCCTACAGCTAGTTGACTTTTTGTTTACGTCTTCGGGGCAAAGTTTATTTTTAACCCCCGTCACAAAAAAACGGGCTGTTATAAGTTTATCGCGTATGTGTGTATGTTTGTGTGTCTGTAGCCTTATATCTCTCTTCAACGAGTGATCCGAATTAGATACGGTTTTCTTTATTTAGAAAAAAGTATTTTGTCGAGATGGCTTTTAGGAAGGATCGGGGTATTTTAAATGTGTAATTTAATTTAGTAGATTATAAGGCATCTTTCAAATTCAAATTCAAATTCTTTATTCGCTTTGTTGCTATAAACTAAGTTATGGATTAGCTTCGTTGTAGTAATTGTGAGGACACAAGATTGAGAATTACAAGTCTATGTAAAAAACTAAAAAAATGAATAAAACGTCCCTTTCCGATATAATAGAGAAAAAAATTAAAAAAAGGGTAAATGAATCGTATAATATACAGGGTGTCCCGAAACTCCCGCCTTCTCCTTTAGGTGCCAATTCTCCATGCAAAATTAGTAAGAAAAGTTCCTATAAAGATGTGTCCGGAAATGCTTCCTAGGGGACCACGGCTCTCTAAGAATGGCGCAAAAATAGGTGTTTTTACTAATTATCTCGGAAATGATTTGGGACAACTTTATGAAACTTGGTTAACTTTTTCGATTATTAAAGGTTATTGTTTTATAGTATTAGCCAAAATTAATTTTATCCAGGGGCGGAGAAACGAGGTGTTCTTTGTTTATACATATTAATTTTGCCATTTGACATTTTTAGTATTTTAATCCCTGATTATGATTCCTTGGTTAATTCTGCATAAAAAAGGGCCTCTTTACAATTAGCCATATGGCAAGCCGTTTTAGAGTTAAAGCGGTCTAACCGAAATATTGCGCATTCGTTTGCTAAATGCGCATTATTTATTTTTCAAAGTAGGCGTAAAACAATTACCTTTATTAATCGAAAAAAGTTAACTAAGTTTCATAAAGTTGTCCCAAATAATTTCCGAGATAATTAGCAAAAGTGTTTTTGCGCCATCCTTAGAGGGCCGTAGCTCCCTTAGGAAGCATTTCCGGACACATGGTTATAGGAACTTTTCTTACTATTTTTGCATGGAGAATTAGCACCTAAAGGGGAAGGCGGGAGTTTCGGGACACCCTGTATATGACTAGGTTGAACAGAAAGTCGACAAAAAACATAGAAGGAATAAAAAGTCTAGTTAAAATTATCACTTACTAAATTAGCACATATCAACATTATATATGAAAATATGGAGACAAATAAAGAGACAAGCACAAATAAAAAGACAAGTACCAACACATTATTAATATTAAGAATGTGTAACTGAGTTACAGTATTCTTCGAATTTTTTAAGGTAATAAAAGCATTTCTCTAACAGTAAATTCTTTATTTTTGTTTTAAATATATTAGCCGATTTGCTATCTTTAATTTCACGAGGAAGCAAGTTATAGTACTTGTGACCGGCATAGTATGGAGATTTTTTATAATATGTGTGGCTGAATTTATCAATGTATATATTATTTTTATTTCTGTTGAGTACGTATGAATATTTATGCTTTTTTTCAGTTATTAATGTTTTGATGAATATGTACCACCCAAGTAGCAAAATAACTTTTATAAAGGTTGTTAGAACTGCTATACAACATATTTTATAGAAACATGTAAATTATATAAGGCAGTTAAATACCATTATACAATGTCTATACAACCAAAAAGGGCCCACTTTTATACAACCTTTTGGTACTATAAGAATTCTATTAGAAAACCATACAACCATTATAAAACTATTTTACGCGGTGATTATAAAACTGTCCTATAAGTATATCCTCAGGATTACTTATACAACATATTTACATATGCACTTGGCAATTGCTATAAAATTATTGTATAGTAATTTTATAAGTGAGTTATAATGTAGACGGTATCCCACTAACAAAAATTTATACAATCATTTTGTTTTCTAGTGATGAAATTCAGAACAAAATTATTGCAAGAATGGTTAAATAATGCATGTTGTGTAGTAATTATTTCGAATAACAACCTCAATAATGGAGCTCAAGATCCACTAAACATGGTAAAATCCCGTTACTAAACAGTGTAATTAACACGCTAGTAGCAAGAAAATTCTCTTGCGCGGCGAAATTTTCTGACAAAATATGTATATATTTTTAGCAAAAAACTGAAGGGCCTCAGTTTAGCATACGCGTTTGGTTTATTAAAAATTAAAAAAATATATTTTATTAAACTTAAAATGGTTGAATTTTCAGTTTAAACAAAATATTGACTAAATTGATAAGAAAATAATCTTTGCCTTTCTGAAAAATTAATTTTTAATAGGCATTTTTACATTTCTATGAGAATTCTGCATAATGGCGGCAGTTGATGAACCGCTAAATCCTTAAGTAAATATGGCGTAATATAATACAATAATCTCTCCATATGAAACGTTATACAACGCTTTTGTGTTATTCGAAACTCTATACGATATTAAAATCCTATAATGTTGTTTCTATAGGCGCTATAAAAATATTCTCGAAATAAACCAACAATTTGAACTTTAAAAGTTGCCAGATTTCAAAATATATTAAACTATTTTCTCACACATTTTTTATAGAGTACGACAATTTAAGTAATTGCAGAGATATAGTCAAATTTATTTTCCTCTAATTTCGAGTTTATAGTATACGAATTAGCCAACATTTTATGAATTAGTTTGCTACTAATTAGAAAAATCATTGTCAATATTTTTTATAGTGAAATTTTAGCATATTAACAGCTGATTGAAATGTTATTGATTGATCCAATATATTGTTATGCATTTGAGGGTTATTTATACCAATTAGATTTAAATCCTATTTAGCAGTCTGTAAAATTTCTATTTCTCCGGCAATAGTTTGAGAGATATAAAGTGTGGGTGATAAATCCATTACAAACGATCAATAAATCAATCTACAAACTAATAAAAAATAGTGATTGAAAACATGTAAAATATTGAGTGGCACCCTTAGCATGCCGATTTGTATGTCGGCCTGCTAATTTATTGGCCAAACATAGTTTTCCCTAATTTTATCTAATTTTTGCATAACGTGTGTTAACTTTCGATGTTATCCTGTAGTTAGTCCGCAAACCACGTTACAAAACAAATGTATCATGTAACGATTGTATATATTGCACTAAACAATTATTCTGTTCTGTTCTGTTGCAATCAACTCCAGTATAGAGTACCTAGACATTAGTAACCTAACTTACAAAATTGAACATATTTAGTTGGTATGTTTGTTGTTAGTTGTTAATTCAGCATTTTTTTAAATTTGGAAACTTTTGTGCTCCTGGAGAAATTGGTATCTATCAACTTCTAGCCTTTCACCCAATTTTTTAGCTATTTGTGGCAGATGACAATTTCCATTAAATGGAAATTATTTATAAGTAAATTTTTAATATAAAAAAGTCTGTTTTCAAAAGGATATGCTGTTTTCAAAAGGATATGCATTAAATGTTGATAGCACTCCAATTTTTTTTTACTTCGTGAGTTAAGTGTGAGAGATTGTGTAGGTGTACATTACTTGTTATATCTTCACCATAAAAATCTCTGTACATCTCAACATCGTTTTCAAACATCGATGCGGCTAAAAGCAAAAACAAATGTATACATTTTTGAGGAGCATATTGTAATTGCACAAAATAACAAGAGAAAATGTTGATAAACATTACTAGGCAAAACCCAGCAAGAAAATCTTCTACCATGTCTATTGGCAGCTCTTCTACTGGCGTATCATTTTTATGATGCCTGGCAGTGGTAGATAATACTGTTTTTAATTCCAAATTAGCCCCATGGATGCAGTTAGATGAATTATTAGTTGCAGTTTGTAAAGGTCGACCAGAATTGTAACTCCCCGAGAATTCGATGGTAATTTTTTTAACTGTTCATTTAAAAAATCCACTTCTTTAATTTTCATCCACTTTGAGGACCACATTTTTGTTCTATAAGGTATTTAAAATAGAGTAAACTGATGTACTTATAGGTTAATTATAAAATGCTGCACTGCTACTGTAAGAACAGTTTTATAAATTAGCTTAAAAAACTTTAATACAGCTTTTTATACAACTTCCATACAACTATTTTTAATACAGAAATTAAAAGTTGTTAGAATAGGCATACAATTGTAATATAATTTTTATACGATTCTTTTAAAATACTTTTTATAGATGGTTGTATAAAATGTTATACAAATGTTATAAAATTTGTGAGTAATACAATAAGAATTTGTCCTATAATATGAGCTGCTATAAGAACATTTACACAACAATATTATAGAAACGTTCTCGTATACGATAAAATTGTATTAATTTGATACTCTAGGAAATAAAACTGTTCTTCAAACGGCGCTAGACGATAACTATAAACTAATTCAGTTCCTTTAGGATTCTATTTTGCTACTTGGGCAGTAGTTTTAAAACGTGTAAAGTACACACAAGCATAATAAAAGTTTAGCAAAGAGTATTTTTTTAAGTTTTTAGAGCAAAGAACGATTTATTTAATTTGGAACATACATGATTAATTTGCTCACTCTAACTCACTGAGTCTACGAAAGTGCCTAGGAACTTGGTGGATGTATTCATTTTAATATCGTCTGAGCTGTTGCCATTACTAATCCGTAGACCTAAAGATTTTTTATAATAACCAGTAAATTCAATGTACACTGTTTTGTCTAGGTTGTTTATTAGATGATTCTGAGCACCACTCTGTAAGTTGCCGTGTTACCTGTTCAACTTTGTGGGCTATTTCCTCTTTAGTTTGACCCGAGACTAGGATAGTGGTATCGTCAACATACATAAATACTCTTCCGTCGTGTATATAGTTTGGTAAGTCATTTATATATAATATGAATAGTAGTGGTCTGGAACACTACCTTGGGGAGTGCCTAATTTGACATCGTATAGTATAGATAGAATCTTCTACCTTAACTGCCAACTGTCGATTTGTAGTGTAGGATGTTATCCAATCGTTTATGTTTCCGTTTATACCTAAGTAGTCTAACTTTTGAGCTAGGAATACAGAATCTAGGGTATCGAAATCTCGTGACAGGTCAAAGAACACACCAATCACAGTTTCCCCTTTGTCTATACCACATAATACATGTTGCGGCAGTCTCGGTTGAGTAACTACTTCTAAATCCATGTTGACATTTGCTTATTTGGTTATGTTATAATAAAAATTCTATTAAACGAATGTGAACAGCTTTTTCAATAATTTTTGAAAGGGAACTTGGTATAACAATAGCTCTGTAATTTTCAACCATTTGAGGGTCACCCTTTTTAAATATAGGTGTAGTTTTTGTTACTTTTAGCTTGTTTGGAAATTTGCCACTAGTGACCGACTTATTTATTATATCTGTTATGTAAGGACTTATTTCTTTGTTACATTCAAATCCTATCCTATCCTTCTTTACTTAACTGGGAAATTATTTTTTGAGTGTCATCTTAAATAACATAGTGTATTTCTAACCGGTAAAATATATTGTACAGTACTTCCGGAGAACATTATTTTGACCTGTTCGGCCACCGAGCAGGCGAAATATTTTCCAAAGTGATTACTACATCATTGGTATCTGTAATAAGGTCATCATTAATTTTAATATTTATTTTATTTTTATGAGAGTTTTTTTCGATTTAATTTCATATTTACTAGCTCCCATAACTTTTTTGTTTTGTTTTCGGAATTATTTATTACAGAATTATAATACAGTTTTTTTTCCAAATCAAGTTTTTTGCTTAGTTATTTCTTAAGGTTTTTATAGTTTTCATGCACGACATTATCTTTAGTGGTTTTTCTGAACCAGTTTAATTCTCTGAGTTGGTGAGATTCATTTTTCAGTTCATCTAAAACTTTAAGTGTATCGTTTTTTACTGAAAATATTTTTTTGATGTTCTTATAAGATTAGATAATTTAAAGCACCAGTCAAAATTACTCCAGAATCGTTCGAAAGTTTCATCTATATCTATGTTATCATCTATATTAATACGTTTCGCTACAGTATCTCGACATTGTCTTTTTGACATATAAATGTATTTTTATGATCTGTTTCTGTCTCTACAAATATTTATTCCAATTAAATTATAGATAATACAATAACTTTCATTTTCCACGGTTGGTTTAAACCATGATGCGAAGAACGCATGTATAACAAAACTGCAAATTACTTATATAAATCAAAGTATTTTAGCTCACAATAACACCCATATTTGATACATTGCATAATATCTATAAGAGCATTGATTTTGGTATTTATTTTGATCTTACAAAGGCGTTCGATTTGATGGACCATGACACCTTGTTTCGTGAATTGGAGTCATGCTGAATTGTGGGTACTGGTTTGGACTGGATAAAATCAATCCTAGTAAATCGTAAACAGATCGTTGAATTAAAATCTTGTCAGCTATAATATCCCAAGGACGTTGATAATACGAAATAATTTTATCACAGTTTCCGAAAGCACTTGCTTGGTAATATTCCGACGCCGTAGACGGAGGGATATTACCTAAAAGCAACGTGCTTGAGGAAGTTGTGATAAAATTATGAGATATTTATCAACGTTCGAGGGGTATACGCATAGAAAATTTTTTGCAATTTGTTTTATTTATTCGTTCAAAAGTATTTATTAAAAATACAATTATTAAACGAGCAATTTGTAAAATTAAATGTAGATTATGTATTATGTACTATTTTATGTGTTTTCCTCCATTATTATATTCATTAAATCGTTATTTGCAGTTCCAAATCGACATTGTCAAAAAACAAATTTTAAATTATTGAACTGTCATTACTCTCAAACTGGATGACATAAGTGAAAAGATCCCTAAGGGATCTTATCAGTGTAATTCTGTTCTGATTGGTTGTTTCAGCACACGTGATTAGAAATGGACGAATTTAATAGGATTGATATTTGAGCTAAAAATTTTCATAATAATATATTAAATCGCCCTTTTAAATAGGCGCCCCACAAGGGTCTATTCTGGCACCAATATTATTCCTTATATTTTCAAATGATTTATCACAACGTGTCACCATTAATGGATCATCTGCCTGTCAATTTGCAGATGACACATCAATACATGTCACAGCTAAAAATGTAAATGATGCTGTTAGAATTGCAAATATAGTGGTAAATAAAATGGTGGGATGCTTCAAAAACTAATAAATTCACTACAAAATATTGTCAAAATGTCTGAAACTGACATAGATGTTGACTTGTGACAGTGCATGGGACAATGGTAGCTGAGTCCATGTACAGTTTTTTGTGTAAATAACGACAAAAGTACCATACATGTCAGAGTCCCCATTACTCAACAGTTCCAAGCATGGGAGTTGTTTGAACTAATAACCACCCCGTTCGCGTGGAATAACCAAACATGTGTCATTCAGCACGATCCGGTGCTGTTGGCGGTATCAAAGAACCCCCCAAAGCTTTAAAGCACAGATAAGATAAATTTCAGGTACCGGTTTGCACCACTGCAAACCATATCATGATAAACTTTGTTATATTCCACGATTTTCGGAAGGGTCAACCTGTGCCAAAAACTGTACACCGGGTAACAGTTGATGAACTCAACTACCATTGTCCTATGCAGTGTCACAAGTCAATATCTATATCAATTTCAAAAATTATGACAATATTCTGTAGTAAAATATATTAGTTTTTGAAGCATTTAACTGTAGCTTTTTTCATCACACCATCCCACCATTTTATTTACTACTTTATTTGCAAATCTAACAGCATCATTTACATTTTTAGCTGTGACATTTGTTCATGTGTCATCTGCAAATTGACAGGCAGATGATCCATTAATGATGACACGTTGTGATAAATCATTTAAAAATAGAATAAGGAATAATATTGATGTCAGAACAGACCCTCAGGTCAGACAGATAGATTTAAGAAGAAAAACATTTTTTTCTATTAAATAATGTACGTTTACAACATAACATATTTCATATTATTTATATTATTATAATAAAGATCTACTTCTACTGAAACTAAAAAAATATTAAATTTACGGGATAGTATCACAGTGACTTACACCATTCTTCGAAAATAGGAAACAAGTTATTAAATTTAATGACAGGTATTCAAAAGAATTGGTTATAAAACATGGAATAGATCCAAAATTGATACTGCTCTTATACTCTTTTTAATATTTTTATGTAATACAATATTTTTAATGCAATTTCAAATTATAAAATTTTATGTCCCAACTATTGGATACAAAATTTTAAATCAATTACAAAATCCTTACACATTTAAAAAACAAATAATTGTAAAAAAACTTTAGAATATGTCTTGGGACTACCTAGATAGCGATAAAAGCTTTATAAAGCCCTTTCAATCCCTAAAAAGGGCAAAAAAAGGTCTTGTTCTAAGGTTCTGATCTACTTTTTCTGAAGTATGTTGATGTGCTGAAGCTAATTTTGGACAAAAAAGAAATTATATCCTCTCAGTTTCCCTCCGTTACCCCTAGAAGATAAAAGGGGGTTGTAGAGGGAAACTGACACGATAGAAATTTTTTGTCCAAAATTGGCTTCAGCGCGTCAAAATACTTCAGAAAAGTTAGATCAGAACCTTAGAACAAGACCTTAATGCCATTTTCAGGAGATAAAAGAGATGGTAGACAAAAACTGATGCAGTAGATCTTTTTTTAATATCAGAATCGATTTCAGCATGTCAAAAAAACATGGGATAAGATGATTCTGATCAAAAGAACAGTCCCCCTTGTGCCTCGGCCTGTGTAATTATCGTCAGAAAATGAAAAATCAGCATATCAGATTCCAGCCACTATTTTTGATTCCAGCCACTAAGGCTTCCTGCAAAGTTGCTGATACAATAAAATAATATAGAAGCGTTTTTTGTACCCTATTTTTGAAAATTCACCCCCTTTAAACGCAGCAGTACACAGGTGACTGAAGTTTGTTTTATTGTTTCTTATCACTTTGCGAAACTTTTGATATAAGGTACACCGAAATAAAATCACTTAATTATTAGTATATCATAAATTAATAAAAAAAGTTAAATTGCAAAAAAACGCAGGCACATAGATTTCAGCCGATGAATTTATATTAATGTCATATTGCAAAGCAACGTTTAAAACAAGTGGCTGACACAATAAAATCATATAGGAGCGTTTTTTCTCTGGCATTTTTAATTAACTGTCAGTTAGCAACGCCGTAATGACTGAAATGATTTTTTCGGCTTTTTATTATGACGTCTTTACACTTTTCAACGTCACACAATAAAATCATTTAAAAATTTCTGTCACCAGCTCCCTAGTTACCTATTACCTTATATATTTGATTTATCAGCAACGTTATTAAGTCACCAACATGGCATTTCTGATACGACTAAGATTACAACGAAATTGCATGCTTATAAAATAAATATTCTCGTAATACAATATTATGCATTGGCAAATTCAGATTATTTCTAAATAGTACAGTCACTGAAGGTTTTCACCTCCGATTTCGTTGAACCTTCATCAATTTTAATGAAAATTTGTGAGTAGTTAGAAGATACCTCAAGAAACAAAAGTGACATAGTGCCAACTTGCGCTTTTACCCTGGGGGTGGATGCCACCCCTTCTCGGGGGAGGAAATTATTTTATGAAAAATAACCCCAGGAATCGATAGAGGGACCAATTCTAAGCAAAATTTGTTATATAAAGTTATTAAAATAAATCAATACTTTTTGAGTTATTAAAGATCAAAGATTTTGATTTTTCGTGAAAAAAATACATGTTTTAAAGCGGTTTTTCATAAATAACTCAAAAACTATAAGTTTTTACAAAAAAGTTGTCATTACCAAAATTGAAGCTAATAAAAAAACGAATAAACTCCTTCCTTAAAAAACCTTTTAATATTAATTCAAAGTGAGCTATAGGTAATTGAATGTATATTTTTTTTCGGCGAGTACTCAAATCTAAGTATTCAAGCTTAAATAACGGGAAAACGATGCATTTTATAAAATATACTTACTGAACACTTTTCAAAGTACTCAGAAATACCTATCAAATGAGCTATAGAAGAAGTTGATAGCATCAAAATTAAGCAAGTTATGATGAAAATAAGAGGACCCTTTCGAATTTTTTAGGAAAAAGTGAAAAATAAAACGTACGCCATTTCCACAAAAATTAAAATTTATAGTAATCCCTATAAGACTTTCTTTATTTTAGCATAAGTAATGACTTTAAAAATTTTGACCGGTTTAGAATGCATATTTTTGAAAAAAAATATGATTTAAAATAATCAGAATTTTTCAAATTTTCGTAAATTTCATTTTCTTTTGATTATAACTCCAAAAATACTCGATATACGTAAAAAATAATACAGAACGAAATTTGAGTTTCTTTTTAACAAAGATTTTAGTTTTTTTTTTTATTTTTGTAGGATAAAAAATAACCGAGATAGAAACGTTTAAAGCCTAAATTTTACTGCGAGAACCATGTAACCGGGGCCCTTTAACCTTTTATCTTTAAAAAAATAAGGGTTTTAAAAGATTAAATTTAATACGATCTTATAACCCTTGACATTACCTTTCAAATGGTTTTTGGATGAACCTGATATCATAAAAATTAATGGAGTTATTGTAAAAAAACCAATAACATTTTTTTGGAAAAATTTTTTGAGCAGAGATTTTGTATGCATATATAGGAAAAAAGATAGATAGTAAGAAGTAGACGTGTCGATAGGTACATGCTCACAAAATATACATGTGTGAGTGTGTGTATGTTTCTTATAAGTCACATAAGCACTGAAAAAATTGTTTCCAACGTTAAATTATGCTTTTTCATCAATTTGTGCACGAAGGGTAGTTTGGGGAATGTGGAAAGAATAATATTAATAAAGTTTGAAATATATTAATAAAGTTTATCATAAGTAATAAAAAAGATTCTAAATAATTAAAGCTATTAAAGTTGATAAAAAAAAATTTCCATTATTTTTCTGACAAGTGGTAGTTTTTAAGGGTGGAAAATAAATAAATAATTACTTTAATACTCAGTAAATGAGATTTCAATTCAATAATGTATTATTCAAATGATTAAAGTTTCTTGAAACCTATTTTTCCAATGATTCTGCATTAAGAGGGTGGTTTGTAAGGGTTGAAATTTCACAGTCAACAAGAATTATATCATAAACATTAAACAAACCGTTTGTGTAATGTTAATATGCGATTTCATATTTCAGAAATACAAAAAATGATTTTTTCATGATTTTCGATTTAAGGGTTGAAAAATTAATTAAAATCATAAATCATGCATATAAGTGTTGAATATTTATTTTATCTAATTAAACGAGAATACTTACGCCAGAATGCTTAAATCTGCATTTTTTCCCATTTTTAACAAAAGGGGTGGATTTCACCTCTAAAATGCAAAAAGCGCAAGTCGAGCATATGTCACTTTTGAAGTTGAAGGTAAAATATACTCAATCCCAAATTTTCATGCAAATCGATGGAGGTTCACCGAAATCGGAGGTAATAGTTGATTTTTACCTTCATTCACTGTACTAAAATCAGTCAATTTCATATTCCTTATTATAAATATTCTAACGAGTACCTGCAGGGATGACGTTTATAAATATGGAACAAGTTTATATTACACCGGCGCATATTTACTAGCAGTTGGCTTGATTAAGGTACCTACTTAATTACGTATTCATATATCATTTGTTAACTACTCACTGAATTATATTCAGTGTAGTTAGAATGCGACCTCACGAATTTAAATTAAGGCAGAAGTTAAAATGTAGACTGTTTGTTAAAACTTTTGATTATGAGATTCCAAAAACAATGGACAGCGCTTTTATTTCAAAACAAGCTACCCTAAATATCTCTCGATCTAAAGCAAGGGTCACTTTAATTAAAAGTACGCCGTTTTATTTGATGACTGAGGAGTTGAGTTGATTGATTGAATTCATTTACAAAAATCAATTTAGGGTATTTCAATAACTTCTGTAGGGAGTTTTTAAGATCGCATTAGTATTAATTCTAGGTTCTAGGTAAAGTTCATCGCTGTGAATTTTGTGATAGCGTTTGTAATCCAATCTTTATGTTTTATTTTTTTATTTTGTTTAATTTTGTGTTGCATTTTATTTTTTCACTTATTATATTGAGAAAACATTTATGTGCATCATCTTGGTATAATATTGAATTTCAATTTAAAGTTCTTAAGTCTTCATTTAGCATACTGTAGTTTATGTATTTAATACATTTATTGTTATTTTTATTTAGAATCTTATATCTATTGAAAAGTACTCGTAGAATAGTTGGGAAATTATTAGTAATGTATGAGTTTACAGTGATTGGTATCATAAATTCACCTATAGTGTTTTTGCTTTTAACAATCCTCTGATTGTCATTGATTTATTTGGGACTGATTTAAACTCATTTTCGTACGTAATATTTAGATATTCATTTATTACGGACAGGCCTGACGACAGGGGGGGTAAGCGGGTCTTCTGCCCCGGGGCCCGGGCCCCAGGGGGCCCGGCACCGTCAATGTTAAATACATTTTTGTATTGATAAATCTATTAATTGTAAATAAAAATACTTTATTTTATTTGTAATTATGCTTATGGGTTAATATAAAGGAAATGTACTTCTGAAAGTGGTAGACCATATGCATTCTTAGTAGAACAGTAGCATTAACAACAACTGCAATTTATATTAGTATTACATATGTTTGTTTGATCTCTAATCCAATTAATCATTACTTAATCACAAAAACATTCATAAAAAATGACCTTTAAGGCAGGTAGGTAAAATCATAGAAGTAAATAGGTTTCGCCACACGACCCTCTGTTTAGTCCAGTCAATTAAGGTATCATTGCAGAGTACGCTATTTGAGTTATAACTGTTTATTTTCATATTTCATTATTTCTATGTATAGTACCGACGATGTAGATATATGAAATAAGGATAGCCTCAGGCTATACCCGATAAGATTACGGTAATAAAAACTTCAGATATCGATAATTACTTTAAACGTACGTACAGAACTGTACTTAAAATTATATCGCATTTTCTGGATAATTTTATTTACTGTTTTCTCAGATCCCGATATCTCTGCAAATTAAATATAAGTAAGTAAATAGTTAGGTATTTATAATTCTTAATATGAGTAAAAGAGTAGTACTTTTGATTTTTCACAGCCAGGAGGGGCCCGCCGATTTGATTTTACCCCTGGGCCCGTGCCGGCTCTCCACGGGCCTGATTACGGAACCATTAAACAGGCCCACAAGAACAAAAAAATATCCTGGGCTAGTGACCAGACCCACATACTTCCATGTATTTTCACTCGCTGACATCAGAATAGTATAGTACCTTCCTGGATGAATTTATGAGTTATGATGGAAACAAGCTCGAAATTCACTAATTCGTCGTATTAACCTTACATATTTGAAGATCATTGGCAATGGCGTTGGCGTAAATTGAAGAGCCAATACATACTTTCGAGGTGGTAATAATATAGCACATAACAATAAGACCCATAACCCAACAATAACCCAACGGCCCGGCCCCATAACCCATTGTTGGGTTATACGTTTTACTGTTTTCTGCTATATCATTATCACCTCCAAGTATGTATTACAGATGTCTTCAATTCACGCCAACGCTACTGCCAATGATCTCGAAATATGTAAGTTTAATACGGCGAATTACCCAATTTAGAGTTTTTTTTTTATCATAACTCATAAATTCGCCCAGGAAGGTCCTATTCTGATGCCAGATTCGTATTCAGCGAGTGAAAATACAATGAAATATGTGGGTCTGGTTACTAGCCCAGGATACTTTTTTGTTTTTGTAGGCCTGTGGACAGGCACACAAAGTAAAAAAATTGTCTTTTTCTGGTACTCTATTGAGTAACCCATAGATATTTCGACGTGCTGAACATAAATCAGGTGTCCGCTTAGCTCACCATTTTTTTGTAAATCGCGAAAATAACCCAAAAAAACTCATAATTTAGATTATTTTAGCGATTTACTAAAAATTGGTAACGGAGCTAAACGTACACCCGATTCGGTTCAGCACGTCGAAATACTATGGGTTATCGAATGGAGTACCAGAAAAAGACCACTTCTTTTATTTTGTGTGCCTGTGATATTAATTATTGTAAGATGCGTCACAAACAACAAAACTTTCATAATATATAAATACAAATTATGGTCAAAACGACATGTACTATGATGAGGTGAAGCAGTACCTACCACTGCATGTAAGAAATTGTTACACCATCAGCTTTAAAGAGGCTTTTTAAAGAATATATAAAACTGAATGTGAACGTTTAAATATTGTTTATTTTATTTGTTGTAGATGTTATGTTAATGTATTAAATAAAATAATACAGTTTATGAAATACTTTTGTCTAAAATTTATTATTATAAATGTGTACCTACTCTGTTACGTAATATTTATTCTTTATATATTGGTATTTTGTTAGCATATGCTATTAATAAAATAGTTAAAAAATTTAAAAAATAACAAATAAACAATTGCCGTCACCTAAAACGGGATTAACATTTCGCGGCATCTTCTTGAACCTGTATGGCTCTTATGTTGTTCTATGATGAAAAGAGAAATTCTCCAAAAAAATACTTTTTCGTAGAAATGAATGAAACAAAAGTGAAAAAGCCGAGTGATACAGACACGCTGGCTGCTTCAAGTCGACATGCCTTGAGCGGCCTGAATATGCGCAGTTTGATGTAGGAGGGGCGTACCTATCGCTATAGTTCGAGCGCTGTGATTCAATTATTTATTTGAACTTGTATTTCGATTTTACGTGTGAAAATAACAATTTAAAAAAATATAAATTAGTGATGACACATCTGTGGACAAAGAGCTTTATTTTAAAAAAAAATAGAATCATCAAAATCGGTCCAGAGGGAGCCGCCGGTAAAGAAAATGGCTTGTTTTTGAAACATATAGATAGGAAATAATCTTTCAGGGTTTCTATTCATTTTTCTAGCTACCATTAACCTACTGTCAAAATTTCGTGATATAAGAAACATGACGGACGGGCAGGCAGGAGGCAGGAGCATATTTTGAAAGTTGTTCAGAATTCGTTCACTAACATAATGATATGAAAATTTTTATCTACGAACGACATTTAAGGTTTTGTGCCGATCGAAATAAATGCAATACATTCAATGGCATAATATATTTTCTAAGGCACTCCAATGAAACTTAAAAATTAAAATTAGTAACCCAGTCAGTATAAATAAAATCACTAAGGAGGAGATCGACAGTTACGCGACGTCAGCAATGTTTTGAGGAATGGTGGAGGGAGGGTCATTGGTGCGTGTAATAGTGAATTGTCGGCACGTTACGCGACCGGGGTTTTCCGTCATCTTGAAAAAATGGTTGAAAACCGTTTCAAATTACAAACTTTCCATATGGACAAATTCAGTTGACGAGCTACTTTTCGAATACTGCTGGGCCTATTTCAGGACCATGCTGCACAATATGCACCCATTCCTTATAATGTTTTACGTATACGTCAATATGTGTTACCAAACATTTGGATTTTAGGAATTCTTCTTGTTGGAAATCGTTCCCGATAAAAATCTTCAGCTGCTGCTGCATTTCCGTCGGTCATTCCATACATAAAGAAAATATTGGCATATTCGGCATTAGAAACAGATGCCATTGCCGAAAAATGTGACAATACTACGAACAATTAAATAAAACAGCATTTAACACAAACGTTCAAATGTGTTACTGGTATCCAAGCAAATCAATTTTTTGCGTTTGGTCCCCTGATATCTACCATTCGTTTCATTTCTTCTTCACTCTACCTATAAATACGTTTAATTCTATTTCAGTATGTCACAGACAGAAAATTGTATTTAAATATTAGTAAATAAAATCACCGATTTGCGGCTGAAAGAATTTATTATTATTTTGTTTAATATTCTTTCCTTACACAGCCACACAAAAGAAATAAAGTGTCTTGACCCCAGAGACTGACTAGGTAGACTATGTTTTTCCGGTCGCTGAATCCGAATCCGGGGTCCATTTGATCCCATGTCATCAGGTTTAAGGTCATTTGAAGGTCAAATTGAGATATGACCGTGAAAAATTCCGTAAAAAATTTATGTTTATGTTTTTGAGGTTGCTGAATCCGAATCCAGGGTCCATTTGATCCCATGTCATCAGGTTTAAGGTCATTTGAAGGTCAAATTGAGATAGGACCGTAAAAAATTCCGCAAAAAAATTATGTTTATGTTTTTGAGGTTGCTGAATCCGAATCCGGGGTTTCTTTTGATACCATCAGGATCAAGGTCAAATGAAGGTCAAACACATGAAATTCAATAATACAATATTTTTTGACCCCGGATTCTGAAAAAGCAGAAAATTTTACGTCCAAATACATCCTGAACGGTTTATGGAACCGATTTCTTAGGTCATTTGTTGGTTATCAAGCGGTCAAATGTTTATTTTCCATTTCTTAGCTGATATATCGATTGTAAATCGAAAACTTGAGTCTATGACTAGTGACCTTTAAGTTTTTGTGGTCGCTTATCACGATCCCGGTATCCATTATGTATAAACTGAGGTCAAACGCTATAATTCGAACGATATAATTTTTTGGACCCTGAAAGATCATCTTCAGGTCAAATACAGATTTCTTTTGAATCTTTTAACTGAATTGTGAAACCGTCAGCATTAGCGTTACACGATGTACACCACGAGGAGGTTGCGTGAACGGATTTTGTACATTATAACGAGCTTACTCCAGTGCTATGCTGATTTGGGTGTAAAGGTTGTTCCATGCAAAGAAATTTCATGATAAGTTGCAGAGCGAGAAAATGAGTTCCATCATTAGAGTGGCATGGTTTGGAGTTGTGAAGCTCAACAACTTTAATTATAAAGAACAGAATTTTTGCTATGAGAGACTAAGTAATAAAATTATGGTTATGGGATTATTAAGCAATGTGGTCATTCATCAGCTTTCATCGTCTGTAATCTCCATTTTATTGCTACGGGATCAGGTTTTTAGGGCTTTTAGGTTATTGGGTTATTGAATTCTGAAGCTATTGAATTCAGCAGATTTGGATTTAGGTCTTTGGACTTAAAAATGTAGTTTAAAACATCTCAAAATAGTTTAATACCTCCATATGAAACCGAAAGTTCGGTTCGACTAAGATCAAGACGTATTTGGACATAAGATTTTTTGTTCTTTGAGAATGCGGGGTTAAAAAATTTATATCATTCGAATTATGGCGTTTAACCTTCGATTGACCTTGGTTTATACGTCATGGTATCAAATGGATACCGGGATCGTGATAAACGACCACAAAAACTTGAAGGTCACTAGTCATAGACGCAAGTTTTCGATTTACAATCGATATATCAGCTAAAAAATGGAAAATAAGCATTTGACCGTTTGATAACCAACAAATGACCTAAGAAATCGGTTCCATAAACCGTTCAGGATGTATTTGGACGTAACACTTTCTGCTTTTTCAGAATCCGGGGTAAAAAAATATTGTATTATTGAATTTCATGTGTTTGACCTTCATTTGACCTTGATCCTGATGGTATCAAATAAACCCGGGATTCGGATTCAGCAACCTCAAAAACACAAACATAAATTTTTCACGGTCCTATCTCAATTTGACCTTCAAATGACCTTAAACCTGATGACATGGGATCAAATGGACCCCGGATTCGGATTCAGCAACCTCAAAAACATGAACATACATTTTTTACGGAATTTTTCACAGTCATATCTCAATTTGACCTTCAAATGACCTTAAACCTGATGACATGGGACCAAATGGACCTCGGATTCGGATTCAGCGACCCGAAAAACATAAAGTCTACCTAGTCAGTCTCTGGGGTCAAGGCACTTTATTTTTTTTGTGTGGCTGTGTTATTAAAAATGTAATGTCTATAAATATGTTTCTTTTTAAATTTAATGAACTATAATTCTGTCAAGCGTGGTATACCATTGGAAAGAGTGTGCAATATAGAAGTTTTTAAAACTATTCGAATCTTTTGAAAACATTTTACTTAAAATAGAGACAAAAAATCGAACCAATATATTTCAACACATAACTGTTTAAATATGGTCATATAGGTTCCAAACGACCCCATCTATGACCCAGTGAAAAATTTTTGTCGATGTATACTGACTGGAGTATTGAGAACTTATAAAAAAAAAAGTCTAATTTTTTTAATTTGAAAATCTTGGAAACACCCTGTATGTAAATATGCGAAAGTTATTAAACAATGTAGGTAGAGAGCTTCAATAAAGTACTAGACTTCAAACTGATAGTTAATCACCTATTTAAAAAATGAAATAAACCTTCCAGCATTTGCTGAGAAAAAAGGTTTGAATATCATGTGCGCGTTCATTTTTCATTAATAACGCCGTGCCGCTGAAAAGTTATTCTTCTAAATTATTTCAGACATCCGGTTTAATAACTACACCGATGGTCATAAACTTTTTCTTGGTAAACCGACTCTCTCAAAACTTACTTCGGAATTACCTAGTTGTTCTAAAAAGAGTATTTAGGAACAAAAAAACTGATAGAACTTGGATGTTTAAGCTAAGTTCGTCGAAGTTCTACAAGTTCTTAAGTTTAAAGACTCGGGTCCCCTTGCAATGACACCTTTTCTTTCAGGTCTACTTTTAAATTATTTTGCAAGATTTAAAGAAGTAATTTCCCTAAGATACGAGAAAACTTCTAAGTATCATTCTGAGATGCCAGAGCTTGTAATTTCTGTTGAGGAAATTCGTTACGAGGCAGTGCTATTACAATGAATAATATACATCCGGGCTTATAAGCCGCAAAGAAGAAATATTACTCTTGAAACAAATGAATGCATGTATACTTTATGCGAAAAACTTTTGTTAATAAATCCTGAGTGAAAATAAATATAAAGTTGTACTCGTATTACATATTTGATGGAAATGTATTGTTTTTAAAATCCATATAAATTAAGATTTTTATTTATATCTAAATGAGACAGTAAAGCAATCACGATTTTTTTGGAATATGAACTTTTATTGTGCCTATAGACCAGGAGCCCGTCGACCACTAATTGGGTGTCATAGGTTTACTTCCAAACTGTGTGAATTGTTGTTAATTTGGGGCAGTAGAACACAGAAATGATCATGCCAGTCCTTTTTTTGAGACAGGTTCATACGGCAGTGGTGACAAGTGGTACAAGGGCCAGCTAGAAGGAGTTGAAACGTCTAAGCGCCTGGTTCCACTATAATTATTTATTTTCATTCTAATAAAGTTTGTTTTTTTCTGATTAGTTTCTCTTCTAGTTTTAACTATTCTCTCGTTAATTACCCTCGCTTACATGTGACACACACACAAACACGCACGCGCGCACACAAGTTTTTGATTGAATTACACGGATAACCAGTACATGCGGTAGGAAGCCACGATACGCCGTCATTTATCGTGAAAGGCAAGACCTTCGCACCACTTTTCAAAGATGGCGAATATATTTTCGCACTCATGGGGTTCATACTTACCAAGTTTATGATTGCCAGTCATAAATTTGTGATACTCATCGAATCACAAGGGTAACTAGTATATGCGGTAGGAACAGCCAATACGCCGTCAATTATCATGAAAGACAAGACATTCGCCATCTTTGAAAAGTGATGCGAACACTTTTCAAAGATGGCGAATGTCTTTTCGCACTCAGGAGGTTCATACTTACCAGGTTCCTGATTGCCATTCATAAACTTTTCATTTTTTTTTATCTGACTTTTTTTTCAAATTTGGGCGAGCGTAGCGCTTCCTTGTACCGCCCAAAATGAATGGGAGTCTGGATTCATGATTTTTGGAGGTAAATTAAGAAATCCCGCCAACATCCATGCGTAAACCTATGACTGATTTGTGACTTTTTTTTTACTTTTACAAGTCATATTTCTTACACCTTTGGGGGTCTGCCGTACGCCCCTGTCCCAAAAAAAAAGGGCTGGCATGGTCGTTTCTGTGCTCTACTGCCCCAAATTGACAACAATTCACACATTTTGGAAGTAAACCTATGACACCCAATTAGTAGTCGGCGTGCTCCTGGTCCACTATGTAAGTCGAAATTTTGTAAAGAATAGCTGTATGCATGTCCACTGTTTGAAAATCCGCAATTCTGGTATCATGCATGCTTCTTCTGCGTTTAAGGTGGAGATTACCTGAAACAATATGCTTAGTGTCATTAAATTATTTAAGAAAGAAATGACACATCCGGGCTTAAATCAAAATGTAATATTAAAAACAATATTAGTCATCTGCTTATAATAGAGGCAAAAAGGAGCATCCATGGTTTTAATTATATTTATGATCTCGTCCCACCTTCTAGCGGTTTGTATATCAGTGTATATGCAGAAGCTATGTAACTTAAGACAGGATTGCACCCATAGTGGATATACCATCCTTCGTTAAATAATAATAATAATAAAACTTTATTGGTGTGTTATACACGAAGTATTTACAGAAGTCAGATCATAGTATAAAGGAAAGTAAAACAGCTAGACTAAAATAAGTTATAAAGTATAAAATAAACAAGACACAACTAGGTTGAAACAAATATAAAGATTAAAATTAAATTTGAGGACACACTTTCTAAAATTTTAACAAATAACAAGTAACTATTAATAAATACCAACAATCACTTTAACAATGGGGCATTTTCTATTTTTTAAAAATTTAGTTTTGGTGATATATATCAAGTAATATTATTTTAACAATTACTGCATAATCAATTTAAACCAAAACAATAATTTCTTAAATAAAGATAAGAAATAAGAATACGCCCTTCTAGACACAGATTTCAAATGATTTTATTTGGCGGGAAATAATTTAACCAATCATAGACAGCTTTCGCTGCAATTATTCTTGTGGCTTTCTTTGGATGCCAAATACTGCTCTACTAGAACAAGAGTGCCCCCAATTCAAAATAGCGTAAGAGATAACAGAATGTATTAAGCCATGGTATGCAATAAGTAATGTTCTCTGGGAGATATTGCGCGCGAGATTGCGTAATAAATATATATTTTTGCTTATAACATGTGTGTGGTTAACTACGAATAAATTTTAGGTCCTAATATTTCCTATGAAGGTTTTGCTTGTATTAAATTGAATCTGTTTGTTGTGAACTATAATAATTTGTTAGTTTATTTTCTTTTGAATGCCCATAGGCTTTTGTTTTTTGTAAAAATTTGAGTTACTTGGTATTTATTTGACGTTATTCTTAAGTTAATTAAAGTTTTATTTAGTTCAGTCTTCTTTTTGTGACAACTTCAACGTTTTGGTGGATAGATTTTCTTATTATTAGCAGATAGATATAGTTTAACTGGATAAAATATTAGTTATTGTACTCTTCGTAAATGCGAAAACATTCTTCAGCTGACTCGCCTCCATGCAAGGTTCTCTTTCGTTGCGAAATGGTATATGACATACTAGGAAGTTATAATAATAACCTGTTGTTTGTGAAAAATTATCATTATTTATAAATCGAGAACTAATTAGACGAAACCGATAAAACCACAAAATTGTTAAATCGATTATCTATGGGTTATTTCGAACTACCTAAAATCTCCACATTTACAATTAACGTATCTGAATTTTTCTAAGAGGCACTTGTATAAAGCACTTTTCATATAAAAAATTAAGCTATAGAAAATTATTTATTTAAATATATCCACGTGTCCATAAGAAGGGAGCAATAAATGTCTGTGCTAACTACAGATACAGATTTCTAATACTAATATCATACGCCAGCAAAAAATAATGTACATTCTTCAATCCAGGCTTCAGCATTATCTGTTTTGGCAAGTACTTCCTGAGCAAGCAGGTTTTGTTAAAGGAGGTAAGGCAACTGAGACAGATGGTGTGATGCTGCCAGTCGCACCATACAGCAAAGTGATGCCAACTGGAATGATGCATGCTTCACAAAACATCTGCCAAGTTGCTGTTTTCAATATGACACCCTGCCTAAATTAGTTATATACATTTATTTATTATTATTATTAGAATAGATAGAATAGAATAAGTTTTTATTTGTGCTAAAAATGTACAAAAATTGAACAAAAATAAACAGTTCAGTCACAGAAACCTAGAAACTCCTGTAGTATTTACAATTTGTTAATAGGCCAGTAATAAAATTACATGTCAAAAGTTTCTAAAAAACTATAAAATAGTACTTACTACTAAAGTAAAACTAACTAAAATAATACAATAAAATAATATAAAGTGTTAAGTTACTAATTTTACAAGTTTCCTAAATACACTTAAATAGTACTTATTACTAAAGTAAATCTGAAATAAAATGATAGAGAAATATATTCTTACACTAAAATAATATAAAGTTTTAAGTAATTTACTAATTATAAAAGTAAGAGTATTCTATAATGACAAAAATATAGGACGCTAAATAAATATGTAATCAAGGTTTAAATTTGAATGTTTATTCCACATTTTAATTTTTTTAATGTACAAAATGATGCTTCCATTAAAATAGTCTAAGTTCATTCGGTAGTATATTGTAAATTTTTAGATAGGTAATACAGGAAATATTTTTGAGTTGTGGTTTTATATGAGATAGGAAGTATACATTTTTTATGACTTTGGTGTTATATTCATGTTTAAAAGGTCTTACGAAATTGTTATGCTTGTAATAATATATCAAAAATATACAGTTCTCTTAAAGTGAGAACATTAAAATTCAAGAACAAGATTCTAGTTTGGTAACGCATTGGTTTCCTAAGGATGGTCTTAGTAATTATTTTCGGACAGACAAATAATTTTTTTACATTATTTTTATAAGTTCCACCCCAGGACAGAATACCATACGTTAACAAGGGCATAGTAACAATTCCTAATCAATTTATTACTAAGAATGCCGCTTGAACTTTTAAATATGAACATGCATTTTTTTAATCTTTTTGTTAAACAGTTAATGTGTTCATGCCATTTAAGAGATTGATTAATGTTTACCCCAAGATGTTATTAGTTTGTTCAATATACAGGGTGATAATTTCGCTACGAGAATGCAAGTGATTTTGGAAGATAATTTAGGTCTGCAGCTTCTAATGAGCAACGAAGCTCAGTTTCATTTAAATGGAGCAGTTACTAAACAGAACTTCAGTCACAGTGTGGTATGCCATTGGCCCTACTTGCATTATTGGTCCCTATTTTTGTTAAAGAAGCCGGGCGTACTGTCACCGTTAATGCTAACCGCTACGTTCAGGTGATCCAATTTTTTTTATACCAGAACTACTCAGAAAACGGATAAATCCAAAGAATGTGTGGTTCCATCAAGATGGTGCCACGGCACATACTGCCTACGCATCAATGAATGTTGACCGCAACATGTTCCCAGGAAAACTCATTTCACGTTTTGGAGATGTGCCGTGGCCCCCAAGGTCTCCAGACCTGTCAATTTGTGATTTTTTTTCTGTGGGGGTATTTGAAGAGTCGTGTATATGCTCACAGGCCCCGTAATTTGGCCGACTCGAAGAATGCCATTCGTCAGGAAATTATGACTATTGATGGAGCGATGTTGGAGCGTGGTATGGACGATTTCATGAAGAGGGTCGAAAACTGCATCTAACGCGATGGACGCCATCTCGATAACATTATCTTCCATACTTGATACACATCGTAAATAGCATTGTGTAAGCTTCCTTATTATTATCTTGCATATTCTTTGTGTAACACTTATTTCAAAATCGTCCAATATATTCATGTGGCTGTTAGTAGCTATTGAAATGGCATAACATTACAAAGGTAGTAACATCGCAATTGCCCTCCTCTAACCGCGCTAAGCTCCGTACTATGCGTTCCAAAAACATCCGGTTCCCGATTGTCACCCTGTACAAAAGACAATTACATGCATTTCGATTGCATATATCCTGGTGTAAAATTAATTGATTTAAATTGACTTTATCACGAAGTGTTTAACATATAAATTTTGATTTAGATATATTCAGTTTTAGCAAACTACTATCCAACCATATTGTTATAATTTGTAATATGTGTTCAGATTTTGAACGAACATCCCCCAAAGAATCACCGCTAACGTGAATAACTGTATCGACGGCATAAGCAAAAATACTCACACTATCCGTGTCCGTATTTATAAACAGATCATTATGAAAAGTGCAGGGCGAAGAACTGTGCCTTGTAGTACTCCACATGTTGCTGTTGATTCACTGCTTCTTTCATTACTTGTTACAACATATTGTTGTCTGTTACTAAGATAAGTTTTTACTACGTTATAGGAACAGCCTTGGACCCCGTACATTTCTAATTTTTCCAGAAGCTTTAAATGGCTGATAGTATCAAATTCCTTTGCTAGATCCAGAAAGATAGCAGCTGTCGGTATGCTTTTATTTACATCATTATATATTTTTGTTGTCAAGGCCGTAATTGCATCCTGGGTGCATTTATTTTGCCTGAATCCGAATTGATTATTTGAAAGGATGTTGTATTTTTCGAAATAATTATACAGTCGTGCGATTATTGCCTTCTCAAAAATTTTTGCTATATTTGATATAAAAGAGATTGGACGATAGTTTGCCATCTGATTACGATCGCAACATTTTTGTAATGGTTTAACAATAGCACACTTTAATATTTGAGGAAATACTTCCGACATCATTGACATATTTATTGAGTTAGTGGTTTCACCATATATAATATTATTTTTATGGTGGATGATTATATGCCATCTATTCCTGAAGAGACATTATTACTTAGACTTTTAATGTCTGGTTCCTTGTTCAAGTACCGGTTCTAAAAACAGTGAATGAGCAACTCGTTTGATCTTGCCAATAGTATTATTATTAGATTTTGTTATACTTTTTGTGATTTGATCCAACATTTAGAAAATGATTGTTGAAACATTCGGCAATTTCTTTATTTTTTGTTATAGTACGATTCTCTTTTATAATTTCTGCAATTTTGTTATTATTATTATTATTTTTATTATGTATTACTTCATTTGTGATTTCCCACATTTTTTTAGGATTATTTAAATTATTTTTTATTAGATTTGAAAAGTATTCTTTCTTATTTTTTTTTTAATAGACAATTTAAGTAATTTTTGTGTAATTTATAGTGCTCTTTTAATTGCAGATTATTGAGTTCTTTCATTGTTTTTAGGTACATATTGTTTTTGTTATTAATTGATGTTATTAAGTATTATTTATTTAGCTGCTAGATAGATTCAAACCTATTATTAAGAATTCAGTCAGTAAAAAGTCTAATTAAACCTTTTTTTTACAAACTCTGGGGCCACTACATAGTAGATACTTTATTTTAACATTCCACACGCAGTCCCTCTAATTTTTATCTGTTAGTGCCCCTTGCGCGACGTACACCAGAATTAAATAAAACGTGCCTGCTTGCAAAATTTCCCTTTCATAAAGGCGACTATTAGTTACAAAGCAGAACGCGAAAGAAAAATTCTGCATCAGTCCAAAACCTACGTATAAAATTTCTAAGAAATTGCCAAAAGAAACACCTCTTATGCCAGTTATATTCTGCCATTTGCATTTATGAAGGAACTGAAAATATGGTCTGTTCTAACTTTTTACAAGTCTGAAAAGCTAGCATATAAATGTCTCCCTGTTACTTTTGTGCCGTATTCTCCCCGTTTTTATTTTAAAGGGATCGGTACATGAACCGTATATATTCAAGGCTTCGTTAAACTTAATGCCCATTCTTTTAGAGAGTAATGTTTAATCGGGTTTCATGTCGCAGCTCCTACTGAAATAAATGAAAGAGACATCATTTATTTTAATAGGGACGGAACAACCAGTATAACGAGTGTTTTATGTAGCACTGGAAATAAAAATAGGTTAAGAATTATGGAGTTTGATTATTTCGTATAATTTAGTGATTTTTGTTTAGATTTTCGCTAACATTTAGCGAAATATAGTAGTACAGTGAAAATATCCATTTTAAATGGAACATGGCTATCAGTCGATTTGTATCCAGTTCGAGTAGTACTGTTTAAAAGTTGGGCACAACCCTCGAAAATGGTACAATTTACAGAGACCATAAGATGAAAAAACGAGGTGGGCTTATAATTATAATGAAAACTGACTCAAAAAATCTGTCAGCAAAGTTTTAAGGTGTGCTTTTTGGAAACTTAGCTTGAGAAAAAATTCATAGATAAAATTTAAAAGCACGAATGGTATTCAGGGAGAATATTTCTCGAATAAATAAAGTACATAAAACATCTTTAACATTAAGTTTTGCCATTAACTACCTCCAGACGTTTTCTTCTAACTTTTTAGTGTTTACTGACATTTATTTTCAATTTCATTACAGAGGTCTACAAAAATAATAAAAATTCTGCTCCAAGGACTAAACCTATCATGTCTTAAGTATTTTTGTGTGCTGAATAGGAATTTTCAATTTAAAAAATTTTTTACCGGGTAGATTTCGGGTAAACGTCAAAAATTTTCAAAAAACCGTATTTTGACGAAAAAAACCGGGATTTATTCGAAATCTACGCGGTAAAAAAATTTTTAAATTGAAAATTCGGATTCAGCACACAAAAAAGGCATGATAGGTTTAGTCCTTGGAACAGAAATTTTTTTTTGTAGACCTGTGGACAGGTGTTGACCTTGTGTACAGGTCTACAAAAAAAAAAATTGTTCCAAGGACATGCCTTAAGTATTTTTGTGTGCTGAATCCGAAATTTCAATTAAAAAAATTCTCTACCGCATAGATTTCGAGTAAATCCCGGTTTTAATAGTCAAAATACGTTTTTTTCACAATGAAAACCGGGATTTACTCCAAATCTACGCGGTAGAAAACTTTTTTAATTGAAAATTCGGATTCAGCACACAAAAATACTTAAGGCATTATAGGTTTAGTCCTTAGAGTAGAATTTTCTTTTTGTAGACCTCTGTTATTTACGTCACATAAAAATATATTTCCAAACCGACTCATCTAATAAAGAACAAAGTAGGTATAATTATTTAACAATCACAGCTGTAGAAACTTAAAGGTCTACGGAATTTGCTATATTTTAAATGTAATGACAATCAATAAACCAATATACCTTGAAAACTATTGAGACTCTGAGAGTCTTCATTGTAAACAGTTCTTAGGCATATTTCGACCAATCACATTATGCATAAAGACAGAGTGAGCACTACCAATGTTTCGCCTTATGTTCTGTTTTAAACAGTTGATCAAAAAAATATGGTTCTGGTACCGCCATCTAGTAACAGGAACGCTAAGCGCTACATACAATCGGCGGACAGTGTAATATACAAGAATTATTATATAAAGTGTTTATTGATGTGTATTTATTTATTTATTTAATTCTTATTTTCAATCTAAGGAGGTTAACGATTAAGTTACGGTTGTTTAGTTAATCAGAAGATATTTATACTGTGAGAGTGGAGTTGGAATAAGTGTTATGAATTATTGGAATGCAGAGTACAATGATGGATTATCATACGCAAGTACATTTGTGTTTAACATGAAATAATTGACTTGCCTGCTCGGTAGGCATTGGTATTTGAGTTGTGATAGTTATTATTTTGTAATTAGTTTATTATAATCTATTGAAAGCTGTGTATAACTTGCTCCTAGCATATATATATATATATATATATATATATATATATATTCCATACAGCCTTGGGAGTTGTCAACTAATATGGTGGTGTGGTATGTGTATATTATTATATTACTACGTATATAATACAATAATACAATTTACGTTAACAATTAGCAATAAACTAGAGAAAAATGTATAGATAAAATTTAAAAGCAAGGTTGAACCTATTTACAGAAAACATATCACGAAACAAAACATTAAATATATGTCAAAAAATTATTAGGTTGGTTTACCACTAATAATGACATTTCATTGGTGCAATGTTGTGAAAAAACGGGCTCTCATTGGCTATCGCGTAATGAGTGAAATAATCTTTATAATCAATTATGTTATCGTGACTTTCATTTCAAAAGGCCCTTGATTTATTTATATATTTTACCTTTTGATACCCCGGACAGAGATTTTTCTCTTTATTTTAACTCTTTCGCTGCGCACGTCTCTCATGTGATCCAGGCCATATTACGTATTATTATTATTTTTATTATGCCAGTCAGCACTGAACAAGAAATTCTTGGCCAGATGTGCATGGCTCTCCTGAAAGTCAGTCCAAAAAACATGGAATACCCTGTATATACAATTTTTATTTACACTACTCGATTTCTGACACCCATTTATACAATATATATTATACAATAAAAACCAGTCAGCCTAAACGGCCGCAGCGAAAGTGTTAAATAAATAGCTGGGCAATGCTTTGTCGTCCTTTTTTGGTACTTTATTAATTTATTTAGGTACCTTTAAGAAAACGGTAACGCTATATACAGCTATATTCTATATTTTACCTAGCTGCATCTCATACAAATATCTTAAAATTCTCACCCATTTATGTAATATGCGACAGCCATGCAATCTGCGGCAATATAGACATTTTTTTAATAAACATAATATTTAAAAAATTATTATTTGTCTTTTTCTGTATTTTTACGTTGATACTTGACCAAGTTATAAGACAGGGTGGTACAGTGAATTTTTATAAAAAATGTCAACAAACAGAAACATGTACAAACAAAAAATGTGTCACTGATACTATCGCTTATTGTAGGATAGTGACAGAAATTAATTATATAATTTTATATTTGCCTTTCTGGGTCACAATATCATAAGAAAAACACGCATCTGGTATGTGCTGATTGAAGGAGAGAGACTTACAAGTAAAATACTGCCGTACACACTTGCATAATTCAATTTTCATTTATTCCGCTTTCGTCATATACAAGTGCTTTTGCACTCGTCCCATGTGAACCACGCCACAGTACACTACAAACCGAAGACAAAGGGCAACGGTGAAAGCTGCATCAGCATAATTTAAAGTAAGTGCAACTGCAACTCATGCTTTATATTTATTTTGTATAATTCGCTAACAAAGTACATATACTTACTTTTAATCGGATATACGCATTTGAAAGAGAAATTGGTTTATTTATTTTTACACTTTATACTTCTTTTCCACGTAAGTAAGCGTTAGTTACCTATCTTCTAAGAACTATAATAAAAATATATTTTTGAGAACGTGCGAATTGGCCCTCCCGCTCACCTATCTACCGTCATAGTACTACACCCCCGAACGTGTGAAGCTTTTTTACTGGGGATATAAAATAGTGCTCGCTGTTTTTAGAATTCCAGGCTATATTTGCATTTCTTTGTTGATGAGATAAAAAAACTCTCCCCCTCCCCTACATTTTCAATAGTTTCTTGATTTTTATGACAGAATTTCAAAAGGTTGCAAAGTTTCAGCAACAATTGCTTTTTTAGGCGTTTTAATAAAAATTTTGACTTAATATTTTAAACAATGATTGTACTCTATAAGAGCTACAATTTCTCTAGGTTTGATTGAAATTTATCTATTATTTTCGAAACGACAATATTTTGCAGTATTTATATATATATATATATATATATATATATATATATATATATATATATATATATATATATATATATATATATATATATATATTTTAATAATAATAACAATCGGAATGAATTCTAGTTTATGTACATTTGTTGTATAACTCATAACGAATATTGCCTTTTTTTGTTCCCGTAGCGCACATAGATCTAGAGATGTTAAAAAAAATCGATGGAAAACACATTCAATGAAATTAAACTGTTTATTGTATATTTGCATTTCTTTGTTGATGAGATAAAAACGAGGGTAACTCTCCCCCTTCCCTACACTTTCAATAGTTCTCGATTTTTATTGCAGAATTTCATAAAGTTGCAAAGTTAGCAACAATTGCTCTTTTAGACGTTTTAATACAAATTTTGACTTAAAATTTTAAATGATGATTGTACTCTATAAGAGCTACAAGATCTCTAGGTTTAATTGAAATGTATCTATTACTAGCTGATGCCAGCGACTTCGTTCGCATGGAAGACTTCTTGCGCGTAGAATTAGGAACATTGACATACTAACTTTTGTCTATAAAAAAGTGCTACATACTCACTGAGTATTATAGTACTCAGGAAGTACACTCGAGGGAACTCACTGCGCATCCATGGTACCCGGGGAAACCCACTACGTTTCTCTAGTACTCGAGGAAACTCTCTGCGCATCCATAGTATTCGCGGAAGCCCACTGCATTTCCATAGTACGCGGGGAAACCCACTGCACATCCATTGCATTCGAGGAAACCCACTACGCATCTATAGTACTCGGGGAAAACCACTGCGCATCGCAATTTGGTAACAGTTCATTATTCTATTTTCGTGTTAGAGCGAGTTAAACGGAAAAAAAAATTATTTTAATCGATAATAAATACATGGGCGGGTATGTGTCAAATTTCATGCTTAAAAACATCTCTCACTCTCCCTGTTTACCCGTTCTGGGGTATCTTTTTCCTTATGTCCTCAGAAGAGCCCGTCGTTGGAATATCACGTTTCTGACTTACGCGATTTCAAAAATACAGGTGCACTTTAAATAATTTACCACCCCCATTTTTACCCCTTCAAAAAGTGAAAATCGAAATTTCGTCTTACATGTATCTAGTAGATTTCAACAAAAAATATTTCTGCCAAATTTCACGCACCTAGATCTAACCGTTTCCGAAAAAGCCCAAAATTTCAACTCCGTTTTTCACCCTCTTAGGAGTCGAATTTCGAAAAATCCCTTCTTAGTGGTAGCCTACGTTATTCGAAAAACCTCTATGAAAAATTTGAAGTTTCTAGTGCCAGTGGTTTGACCTGTGCGTTGATAGATCAGTCAGTCAGTCAAGGTATTCTTTTATAGATATAGATTTTCGAAACGATAATAATTTGCCTAGTTTTGCAATATTTATATACAGTGTGTCCCAGGATAGATGTAACAAGAGGTGTAATGGACCAAACATTTTGGAATTTTGGAATGGTATCTGGGGACTGAGTCCTGGTTGTTGTAAAACTAACGTATACCAAAAATGACTTGATTTGGTGTTCTACAGGGTGTTTTATAAGCAAAGTTGTAAAAATCACCACTAATAAAGTACCTTTATTTTTCAAAATATGAAAAAGTTCCACTAAGAAAAGTTATTTAGAATGCAATTTTATACCTCTATAAAAAGCAGTGGATACACAATTATTTATTATTATTGACATATCTGTCAAACGTAGTCAATATTATCCTTAATTTCTGTTTCAAATTAACGAACCAAGCATAAAAAATTAAGTGAAAGTGATACTCACAGTGCGTGCAAAAATTTATATTGTGCAATGCTACGGAATTGGCGGTGAAAACTCGCTAAGAGAAGTGGTAAGCCAATTTAATTTGAAATTTCCAAACACTGCTTTGTCACATACTCAGGCTATGAGAATAATTAAAAAGTTTCTGGCTACTGGTAGTGTTCTTAACATGAAAATAAAAATAAAAGCATATGATGAAGACAATGTTGAGGCTATTATAGCTCATGCCTCTGTTATAGAAAATCCTAGGATGCCACTAAGAGAGAGATCAGCTCTTATTAATATTAGCAAGTCTGAACTCCAAAGAATTTACAAGGCAAAGAAAATTAGGGCATATAAAGCAAATTATAAACATACGCTTGAAGAGGGAGATGAAGGCCGTAGGATTTTTGTTTGACCATTGGAGAAAAAATCGTGGAAGAGAGATTTTTCATCATTTCATAATTTTCTCAGATGAATCCACATTCACAACCAATGGTGTTGTTTCATCTCAGAATTGTCGGTTTTGGGCTTCTGAAAATCCAAATTTTAGAATTCATTGTAGAAGACAATATTATAAAAAAGTGAATGTGTGGTGTGCCGTTTTTTATCACGTTGGAGTTATTGGACCTTATTTCATTGAGGGAAGATTAAACCAGCACACTTATTTACAGCTTCTTGAAAGATTTTCTAAAGAACAATTAAATATTTTAAGAGATATGCCTTTAATTCATTTTCAACATGATGGTTGCCCTGGCCACTCCACAGAAATGGTTAATCGGTGGTTGAATTTAAATTTTGGAGAAAATTGGATTGCCAGGAATGGACCGATCAAGTGGCCGGCGAGATCCCCAGACCTATCAATATTGGATTTCTTTTTATGGGGTCGCCTCAAGCAGTTGGTTTATGAACCACTTTCTAACGATGTAGCAGTATTGAAGAAGAGAATTACAAATGCCGTAAACTCCATACCGTTAGATCATATTCGAAACAGTTTTAAGGACTTCAGGCGAAGGATCGAAATGTGTGTGGATGTGGGTGGTAGCTACGTCGAATAATAAAAAAATTTTAAACATTGTTTTGTATTGGTCAATAATTAATTTGTTTGTGAATCTGTTATGTTTTTGACATTTATTACTAGGTACTTTATTAGTGGTGATTTTTACAACTTTGCTTATAAAACACCCTGTAGAACACCAAATCAAGTCATTTTTGGTATACTTTAGTTTTACAACAAGCAGGACTGAATCCCCAAATACCATTCCAAAATTCCAAAATTTTTGGTACATTACACCTCTTGTTACATCTATCCTGGGGCACACTGGATACATATACAGGATGTAATAAGTTTCATGTCATTAAAAAAAAAACTGGTGGTGGGAAACGACTAAACTAACAACTTATATAACATGGGGTCTAAAACCCATAATTTTAGAAACAAAACAAAAATTTCGAAAATTTTCAATAAGTTTGAAAACTGCTGGAATGTTGGGATAGGCTTTTATCTTCGCGTATGTCGGCGCCTCTAACCATCAAATACTCTAATACGGCTCTTTAAAAGTGTCGCGCTCTTTGTTAGAGACCGCGCGTCGCGTCGGCGAGGACACAAATTGATAATCACACTTTTTATGGCTTTTTAAAAGTAGGTAAGGTAAGGTCTTTAGCGGTGCGGTAAAGGTGAAAGACGTCGGAGTTTTCTGAGTGCTTAGTAGATCTGAATAAAACTATACTCTCCCTTGTGCAATATTTTAGTTTCTGTGGGCACTTCGTTAAGTACACACGTCGAACCCGTTCGTTGTTTTTGTATGTTGCTTTTGTTCTTTTTGAATTTTGGGGCACGTATTTACAGTTAAGATTTATTTTATTGACTTACCGTTCAAGTCGTTAAGTTCTTGATTACGTACAGACATTACTTCTTCGTTCTATTTTAATGTACATAGAAACCATAAAAAATATGATCCTAATTTACCAAATATGTTGAACGGAGTGCGTATGTCCTTAGTTCGACGTGCCGAAAAGTGTGTTGATGCAGACGGAAGCCATTTCGAACAATTTATGTAAATCAACAAATTTATTGATAAGTTCTAGTGTTATCGAATATTTTAGTTTTCGATACCTGATCGGCAATTCGTTAAATAAATCAGATTTTTTCCTGACTTAAAACAGACATAATTGTTTTCTGTTATCGTATCGTATCAATGTCAAGCAATAATTTCTCGTTTTTTAAGCTTTTAACCCAGAACACTCATTTAGGTTACAAATGTTAATAAATGATATTTAAATCTGAAAAATTAAAAATAACAATAAAAGCTCCAATATTTTATTCTGAATTAAAAAAACACATATGTAAAGAAATGCTGTGTTTAAACCTCTACGCCCATCATTTGCTTGCAGTTCTGCAAAAAGAGATAACGAATTATTTACATTTTTATAATTGATTCCGTTGAGGCGGTCATCCAAGGTGCCGCCCTTCTTTGCTTTAAAACCGCGGGCCGCCGCGTGCCGTCGAGAACGAGTCGATCGGTAATCTTTGCACTTTTTTATGACAATTTTAAGGGAACTACACGTCCATTGACCCAGAAAGGCAGTGGTTCTCAAATGTTTCCTACTCTAATATTCAATTCGACTAGATGGCGCAGTGCTTAAGGTGTTAGGCTTGCGACCAGGGGGTCTGGGTTCGAATCCTGGCTATGGTATGGATGTATAGTGGCGTTTTTCATGTGTTGCCGAGACGGTAGCAGTGGGTTAGACTGCGGTTGTGTGAGAGACAACACGGTCTAGTTGCTCTCCTTTCCTGAGTTCGAGTCTCAGCTGCGGCAGATGGCAATGTCGCAGGAAATGGGTGTTGTGGTGTTGTCTATGTGTGTCCGTCCGTCCTGGTTGAGTGGTAGAATAACCTACGGCTAAACTCCGCCAGGACATTAATCCAAATAAGGCGATTAAAAAAAAATGTTGACCTAGGTTAGTTTTTTTCAAAGTGCCCCTAGAGGAAAAAGTCATAAAGGTATTTTGTTTGTCTAGTCGGTCACCATTACCAGTTTTTTTTTAAGACATGAAACTAATTACACCCTGTATTTTAATAATAATAACAATCAAAATGAACTCCAGTTTATGTACATTTGTTGTGAAGCTCATAACTAATAACGCGCTTTTTTTGTTCCCATAGGACACATAGATCTAGATCTAGAGCTGTTCAAAAAATCGATGGAAAGTACGCTCAATAAAATTCAGTTGTTTAATTAAGCATTATGCTGACCTCATTGAAACTGCAAAACTGATCTGTGCTTAACTTCACTCCCTGAAGACGTTATAATAAAAAAACTGCCCTGACCAGACAATTCACATTAAAATACTAGTTCAACCCAACTATTTGTGCTGTAGGATGTCTATTTGAGCATTTAAACATTGCTATATTCAGTGGCGGTCCTACGGGAAGGGGGGCCCGTGCCCCCCATTGGCTTGGTGTTTCTTCAATAATTGACAATCAAATAAAAACAATATCGATCACCAAAAAGTCATTGATCGTTCTGTAGCAATAAAGCCAAGACGAATGCAATTGAAAGATTGGAGTTAGTGGTTCTATACAGGATGGACCATTAATAATAGGCCATAATTCAAGGGTAGATTCTTTGGACCAAAATATGAGGATATAACCAATATGCTTTAGTAAATTGTTGCTATGGAAAAACATGCAGGGTGTCAAAATTGTATATATATATTTTTTTTTGCAATTTTTCCACTACCTATAGACCGATCTTCTCCCAATTTGGTAAGGGAACATTTTCTAGGCTAAGAAACAATAATTTGTGTATTACATCATGCCAGCCCGTGGAGGCGCCTCATGAGCTATACTTGATGATGAATATTTTTTCTCTTTTTTTGTTACGAAACGTAGTGGCACTTTTGACTAGAAAGTCTCATGCAGGAGTCATTGCTGCTTAAAAAAGGTACACTTGATAGAACTTGATAATTCCAACCATTTTCGAAAAAACTGCCATATAGATCTCAAAAATTCTTTGAAAACAAACCCAATTTGAAAAGGAAAAATCGTATTTATTGAAAAGTGTTTTGGTAACGTCTTAGTTCTGTCAAAATGTCAAACTAATGAAATTGTACGTAAATGACGTCACCAAAGCACATTTTTCAACAAATATGATTTTTCCTTTTCAAATTAGGTTTATTTTCAAAGAATTTTTGAGATGTATGCGGCAGTTTTCTCGAAAACGGTTGGAATTACCAAGTTCTTTTTTACGTAGAAATGACTCCTGCATGAGATTTTCTAGTCAAAAGTGCCACTACGTTTCGTAATGAAAAAAGCGAAAAAATAATCATCATCAGGTATATCTCATGAGGCGCCCCCCACGGGCTGGCCTAATGTAATACACAAATTATTGTTTCTTAGCCTAAAAAAATGTTATCTTACCAAATTGGAAGAAGATCGGTTAAGAGGTAGTTGAAAAAAAGAAAAAAAATTAAAATTTTGACACCCTGTATCTTTTTCCACAGCAACAATTTACTAAAGCATATTGGGTTATATCCTCATATTTTGTTCCAAGGAATCTACCCTTAAACTATGGCCTATTATTAATGGTCCACCCTGTAGATATAAATTGTTGTTATTTATATTTTATTTGGTTTTCAATGTTTTCATGAATAATGAATATATCTTATTTTAAATACATAACAATTTTTTTTGAGTTCGCCCCCCCCCCCCCACAATGAAATCCTGGGACCGCCACTGGCTATATTCATTTGAGTATAAGAATTTGGAAATTTTGCCTGTTTTCGACATTTTGCAAATGACAATTATTTTTAAAAAATTTTAAAATTATAAAACGAGCAGGCCTAAACATTTAATTATATTTTAATTCCACCCTATATATTAGAAGCGCATGTTCACGAACAAGAAACTAGCACAACAAACAAATCAATCAATTGTTTAGGTTACCCAATTAATTCATGTGAGGACGCGTACACGAGTCCAACCGCAGCTGCCAACAGCACTTGATTATAAATTGCTGCTGCTAGAATGTGGCAATTTTAACTGCAGTGTCAACTAGTCAACTACTGCATACTAGTTAGTTGTAAATTCAAGTTAAGTCTGACACGGTTTTGTTACGTTTTTGTGTACAAGGAGCACAGGAAGCTGACTTTCCTACACGGAGAGTATACTATATTTAGTTTTGCTAAGCAAGCATGCCAATTTCAATATTCTCTTTTTGTACTTGTTCTGATAACTTGAAACATACGTTCGTTAATAAAATCTTCATTGCATTGCAAGTTGTATTGACGGACATGATACAACTATCTGAGATTTCGCATTTTCGCCTAATCGGAGTTCTCAGGATATTGATACATCTTTTAACATTAAGGACAATAAAAGTAAATATAAATTCCACCTGCTTGTTTTCAGTTCTCAGATTCAGATTAATTCGATTTTTAAACTTTTTTTTAAATAATTATATTCTGGGCATTACTATTTATTACTACTAGATACATTGAAAATTATTTGCAACTGATGCCAATAAATAGCCCAGTGGAAGTGTAGTAACGAATGTCATGAAACGTCGAGATTTTATGTTTGAGCAAAAAAAAATTCTGTCTATCAGTTTGTCTGTAACTTTTTTTATGCGCACGATTACTCTGAAACCGTTTAAGGTATTGACTTTAAATTTGGTACACGTATGTGTTATACCTGGAACTAATTATATTTTGATGGTATTTCGTTGAATGGTTGGGGGTAAAAGGTAAATTAAGCAAGTACGAGTCCATAAAATTGGTAATTAGTATATACAAGAGCAGCTAAGGTCTCAAATAATTTTTTGGCACTAACCACCCCCATTACCGCACCCACTCCACTATTAAAGTGGGTGATAAAAATAAAATTGTGAATTAGTGTATGTACCAGAACCAAAGGTCTCAATTTTTTTTTTTACTTCATACACCCCCACCCCATTACCAATGTGGCTTATCGTTTTATAGGTTCTTGGGGTATGCGATTTCAAATATTGTGTTATTAAAGTTTCCTAAACAATAATTTTCGTATAGTGGAGTGCAAATATAGTGTGATATGTTCTACCTCAGAGACATCTACGGGAGTTCCATCTAACTTCCATAGAAGTAACAGAGAACAATTAAGTTAGTTATTGGCCAGTTCGGCAATCGTCGTCGGAGAGATGGCACGGCATCTAGAAACATCTAGAGTTCTAGAATCTTCCAGAAGCAATTACCCAAGACTATAAAAACAGAGAGAGTGGCCGCGCAAAGACAGTTTTAGTTGGAGTTTAGTTCTGATAGCAAGTTAAATCTGGAAAAAGAATTTTCGCCAGGTATGGTAACAAATTTTTTTAAATAATAAAGAATTGGCAAAATTACCGTATACAAAATAATATTCCTTCATACCACTACAAAATTTTCACAAAAATAACAAGTGATTTTCTAAAAATGCCCGTTTAAACTTTTGTGTCCCTAGAGTTTCGTTAAAAATGTGTACATTTTGTGTAAATTAAAATATTTTTGTAACGTTTCAACTTAAGTTATTCAAACAGTCAATGGTTTACAATAGAGACATAATAAACACATATTTTTTCAATTCTCTCCGCTCCTCTGTTTTTGATATATTCGTTGGGAAAAATGAGGACTCATACATTTGAGTGATTTATTATAATAATATTTTTTTACAAATTATAGAGTATTATTTCTCAGTGATTCCAATATAGTTTTACAGTTTTTTTCGTCAAGCTGCATCCAGTGGCTATAGACAAATAACGAAACAAAACCCAATCTTAACAAATGTCAATATCGATATTATGTAATAATAACGTCCAATTAACCAGATGATTGGAAGAAACTTGTCTTTATTTCATAATTTTTAGTGACTTTTTTGAAGATGATTCAATTTTCTCCAAAAAATTTTTTCATAGATACATATTATACATATTTTGTCTGTAGTTACAAAAAATACATGTCTAGATCTTCAATCATAACTTTTCAGCCTTGGGTCTAAAACTTAAGTTATGCAAGTAGGGACTGCATCAGTCATAAAAAACTTATCTCTAAACTTTCTAGGTATGGGGTAAAGGGCTTAGCCTTAGACTGGGTTGAAAGTTATTTGTCATGTCGCAAACCGTATGTGTCAATAACCAATATTACGCGCAATACAATTGTTTCTGTTAACTCGACATCTGTAGAAATTAATATGAACGTGCCACAAGGGTCGGTATTAGGTCTCATATTATTCTTATTATATATTAATGATCTGGATGGTTTGAGTACTTTAGCATATTTTACTTTTTACGCTGATGACACATCTATTATACTATCAGGTAAAAATGTTGATATTTTAGAGATGAAATATGATATTTTATTGGAAAATCTTAGTAATTGGTTTAGTGAAATTTCTCTTTATTTTAAAGTTGAGAAAACACAGGCATTAGTATTTCACAATAGACGAAAGAAATGTGATTATCTAAATATTCAACTTGATAACACGTCAATATCAGCAAAAATTTTTGGGTATAAATATTGACAGTTAAACTGGAAAAGCCATTGTGAATTACTGATAGCCAAATTATATTCAGTAGTTTATCAGTTCAAAAATATAAAAAACGTTTTAAACATGGCTCAACTAAGGAATTTATAAGATATGGTGTTTGTTTTTGGGAGGGTTTCTACCCTATTAAATAGTATTTTTAGCCCAAAAGCGTGTGATAAGATGTATCCACAAGAGAGACTTGTAAAAATACATTTAAGAACTATGTTTATTTGTCTTTAAAGGCAAGAATAAATTTGTTTGTAACAATCATCTACATAATGTAAATACCAGGCAAAAATATGATCTTTATGTGCCCTTCAGTAAATTAAATGTCTCTGTAAATTCACCCACTTGTCTAGAACCTAGAGTTTTTAATCACCTAATAAACTTTTACTATTTAGAAAGAAACTTAAACTACTTTTAATTAGCAAAACCTTCTACAAACTAGAAGAATATTTTAATATGTAAACTGTTCTATGATTTACTACTTTTTTTTCTTCTCTCTTTTAGGTATTAAGTCTGATTATTCCTATACAATATTGTATCATATTGTCATGAAAGGAAAATGAAGTTTATTTATATATTTATTTAAAAACGTTTATTTCGAAATTCGACTGAAAGGAGCATCTACATTTCAATGATATATGATTGGCGGTGCCGAAGATGCACTAAGAAAAAATATATGGTACGTCAAGCACTGTGAAATTCTTTGATCTACTTTCTAATTACAGTCAGCGATAAGCCAGCAAGAAATGAAGGTATCAGATCATACGCAAAAGTCGTTAGTTTTGCTGATATCGCTGCAGATAAAATGCCGAGGAAAGGTCAAATCACTTTAATGGAAAGCAGAGTAACTCAGTATTAAACATCGATTTTCCCAAACTAGGAGATAAGCTTGTTAGATCAATATTTGATGCATGTGCTAGGATTGTACTGAATGGTTATTAGCTATCGTGTCGTGTATAACGAGATAGCAGAGAAAACGGTGTAGAAAGGTTTGATGCAATTTTAACAAAAATTCGTTTTTCAAAATCAAAACTTAATTTCCAGAGAACGCTCACCTCTCAGATTCGACAAAACTTTAATGTAACTTCTTGATAACATGCAGTTTACATGTTCATAAAGTATGTTATAAAGATTACAACCTGACAATGGTTGTGTACATAATTTCACAGTAATGATATTCTGAATATGGTTAGTTCTGAATGACGAACCAAAAATAAGTTAAACAATTGAATTAAAAAATCAATGCTCGTGAGTTTAATATAACATATTCTATTAGTCGATTTAATCGCAGGCTTTCCAGAAGTTTATATACAGTGTGTACCACTTTTCATGGAGCCACCCTCATATCTCGCTCATCTAATGTCCGAATATTTTGAAACTCTGGTAGTGCATATATACCTATAAGGTGAGTCTTTAGACGTAACATTTAATTTTAGGCGTCCGATTCCTAGAGTGGAGAAAAGAGTCGATTTTCTAAAAAAAGTATTAGCGATTTTTTTTAGAAAAAAAACTAGTGACATATTCTTAATTGGCACCTTTAGAAACCCTTTTTAAAAAGATTAGATCGTAGTTGGTTCAAAGGTGTTTGAGATAGGGGCCGCAAAAAAAATGTTCAACTAAAAATAATTTTTATCTGTAAAACGTCCTCTCAAATGAAAAAAAATGTATTCTTCATTTTTTGTTCAGAATAATGTATTATACTACTTTGAATTGATTTTACAAAATAATTATTTATTTAATAAGATAAAAATTAGAATTCGTACTTACCTACCATTTTTTTAAAAAATGATCTTCAATAAAGGTCATGCCATGAAAACACAAGTTATTGCAAGTATCAATTATTTATTTAATTCAATCTATTTTTTTTTATTTTATTTTAATTTATTTTATTTTTTAATTTTTGCCTTATTAAATAAATAATTATTTTGTTGTAAAATCAAATGTATGTATTGTAGTATATATACATTATTCTGAACAAAAAATAAAGAATACATTTTTTCATTTGAGAATCCGTTTTATAGTTAAAATTCTTTTTAGTTGAAAAAATGTTGACGACCCCTATCTAAACACCTTTGAACCCACTACGATGTAATCTTTTAGAAAGGGGTTTAAAATGTGCTGATTAAGAATATCTTACTAGTTTTTCTAAAAAAATCGCTAATACTTTTTTTTTATATTGGCCCACTTTCTCCATCCTAGAATCAGACACCTCCGACTAAAATTAAATGTGGTTACGTCTAAAGACTAGCTTTATAGGTATATATTCACCACCAATATTTCAAAATATTCGGATATCAGATGACCGAGGTATGAAGGTGGCTCCATGAAAAGTGGGACGCACTGTATATGATGTTGGCTCGACTACCCTCGTCAATGGTGCCACAGATAACGTCAGTGATACAAAATAAATTGATAACTGTCTACCTACCTTAGAGGAACTTATTTTGAAATTGAACGGATGAGTGTCCACTGTCCATAACATAAGAAAAATTCCCCTGAAAATCAGTCAATCGTGCAACACTTTGTTACTGATATGTTACGTGTTATTAAGTGTTTAATAAAATATGTAAATATAAAAGTGTATCAATGTTGCGCTCATAGTTAAAACATAACGGGAATAAGTAGAATAACGAGAAAAAGTATATGGGAATATATTTTTTAATTAATGACTACTGACATTAACAAAATGGAGCTGTTTTTATTAAAAAAATGTGAAGAAGTACATTGTTTTTGCCATTTTTTTTTGTTTTTTATGCTATAGAAATAACCAAAAAATCATTTGAAAGCCTGATTAATGGACTTTCATTTTGATTATCAACATTCTTAGCCGAAGTGCCATAATTTCTAAGATATTTCACATTTAAACTAAATACTTTGTCTTATAGATGTTCGGACGCCACCCTTATACTTTCAGATCTCTGAAACCATTAACTCTACAGAAATTAGAAAAAAATGAAATACATCCTCAAACCTTTCTTATTTGTCTCTAGCATGTTTTCCCTCAATCGAGTTATTTGACGAAAACCTATGTGAAAAACCTTTGTTTCAAGCTAAAATCCCAATTTTCTAGACGTTAAAACTTAAAGATTAACAATTGATATGAAAAGTTGCATAGGTCCATTATTTCTCAAAATGTGTTTCTCTTTCAGCTCCAAAGGGGGTGGCATCCACCCTCTATAAATTATCAAGCCTGCGCCTAACATAGAAACAATTTTGTTACAGCTACTTAAATTTTTGCACAAAAATAATATCCAACATGGCTTCCGTTCTGGTTATTCAACAATTACAGCGGTTCAGTCATTTTATAAAAAAATATTGCAGGCACTTGAGAAGGGTGAGAGCCCGACTAGAGTCTTCTGTGATCTGAGCCGGGCGTTTGACTGTGTTCAACATGACTTATTATTAGACAAATTCGATAAGTATGGGGTAAGAGGCAAACCACATGATTGGTTTGTCTCCTATTTTAGTGAAAAGCACCAAATGGTAAAAATTAATTATTTTGATTAAAATAGGAAAATCTCCTACACATCAACAAAATTAGATAGTAAAATGGGTGTCCCTCGAGGCTCTGTATTAGGACCTATTTTATTCATTATTTATATTAATGAACTACCCAATGTACTGACTACTGTACTTCATTTCATTGTATGCTGATGATGCCACTCTCTTTTTTTCTGATATATCTCATGATTTCCTCCGATGTAAAATTGACACTACTGCTGATCATTTATGTAGCTGGTTTAGTAACAATTTGTTGTTCTTTAATGCTTCAAAGACGAGTTATATGACATTTCACGCTCATCAAAATACTACCATTCCTGACCTGTAAATATAAATAACTGCAACACTGAAAAAGGTGGCTGTACGACATTTCGATAATACGCTGACATTCAGTAATCACTGCAGCAGACTTACTAGTACCTTACTCTCTAATGGCTAATGCCAAAAATTTTTTTGAGACCTTAGCTTCTCTTGTATATACCAAATACCAATTTCATGGACTTTTACCTGCTTGATTTACCCATTTACCCCAAATTTACCCCAATTTACCCCCAACCCTTCGGCGGAACAAGATGAAAATATAATCTAATTCCAGATCTCGTTAAAGTACATATGTGTACCAAATTTCAAGTCAATATCTTAAACGGTTTCAGAGTAAACGTGCGCACAAAAAAAGTGACAGATAGACCGACAGACAGACAGATTTTTTTTTCGCTCAAACTTAAAATCTCGACGTTTCATGACATTTTAAGCCTATTTGAACAATAAAAAATTTTTTAAATTTTTTTGTCGTTACTTCCACTGGATGTGGAAGTAATATCTTTTAAAAATTTGTGCTTATTCTGTTCAAGAATATCTTGATAGTGATGTAAATGTTTAAAAAAAAATTAACATTACGATTTTGAATATTTTTGTGAATTTTGTATATACTTTTATGATCTTTTATATATGTTTTACTTTTATACCTAGTACATGTATATATTTATGTGTTTTAATATTCTTTTTATGTACTTGTATGTACTGACTTGTCTCATAGTATGTATGTAATGCTCTTATTGGATCAGTAAATGTTTTATTTTTTAATTGAACCGCCTGCGCGGTGAGAAATAAAATTTCAGTCAGTTTTACAAATATCTATCTACCTATTAGTGAAAAGTAGCAAGGAACTGTACCTTATTAACTAATATCAATAATTTGAAATCGGTGCAAAAATATTTAATTTCAAAACTGGGTCTGATTCAGCGCACCTCGCAAAAATAATTTGTGGTCCTGTGCAATCGAGGCTTTGTAAAGCCAACAATAACAGCTTTCATCAATCTAACAAAATTAGCGATACAAACATGAATCACTTGATTCAATTTGTCAAGGAAACCAAATTACCAATTTCGGAGGACCTTAGGAATAACGGATATATTTATTAGTCGATCATAAATAATACGGAATTGCATTTGCAAATTATAAGGAGTAATATAGAGTTATTACTTAGGAAACGCAACAAATTATGGAACTCTCGTTAATTTGCTAACAAATGATGGTTTTCATTACTTTTTTATTGCTTTTATAGGCTTTATAATGCAACCAACCAGCCAACGTAACGTCTTAATAGTTCCTGATAAGCGTACCTTTCCTTTATACATTTTATAGAACATTTTTATTTGGCATTAAATCAGACAATACACTGAAATTCTTAACTTGTAGTTCTTTTTTGAACAAAAACTCGAGTTCTTTGTATATACCCTATACGAAAGTGGAGGCAGGCTATTAGAATTGAATGACATGTCTATTTTAACAAGGACATTTTCAGCTCTCTTTGTAGTTGATTTTGCTTTGTAAAGAATTTTTTTGTCGATTCTGTTTCAGAAAGCTAATATATATTTTATTTTATGTGAAAGGCAGTTTGATTTTTAATTAAATTTTATACCTACTCTCTGGCAAGTTAAATAGAGTTTCGATATTGAAAATTCTTGTAAAATTCCATGTCTAAAGAATGTAAAAGACTTATTAAAGACGACAAGAAAATTAATTGCGTCAAGTGTACCATAATTCTTGACTAAGACTTTCGTTTTCAAAACGGAAGTAGAAAACTCTGGCTCCAAATGATGTTCTTTAGCATAGCAATTCCAGCAATACGTCAAAATTTTAGGGGTTCTATTATAAAAGAGTTCTATTAAAACAATTCTCGGTACAGTATTCGAACTAATGAAAATGAACCGACCTTGACAAAAATGGCAATATGAATGATTTCCCCATCAAAATGGTAATACTATTATGTGACATATTATACCCAAAATCCACCTGACTCTACATTGGGCAAACACCCTCCATCTTACAAAATGGTGGCCAAGTAAATTTTGTGATTTTTCTGTAGTAATATATTTTAGTGCATTAAAAATTAACGAAAATTCAGAGCATGAAAATGTGTTGCCTAGAAACTGCTTGAGTTCATTTTGATGTGATTTAACATGAAATATATGATTTGTCTTCTTCGTGGGCATTTGTATTTAATTTTAGTTGTGAAAATTATTTTGTAATTACGTTAGATATTATAAGCCATTGAAAGCTGTGTATAACTTTCCGAAACTATATAGGTTCCACACAGCCTTGGCTTTGAAATTGGGAGTTGTCAACTGGTGTTTTTAGGTTATTTTTATATTATTATATCACTACGTATATGATATAATACTACAATTTACATTAACAATTAGCGATAGGTTAGAGAAGATGTTTACAGATAAAATTAAAAAGCACGAGTTGTCCTATTTGCCGAAAACATTTGACGAAACAAAACGCCAAAATATTATCGCGATATTTGTCGACACGTCAACACAGAAAATTATAGCTATAATTTTTTCTTGTTGGTTGTGTGAAAAGCTTATCTAGATTAGGTTACCACTAATAACGACATTTGATTGGTTGTCATTGGCTATCACGTTGGTAAGTGAAATAATCGAATGTAATATGGCTAGTGCTTAAAATTTTATCGGTAAAATTTTTGCGAAAGCTTTGTTGCCTGGTAATATAAAGAGTGTATATTGACAGTTTATTATCTGATTAAATCTCGTTTTAGCGGGAGGGACTTAATCTTTGATAATAAACTGCCAATTTACACGAATTATATTACCTTTTGGCAACTTAGCTTGAGTAAAAATGTATAAATAAAATGTAAAAGCACGAGTGGTATTTGGGGAGAATATTTCACGAATAAATTAATTAAATGCATAAAACATATCTTTATTAGATACTAAGGTTTTTCTAAAAAACAATTATATTTTACACCATATTCTTTCAAACACTTTTCTTGCAGCATTTTTGCTGTACAGTTCAAGATCGTCTTAACACTATATTCTTTATAATTTTCTCCATTGAACTCTTTTATATTGTAACCAAAGTCACTTAATATAGCAGCCAATTCATTAATTGGAGTTGACGCCCTTAACTCGTGATGCTTTTCTTCGCAGAACGCCGTGAACTGTCTCCATACGCTTTCTTGGGATTTTTCGGTGTTAATTGCCTTTTTATTTTCAATTTCATGATTAATTTGATATAAAGAGATATTTCCAAACCGTTGGATAATCTCTTCTGGGCTCAAGAAGAAGAAGAGAAGGAAATAACAATCCCGAACCGTCCAAAAGTGCTAAAGTTGTTAAGTATAAGATCTGTTTATAACTTAATTTTTTTAAATAATATTCCCTCCTCTTCTCCGATCCATTCAATATAATAGTACTATATATTAGAGGGGGGAGGGGGGCATTTTTTGGCCTCTATCTGACACCATTTGTGGCCTGGGATAGGGGTAAAATGAATTTTCTAAACCTAGTTATAGTAGTAGTAGTAGTACGTATTTCACAGATTTTTAAGTTAAAAATTGCTGAAAATGCTAAAATATGAAAGCTTTTCAAAATTTTGAACAGCCGTATCTCGGATACTATTTGATCTACAGAGTCCGCTCTAGTACCAATTTGTAGCAAATTTAGTCTACTTTTAAAAAATACTAAATCATTTTTACCAAAAAAGTAGGCCTTCTGTGCTAAAATCGACAAAAATTAGAAAAAAAAACAAAAACCTCGCAGTTTTTTGGATTTTTGACCAAGATCCGGAGGTCTGCCGAGGTCGTAAACTTGGATTTAACGTTAATTTTTAATTCTATACAACATATTAAAAAAGCATAGATAGATTCCTGATTTGACGTCAGGTGGGATGTATAAAGTTACCTACTGTATTACAGTAGAAACTACGGAGAATTCGCTATATTTTAAACATAATCTAGTGACGGTTTCTATGGCAACTAGTAAATAAAACGAGTTAAAACCTTAGATATTTTAATATATAGACTGGATTAACCCGTCTCAGGAGTTTCTGAGGTGTAATATGACGAGGAACGATAGAGAGAGCACTATACTTTATTCCCGATGTGCCGTCCATATTGTATATTATGCACTCATGGTTCCGAGATTAGAAATTGAATGGAGAGCGCCATCTACTGCTACTAGAGTTATATTCCAAACAGCATAATAAATGTTCATTGACACATATTTACGTATTTAATCTTTATTGTCCTCCCCACAAAATTGTGGGAGGTTACTAAAATTGCTCCAAAGCTTTTTGTTCATTTAACTATGGAAAGAGTTTTCCCATTTATTATACTCTTTCCAAATACAAAAACGAAGAGTATTTGATCGGCACATTTCTAAAACCGGAAATTTCGTTCTTAGATAAAAGATGTTCATGTCATTGTGTAAGTGAACGAATTCTAAACAACTTTCAATATGTCCATATGTCCGTCTGTTACGTTCCTCGTAAGCATGATAACTTAAGAAAGAAAAGTCCGATTGTATTGAAAATTGGACAGTAAGTTAGTGTTAGCTAGAGAAAGAACCCTAGTGTTTTTTAACAAAATCGATCAGTAAATAAAAAAGTCATTTTTTTTTCATTTTTATGTTTTTGTAATTGAATAGAAATCTGGAGAAACGTCGTTTTGAATGATTTTAGTATCTATTTATATATTTTACTAATATACGTTTCATAAATATCCAACCGTGAAAATATGATTTCAACTCATCGCTTATAACGTGTAGTTATACATTTTTGACTCGGAACCTAAAGGTCCCGGGTTCGAAACTCACGTGGGTTTTGGATGTAGTTTTTTTCTTTTACTTTGTCTATACTACGTGTTTCATCAACTTAGTTCAAATCATAAAATAAAATATATGTCTAAAATTAACATTTACAAAATCTGCAAAGAATATCAATATAGAATGTGTAACAACTATATAAAAAAATTCAGTAAATCGGCGAAGAGTATAATGCCTCCTCTAGTTCTTAGTTGCATTTGACTTTTTACACCTCTGCTACCAAACGTTAAATCCGCACATTCATTAGGAACATCTCACTAGTTCCGATTTTTACATGCGTTACTATCAAGATTCTCAACTTTTCCTTTGTAGAACTTTCCGTTCTTTAAACTCAGTCCGATGAATATCTTGCATATTTTATTATTTGCGAGGTTAATTGCAAAAATATTGTTTTTTTTTGCTTTAAACGCTTTCTTTATGGGGTTAGCAAATGTCCCGCTACTTAATTTTTTTTAATTTAAGTACTAATACTTTACTTATAAAAAATTTCAGCTTTTTTGGTCTTAGTGAGAAATTATACCTCTAATTGGACTTTTGTACACTGAGCTAATAAAGGAAACAACCACGAATAATTTGAAAGGTAGAAGAAAAAACGATGACAGATATAATATTACTTGCAAGAGTGTAATCATGCATTTTAGTTGCATTTTAGTTGCATTTTAACTGCGCACACTTGAGTTCTTAATGTCTCATATCAGCAATCTATTTATTGTGCAAGCTTGGAAAGGGTCTACGATAATATTTGCTTCGGTTTATAATTTCTGATACAGCAAACTTTATTATAATCTGATAGTGAGTGCTCTATCGATTGACTAAATTTCCTGTCTATAAAGTAAATCGCTTTCAAGACCCTATAAACAATCAAGGGGTTAGACTGGATGACCTTACCGCAAAAGTATCTGTTTATTTCAGAACTTATCACAGACAGACACTATTTAGTTTATTACTTTCTAACGAGTAATTAGAAAACTAAATAATCTCGTTCGCGAGAGTTCAGAGATTGATTGGTATTTGACACTGGGTTACGCTTATTTATTAAATGGTAAGAATTTTGTCCGACACAGAATGTCAAGAACTTTTTATAAAATGTCTCCAGAAAAAATGAAGGTCACTTATAGCTCAGTTGCCAAAGACAAAAGTGGCTGGACCTAATAAAATGACCAAAATGGCTGGAAAGATAGAAATTGCTTTGCAGGTATCAAATCGTAGGCTTCAGCATAACAAAAAAAAAGATTTTGGTGAATTTCTCAGAGAATGTTATACAAGTTAGAGCATATTTTTCTATGGAGTAATAGTTTTCCCATAAAAAGACGTCACAAATACTGATGCTAAAAAATCGCTCTATTAATTTTCCCGGTAATTATTAGTTTACTGAGAAAATTAGAAGAGCGATTTATTAACATCAGTATTTGTGGAGTATTATCATTTTTATTATTTTCTATATCATTGGTCAGAAAACAATTTATAACTGTTCTCTTGACGTTAAAGTCACAGACAGAAAGGTTATTTTCCAATAATATTCTGATAATTGTATTATTTTATAGACTCCATTATTTTTAGAAGAGAATGCATACGTGGCAAAAATCCCAGAAAGAAAAATAGCTTTAATAGAATGCCACAGCTATCATTTAGACAATATTAACAATTTTTTTTAATAAAATCATGTAAGAACCTTTATTAGTATATTGTGCATTTAGGTGTGAAAGCAATACGCTCCCGCACGACGATGCAAATAGCCGAGGCCAAGAAGCATCGGAGTCCGGGAATGTGACCGAAACTGCAGAAAATTAAAGCCGTACTAATTTTTTTCTTGGTATACTACACCTATCGCAAACACAATCCGGGGACACACTGTACATATAAAAAATATAATATCAATGTGTTCATAAAGAAAACTAATTAAAAAATAGATTTAACAAAAAGCATCCAAAATTCTTCGTCGTTTCTACTTCCATACCTTTCTTGAAGGACTCATGGTCATCATTATTCCTGTCATCATTGTCATCATATTCGCCATTTTCTTGATCATCCACGATAACTTAGTAATTTGTAGACGAATCACTTTGACAAAATCCACAAACTGACGAACAAACTAACCCTGTTTTCCCTAACTGCACGTTTCTCCGCATCCTTTCTTGCAGTTGCCAAATATCAAATTCAAGAGTGTTTTTTGGGGTTGGTAAATGTCATTTACACTGGCGTGAATATGTTTCCTGTAGCTCAACCCATTTTGCAGGTTGCAAAAGAAAATCATACTATGCATACGCTCTATAAACATGTTGCCTTGCTGCATTCTTAAATGGGTGGCAACTTCGCTAGATTAACTACTTATCCACAGTTGGAACACATTGTAACTTTTGATTGAGCTAATGGATTTTTTCGAATTTGGTGTAGTGATATGGGATAAAATTCCCAATTATACAACGTAAAGAACCAAAATGGCCGACTTCAGGTTTCGATGCAATTGACATGAAAATCAAATTTTTAAATGAGGCAACCTATACAGGGTGTAATCATTTTCATGTCATTAAAAAAAACTGGTGGTGGGGAACGACTAAACGAACAAAAAAACCTGATATAACATGCGGTCTAAAACCCATAGTTTTAGAAAAAAAAATAAACAAAAATTTCGAAAATTTTCAATAAAATTGTTTGAGAACTGCTGGAATGTTGAGGTAGGCTTTTATTTTGGCGTGTCGGCACCTCTAACCATCTAATACGGCTTTTTCAAAGTATCGCGCTCCTTTGTAGAGACCGCGCATCGGCGAAGACACAAGTTAATAATCACACTTTTTTTATGGTTTTTTAAAACTAGGTAAGATAAAACTATACTCCCTCTTGTGCAATATTTTAGTTTCTGCGGGCACTTCGTTAAGCACACACGTCGAACCCGTTCGTTGTTTTCGTTCTTTTTTAATTTTAGGCCACGTATTTACAGTTAAGATTTGTTTTATTGACTTACCGTTCAAGTCGTTAAGTTTTTGATTACGTACAGACACTACTTGTTCGTTCTTTTTGTGTTTGTTTTGGATTTTGGACCAAGTTTTTATTTTTATTTTCTTTATTGACAACGTTAGTTAATAGTTTAGTGTGGTATTTTATTGTGCATAGAAACCATAAAAAATGATCCTAATTTACCAAATGTGTTAAACGGAGTGCGTATGTCCTTAGTTCGACGAAAAGTGTATTGATGCAGACTGAAGCCATTTTGAACAATTTATGTAAATCAACTTTATTGGTAAGATCTAGATTTATTGAATAATTTTAGTTTTCGATACTTGATCGGCAATTCGTTAAATATCTAAATCAGATTTTTTTCCTAACTTAATAATTCTGTCGTCTCAGACGTCTAACTCTTTATTTCCCAATGTCATGCAATAATTTCTCGTTTTTTAAGCTTTTAACCCAGAACACTCATTTAGGTAATAAATGTTAATAAACCACGTTTAAATCTGATAAATTATAAACAACAATGAAAGCTAATGAAAATATTTTGTTCTAAATAAAAAACACACATGTAAAGAAATGCTGTGTTTAAACCCCTTCTACGCCTATGAATTGCTTGCAGTTCTGCAAAAAGAGATAAGGAATCGGAGTCGGTCGGTAATCTTTGCACTTTTTTATGACAATTTAAAAGTCGCAGAACTATACCTAGTACACGTCCATTGACCCACAAAGGCAGTGGTGCTCAAATTTTTCCTACTCTAATATTTAAATTGTTGACCTAGGTCAGTTTTTTTCAAAGTGCCCCTAGGGGAAAAAGTTATAAAGGTTTTTTGTTTGTCTAGTCGGTCCCCATTACCAGTTTTTTTTAATGACATGAAACTGATTACACCCTGTATATTTTTGCATATATGGATCCTGTTGGCCAAAATACATAATGATCTGACCCTCAAATATTATACTGATTTTCAAAAACAAAGATTTTTGAATTTTTTTTATAAATTCAGTACAAAGACATTATATTATGCATATAATTTTTTTGTCATTTAAAGATTAAAAAACAAGTTCTCTCATAGGAGTTCCATTTAAAAAAAAATAGTTTTCGTTGAAAAACCAATATCGTAGTACTTAATGAAAAATAAATCCTGTTTAATGTCAGTATCTGAAAAAATAATATTTTAAAAGTTCTTGCAAACCGATTTTTAACAATAGCAAAATCACGACCTTCTGTGATTAAAACTAAAAATTTATATTTCTTTGAAAATCAAAATAATATTTGATGGTCAGGTTATGTCGGCAGCAGGATCCAAATATGCAAAAATATACAGGTTTAAAAATTTGATTTTTATGACAATTGCATCAAAACCGGAAGTCGGCCATTTTGGTTCTTTACATCATATCATTGGAAATTTCACCCTATATCACTACACCAAATTTGAAAAAAAATCCATTCACCCATTCAAAAGTTACAAGTGTATCCCTATCGGCTGAACCACCCGGTATATATGTTCCCTGTAAATCTAAGTAGGTTTTCTTTGTCATGTATTTCAAGTGCAGTAATTATCTTTCATTTAAAAAAAAAATAAAATTTACTAAACTTATATTTACGAGGGATTTTAAAAAATATCCAATTTTGATATTTATAAGCTGAATTAGATTTAAGAAAATAATTGAAATTCTAGTTAGTGAACCAAGAAGTATGTAAGAAGAACTCCAACATGAATTGTTCCCGACAAATGTTTATAATTTCACGACACTTAGACATAAAATATGTTTATGAAAAATATAAACTCGTTGCACTTTTTTCAGTTAACTTTGTCAGTTTCTCATAATATAACTTTGAAACATAGTTTATAACAAACATATGAATGAAGGATTATTTTAAAATAATTATTTTACTAAATAATAACAAATAATTTCATAAATTTGAAACAAAATGTTTGATCTACTGTAAAATACTTTTTCTTAAATGTTCTCGTTGTTCGTTTAGGGGAAAAAGTACCTTTTGTCCATCACTAGACGCGTATATGGTAATGTAAGGATATCGCGCATTACATTATGATTCCAGACACAGCTCCTTCGAAAAGCATTTAATGGGAAAGTCTTGCTCCTGCGAAAAAAGTCTAAGTATATTTTTTGCGTAAAAATGCATACAATATAATGTGGCGTAAACCAATTTGTATTGAAATTTATATTTTTCAGACATTCACAAATTATTTTCTATTTAAAGTCAAATTCTATTCCGAAAGCGGCCCATGCAATATGTGCAAACTAATCATTTTTAACAATCAATTACTGATGTAACTTTAATCAAACATTCATGCATTTTGGTCATTTTTATACCTAATTGTCAAATAGGATTTATAACAGGACAACATTTTTTAATAATCATCGTAAATAAAATTCATTTTACAGGCTGAACTCAAATATCGAATAAAAAATGTCTGTCGGTGTGTCTGTATAAAATAACATAGAATACTCCCTATTGAAATTCAGTCTTATACGTACGATTATCCGAGGAGTCATTTTTATGTAAAACAGGTTTTATTTTAATTTTATAGTGAAATGTTACTAAGGTCTTCGATTAAGCACACAAAAATATGAATATTTCTAAATCGCAACATCATGTTCCAACTTTATGTAGACTAGATGATATATCAGTTTTACCTTAAAATATCATTATGTTTTTTTTTTAATAAGATTGTATGAGTAACGTTTCAGTCGGGTGTAGCCGACTGCAAATATCTGTTAAATACGACAAACTCTGTTGGACTTAAAATTATTATTTAAAATTTGGAATATATATATACAGAGTGACCCATTTGAAAGTAGAACACCTCTCTAAATTTTTTATTTATTGCGCGATTTGAAGCAAATTTTACTCAAGTATAGAATAATTAGGATCTAATTATGACCATTCGCCTCCTACAATTGCAAAGCCACCTGCGATACCAAAATATGCGGAAAAAATCAAAAAATCATATTAGGCGTTATATTATCGGAATTTTTTTTTAATGAAACTTGTTCAATATCTATTATATACACTGCATATTTAAGACTGCTGCTAATTAGATGTATATGCCTCAACAAAATAAAAATAGAAAATTTGCCTTTAAACAATATAATTGCAACACGAAAAAAATTTTAAGTACGGACCTGTTTCAACGGATGAAAAGTGATTCCAGAATTATTATTCTTATATACGTCACCTCTAGTTGATACGCATAATAATTGAACTTTTATTTCAGCCATCTATTTTTTTCTCTAATAAGACAGGCAATCTCATAAACTTTCGATCTAAGATAATTATAAAAACGCACATACAAAAAGAAATTATCTTCTTTATAGCGTATCAGAACCCTTGCTATTTCTCATCTGATGAAATTCGATTAGGGAATATTGGATTGATACATAAGCAAAAACCATGGTTTATTAATTAGGGTCAATTGGACAGACTTACTAATTACTTGTTATATATAATTAAAGTGATTAGTACAATAAAAATAAATCATAGGATCTGCTTGCCTTTTGAAGTACAGTATGTTAATGACTGTTCGACTATCTTTTCTACCAGCTTCAAGTTAAATTATTCAAATATCGAATAATCAAGCAATACATACGCTCGTACTAAACTAAACTATTAAATGTTTACAAATCAAATAACGACATCCTCTCGCTTTATGTGGTATAATTTTTTATAATGGCTATATTTTGTTAAACATCAGTCACCTCATCAGACTTGAAGATGTTAGATTCTGTCATTAGAAATTCTAATTCTTTTACCAACTTGAGAACTAAAAAACTTTATACTTTGCACTGATACGCCCTAAATTCGAAATATGGCACATTAATTTGATATTCACACCATATTGCACATAATAAAGATTGGAATATGTTCAATGGCGCTTCTTAAAATTTATAGCCTTCAAAACTTCTGCTACTTATCTAAAACCGGGATATCATGATGCGTCTTTATTAGCACGATTCAATGTTTCATCATTAGAATTATAGCAAGTCTTATATCAGAAGCTGTAGGAAATTCTTAAATAATAATCTGATATACTTAAAAAACGAACATTTCCATCCCTTTTACTTACAAATATCCAACAAAAACGCGCACAGAATTTCTTGTAAATTGGGTATATTAAATATAAATTTTATTTAATTTTGTTGAGAGAAGCATTGAAATTTTTTACCAAATACACTACCTCATTTATGAATAATCTTTAGCTACTATATGTAGAAAAAAAATAACAAAATTTGCAAGGTATTACCAAGAAATTATTTAACTTAAAAATAAAATGAGAAATTCATTATTTTTCTCCAGTTTTCAACATTTCACCCTTTAAAACACATGACAATATTTTAATATTTTGTCTTATTTAAAAATGATCACTGAAATGTAACAAATACAAGATGCAAAAAAGTTGTAGAATGAAATTTTCTATAAAATAGAATATACCAAAAAAGTCATAGGCGTAACACTAAAAAAGAGGCCATTTATCAGCCATTTATAAAACTTGATTTTGAAATGTTTTTACTTTAAACTGTAACAGCGAACCACTATTGAAAAAAAATATCTCAAGCCATTTGTACAATATTTAGAGAATGTCTTTTTATTTCCAACTTAAGAGGGCTGTATCTTCAGAATTTGGATAGAGGTAAATTAGGTTCAATCAACTTCTTTTGAGGCGCTGAGTCTGTGGTTAAGTGATTGACATACTTTTTAAAAACACGATGTATAATGAATCGTGCTATTTTAGGTTAAATTTTAACAGCAGATGGTAAAATTAAATTGTTCTCACAAAAGTGGCTCATGTATATTACTAATGTATACCACAAGTACTTTTGAAATGAATTTAATGTGAGACTTAGCTGTCAATTCTCACAATATATTTAAAATTGCTATTAGAAATTGAGAAAGTCCATACACAAAATGATATTTTTCGGTAACTTTCTTTTGCGCTACTGACCTGCATTAGTAGAACCAGGAATGTTCTCCTGATGTTCAATTTAATGATGTCATTCAAGAAATACAGCCGATCGTAATTTTGATAAACAAAAATACTGTATATTAGAAAGGAAGAGCAACAGGAAATATAATAAAGATGTGGTTCCATCCTAGGATACTCTACTCCCCACCAGCATATGCCCAGGCACTCATGAAATACCCTGTATAATCTTATCGACATCAGCTTTGTTTTCTCAGCAATCGTTCCCAATTAGTAAAATAGCTTTATAATTTCTAGATAATAGAACTGTTATCTCAAATGCCAATTTATTGTAATAAAATTACGAATTATTATTATAATTATTTTGTCCTTTGACATTGAATTGTCATATACATTAATGCTGACAATATTCTCGCAGCCAAATTATAAAACAGCTAAATATCGACTCTCATATAAACGTGTGACTATCGTTAAACAAGATTTCAGCAGATAAAATGAAATAGGTCTATAGCAACTTCCATGGCATTTTTAACCCCCGACCCCAAAAGAGGTGTTATAAGTTTGACGCGTATGTATGTATGTTTGTCTGTCTGTCTGTGGCATCATATCTCTTCAACGGGTGATTCGATTTTAATGTTTTTTTTTTATTTGAAAGAGTCTTTTGTCGAGAAGGTTATAGATTATATTAGATTTTGATGTTTGGTCGCCATCTTGAATACGCCATGTTGAACTTCTCTAGAAATTGTCCGATTGAAGTAAAATTGAAAATGTGCAGACAATTATGGTAGCCGAACATGATTTAGGCCTCATTTTGATTCGGTCATATGAAACTGGTGCGATTAGATACACTGATCGGGGGTTTTTAAAAATTTTCAATTTTACTTATTAATAATCGTTTTGTATATACATAAGTATAAATTAGTTTTGTAAATCCACATTATCAATTAATAAAATAGTTATATTTGTAATATTGTATAATAATACCGCTTCCGAAAGTAAATTGCGCACGTTGGAATCTACAAAATAACAATTAGTTATGAAGACGATTGGACCACCGAAAGTGTACCTATTAAAGTCATTATTAAACAAAAAATATTCTTGAGCACAAAATTTCTCTGCAAAGCATTCCAAAATTCAAAACAATAGCATTAGTGTGTAATTTTCATAGGTCGGAATACTTCCGCGATAACAGGGACGTACTCGCAGAGTGTCACATAAAGAACTAAGTATAACATTATATTATATGTACATTAGGAAATATTATATTCATACGTGATGTTTCATCAATTTTCTGCTAATAGTTGAATAAAAATACCACTGCCCAAGGAATCACTATTTCCTCATCCAGATTTTCTATCCAAGTCTCTCACAACGAAAAAAAATTCATACAAACAAATATTTTAAAAATTTTATGAATATTAGCGTGGCGGCTTAGATACAAGACCAAGTGAATGTTGCATTACAAACATTACATCTAAACATGTGTACTCTCTCACAGCATGACATCAAATATTAATAAGTAGTTTATTTATATTTTAATCTTGTTTTATCCCACACCTCGTCCCACCTTGTCGTCCCCTGTCCCATGTTCCCTACGTTCCCCTAATTACCCTTAATCACCTTTCTAATTACCTTTAATTAACCTTAATTATCCCCCCACTAATTACCTGCTATTTGCCCCCACTAATTACCCCCCCCCCCCACCAAGCCATGCCCCCGTGACGTCTCAAAAAGGATGGAGAAAGGAGTCCTAGGAGCTATTATAACATTTCTCGTACTTTCGAGAAAAATTTGGTGTACTTTCGAAAAAATTTAGCGTATCTCCCAAAAAAATTTGACGTACTTTAAAAAAAATTAAAGAACTTTAATAACATAAGATTTGAAATCGTCGACTCCAAAAACACATGAAACGATATGTCACATCGATTGGGGGTGGTGGTAGGGGGCAGTAGTGGAGGTAGATGAAGGAAAAAGAAACTGTAGAGGCATTTGTTTCTTGTACACACACACTAAATCACAATTTTATTTTTTTCACCCCTTTTAATAATGGAGTGGGGATAGTAATGGGGGTGGTTAATGCCAAAAGTACTTCCAGATTCTTCATCGTCCTGAAAATTCTTAAAGTGCTACCGTAGAATACGGGCTCAATAAAACCGCCTAGTCCAAGTTTTCAAGTAAAAATTACTAATTCTGCCTTAGAAGACCCTCATACCACCATCGCTATACGATCTACAGAACGCTTTTGGGAATTTTCCCGAAAAAACGATAGCCAAGTCATCTGCATAGCCTTGCATAAAGATACTTTCATTCCCAAGTTCCTTAAGTAGGTCATCTGCTACTTTAGTACTTCTATATATTTACTTATTTGGTATAACTTAGATATTATCAGGCCATTAGTATTTTGTAATCAAATATTTTGGGCAATAAAACATTTTATTTTCATCTTCATTATATAAAATATCATCCAATAAAACATGATTTGTGACATAATCCAGCAAGATGCTTGCCACCCTGTATGAAATTGTTATCCTCAGTTCGAATTGATACATACAATTAATTAGCCATTTAAAATTATATCTCGTCAACCCGTGACGTCCATCCGGTCCTCATTGTAAAGCTATCCGGAATTCTCTATTCAATAATACGTCTATCATAAGGGTATATGATAAATTTATCCTAGTCCGTAAACAAACACCTACCCCATTCTACATTGTCGTAATGCGGCTATTCTTGGGTCCACAGTCTAACTATCCGACGATCCCGCCTTGGCTATGGGCATATTAGGCGTATTCCACCCTCGAGGATATATTTTAATTGTTTTCGTGGAAATAACTAACTCAGCCAGTACCAGAGCATTATTTAATTATCCAGTGCTTGGTGTAGGATTTCGGTAAGTAATTAATCTCGTATATATAGAGCTTGCTGGGCGTTTATTCTCCTATGTGTGTGTGCACTATGTGGAAGCCTTGTGTTGCTCTACAAATCTGTGTGCTATTGACGATTCGTCCTATTGTTGGGGCACTGCTATTATGCTGCTGTAAGGCTTACTTTAATTACTCAATAAACAAATTGTTTGAGATTTTTCTTAATTAACTGCATTTACTAATATTTCCGAGAAAATAGGTCTCAGATGAATCATAATGGAGATTGTATGAGCCTCTTATTGAAAAGTATCGTGTTAGCGCTGTAAGGTTTTTGATACAGGCTTGTCGAATTAGATAATTTCCATCATTTTGTTTGGTCAAGAATTTTACTCTTAAATTTACTCTTTAGGGAAAAAGTACTAGAATTAAATTTTCAAAAAATCCCTAGGTATATTGGACTTATATATATATAATATATATATAATTGGACTTAAATAAACGTTTTGTCACTTTTGCCGTTTTTTTGTGGACATGCCGCAGAATTTGTGGAACCTGGGAAATAAGTTCCCAACAAATATATTGGATATACGTTACGGTCATAAGACCAATAGTAGCGTATACCTCCATAGTTTGGTGGTTGAAAGGGCTACAATAAACGACCAAAGCCAAACTCTCTGGTCTACAGAGACAAGCATGCCTGGTAATACCTGGTGCAATAAGTACCACAACATCGGCTGCACTCCAATCTCCAATCCTCTTGTATCTACCCTCTCTCCATATCTATTTGGAGAGAGAGGCCAGGTAGGCAACATACAGACTTCAACAAGCGGTAATTAATATGCCGCAGGCTAGCATCGTGGAACTCAACAGGCTGTCAGATGACATGAAGTGTCATGACATTCTGGGAATGCTTTCAGATGTGATGCCTACCGTGACCAACTATGAACTGCCTTTTAACGTCCTGTTTCCTGGTAGAGACGAATGGGATCGGACAAAACCGATCTACAAAGAACAGACATCTGTTGGTTTCAATGCCCCTGAGGGAGTTGGAGCATACAGTCGCAATCCAAAGGTAAGAATTACATCGATACTGGGTAATTATGCGACTGTCTTTCAGGCAGAAGTTCATGCCATTGAACTGTGTACAAGGAGGCTTGAAAAGATGCATCCTAGACACGGGTCAATAAGGATCTTTCCAGACAGTCAAGCAGCACTCAAAGCTCTTGGCTCACATCGGTGCAATTCTAAATTGGTCTGGAACTGCCAAAAGGCTCTAACCCGATGGGGCAGATATAACAAATTAACTCTGGTCTGGATACCGGGCCACTCTGGCATGGAGTGCAACGAAATAGCCGATTCCTTAGCCAGGGAAGATGCATATCCGCAAGCACTGTGAAAACAACCATCTTAGCCTGCGCCGAGAGGAAAATCCTCCAATACTGCAAGAACTACCAGGATTAATTCATTCAAAGGAGTTTATTACATACCCTCTGAAATCAAGAACTAAAAAACTACTAGAGTTAAATACGTTACATCTAAGATGGCCTATACACTGGACACTGCAGACTAAATCACCACCTACATAGACTCGAAATAGCGGACAACGTTGAATGCCGACTGTGTTTGGAGGAGGATGAGACAGCGCACGTTCTATGTACCTATCCAGCTGCATAAAAAACCAGGTTCCCACTTTTTGGCAAAGGGCAACTGCTGCCAGAGGACCTGGACAACCTCTCAATAAGGTAGTCGGCTTTATTAAAAAGCTGAACCTATTGGGTGAAGTATAATTATGAGTGAGCCACAATAGACCAGATGATCGCAGTGGAGGGTCTGTTACTAGCCTACTCATATATCAACATAACCTAACCTAACATCGGAGCGAGACAATCACCTTATCGAATGTCAGTGTTGCGAAACCGTCGATTTAATTCTGTTCACGTGCAAAGAGGCTTCGTGATGTCCGTTAATTAAAGGACAGTTAGACGAAGGTTGCGAGATAAGTCACAGAGCTGCAGCTAGTCTAAAACTGACTGCAGACCATCATCAAGCACGCCTTAGATTCGCCCAGGTGCACGTTTATTGGAACTTGGATCAATGTCTTCTGTTCTGTTCACCAGGAAACAATAGATGACAGCGAGTGTACCGACGACCCGCATAATGCTTTTCTCAGTATAGCATTGACCAACTTGTCAGTTATGGCAGCGTGGCGATTCGTGCAGGATACGGGGTGCAATGTCTCTGGAAGTACGAACTGAACTTAACAGCTTTAAGGTATACCGAAAAAATTCTGGCAGACCATGTGGTGCCTTAGGCCCAGTATGTAGGTATCCACGATATATTTATGCACGACAATGCTTGGCTATATTCCGCGAAAATCGTCCGAATGTACACCGTAGTGTGACCAGCAAACATCTCCGAACTAAATCCGATAGAACACCTGTGATTGCTTTACCTATTTGCCCCGTAACCCTTCAATGGAATGAGATCAAAATATAATCTAGTTCCAGATCACGTTATAATACATAAGTGTACCAAATTTCAAGTCAATACCATAAACGGTTCCAAAGTAAGCGTGCACACAAAAAAGTTACAGACGTACAAACAGATAGGCCGACAGAGATAATTTAGTTGCTCAAACTTAAAATCTCGACGTTTCATAACATTCTAAGCCAATTTGAACAAAAAAAATCAAATTTGTTTTTATTGTCACTATGCTTCCGCACTACTACGTGGATGTGGAAGTAATTAAGGGCACCTTATTGATGCAGAAAAATCGATAATCTCGATTTTCTCCGAAACTTTTTTTGCTTAAATTTTGTACGTTAATAGTACATTACAAACTAACAATATGCCATTATTGGCTTTACTTCCACATCAGCGTAGAGGCAAACTAGAATAAAGGATCACAAACCATCTGCCAAAACGTTTTGAATAAGAAGAGAAGAATATTCTCCTCACATGGAAATGCTACCTTGGTTGAAAATCACCACAAATACGATGGGATCAACCTAATGTTTCACTGCTAGTTTTCACTCTCAAAAGCCCCGTGTCAAGGAAATTTACTGATGTATAAACAGAAGTATTTTCATTTTCCACAGAAAGTCTTGCTAGATCTTTAATACATCATTTATTATAACTTTTAAAAGTATATACGCTTGTTGGATAACAAAAGAAATTCTCAAGAATTTCCCGCAGTGTGAAGTTTAATACCGGCGGTACATATTTTATTAAGTTAGAACTCTTCAGTGACACCTGCTTGAGGGTTTTGATAAACTGAGATTTAAATTCAATAAAGGCCTGGAAAATAAAATGAAACAAATCATAATTTTAACGAGTTTTGGGAAAGTTCATTCACATTCAATAATACCAAAATGTTTAAGTGCACAGACTATTCGTTTGTTGCATAAATAGAAAATTCTCTTCAGAAGATAGAACCTAATTAGCCATTGTAGATACCTATATTTTTAATGTTTATAGCAAATTAACAAACTATCAAAGTAAACACTACTTGTTTGATTTTAAGTAGATTATTAAAAGAAAATTATGAAGCAATTTTTTACTGATAAAAGCCTGTTTTAATTTCAGTTAATTCAATTAATTGTGGTCAACGATGTATGAGATAATACTTGTAATATTTTTCATGTACAATTTTCTCTATAGTCATTGGAAAATAGTCATTTATTTGACTCATTTGAGTTTGAATAATTTCACTAGTGAGATATTGAAATTTCGGCATTCATGATGTTCCATATATTTTTTTATTAAAATAATGCAAAAGAAGATTAAAAAACTGAATTTATTGAAAAATTTGTACAACGAAACAAACCTTCTTCTTATTCACAACGTTTTACCAGATGTTTTGTGGTCCATCCCAGGCAACATACTGACGTCACTTTCGTCTCTTGAGACGTCATTTTGACCTCTGGAATGACGTAACAATAACGTAAAAATGACGTCATTATGTCACAGCACAGCGACGTCATTTTGTGACGTCAAATTGACGTCTTTTAGCAATGTTCATCGGACCACATGCAAGTTATTTTTGATTAATTGAAATAAATGTACATTTGTGAAATATAAGAAACCAGTTTGGTGCAAGATAACATGTAAATCTTAATGACTTTAAGAGGTATTCATTTTCCAATGTATGATGGGTTACAGGATGAGCCATCATGTACGATGTGGATGAATGAATAAATGAATGAGGTTAAGCAGCACCCATTAACTTTTATACTATCTCGACCCCAGGCACAGAATAATGATCATTAACCTGATCATTGTAAGATCCATCCAAATCAATCGAAGTTTCCTAAATTTATTTGTACATGCAATTTATATTACTTGTTTTTTTATAAATTCATTATAGTATAAGATAAAGAGTGACTGATTATTGTCAGTGGTTTGTATGTGGCGCCATCTAGAAGTAATTTCTACAACAAATTAGTTTGTTGCAGAAATTATTTCTAGATGGCGCCACATTCAAGCTACTGACAAACAGTTTGTTGCTGCAGAAACTATTTCTAGATGACGCCACATACAAGCTACTGACAATAATCAGTCGCTCTTTATCTTATACTTTAATGAATTTATAGAAAATAAATAATGTAAATTGCAATGTTGAAACGTAAGGACCGCCAAAAATCACAAACCTGGAAATCTTTTGAGGCCAATCATGAGCACATAAGAATTTACCTACTTATGATTTGGTTAGATATGTCGCAGACATACTACAACCCTATATAAGCAAGTCCAGCAGCTACGTGAAGAACTCCACACACTGTAAATTCTAGAAGGTTTACAAATAACGAACAGTTATAGCATGGTGAGTTTCGACGTGGAATCTTTGTTCACCAACATACCGTTAAGGAAATAGTTAACCTGATACGCCAGGAACTTGTACCCAAAGCGCAACTTATTTTGTTAGGTTATGCCTGTGGAACGGAGATTTCTACGGGTAGAAGTAGAAGAAAAACCATACGCTGTAGTGTACAGAAACTGAAATGTTGGTTGCGTTATGTTGACGATACGTTCATTATATAGCCGCATGGAAATTCTTCAGTTTGCTTTCTTCGACCATCTAACTAACCAAATATCAAGTTTCCGAAGGAGCTCGAGCAAGAAGTAGTATTGCCTTTCTTAGATGTATCGGTGAAATCATCAAGCAACTATAGGCTGTTCCATGGAGTCTACAAGAAACGATCACACACCGATCGCTACCTGCATGATACATCTCACCACCATCCACAACACAAGAAGAGGTCGTTAACCAGAACATTGTTTAACAGAGTCAATATAATATGTGACGACGAAAGTAAATCAGAAGAGCTCGGGAACGTCCAACGAGCTCTAGAGAAAACTGGGTACGAATAAACGAACCATCAACAACCGAAGAAGAACGACAGAAGAACAGGAATGACCTACTACTTATGCGTGCCTTTCCTATGTGGCTGGAGTCACAGATAGGTTGAAAAATACTGTATTGAATAATAATAAAATGGGCGTACGTTTTCGAACGGTAAAGAAAATTTATTTATTTATTTATTTATTTATTTATTTACGTATAAATACATTTACATATTGTGATACTAATCTTAAAAATTTAACAACTAACATAAGCTGAATAACAACAATAAGAAAAATTACTGCAGTATAGCGCGTTTAGCCTGGTTTTTAAAACCACCAAGAGATTTACTAAATAAGTCAAGTTCAGTGCAGTATTTGTTGACTGTTGAACTTATTCTATTCACCGGACTGAACATAGTGTAAGTTGTTCGACAATAAGGTACAGACAGAATGAATATATTTATAGTGTTAAAAGATGGTACATTAAAACGCATAGACTCCAAGCAATCGGGAGAACGGATGTAGTTATTAATAAGAAAAAGAAAAAGAGAGAAAAAGAAGGTTTAGAGTCAAATATAACACCTAAATCTTTCACCGTGGTTACGATATGCAAGCTCACGTTATTAATACTGTAGTCAGGACTTGGTAACAACCTGCGACTGAATGTCATGGAATAGCATTTATCAACATTGAGATGCATGAATAAATTGAATCAAGATTTTTTTGAATCTGGGCATAGTCATTCAGAGACTAAATATCACTAAATACTTTCAGGTCGTCCGGAAACAGTAAAAATTCACAATCAATATTTTTAGCAATATCATTGATGAATAAATTAAACAATAGGGAACCAATGCGAGAGCACTGCCAGATGTTACAGAGAATGTCTCCGAGGTATATCCGTCAACAAGAACCTGCTGAATTCTCTCACAGAGACACGACTGAATTCAAAATAATAAAGGAGGACCGACTCCGATTTTATGGAGTTTCTTTATAAGTAGAGAGTGGTTTACCTTATCGAAGGCTTTGCTAAAGTCCATGTATACCGCAGGCACGTCAGCGCCTCTTACCAGAGATTTAACGATGAAGTTGTTATAGATCCATAAATTGGTGTCCACAGAACGACCTTGGAGGAATCCATGCTGCTCTGGATGGATGATACTACTTAAGGAAGCAGATACATTTTTTTCAACTAACGACTCAAATAATTTCGGAATTGCAGATAGGATGCACACAGGTCTATAGTTATTGATAAGAGATTTGTTACCAACTTTGTAAATCGGAGTTACGTATGAACTTTTCCAACATGATGGAAATATACCGGTTTTTAAGGGCATTGAAAATATGAGGAAGAGTGGCAAGAAGAGTGATTTGGAAGAGGATTTTAAGAAGATTGGTGGAATTTTGTTTTAAGATCAATTGAATCAAGGGCAGTTTCCACATCTAAAGGACTGATGTATACCTTTAGCATATCAACAGTAATGTCAGGTGCAAAATTACATTTCACATCATGTAATGGACTGTAAACTGAAGAAAAAATTCGATAAACCCTCACCTCCTTCAGCCTTGGAATTATTATAGAACATTGAGAGGGGCAAACTGTCAGATTTTCGATTTAATTTAATAAAATTCCAGAAACATTTAACGTTATCCGGGATAGATCTTTCAATGGTACCCACATATTCGGCATAACATTGTTTAGTCAATAAATTACATCTTGTACGAAGATCGCTAAAAACCAAATACACATCTCGATCGCCTGATTGCTTGTACTGTTTATGAGTTTTCTTTTCCTCACATATTAAATGTTTCAGCTCACAACTGAACCAGATAGGGTATTTCTGATCGTGTTTAGTTCGTAGAGGAACGAACTGTTCGATGCAATTCCACAGAGTATTATAAAAAATATCAACCATACCATTAACATTGTCAATATTAGAAAATAAATAATACCAATCGATTAATAACAAATGATTGTTTATCTGATGATATTGTGCTAAATTGAAATTGTAATAAGTTGTAATATTAGCTTTAAAGTATGTGTCTAGATCATTTGTTATTGTGATTTGCAATGCAGGATGATAAGAATCACATAATATTAAGGAAGCACATTTAGAAACTGACTCAACATCACTATTAGAAAAACACAAATCCAGCACAGAACCCTTTTTATTTGAAAAGATTGAGACCGAAAAAAGAGAAATTATCACAAATTGTAACTTCAGTTTCACTTCTAACATTATCTGGAAGTAGACCGATATAATCCCCAGACTGTAACCATTTGATATTAGGCAGATTGAAATATCCGAGTACTATGATATTTTCCATACCAAATTGGTCGATAGCAGATTCAACTGAACGTACACGCTTTTCATAAACCGATACATGGATCATGGGAGGCAGATATATTGAACATATTACAAAATACGTATTGCCAATTGGGAACTTAACCCACACTTCTTCAATAGATTTATCTCCAATCGAAATAGAATGTGATGCAATATCTTTTCGTATTGCAATTAACACGCCACCTCCTCGTTCTTTACTACTTGTCAAAGGAGAGCGATCGGTTCTATATACAATATACCTATCATCTATAAATTCCCTATCAGCGATATCATTGTCCAACCAAGTCTCGACAAGAACTATAACTAGAAAATCTTCACTGAGAACTGCACAATAAAAGTGTCTACGTTTTGTACGTAGATCTCTTACATTTTGAAAATAAATTGATAATTCATTAGCTATTTCTCTTGATCTCGCTCTTGCTGTGCTGCTAGATCCTGTCGAAAATTTGCCCGTCTGGAATACTAGGGTGTTCGTGGAAGACAATAGTTTTCTTAGGACATAAATTAGGATGGAAAAGGTTTTCGGCTTGAACAAGTTCTCCCCTCAAACAAGGACCCCATCCCTAGACAACTAGCCAAAGGTGTTTACTAATTACAGTATTTATGTGGTTATATAAGAGTTATATCGGATAGACAGGGACTAGTATTCAGTGCAGAATCGGGGAAACACAAGTCTTGGGTACACAGATAAGTCGGCAAAGGCGGAACATATTCATCAGAATGATAATCATAAAATCGACTATGAGAACAGTAAAATATTGTCTTGAAAGCTTTCATTTTAGTATATTAATTTTGCTTTATAACGTTTTTATTTAGGCCATTACGAAACAGCTTAAATTTGTATTGGAGCATTGTCGACTGCGAATATCAATCTAAACAATGAATATAAAAAACACATTGTCTGTATGCTCAAACTTAGTAGCACCACGTTGAAATGAATTGGGTCATATTCGAGAAAAATATCAATCAAATAGGTATTCGCAGTCGACCATACCCGACAGCAACTTCTACTCATTCCAGTCTACTATTGTGTGGAAAGATTTCGTCTGAATTAATGGAATGAAAAGTCACAGAGCGTCGTTGTACAAAACAAATGTCTATGGTTATCGACCACGTACTAAAGCAAGATATGTTCCCAACTAATTAAAGTTATGTTCACACAAAGATAAGTCCGGCCGAGTGACCTCTTAAAACGTTATAATGCACTAATGACCTCAACAAGCGCTGTAACGCCAGCCCTAAAAGTCATGAAACTAAATGGTGATTAGTTTTGGAAGTTCCCTTTGAGACTGATGCCCCAACACATTTCTGATATTGCAACTTGTTCAAACGGCTCCCGACACACAATCCATGCGTTACGTCGCTTATTTGGCCTAGTCATGCATCTAACTGTCTACCTCGGCATCGGATTAATCTACTATGACCATATTGGATTACTACACCCACGATAGATTTATTGTTCCTGTGGTATTATTTATCGAGGGTAAATTTTCAATCTGTGAGTTATTGAAGCGCCTATGTGAAAGGGTGAGCTGTAAAAAATGCATTGACGTCTAGTTCTGGAATTATATTAATTTTGACATGTGAGCGAATGGCGTAGCATTTATTCGAATTGTTAGTTTTCACAAGCTATCTGTTTATTCATTTTACATTATGCTGTAATTTTCAAAAAACAGGCTCCCTGTTATATTTAAAAATCACATAGTACGGGAGCCATCGACCAGGATTTTCAGCCTCATCGCGACATGAGAATTTCAAACTTTTTCGACAGTTTATACTCAAATAAAGAAAAAAGTCCTTTATGATGGAAGTCTTCAATGTTGCTAAACGATCGAAAAACAATAATGAACATATAAAAAAAATGGGCTAAAATTGTTATCGCGACACGTCCGTTTCCTGGTTTTTGTGTTGAAGTACAGTGTCTGGAGCTCTATAAAAATTTTAACGGACATTTTGCGCCTTGTGCAAGCGGCTAATAAGGAGAAAATTGGAAAATTTCCCAATAAATTTGAAAGTAGAAAATTTTGTCATCGCGATCCGTCCGTTTTCAGTGTAATTTCAGTCCGTCGCGTTAGACAGTCACAATACGGGTGTTTCGTGTTATCATGTTCTGTAATTTGTCGGAATCTTGAAAATGTAACTCGGGTACATGAATAGACTAATATACAGGAGAAAAAATACAGAGGTAAATTTAAATAGCAAGGGAGAGGAAACTGAAGCGCAAAACGTACCGAACTCTACGGGGAAAAGTATCGATAGGAAAGGAAAGCAAAGAGGCAAATCCACCTAACGCAGGGAACATTACAACCCCTTGAGTTCAAACTTCAAACTTTTCCTCCGTGAACTTTTTTCTTTATACAGGATGACAATTGAAAAACTAACCAGTCGGACTTCGTTTGAATCTTTTTCATCTTTCTCCCGCGGTCAGTTATTTTCATACCTCTATAGCGCGTGGTGGCCAAAACACGCAGAGTAAGAGACGACTCCATTTCATTTTGTACAATCGTGTAACACGGACAATGTCCGTTTAGACTTTTTTTAGGATGTATAGATACTGATCTAAACAAGGTTTTAACCACTCGGTCAAGCCATTTCTTTTTAACGACTAATACTACATTTATCAGGTTTCTACAAGGCTAAAAATATTTCCGTTCTTCACGGATTGGTGTTTGTTTTTATATTTTGAATGGGATCCATTAAAAACGGACGAGGTGCTATAAAAAAATTACGCGATTTTTTTTTACCGAGAGAGAATGTTTTTCTACCACATCCGCAACGCGCCATAACAAAGTTTTCTATTTTCCCTTAAACCAAACAGTTTCTATGGATTTGTCCATGTCGCGATGGCTCCCATATTATATATAACATTTTAATATTTTTATTACACTCTTCGCAAAAACGAACAACTTTCAAAATGTCTGTTTGTCCATCCATCACGTTTTTTTGTAAGCACGATAATTTAAGAAAGAAAAGTCCGATTTTACTGAAATTTGGAAAGTAAGTTAGTGTTAGCTAGAGGAAGAACCCTATTGTTTTTAAAGAAAATCAATCAGTAAATAAGAAAGCTATTAATCATTTCATCCTAATTTTAAAAAAATATATTTTCTTAATTTTTGTCGCTTGCACTTGAATTGAAATCCTGCGAAATGTTATCTTTATAATATATATTATTTTGTTTATGCATTTTACTAATATATATTTTATAGTAATATGTCTAATGGGTTGAAATATGATTCTCGAAAGATATATATTACAGACATTCAATTTTTATAGTGATCTTTGATGGTCCAGTAGCTAAACTTTTTCTGTGCAATCAGGCCGGCTATCACATACGCGGCGCCGGTGTGGTGCAGCATCCCGGCCACGATAATGCGAAAACTAAAAGTCCTAGAACACAAATTTATGCGCCTCATTTCAGACTCTGATAGGTACACCTTCCTCAGAGATCTCTAAGCAAGTTGCCACGACATAACCCCACTAGCGGACTACGCCAAGAAACGTCTCAAAAATTCTATCAGTTCAAACTGGACGGTAGTCCGCTTACCCGCAACATCACCCGAATCAGACAGCATAATGCCATACTTTTTTATATAAGACACCCCACCCCCTACCATACCAGGCGTTGCCTATCTTCCGGCAACTCCCTTAAACCTACTTCATTCTACGATAACGTTCCTCTACCCTTACTATTACTTACTTACTTATTTTCCCTCAACTTTTCATCTCTCCAATCCCTCTCTCTCACCTTTCATGTTCGTACAATTAGGTTCTTTTACCTTTTTTTTTTTTTGTTGTTTTTGTTCCCTTTTTGTCTTTCTAAATCCCCTATAGGTCGAAAACTTCAAAACGTTCAAAATCCTAATTTTTTAAACCACAATTTTATTTCTACCCTACCTTCCTTGTCGGCGATCAGACCACAAGATCGTCATTTGTTCGAACGAGTTTTTTCGTCTAGTTGTATTTCTCGTATCAACAATCAAAATTATGAAGTGCGTCCGCCTACGATTTTAGTGTTCTCAGTGTTGTGTTTATTTTTAAATTATTTTTAGATCCATGAGGACACATTTTTATCTTATCCTAGTTTTTAAGTTTGCTTACGGCAGACAGGAGCTACTAGTCCACATCCTCTATTTTTCTCAAAGCCAAACCGGACCTACCCCGTCCAGTCTCATACCCACCTCGGCGGTGTTTGCCGTAGTTGTCTGGCTGGCTCCGGCTTAGGATCCGAGGAGGCATATATATGTACCAAAAATATTGAATAAAATATTATTGAGCTTGAGCTTTGCAATCCAAAGATCCCGTGTCCGAATTCTAGTCAGGTTGAATGTTTTTTTTTTCAATTTTTTTTCATATATTTTTTTCACGACAAAGTTGGTATCACAAAATTTAGGATGTCTAAAAACTAACATTATTTACAAAAAAAATTACGAAGAGTATCCTATAGAATGTGTAACAATTATATAAAAAGCTCAGTAAATTGGCGAAGAATTGGCGACGTTTTTAGCTTATTATTTTTACGATGCGGTTACTAGGGCCGGAGATAACAAGCAGAAAATTTTAGATTTGCAACATAAATCGTTTAAATTTTATAGGAAGCAATGGACAGATTTAATTCAATACTACCAAATCAATCAATACAGTTTTACATTTCATAAGGGTAACGGCTGTTATCACAGGGTATAAAGTTTAAAATAACATGCAGCAGATGACCTTAGATATTAGGGTCGCTTAAATTAATAATAAATAAATAAACAAATCAATTTTATGCAAAGTGTCGTTCCTCAATTATTTTCCCTTTCTGTATCTAATTGAATAAGAAAATATAATTACAAAATTATTTTTATTTACTTGCTTTGTCTTATTAGGAAAAATATACAGAAAAACGTTTCAAACAAACAAATATGGCATAGAGGACACTTCCCAGTATAAACCCATTTAGCATTTTTTTATTGCGGGTTGTGAAATTTGAACTACACCCTCGTAATCGAACAAAATTTTAATTACCATGGTTTCTTTTTTACGGACAAGAAAATAAAAATTAGTAAAACATTATTTGGTTTGAGTTTTAATAAATTTAAATGGAACCAAGTCTTATGAACACCTTGTATTATTCAACTTGTGATGAAAATTAATGAGATACGTATTTCACCATATCTAAAACAGTCCAAGAAATGCATGTAATATCAACGAGGACCGATAAACTTGGCAATTTATCTCTGAGTGTCGTGCTTTTTCAATTTGGCAAATGTAGAAAGTAAAGAGAAAATTGTCATTATCTCTTACAGATCCTTTCAGCTGCCTTGTCCCATTTATACTGGTATGAATAAAAACGCACCGTCAAGATTTCGTTGAGAAATTTTGTAGAAATTTTCAGAGAAGTTTTGTATTATTGTAACTAAGAGGCGATTAAAATACCCCAGCACATGTAATAGGGAATTTATGATGCACGTATAATTTTGATCAAATTTTGCCTATAACCCACCTTACGAAAAACTCAACTCAATCCTATTAGGGGCATCGAAAATATCTAAAATACTTTTATAAATAGGGCATTTGTTGTTTGTTGGCTGAGAATGAAAAATGTAGTAGGTGTGACAAAAAAGAGCAACATTTTCTGGCTTTTTCGTGCTTTTTTAATTTAAGGTACTGACTATTTCTGCACATTTCCCTTGAAAATGGATAATACGAAGGTAGATTGATCCCATGTGAGTAGGAGTCCATGATAAAAGAAACCGAAAGTCTTTTTCTTAAAAAAAAAAAAAAATATTTTATTGGCTGACGGTTTCGTGAACAAACATTTGCTATACCTTCTCAAGCAACAAAACTGCAAATGGGGAATAATTCTAATTACAAGAAAAAACTGCTAAAAGTAGTTTTTTCTTGTAATTAGAAATATTTACAAGATGTTTCACAAGGAGCCGACCACAAATTCAATTCATTGTAACAAATAGGAAAGTTATGTGGATAGAATATATCGGACATTGTTGTAGAACTTCAGAAAATTGACCTAGTTCGAAAAATAGACAACCGACTGCTTTACATCCCCTCCAAAGGATAGTATATCCAAGACGCAGTACTCGCCTAAGATTACACAACTTCTGCGTATTCACTGATATACACACGTCCATGGTCAAGACATCTCTGCGCTAGTCCCATATGTTTCTCAGAAATTTAACCTTTAAACTAAATAATTCGTCTTATAAACGTTTCGAACACCATCTTTAAACTTAGATATGTCAGAAATTATTGACCCTACGGAAATTAGAAAAAAAAGAAACAAGTTTAACTTCAATTTATAAGATTTCGTTTTGGTGTTTAGCATTCTTTCTCTAAATGTGATACTTTTAGAGATATTTGACCAAAACCGTTTTGAAATACCTGCTTTCTTAATAGTCTAAGAGTTGGGCACGAGATTTCGATATTACTCGGGTCATGAAAAATTTCGGTAACAATACGTGGTACACTAAGAGAGGACCCTGATTTGGGAATTTGCTGACAGCTCGAGTGGGGAGGGGCACCGCCATATTGTAAAAATGGCGCACAAAAACAGTTTTTTTTAATATCTCGCTTTGGGTGCCTCACACGGCAAGAAATGTTCGGCACAATTTGTTCTTTTCAAATTGAGTTTGTTTGAAATCTATGAGGCAGTTTTCTCGAAATCGGTTGGAATTACCAAGCTCTATCAAGTGCACCTGTTTTACGTAGAAATGACTCCTGCATGAGATTTTTTAGTCAAAAGTGCCACTACGTTTCGTGAAAAAAAAGAGAAAAAATATTCTTCATCAGGTATAGCCTCCGATTAAAGAACTTATATCTAGAGACATAACAGGCTATCTTTTCACTATATACCTTGTTTGCTCCTAACATAGTCACATTATATGTCCATTAAAATGGATAGATGAACATCACATCCCATAGGCAACAGTGGCGTTGTGTGTGTAGAAAATGTGTAGAATGGTAAATATTTTCATTAAAATGAATTATTGCAATTCCTGCAATACCGGCTCTTTATATAACGTGATGTAGGCATACGATATTACAGTAAGATAAAACAGTAAGATAAATATGTATTGAAAGGATATTAAAATTTAATTGCTATTTACTTTATAACTGTAAACTGAACTTCATCATGTTACGACTATGGAACGATCGATTTTCTTCTTTTCTAAGGTGCTTTCTGCAAACGGCAGAGCACTTCACTATTTATTTGCACAAAATATATTTCACTAAACTATGTAAATATGAATAGAGAATATTATTTAGGTATTAAGCAAATCACAACTTAAAATAAAAATACTTTTTCACCAGTTTTTGGTCGGAGAACACGAAAAACATTTATTGACATTAATGGCCGAACTGTCAACTGAGATTATGATAATCGAACTGAAGCCGATCGTGCACGAGCGGCCGCGAATACGCCGATGGGCCAATCAGCAACGTATGGGAAGAAGTGCCTTAGATTGTGAGTCTTTCAGCGACAAATAAATCAATGCCATTATGTATCTAGATATAAGTTCTTTAATCGGAGGGTATAGCTCATGAGGCCCCTCCACGGGCTAACGTGATGTAATAGATAAATAATGTTTCTTAGCTTAAAAAATGTTTCCTTACCAAGTTGGGAGAAGATCGGTCAAGAGGTAGTTGGGATATTGCAAAAAAAGAAAAACAAATTACAATTTTGACACCTTGTATCTTTTTCCACGGCAAAAATTTACTAAAACATGTATGGTTATATCCTCATATTTTGGTCCAAAGAATCTACCCTTGAACTATAGCATATTATTAATGGTTCACCCTGTATGAAAAAAATTTAATTGAATCCATATGAAAATATTTATAAATTAAAATCTCTAGTTACTGTACTATAATGAAAGTGAAGGTTTGTATAATTCTGCCTTTTTGCAGATTTTACATTTTTACCAGCAAATACTGCTTTGGCATAGCTAATTGTATATTAGCTAATAAAATAAATAAAAGGTTTTATATGCATAAAGATTAATTTTTATCTTTATTTCACCTCAACTATCTAGAAGTTGGACTTGCCTCTTTTACGCTCCTGAATTTATATAATAATGGACAATCAAAGACTGGAAAATGCATTCACAGTCCCACGAGGGTTTCAATTTTAATAAATTAAGCTCTAACTGTACGCCTGCAATATAAAAATTCACATCAATAACAATTATGCAAATGAGCGAACGCCATTTATCATTATTGTCAATGCTCGTCAGGTCGTAATAATCCATTAATTTCATTTTGCCTCGGTTTCAGTGAAAATTTTAACAAGAAACACGTAACAGAATGGGAAAATTTTGTTGACAGTTGCGGGGAAGCGTTCCCCTGGGGATCAATTAAAAATAATATATCGTGTGCCAATAATGACATGTCCAGTCCAGAAACGGTATGTTTTAATTGGATTGCGGCATAAATACCGAATGTTGCTTTCAACAGGCCGTTAAGGGTTGGAAAATTATCCATGAGATTTTTTTGTCGGATTTCGACGTTTTAGATTCCGAAAATTGAAATTCTTCAGTGGACCATTTTAGTGATGACGACAAAACTAGTCAATAACACCCGAATATATGCATTCACACGATACAGCGGGTCAATAAAATATGCTGCAGTGAGATCTCTAAACAAATTAAACCTTATGACTAGTAACTAGAGGTTTTAACTTTGGAATAATGTCATATTGAACGGATTTCGTTCATTTTTGGCAGTATAATAGTACATGCTTCACAGAAAAGTTTCTATATTGTGCGAGGGCTTGCTAATTTATATGAGGTGGATGCCACCCCCTCTCAGGGGGTGACACTTAAAAAATTATATTTATTGGAGCAGAAATAGAATCAAATTTTAAGAAGAAAAGGTTAAAATACACCTTACCTAGGTACATTATTTTTCAAGAATTTTCTGATTTATTAATCTAAATTTACTTATTTTTTGACTTTAAAATAATTCTATATAAAGTTAAATAACAATTAATAAATATTTCATGCATAATGTTACTTGAAATGCTTTTGATCTAATAAATACGGAAATATTAAATTCATTATTTAGGTAAAGAATATTTCGTACAGTATATAATAATATATATCCATAATATTTTAAAAATGTTCTAAAACAGCAAAATCTTCACGCACAAAGTGTAACTGCTAGGGTGGAAATATAAACAAACAAAGTAGTACCGCAAACGATAAAGAACCCTATTGTAAATTAACGGTGTGTTACAAATCCATTGGGAAAGAAAGCCTTATTGGACCTGAAGGAATTTTAATAGCGAACACTAGCTAACGTAAGGGGATGACGTAAGTACGAAGCAGTTCCTTAATTCAAGATAACATAAGGAACTCGCGAGCACCGGGAACCATATAAAAACGCCGCGAAACCACCCACGATCATCAGTTGGCAGTATCAATTTTGGTAACCCACTGGTCAAGAACCCTAGAGACGAGAAGTTGTCTAATAAGAGCAACGGTTGTTTCTGTTAGTTAATTTTAAACTTTGAGAAATACTTTAATTACTCACGAGACGAGTTGTCTGAATAGACAACGCTCGATTCTTTTGTTTAACTCTTAATAAGAATTCATTTTACTTCCACATCCAGTGGAAGTATAGTAACGACAAAAAACATGTTTAAAATTTATTTTTTCTCTATGTCGGTCTGTCTGTCTGTCGGTCTGTCTGTCTGTAACTTTTTTTGTGCGCACGTTTACTCTGGAACCGTTTGAGATATTGACTTGAAATTTGGTACACATATGTACTTTAATCTAGAACTAGATTATATTTTCATCTTGTTCCGTCGAAGGGTTGGGGGGTAAATTGAGGTAAATTTGGGGAAAATAGGTAAATCAAGCAGGTAATAGTCCATAAAATTGGTATTTAGTATATACAGAGAAGCTAATATCTCAAAAAAAATTTTGGCATTAGCCACCCCCCTTACCACCCCCACCCCATTATTAAAGGGGATGAAACACAACTGTGATTTAGTGTGTGTACAAGAACCAGAAACCTCAAAATGTTTTTTTACTTCATCCACCCCCACTACCACCCCTTATCACCACCCCCACCCCGCTACCGATGTGGGGTATCGTTTTATGGGTTTGTGGGGTAGAGGACTTCAAATATTATATTATTAAAGTTCCATAAACAATTATTTCCACATACAAAATTTTTTCGTTCTGAGTGACTTGGAAAAGAATCTGGATGTGGAAGTAGTGATTCCTTGGGCAGCGGTTTTTATATAATCACGAGACGAGTTGTCTGAATAGGCAACGCTCGATTCTTTTGTTTAACTCTTAACAAGAATTCATTTTTTTATATAGTCACGAGACGAGTTGTCTGCACAGACAACGCTCGATTCTTTTGCTTAACTCTTAATAAGGATTCATTTTTTTATATAGCCACGAGACGAGTTGTCTGAAAAGACAACGCTCGTTTTTTTGTATTTAAGTCGAAACTGTTAAAAAAAAAGGATTTGAATTAGTATTTGCAAAGAAACTAGAAGTTTATTTTTTATCCAAATTTAATTATCCGTCGGTACTCGGACAATGGACGGTGTAGAAAACAATCACGAAGGCATACAAGGTACAGGGGGAGAGAATCCTGGTAATCTTACCGTGTACACAGGTAGAGATAATATACCTTAAATAAATTATCGCAAAATGGCCAATTAACTTTAATTTGTTTATTCATTACTCTCTAAGTTTCCACAAATTCTTGGCTACGCGAATTACATTCTTACAATTCACGACTTTATATTAAATCACCCCAACGTAATACTATCGGTTACTGTGATACCATGATGGTAATATTAATTGAGGGTAATTAGTTACTTATAGTTAATTACTTATAGTAATTTGTTCTTCTTAACTTAGGGCACACTATTTGAATAAGATACATTTAATTAAGAGTAATTATTTTGTCTTTTATTTTTAAGTGCTTTAAATGAGCAAAAAAATTAACCATCTAGGTAATGTTACATCTTAACGAAAAACTGTATTTGAGATAGTTTTTTTAAATTACTGGCTAATTGGAGTAACAAAATGGCGACCATTTTATATAAAAAAATATAAATACGCATATTTTTCCGTCATAACTTCTTTATTTCTTATGCTACAGGAACGAGTAAAAAATAATTTGAAAGCGCAATTAATTGTCTTTAATTTCATTTCTTAGCATGAGTGACGTAGGTATCACAATTTCTGAGATATTTAACATTTAAACTGCATTTTTCGTCTTACAAACGTTCGGACGCCATTTGTAAACTTTCATATCTCCGAAACTATTAAATCTATGTAAATAAATAAACGAGCGAAATTTATTATCAGATTATAAGCTTTATTTTTGGTCTCTACCCATTTTTCAATAAAACTAATATTTATTGAAATATTTGGAAAAGCAAAAAAAATTAAAATTACGTTTTATCGAAAATACTTTTATAGTTTGTATTTTTTTCTAAAGCAAGTGCTGTATACAAACCAAAAAATTTGAGCATCTATGTCACGCTATATATTATTGAGAAACAGTGTTTGAAATTCCTTTTTTTTTTAATTACTGGCTAATTACAGTAACAAAATGGCGACGTTGTTATTAAAAAAATGTGTAGACGCACATTGCTTCGGTCATAACTTCTTTATTTTTTATGCTAGAGGAACAAATAAAGAAACAGTTGAAAGCTTAATTATTAATAACTTATTAATCTACCTATTAGCATCCTTGACGTGGGTGTCACAGTTTCTGAGATATTTAACTCTCACTCTAAATAATTATCTTATGAACACATGGATGCCAAATGTAAACTTAAATATTTCCGAAATTATTAATCCTACATCAATAAACCAAAAATGTAATTAATTCCCAGTTTGTACTTTCTGTAATTGGTCTGTAACATTTTTTCGATAAAGTAATACTTTTCGAGATACTTGACGAAAGCCGTTTGGAAATACCTTTTGCTAAAATTGCAATGTTGAAGTCGTTATAACTTAAAAACTGTCAATTTATGTGAAAAATTGCATAGAACCTTTTCTCCTTAAAATTTTATTCTTCTTCGGCTTCAATAAATATATATATTTTTTAAGACGGGTGGCACTTAAACCCCCTATAAATAAGCAAACCCCCGTACAATGTAGAAACTTTTCTGTGAAGCATTTATTATTATACTGCCAAAAATGAACGAAATTTGTTCGAATATCTACTGTTTTAAAAATATGTAGAAAAATCCTTGAACATGAACATTTGTTATAAAGACGAACTTAATTAAAATATTTAATTTTAATCTTAATGCATAATTCGCATACGTTTTAGGGAACGTGAGCTGGGTTTAGACCGTTGTGAGACAGGTTAGTTCTACCCCCTGATGACTCGTCGTTGCGATAGTAATCTTGCTCAGTACGAGAGGAACCGCAGGTTCGGACATTTGGTTCACGCACTCACTCGAGCGGGCGGTGATGCGAAGCTACCATCCGTGAAATTACATACATTCCGTGGGAACGTCTCTTGGACCATATCCTTTCTAGTCGAAGGTGGCAACAATATCTCTTGGAGTTCCGAAAGTCGAAAGGGAGCCCTCTCAAAAGGGTAGAATTTTATACTTCACTGAAAATATCTGTATTTTTGACATGGTGTAGCTTACGTTGCATCATTATACAATTACTTTCTTTTTCTTGAAAATCAAAAATACACTGTAGTTTTTCTTCCTGAATACTGACTGAATTAAATCCTAATAAAACTTCAAAATTAAAAATTATAACTTTGCAGCTTACCACTGTAGGCCGACAATTAAATATGGCGGTGTAGCAATTTTTGTAGAAAGTAATATTAAATACAGACCATTATTAGATCTTAATGAATTTTGTAGTTAAACTAATGCTGATTTTTATACAATAAAAGCTATCGTTACATTTTTGTGTAGATCCTGCCTAGGTGAATTTAATATTTTTCTAAATAATTCAAAGAATTATTAAATACAGTTTCTGAAAAGTAGAAAAAAAAAGTCGTATTAGGAAATTTTAATATAAATTTTACCGAACACTAATAAATTATTATATTAGCTATGTACCTACTAGCCGCGTAAGTAATGAAAATAAGGGTACATTTTTAACCCTCTTTCATTAAGTCGCCCAGTAACTAACTATATATCTACCTATGTATGTATGTAAGTAAAAAGCCTAAGGAACTGAATTTCACCTGCTTCTAATTGTTGTATCATCATGAAATTTGGCAATTGTGTGTAGCTCTGATGACAATACAATGCAGTATACTCAATATTATAATATGTTCAAAATGGTCACCTCCCCAAGATGGCGGATTATCATTTTCTTTGCAGCCCCCTTAATATGGGTATAAAGAGAAAGGGCTTGATAAGTAAAAAACAAATATGTGATCAAAACTTAAGCATTCAAAATGGCGGCGTCAACATATCAGTTATCCTCGGATTCGACTGAAAATCGGTATCTGTGGGTTATCGAGGTTGCAGATTACAATTGTCCAGTCCAAATTTAGCAATTCAAAATGATGGCGTCAAAATGGAGGATAAGTTTTGTAATTTATGATTTGATTCGTATGAAAATCGATATCTGGGGATTTTCGGAGTCGCAAAGTTATAAGTATTTAGTAGAATTCTTTACATAAATGTCGAAAGTGTCAATTATCTCCTTAAATATAAGACTAAAAAGAAAAGACAAATTGATAGTTTAAAAAACTAAAAAAACACGCTTTTATAAATACTGCACTAAAAAGCAAAAAATAATCATCTAACCTGTTCTCTCTGTCTACCCCGTAAAGGCCTTAGTGTAAGCCGTGTTTGTAATTAAGAATAATATTGTGTTTGGAGTGTTTCACAATTTCGGCTGCGTTGCCTAATTAAAGGAGATAATAAAATCACGTTAGTGAAAATCATATAAAAGTACCGCCCTACACTGGAATCGAATGTTGATACTCGGTTAGGGTCGAATGCCTTCAACACTGCAATTGTAAAAGAATCAACTACGTCTTTAGGTAATTGTCAGTACGTTTCACAAATCTAGTAAATTGTAGGTTACGTATTAACATTTTAAAAAGAAATAAAAATCACTTTATCACGTTGTGTACATTTGTGATGCACACGTAACCCAGACGACAGAAAACATTCTGTAGTGAAACCCACAAAAATTTGCAAACTGATTAATTTTCTTTTAATGAGTTTATGAAAGTGTATAGAATAATATCCTGAAAAGTTTACATTTCGCTCGGATGCAGAACATAAAAAAAATGTATTTTTTTATCCATTTTTTCAAAATTTTGAAATTAAGTCAGGGTAGGAAAAAATAAAAAATACAGATGGACAGACCACGTATTTCTGAACAAAAAATATCCTAATAAGATTTATCGCTAAAGCCACGGTATTTCTGGAAAAAAATAGTGAAATAACTTTGTCACTCTGCGCGGCCAGCGCACGGTTAAATGCATACTATGGAACCTCTAAAAATTCTTAGCTGTTCTATCGAGTAAAATAAAGCTTTTTTTCTCTTTGTGATTACACGTTTTAAATATATTTCTTAGTGAATAGGAGGATAAATAGTAAGTATGGAGGGAAAATATATAATTATCAAAGCATACACAGACACCACACAGCCGCTGAATCGCTCGCATGAATTTTTACGTGCCTTTACTGTATTGTATGTATTACAGGTACTCCTATCCCCATTTCAGCCATATTCAGTGGACTCCTTATACATTTGTTAATGTATTGGAAAAGTTCCAGAATTTATATTCAAAGATATTTTCATAGTTATAAGGATGAGATCGTGAAAATCACAATTTCTTATCATAATCTGATTGATCATATTTTCGAAAAAATGCATAAAAGTAAATGATTTTCTGTTTGAACATTCGAAAAACATACATTTTTTTCCGAAATAGTGATATTTTATTTTTTCCAATGGGTCAATTTCTCAACAAGTTACAGCCTCCAATATATATATTTATCAAAAAAAATCATCAAGCAAGGAAATTAAAATGATTCGAGATGTACTTTTTTTTTAATCCTCGTTATTACAACTTAATAAACCATAATAGTCATGAGTGTACTTGTACATACTTTTCAACAGTTCTCAATGAAGAAAGAATTTTTTTCCATCTTTTAAATTAACCAACACTCATATGGATTGAACAAATTCTGATTTAGGACATGTAATTCAGTGCGTCGGTGTCACAGTCATGCGTATTCAAGCGCGTGCACGCATGGATCTCGCTCCGAGTTATAACGTTACAGTTGACTATTTTTTTCCGAGAAAACCATGGCTTTAACGATAAATTTTGATCATAAATACGTGTATTTTTTATTTTTTCAAAATTTTGAAGAAATGGATGAAAGAAAAAAATTTTTTCACATTTTTTTATGTTCTGCATCCGAGCGAAATGTAAACTTTTCAGGATATTATTCTACACACATTCACAAACTCATTAAAAAAAAAATTTGCTTAGTTTGCAAAATTTTGTGGGTAAATACCTTCATCAAGTGGGCTAACGGTACATATCAGTTTTATATCATTAATCCTTAACTTTGTTTGTCGTGTATGATTTAATATTACATAAAAATAGTATATTTTATTAGGAAAAAATGTTTTATGCTTCCAGCAGCTTCCCACATAACACAGTTCGTATTTAGTATGTATTTGTACATACTAAGTACAAACTGTGTTATGTGGGTTATTGAGTTTTTATATTTATTTATTATGAAAATAAATATAATGAACACACGCATATTAAACAGAATAGGAAAGTATATGTTTGATTCAAAATTGTTTTTTTATTTTCTAGATATGTATTACATGTTTTTGTAAGAACCATTACCATTTAGGTAAAATTTATCATCAAAAATACATCGTAGCTGAATATTTCACCATTTCATCGTTTTTCTGAATGTTTCAGAAGGTGTTTGTAATATAATATTATGGCTATATGAGAGAAGTCTCTGGCGACGAGATGAAATTTCCGAGCCCTGATACTGACGAGCTTTTCACCAACTAATTGGCAACATAGATTTAAAAATGTCTAAAATTAACATTATTTATGTAAAAAACCGCGAAGAGTATCCTATGTAATAATTATTAGAGATTGGACGAATAGCGGTTATTCGGTCAAAGCTTAATCGAATATTCGGCCATACCGAATATTTGAATATTGCATATGTCGCGACGCCCTTAAAATACACTGATCGGAAATAACCAAGCGAGAGGAAAAATCCATATCGAGATCCATGCCCACATTGAGCAAGTTTGTTTATTACGCGTTAGAGATGGGAAAAGCGGTTCCACTCATGTAGTGCTACAAACGCGATCGCTCCAGAGAAATTCCGCGACAAAATAATGTTACTTTGGAACGACGCGACAGAAATAAAAAGATCTGGCTCGCTATGCCAAATGCACCTATTGAGTAGAAAAGATGTTTTATCCCATCCCGTTTAGTCTATGTAATGAAGACAGAATTAGTATAAATATTTCGTGCAAAGATGAAATTACCTCTCCATCCCTCATTTTCGACGGTACTGAACACGATGCAAGTGGTAGAAAAAGTTTTTGACCGACGCAAGCCCTTGAAACGGCCTTTTATGGATCCCTTTATGTTTTCATATATATATAAACGAGTCTGGGGAGTGATTTATCGACGGGTTATACTTGAAATAACATGGAAAGGTATTATAGAGTAAGTAGAATCCAGACAGCAGGCCTAGGGGGTTGATTAAACTCTCCCGAGGGATGAAAAATCATTTTTTTTTCAAATGATCACGGGGAAAATATTCATTTTTAGCTCCAACCTCCCCACATTCCTCAAACGGTGAGTGTGGGGTGGTTTCTTCTCCCACCACTCGCATCGTGTTCAGCACCCTCGAAAACGGAGGGAAGGTAATCTCGTCTTTGCACGAAATATTTACAAACAAGTTGTCTTATAATGCTTCATTATATAGACTAGTTTTATCCCGTCCATAAATAAAACCGAATATTTGACCGAGAATACCGAATATTCGGCCGAATACCGATTAGTGAGGAGTGGGCCGAATACCGAATAATTATTCGTATTCGGTCCCATCTCTAATAATTATATAAAAAGTTCAATAAACAGTTGAAGAGAATAATGCTAAGTAATTTTTTATTGATTAAACAACAAGTTCTTAGCTAAATAGATGTTTACCTAACCTCGTTATAAATACTTAAGTACGTAGACTATACTTGATTTGAGATATATTTGAACTCATAATTATTTGTTTTACACATTTACTGTGATCTCTCCCTGACTACATCCATTAAGATCACTATTATCCACCCCTCTATTCCTAAGTCCTCTTCCAATATGTAGCAGTACAATGAGGCAGAGTAATTTTTTACCGTTTTCTGCTCTCTCGCTGTCCCGTCCATCATTCTTTTAGACAAATCTCTATGGTGTCATATGTCGCGGTTGTTTGCGTCTCTAATGCCTGCCACAAAAAAGTCATTTACATTCTTTACGAATTGTAGCAGTAGAAAATTTTAATTTAACATTTTTTTCCAACAAGCTAGTCGCCCGTTTTAACATTAATACTGTTAGGGTAGTTTTTTTATAAGTAATTAATTTGCGCTCTATTATTTAACATGTAAAATAACAGTATGAAAGGTCCAGTTCAGTTTATTTTCAATCCTCAGTTTGGGAGTTTCAAACACATGTTTGTGATTGCGGATTGATAATGGAGTTTTTAAATTTGACACCTGCAGAAAAAGTAAACTTAGAATGAAACACAAAGAGTAATAATTAAAACCGATGTATATTTAACCACGTTTTAATTTAAAAATTTTGTATAATATAGAATTTTCATTTTAACGCTAAATAATTTTAATAAACGATGGGGTTAGTTTTTTAATAAATTTGGCGATCTCTCAAGCTGATGATGATTTGTAGACTGGCTGGTGTATATGTTCTTGCATATCTAAGGCCAGCTAACCAACACTTTCAAATGGTTAAAATATTGGAAATACACGATTTTTCAGTACTTAATATATGCAGGGTGGCCACTTAAAACTCTCCAGGCTTGTAATTTTCTTATTTTTTAAGCGACCACCATGTTGGGCACATCAAATTGTAGATATTTTTAAGGTATCTAAACATGTGTACAGAGTGGTTTGAAAAAATTGTTAAAAAAGAAAACTTAATTTCCTTGAATATTTTTTTAACTCATCCAGTACATGAATTGCGTTAGTGCTTTCTTATAAAGGTTTTAATTAGTTTCAATTTATGTTATTACGTCATATTCGAAATTCTTTTTAGTTTTAGAGAAAGAAGTTAAAAGCACTCCTTCCGATTCCAAACTAATTTTTTTTAAATAACGTTTTTAATAATGTTATGCTTTATTTGTAAAAGACTTATCACAAACAATACTCAACGTAACAAAACAGCAACAAGAAACAAAAGAAATAAATATTTTTAAAAACAAACTATTAAAATGATCTAAATAATAGGAAATTGAAAAATTTTTATTTTAAATTTTTTTTCTTTTAATAACATAAATTGAAACTAGTTAAAACCTTTATAAGAAAACATTGACACATTTCATGTACAAGGTGAGGTAAAAAAATGTTCAAAGAAATTAAGTTTCCTTTCTTAACAATTTTTTCGGAAAATTATTTTTTAAATCACCCCGTATGAATGTTTAAAGGCTTTAAAAATGTCTACAATTAGTCCAATCAATGAATGCCCAAAAAGGGATTGTGGAGAACTTTTAGGACGGTAGAATTTTCCTCTTCAGGGATCTGTTGGGGGTAGTTAGGAGGTAAAAATACTAAAAGTCCCCGCCCCTAGCCCCGCCACTTCAGGAGGAGAGGGGGGTGGAAAGGTTTCTTTTTTCGATTCTTCGCTTATAACTCGGAAACGATGTGTCGTATGGAAAAAGGTAATCTATGCAAAATTAAACGCATTTAAATTTTCCACAAGAACGCTTCTATTCATTTTCTTCCTGTGTGTTATAGTTTACGAGATAAATAAAAAAATCAATGATGTACCTTGAATATTTCTATCAAAGCGATTTACCGTGATCTGCTAATAAATCACAGTCACAAAACAATCTTTATTTTACAACACTCAACGTATTTACTAATGTAATATTTTGTCGAAATCTATATCCTTAAATATACAGTGTGACTCACTTAAAATGAAGCTACCCTAATAACTTTTTATTTTGTTTCCGATTTGAATCAAATTTTACTCAAGGATAAAACAAATTAGAATCTACTTATGACCAGAGAAACATTCGGCTGCTACAAAGGCAAAGCCACCTGCGGTACCAAAATATGCTGAAAAAAATAAAACATTTTGAACGTTAGAAATTCTAAAAAATGCACCCGATCGGCGCCACAAACGTACATACACCAAAATTTGATTTGGTTGTTGATGGGGGATTTCTCATACATAAGTTCATCTGGCAAAGGGGATCCTCAGTTTCCGCAATTTGTGGTGGCTACATGAAATTCGTCGAGACTCATCAATAGAATAGAATAGAATAGAATACATTTATTGATCCAATAGATCACATACATGAAATAAGACAAGTCAAAAACATTACAGATATCAAATGAAAGAAAAAAAAATAATAACAGTAAAATAGTATTGCAAAATAAAGATATGTATAAGTAAGTGTGTAGTTACACATTAGAAATTCAGAAATTCATCCACAGAATAAAATGCATTTGAAGTAAGAAATATTTTTAACTTTGCCAAGAATGTTTTTATGCTACCAACATTTTTTAAATTTGGACTAAGTTTATTATAGAGCACAGGGCCCATATAATATGGATTAGATTTGTATAGTATAGTATATCAAGTCTGTGTATTTTATGTTGCAAATCAGAACCATGACGAGTTTGATAACTGTGGTGTGTATTTAAAGAATTAAAGTTGGATAAATTCTTTTTTACCAATTTCAAAATTTCAAAAATATATAAACATGGTAGAGTAAACATTTTTTGTTGCTTAAATGTCATTTTACAAGATTCCCTATATTTAATTCCAAACATACAACGTATGGCCCCCTTTTAACACTAATACTCTATTTGCCCCACATAGTAATCCTATATCGGAGACAGGTTTCAATGTTAGAAAAATAAAAAGTTTTTACCGTACTTATGTTTGTAATGGTTCGTAATCTTTTCAAAGCGAAACAGCTGCTTGCACATTTACCACGTAGATAAGTTATATGAGTTTTCCAATCTAGAGATTGATCTATATTAATACCTAATAATTTGTCACTTGTTGAATCGATTTCCCATCATTTTTCACATATACACTTGATGTAATGTGATACAATAGGATGAAACTCCAAAACAAAAGTTTTATTTTGATTCAACACAAGTTTTTTATTTTTAAAATACTCCGAAATGGAGTGCAAGTTAATGTTCAATAAGTGTGTTGCATCAGTTAAGGCTTTACCATTAGCAATGATTGAGATATCATCTGCAAAAGCACAAATGAATGTAGACAGGTAATTATTTGTATATGTGTATAAAATAAACAGAAGAGGGCCCAGCACACTCCCTCGGGGAACTCCAATGACCACCTCCTATTCCTTAGATCTTACACCAAAAAAATCAACAAATTGTTTACGGTTACCTAAATATGATGTTAAAAGTTTGTTAAATGTTCCTTGCAGACCATAACGCTCTATATTTTTTAACAGGATACTATGATCAACACAGTCAAAGGCTTTGGACAGATCAATAAATAAAGCTATATCTTTATTTCCTTGGTCTAGATTTTTATACACAAAGTCTAAAATATTTGTAAGTGCTCATATTTTTGATCTATCTTCTCTAAAACCATGTTGATTTGATCATAAGAATTTATTACTCTCTAAAAATGCAATTATACGTTTAGCTATCGGACGATAATTAGAGAATTGCTTACTGTCTCCATTTTTTAACAGAAAGTTTTAAGAGGCTAGGGAAAGATCCACTCTTAAAACATTCATTAATAATATGTGTTAGTGGTTTCGCAAGTTGTCTAGTACATTGTTTGATTATATTTACAGAATAGTATCTGGACCAACCGAATTTGTTAATTTTAAGTTATTTCTAACATCAATTGTCTCATGGAGAGTGACAGGTTCTAGACAAATTAAGTCATCAATGCCAGGTAATAAATTGTTTGCAAAAGTATTAACATTATCTCTTTGCTTAGAAACTAAAGTTTTTGGTAAATTAATAAAAAAGTTGTTAAATTCATTGGATTCTTTATCTGTGGTGATCTCATTTTTTATTTCCATTTGCAAGTTACGGTGCATGTTTAGCTCATTTTTAGTACAACTGCTTATTATTTTCCATACAGTTGTAGATTTTTTTGCGGAGTTTATAATAATATTTTCAAAATACATCTTTTTTGCTCGTCTTTTGACTCCTTTATACACTTTTTTATATGATTTATAATACTTTTTAAAGATATGGCTTTGTTTTTGAATTTTAAAAAACTCTTTAAGCCGTACAGATGATATCCTAATACCCTTTGTGATCCAGCTCTTATTATTTTTTTCAATCAATATGATTTTTAATCTTTTCCTTATATTTTGGTACCGCAGGCGGCTTTGCCTTTATAGCAGGTGAATAATTTTTTGGTCATAAGTAGATCCTAATTTGTTCCATACTTGAGTAAAATTTGATTCAAACCAGAAACGAAATGAAAAAGTTATAATGGTATCTTCATTTTAAGTGAGTCACACTGTATATTTAAGGAAATGTATAGATTTCGACAAAATATTACATTAGTAAATACGTCCAGTGTTGTAAAATAAAGATTGTCTTGTTACTGTGATTTATTAGCAGACCACGGTAAACCGCTTTGATAGAAATATTCAAGGTACATAATTGATATTTTTTATTAATTTTCGATTTTCGCTGGCGAATATTTCGTAAACTATAACACATAAGAAGAAAATGAATATAAACATTCTTGTGGGAAATTTAATTAGGTTTATTTTGAAACGGCGGGGCTAGGGGCGGGGACTTTTAGTATGTTTACCTCCCGACTACCCCCAACACATTCCTGAAGAGAAAAATTCTCCCCTCCTCAATGTTCTCTACAACTCCTTCATTGACTGGACTAAATTTGATGTGCCCAACATGGTCATCGCTTCAAAAATAAAAAAAGTTACAAGTCTGGAGAGTTTTAAGTGGCGCACCCTGTATATGCGTAAAAAAAATTAACTTTCTCCGACATAGGATAAAAGTTCAAATTCTTACCAAATCCAGTTCAAATAATTTCACCAATAGGAAAACTTTCGGATTATCGTATTATAGGAAATCGAATTTATGAGAAATTAACTTTATGGGCATTCCTACAACGGGAAAAACGTTGACTACCGCGCAAAATTCAAAAGTTTTATCTAGGGAGGAAGTCAGCAGTTTTATAATGGAAGCCCCAGTTGATAGATTCCTTTTAATATGAATTTGCATGTTACTAAGTGATATTATATTATTGCAAATAACAAACACAATATTTCTTCATAAAATATCACTATATTTCTCTGTTTGCGACCACAGTTTCGTCGTGGCTGCACTACATTCTGAATCACAGCGAATATACAAATTAAGTTGTTACTTTACGTAACTTTGTCAAAATTAACTTTCTTTGTATTCTACGTATTTGTTGAAGGAAAATAATTTCCTGAAAATTGTCCATAGGGTTTGAAAGCACCCTATATAATAAGAAAATAACTATTCGGATATCCTAAGTTTGACAACGCAAATATGAAGACTGGGGTTATTTTTCAAGTTCGTCGATAAAGACTGAGAAGTAAAATATTTATTAATTTACGTGTTTTATATCACAAAGAACATAAAAACAAGTACGGGATAACGTTAAAAGGGAAATAAATCCTATTACTTTGATTGTAATTAAACTAATCATGTTACCTGCCAAGAGCATTAATCATTCAGTCAACAAGCTAGCTAATTAAGTGGCTAGCATAACAAACAAAGCTTTTCTCTTTATACACCACTTATACATAGCCCGATTCAGTTGATGTTTGGTTGAAGACAACGTATTTAATTTCCGTTTTTACTGCCTGGTTGTTGCGGCTATTGTTATTGTCATGATTAAAAGCTCTGAAGCTACAGTATAGTACATGGAGTAACCCACACGCATTACGGCATTGAATACATATTCCAAATAGAATGTGTATATCAAAAAGATATTCAGAAATTGTAATTTGCTACCTACTGCTACTCTTTTGTATCATGAACTCTTGAACTTTGATAAAAATATGATTAAGAATGCTAGTATTATTAATATTGATCCTATTTGAGAACATAAATTAGTTCAATGCGAATTGAACTTTAAATGTCAATAAAAAATTAGTAAGTTTCGAGATTTTAAACATTTTAATTTTGCACTTGTTTTGAGCCATTTACAAACCGTCCCGTTTCAGAACGTATTACAGCCCAGCAAACATAGCAAGTCCGGCAAAGTGCCGGGCCAATGCATTTATTGCCGGGCAACTGTCGCTTGTCGTGTAATGATGCTGGCCCTGTGTTTTATAAGTAACTATAGGGCCATGATAAATATGCTTTGATGGCCCAACAACGATAAAATGGCAATTGACCGTTGATTATTTTAAAATTAATCTGTTGCAATATGTAATATAGCTATTATGTTTTATTTAATCATAAAATAGACTACATGTGGATAAATATTACATTTTTTTGTATTAATGTAGGAAAAAATATGAATTATATATACCAACACCACCTAGCACTGGCAAGTGCAAATTCACAATTGATGAGTCATCAACACAACGACAAAGTTCATGGACAAGGCTCATTAATAGCGTTATTGGTTATTTTTTCGAGTTTTGAAGTTTTACTTGTTCATTTATTGAATAGTCTTTATTGTCATGAAGAGGTAAGTAATTGATGGCTTTATAAAATATATGTTGTGTTCAGTTTATGGATAAATTATAATTGTGCCATGATTTGCTTGAAGGTTATGTTCACAATTTTTCGATTAATTTAATAATAAGTATTTTAATTTTATATTTTATTTTCAAAACGAAATTAGGTATGATTTTCTATTTATTTTTATTTTAAGGTCTGTCAATTACACTGTCGGCAGGATAAAATTGAAATTGAGACAAGCGTGTGTACACAGGAAGGAAAAAGACTCACGGCTCCATTACCCATTGATGATTTTTAATGTTAACGTATTGAATAAATTTTAATTTTTTCTTAGTAACTTGGACTCAGTTCTTTAGGAATAATGTGTCAAGACTTCATAGAAATGTACCGGTTTTCATTTTTTTAGAAGGGGCAAATCTAAAAACCACGTTATATTTATTTAAACAAAATTTCATTTAGACGGTCCCAAATATGTCAGTTGACAATTCTAATCAAGCAGTATGTGTTACGTGATGCATGTGGTTATTGACGTACATGGGTAATATGTAAAAAAAGAAATTTTGAGTATAAATATGCATATGGTGGTAACTTAATTTTTTAACTAGCAAAAAAATTTTAAACAGAAAAATTCTATCTTAAAGGTAATAGGTCGTTACTTATGGCCTAATTAAGTTGCAGGTAAAAAAAAAGTTGCAGGTATATACAAGGTGTCCCATATCGTTATGTTCAAATTTTTGGGGCATAAAGTAGACTTAATTGAAAGACTAACCACAAAAGTGGTACTGCGATTTTTATTCGTTTCGAAGTTAGAGGCCTATTCAATTTATGAACAGTAAATAAAAAAAACACTTAGTCATGTGGGAATAAATGACAGAAAACGAACCATTTGACCACGGATGACAGATGCTTTTTTTGTATTTACTGGTCAAAAAGTTTATAGTCCTGTAACTTCCAAACATAAAAATTGAGCTACCACTTTTGTGTTTTTTATTCTTGCAAATAAGTCTACTTTATGCTCCCAAAGTTTGAACATAACAATACTGGACACCTTGTATAGGCCATATGCTGGGCCACTGAAGTAAAGTCAAATTTAATTTAACGGCCCATAGTAGAAGCGTCGACATTGTGATTTCCATGTGATGGCACAATGCCGGCCCCAAGACGGCAAGTGAATGGCAAATCATCTGTGCCCGGCTGTCGGCCGTAGTGACCTATATATGCCAGCCCAATGAACTATGCCAGTAACAGGCCGGCAATTCATATGCCGGGTGTACGGCATAGGGCCAACAAAAACCCGCGGATAAATGTTTGCTGGGAGCTTGATAACTTTGAATCCAAAATCGAATTTCTGGTTTTATATATTGCAAACCTGTTTAACTACCATTCATCTTTGCAAAATCCAGAGCGCCATGGATTACTGATAATATAAAAATTACGATTAAAAACATAGATGTGGCTTTTCAATTTACAAATGAACACAAAATACCGCTGATTAGCACTATTACAAACAACTTCGCAATCATACCTTGAGATTGATAAAATATGAGAAGAAGGTTTATCTGAATAATATATTTAGGCATGGAAATATGAAAAATACTTGGAAAAGACTAAAGATCTTTAATGTGAAAAAATGTACAGTATATGAAATTCTGTCTTCTATTGGCAATGCATCTGACGTCAATAACCATTACGCCTCTACCCTTTATAATCAACGTAATAATATGCTCATTGACCGATTGACCACTACAACAATAATTCACCGGTGTGTTGTAGAACTCTCCAAAATCGTCCTAAGTTGAAGACATAATCAAAATTCGACTTAGGCAAAAATTTCATTTAAAGACATTTTCGGGAGTCTGCAGAGGCGCAGATCAGTCCACAAGGACCGTTTTGGGTTCTATAAGGCGTTGGAAATGACCAGGCGAAAATTCGAAGAAACACCGAATTTTCACTTAGGAAAAATGTTTTTGGTTCAGAATATCAGAGTAGAAGTATATAATGACAAAGATTTATGAATAATATACTTTTTCAAAGGTACCATAAATTGGACTTTGAAAAATAATATTTTTGGAAGGGCGTCAAAATTTGGCCCAAGAATCGATTTATCGAAAGTACGCCAAAGTTTCACTTGCAGACTAATTTTTCAAAACTGCGTTGAAATTTGGCTTGAAGATCGATTTTTCAAAAGTACGCCAAAATTTCACCCGCAGATTAACTTTTCAAAAGTACCTTGAAATTTGGCTTGAAAATCAATTTTTCAAAAGTACGCCAAAATTTCACCCGCAGATTAACTTTTCAAAAGTACCTTGAAATTTGGCTTGAAAATCGATTTTTCAAAAGTACGCCAAAATTTCACCCGCAGATTAGTTTTTCAAAAGTACCTTGAAATTTGGCTCGAAAATCGATTTTTCAAAAGTACGCTAAAATTGGTCTTAAACTGGATTTTTCAAAAGTACCACGAAGTCAGTTTAAAAAGTACCTCGAAAATATACTTTAAATTATTTTTTATTTTTTATTCCTCAACCAAAGACATTGACCTTTGAGGTACGATCATTGAAAGCCCAATTCTAAAGTATGAGCATAAAATTTTAACGATGCACTGCATCCAAAAGGCAAAATAGAAGATTTTGTCAAAGCCGGCGTAGTGCCGATAAGCAAAAATTGATAAAAATCAATGCACATGTACAAGGCCGGTTTCTCGCATGGAAAGAGTTTGGATTGACCCAGCGGCTCGCAATTTGGTCGAGCGCGTTGAGTAGTCCAGACAAAGCGATGGTAGAAAAGCCAATAACGGGGCTTTTCAAATGACAAAGTTATAGAGGAAAACGCCTTGTGCATAAAAATCCAAAAGTTCAATTTTACCTAATAGTCGCTCGAAGGTGAGACGCTGCCAAATCGATATTATTAATCGACTGTGATAAGGGTTAGTAAGTCGTGGACTGATCGAACGCCACTCAACTTATGCAGTAATAAGTCCTCTGAATGTGTTTGAGTACGTGAATTTCCACGATACAAGAACTTTAGAGCTAGGTAGTCTCTAGCGAAACTAAATTCATTTAGTAAAACTTTTTTAAGTTAATTTCAGTCAGCCTTAATTATTCATTTACCCAGAGTCTGAAATGATTCTAAAAGCTCGCATTTTGATTCTGAGAAGGTACGTATGAATCTTTTCTACCTAATCGATCGTTAGCGCGAGCGCTCTCGCTTGTATGGTCTGAAAGTCACTACCTTGATTGGGGAAGGCACGATTCTTTCTTGAGAATTTTGTATAACCAATTCTGTTAAATAAACGGATTCTTTGAACTAATGTTTCTTAATTGATCTTGAGGCCTGTTGACGGTCTATAATCCCTGGAACTTTCGTATAGAAAACCGGATGTGTCGAGTTAATTCGCATTAACGTTCGACCTTCTGGTTGTTTTACGGAGGTTCGATAGGGATTTTTTTATGCGTTTTTTGAGAAATATATTCCGTTATTAATGGACCAAAACGCGATTTTCGCGTACCAAAACTAATCCCTCCGCAGAGAAATTCTTCGGTTGGGATTTTTTTATGCAAAAATTCAGGAAATTAAGAGGTGCCTAAACCCCTAACGAGGGAATTCGGGTCCAGAGAGAGCGTAGTTTCCGATCTGTGGTAGTGCAGCCTTGGTCCCGCTTTTCGGCTACCGAAGTCATCTTATCTCGAACCCGCCTGGGAGGTAGAAGAACGGGGTAATACGCGACTGGCGAGCCGACATCTGTGATGGACAACGTCTCTAGAGGGTTAGAGAGGCCGTGCGCGGAGGATGTACTGGGTAGTTCGGGGGTTGGCCCGAGTACCACTGAAGGAGTCATACAGCCCTCCTCAGAACAAGTGTTCGCCCAAATGGCAGCAGGTCTTGCCAAAGCTCTAAGCGAAGCCACACACGAGCATAAGTATCGGTCGAAGCATCCAAATGCGGAATTTCATGGCTTCGAACACGAAGACCCTGAAACCTTCATTCATCATATGGAGGAATTTTTCGTCCGAGTACGAATTACGCAGGATAACGACCGTCTGTATAAAATATCAGAACAGCTCAAAGACGATGCTAGGAAATGGTTCGAACAATACCGAACCCTAATTACCACGTATCCTCTATTCCTCGAGCGGTTCAGAAGCCGTTACGATTCAGGTGAAGTACTCACCGAAGCAGTAGCTAATTTATATGGCAAGAAACAAGATGCCGAGGAAAATACGTCAGTATTTATTTCCAGGAAGGTATGCCTCTTCAACAGGATCGATCCGTTTAAGCCGGAGGCGATGAAGGCGGCTACCATCTTCAATCAGTTGAGACCTGATATGAAAATGCTCCTAAAGAGTGCCGTCATACTAGATACAAATACACTAGTGACGATGACCGAACAAATGGCCAAAATCATGGATGAGAATAAAGAATTCGAGATTCTGCAAAATGCAAAGAAAAGCAAAGACCGAGAAGCGTCCACCTCTACCGCTTCAGCTCAAGGGAATCAGCAATCGAGCAGTAACTGGAGAACGGAACCCTCCGCATTAGCGAAGCCGTCCTCCAGTTCCTTTGGTGCATCTAGGACACCATTCAATGGATCTCAAAGAAGAGATAATCCGCCAGCACCAAGGGTGCATTTTGCAAATAATATTTCCTCGCTGCCTAGAGGGGATATACCGAGAAGGGGTACTGGAGACGTAAGGAACTCCCGAGTCCCGTATCGCCCTTGCAGATATTGCCCAACGGAGCAGTGGCATTTTCATGCGGAATGCCCAAACAATCCCTATCGTAATATGAATACGGGAAACCAAGCGGGGGTCAGAGGCGATGGCCCAGGCCGAACTGTACCAGCCCCGCCTACCAGGCCCCAGCAGGCTCGAAGCGACCCTCGGGGAAGCTCCGAAGCAAGAAGTTTAAATTAAAAAACTTCGATGACCTTCCTGACCTTAATTACCTGTTTAAGGATCAAGAAGTCAACCTATCTCCCCACCGATTCACTACATTAGAATCTATCAATCAAACCAACGACGCTTTCCCTCTGCCTCGCATTAAGATTATAATTAATAATCGAGCGGTTAACGCTTTATTGGATACAGGTTCGACAAGGAATATTATCCAACCGAAATTTTTGAACGACATTGATCAACTTACAGCTCCCCAAACTTTTGTTATGGCTTGTGGCGATGGTTTAGTAGAATCCCTCGGGACTACGACCATAAACGTTAATGTACTAGATGTACCCTTTCAGACCACGTTTCAGGTCATTCAAAATTTAAATGAAGAGCTCATTCTGGGAGCCCCGTTTTTATATGCTCACAATGTCGTATTCGATTATCAACGTAAATGTGTCTACGTCGGCACCGAAGAGCGAATAACCGTCTTCTGGAATCAAGCGGCACATCAAGCAAGGAAGCAATGCCGGCTTCCCGAAGAACTGATCATCGGAAACGATAATTTAAAACCTCTATTCGAGGAATTCGCTGAATTGTTCACCGCGGTGCCTACCCAAGCTACCACGGTGACAACGAAACATAAAATAAAAGTTAAAGACGACCGCCCGTTCAATATCAAACCCTACCCCATGTCTCCTTCTAAGAAAAAAGTTATGTACGATCAAATTGAAGAGATGCTGAAAGCCGGGGTCATAGAACCGAGTACCGCTCAGTACAGTTCGCCTCCCATTATAATTGAAAGGCCCGGCAAGAAGCCTCGCTTCTGCATTGATTATCGTCACTTAAATGAAGTAACGGAAGACGAAGCATCCGTCTTACCAAAGATATACGAGAGTATAAAGGATCTAGGAAACGCCAACATATTTACGGTGTTGGACCTCAAGAGCGGATATTGGCAAATCCCTCTTGAGGAGTCGTCAAAAAACTATTCTACGTTTACAACATTAGATGGAGCATCTTACCGATTTAACGTGATGCCTTTCGGATTGAAGACCGCTCCATGTACATTCCAAAAATTTATGGCAAGAGACGTATTGACCGGCTACTTGCATCATTTCTGCAAAGTATATCTCGATGATATTATCATCTACAGTGAAAATATAGAACAGCATGTAAACCATCTGAGAGCCGTCTTTGAACGCCTGCGTTTGCATAATTTAAAGGTGTCACCGGAAAAATGTGTGGTAGCCACGTCAAGCATAACCTATCTCGGGCATCAAATAAATGCCAACACCACTCAACCATTAGAAAAACACATATTACAGATACAAAATTATCCGGCCCCTACGACGAGGCGCCAGCTTCAGAGTTTCCTTGGTTTATGTAATTGGGTACGTGAATATATCCCTAATGTTGCAATAATTACAAAGCCCTTGACCCGACTACTCTCGAAAGACTGGCGCTTCAAGTGGAATCCGGAAGCCCAAGAAGCTTTTATTTTACTAAAAGAAGTATTGAATAAACCTCTAGGACTGCACCGGCCAGATTTCAATAAAATGTTCATACTGCAGACGGACGCATCCTTAATAGGATTATCTGCAGTATTATATCAATTGGGGGATAATGACCAGAAGCACATCGTCTCTTATGCTAGTAATACGTTATCTCCGACGGAGAGAAAATACCATATCAATGAATTGGAATGTTTGAGCGTCGTTAATTATATAAGGAAATACAAAATATATTTGGCAGACCGTCCATTTATAGTCAAAACCGACAATCGAGCTTTACTATGGTTAAATAAGCATAAGGACGAGAAAACGAAATTTACACGTTGGTCATTATTACTTCAGGAATACAGCTTCACAATAGAACATTGTCCCGGCAAGGAAAATATATTGGCAGACTATTTGAGCAGAAATCCTCAAGGCCCGAACGTCGAAGCAGACGACGAAGAGGAGAGAATGTATCCACCAAAATTCTCGTACAAGGAACGAATATCAGTGATTACCACATTGGAATTAAACGATCAGGTCAGAGAAGCGCAATCGCACTCCAGAGATATCCAAGACCAAATCGAACGATGGAATACTCTAGTGAGACAAGCAGATAAAACCGAGGCAGAGGTGAAATTCGTCAATACAAGACAAGTGATAGGCGGCACACTTTGGACGAGAGGCGAAAATGTTATAGAAAAATTATACGTACCAAAACGTATGGTCATGAGAGTAATATCTCATTTTCACGACCGACCGGAAGTAGGTCACCCCGGCCGCGATGAAACTGTTAGAATCATCTCGGGCCGCTATTATTTTAATAATTTGTCGAGACTAGTTAACAAATATTTAAATGAGTGCATTATTTGTAATTCCGTAAAAAGCAGACAGTCACAACCGAAGGCTCCTCTCAGAAGCCATGCTCCATCGCATCCGTTCGAAGTTCTAAGCGTCGATGTAATCGGACCGCTTCAGCGAACCAAAGATGCAGATAACCGATATATATTAATGGTAGAGGATGTATTTAGTAAGTGGGTCGAAGCCAAGGCGTTCACCCAAGTCAGTGGAAAAACAATAGCACAATTTATCGAAGAGGAACTAGTGGCGAGATATGGCGTTCCGAGGGTCATCATTTCCGACCAGGGAGGCCACTTCAATTCCGGCTTTTACGATACGTTCTGTACACGTAACAATATTGAAAGATTCTTCACAGCAGCTTACCACCAACAGGCCAATCCAATAGAAAGGAGGGTGCAAGAAGCTAAGAAGATCTTAAAAACCTTATTATATGGTTCACCCAACGACGAGTGGGATCGACATGTTAGTCAGATGGCATATATCTTGAGAACAAGAAAAAACGCCGCTACGGGGCATACGCCCAGTTTCGTAGTACTCGGCTATGAATTACCGCAGATTGGTGATTGGAATATGTTCGCTTATAGACAAGAGCGTCGTAATCAAGCGGACGTTCCCCGCCTTGAAAGAGTCAAGGAGATTCGTAAAAATCAAACAAATTACCAATGGCGTTACGCGCCCAAAGTGGCGGTAACGCCGGTCGTATATAAAGTGGGAGATATGGTAATGACTAAAAGGATCAGGAAGGATCATACCTTCACACCGTCGTGGAGTGGGCCACACAAGGTTTTAAAGAGATTGTCTAATGAAGTTTACCTCATTCACAAGGGGGTAACTTCGACGAGATTACATGTCGATGCCATCAGGCCGGCACCTAAGGGAGACCCCGATGTTGAATTGGAATTGTCTGAAGAATCAGAAGATAGTCCGGATGAAATTCATCTTAGTGACGACGCTTCCTCATCAGACAATGAGATCGCGCCCAGGTCAGAGCGACGTAGCGATACCACACTAGTTCAAATCAATGTTCCCGCAAGTGCTCAAGATGAGCCGGATGTAATAAGTCGAGATCCCGAAGATGCTCGAGATGAGCCAGATATAGAAGAGTCACCTTTAGATATTTCTGAGGTCGACCACGGCTAATAGCCGTTTTCGCTTTTTTTTTTTTTATATTTTTTCTCAAAATTCTAAGTGGCGATTTTGACCTGTATGCGGTCGAATCGAAAATTTAAAGTCTACCCCATGAGCAGACATGGAAAGACGGCGAACCCGACGCAAGAGCGCGATCCGGTAAGCCTAGCTTCTCAAGAGCGAGAGCCGCCAAGTTCGAGTAATGGACGTAGGCATAAGTACGAATCAGTACGAGTTTCGGAAGCAGTTTTTCTTATGCAAGAAGACAACTTCAATTTTAATCATTTTAAGTCAACAAAATTAACGTATACCCCAAATGGAAACTACGAGTTTCAGAAGCCGTTCTTCGCTCAAGAAGACGCTTCAATTTTTTTTTTTTTTATACTTTTTTCACAAGTCGTGATGACCGCACGAGTATCGTAAGCCGATTTAATCTACCTTACGAAGTAGAAACTACGAGACGAGTTTCAGAAGCCGTCCTTCGCTCAAGAAGACGCTTCAATTTTTTTTTTTATACTTTTTTCACAAGTCGTGATGACCGCACGAGTATCGTAAGCCGATTTAATCTACCTTACGAAGTAGAAACTACGAGACGAGTTTCAGAAGCCGTCCTTCGCTCAAGAAGACGCTTCAATTTTTTTTTTATACTTTTTTCACAAGTCGTGATGACCGCACGAGTATCGTAAGCCGATTTAATCTACCTTACGAAGGAGAAACTACGAGACGAGTTTCAGAAGCCGTTCTTCGCTCAAGAAGACGCTTCAATTTTTTTTATATTTTTTTTCACAAAGTAGTGATGACCGCACGAGTATCGTAAGCCGATTCAATCTACCTTACGAAGAACCAATTTCTAACCATTATAAGTTAACAAAATTCATGTTAGAAAAATATTTCATTAAAAACAACACATTGTGTTTGTTAGTCGACGCGTTCCAGTCGACGACTTGCTAAAAAGTCAATCTAGTTGCAGAACTGCATTTTCCATGTGCAAAAATGGAAAGATGACCCAGCCTGTCGCAAGGGCGCGGCATGGTGAAGTCTGGAACTCAAAGGCGAGGACCGTCCAAGCTGCGGCATGGAGATATAGACAGCCTCTTCTAGAAAGGACCGAAGTTAAGCAAGAGCGAGACCAGGGCAAAAAAGCGAGTGCAACGAGTTAGTGAGAGTGGACGCTAATCAAAATTGTGCTACGCTTCGCTTCGCTTCGCACCCCGACGCGGGTGTAATTAAGTTGATAAAAATGTTGTATCAACTTGTCGTATTGTTTAAAAAATGTATTTATTTTAAGTTAGATAGGCGAATCAGCCGTCTGCCCCAATTAAGGCCGTTATTTTTAAAACATCTGTACCATAGGTCAGACCGTCAAATGAAGGCATACAGACATACAAGTGAATATGGAAATTAAAGGCAATCGATGAGTAGAAAAGATTCAACCAAAGGAGGGGAGTGTTGTAGAACTCTCCAAAATCGTCCTAAGTTGAAGACATAATCAAAATTCGACTTAGGCAAAAATTTCATTTAAAGACATTTTCGGGAGTCTGCAGAGGCGCAGATCAGTCCACAAGGACCGTTTTGGGTTCTATAAGGCGTTGGAAATGACCAGGCGAAAATTCGAAGAAACACCGAATTTTCACTTAGGAAAAATGTTTTTGGTTCAGAATATCAGAGTAGAAGTATATAATGACAAAGATTTATGAATAATATACTTTTTCAAAGGTACCATAAATTGGACTTTGAAAAATAATATTTTTGGAAGGGCGTCAAAATTTGGCCCAAGAATCGATTTATCGAAAGTACGCCAAAGTTTCACTTGCAGACTAATTTTTCAAAACTGCGTTGAAATTTGGCTTGAAGATCGATTTTTCAAAAGTACGCCAAAATTTCACCCGCAGATTAACTTTTCAAAAGTACCTTGAAATTTGGCTTGAAAATCAATTTTTCAAAAGTACGCCAAAATTTCACCCGCAGATTAACTTTTCAAAAGTACCTTGAAATTTGGCTTGAAAATCGATTTTTCAAAAGTACGCCAAAATTTCACCCGCAGATTAGTTTTTCAAAAGTACCTTGAAATTTGGCTCGAAAATCGATTTTTCAAAAGTACGCTAAAATTGGTCTTAAACTGGATTTTTCAAAAGTACCACGAAGTCAGTTTAAAAAGTACCACGAAAATATACTTTAAATTATTTTTTATTTTTTATTCCTCAACCAAAGACATTGACCTTTGAGGTACGATCATTGAAAGCCCAATTCTAAAGTATGAGCATAAAATTTTAACGATGCACTGCATCCAAAAGGCAAAATAGAAGATTTTGTCAAAGCCGGCGTAGTGCCGATAAGCAAAAATTGATAAAAATCAATGCACATGTACAAGGCCGGTTTCTCGCATGGAAAGAGTTTGGATTGACCCAGCGGCTCGCAATTTGGTCGAGCGCGTTGAGTAGTCCAGACAAAGCGATGGTAGAAAAGCCAATAACGGGGCTTTTCAAATGACAAAGTTATAGAGGAAAACGCCTTGTGCATAAAAATCCAAAAGTTCAATTTTACCTAATAGTCGCTCGAAGGTGAGACGCTGCCAAATCGATATTATTAATCGACTGTGATAAGGGTTAGTAAGTCGTGGACTGATCGAACGCCACTCAACTTATGCAGTAATAAGTCCTCTGAATGTGTTTGAGTACGTGAATTTCCACGATACAAGAACTTTAGAGCTAGGTAGTCTCTAGCGAAACTAAATTCATTTAGTAAAACTTTTTTAAGTTAATTTCAGTCAGCCTTAATTATTCATTTACCCAGAGTCTGAAATGATTCTAAAAGCTCGCATTTTGATTCTGAGAAGGTACGTATGAATCTTTTCTACCTAATCGATCGTTAGCGCGAGCGCTCTCGCTTGTATGGTCTGAAAGTCACTACCTTGATTGGGGAAGGCACGATTCTTTCTTGAGAATTTTGTATAACCAATTCTGTTAAATAAACGGATTCTTTGAACTAATGTTTCTTAATTGATCTTGAGGCCTGTTGACGGTCTATAATCCCTGGAACTTTCGTATAGAAAACCGGATGTGTCGAGTTAATTCGCATTAACGTTCGACCTTCTGGTTGTTTTACGGAGGTTCGATAGGGATTTTTTTATGCGTTTTTTGAGAAATATATTCCGTTATTAATGGACCAAAACGCGATTTTCGCGTACCAAAACTAATCCCTCCGCAGAGAAATTCTTCGGTTGGGATTTTTTTATGCAAAAATTCAGGAAATTAAGAGGTGCCTAAACCCCTAACGAGGGAATTCGGGTCCAGAGAGAGCGTAGTTTCCGATCTGTGGTAGTGCAGCCTTGGTCCCGCTTTTCGGCTACCGAAGTCATCTTATCTCGAACCCGCCTGGGAGGTAGAAGAACGGGGTAATACGCGACTGGCGCCCCCTGAGAAATAAATTGGTGTCGCGTCATTTTGACGCCCGGTAGTGCGTTCTTCTACAAGGCATTATTCACAGATTATATCCCGAGAGCTCTGAATTTTATCGGATAAACTGCGGGTAGCTTTTTTTGTAAAATTTTGCTTAGAAAATGAGACTTAACAATTTACCTTAAAATCCGGACACCGATGGTCAAGGGCTTTTGTGTAAATTAAGTCGAGAACATTTGCTTAAAAGCAAAATTTTACAAAAAATATAGCCACCCGCAGTTTCTGTGATAAGTGATAAGATTTAGAGATCGAGGGGTATATTCTTTTATTTCGTAGCCATGGGAACGGACGCGCTAGATGCTTATTTGATTACGCGATCGTGATTGTAAATCTGACAGTTTGTGACAGTTTAATATTAAAAAAAATCGGCAGCTACTGGAAGCGGCTGGAACCTTCCCACTAAATTATATACCATAACGGCGCTAAACGTAATTCGATCTCAACTTGCTTTGTTCCTTAATTTTTTTTCCACGGAAACCAAATCGAAAGGGTGCAAGTGTGATCAAGTGTGATATATCGTTGAAATCGGAATTTTTACTACTTTTCAATGGTTTGATTACAAATCGTAAGTAATCATAAAATAAACAAGTTGTGCCAAAACGGCAGTAAACGTAATCCGTAAAGTTTCAATGTTACCTCAATTTTCGATTTTGGACCAATCTTAGTAACCTCCCACAACTTTGTAGGGAGGTTAATATTTTGTAGAATTGCATAAATACACCGTTGGTATAGAGTAATTATAAACAAAAATAATAATTCTTGAATTTGTAATATGTTTTAAATTAAATCAATTATGTGCATTTAAAAGCTAGAGGTAATTTATTCACTGGTAATTTAAAAAAGCTATCTTGTGTTTATTCAGTGTAATACTGTTGTCATTGGTTGATATTTAAAAATTCACGAAATACCACGTGTCTATAATTTATGAGGGAAATAATCAAGTGGAAGTATAGTAACGTAAAAAAAAATTTAAAAATTTTTATTGTTCAAATAGGGTTAGAATGTCATGAAAAGTTGAGATTTTAAGTTTGAGCAAAAAAAAATTCTGCCTGTCGTTCTGTCGGTCTATTTGTCTGTTTGTAATTTTTTTTGTGCGCACGATTACTCTGGAACCGTTTAAGATATTGACTTGAGATTTGGTACACGCATGTACTTTAGCGAGATCTGGAACTAGATCATATTTTGATCTTATTCCGTAAAAGGTTGGGGGATAAACAGGGGTAAATTGGAGGTAAATAAATCAAGCAAATAAGGGTCCACAAAATTGGTATTTGGTATATACAAGATGTCGGGAAAGTAAAGAGACCCAGCTTAACTGTATGTTTAGTTTAATCGGCTCCATTTGACCTCAGAAAGCTACTGAGGTCAAATGGAGCCGATTAAACTAAACATACTTAGTCCAAAAGTGCTTCCTTAAGGAGTTATAGGGCCTTAAAACAATTTTTTTTTAATTTTATAATGGGTATATTTCGGAAAACAAATGACTAGTCAAGCTGAAAATTAGTACACATATAATTTAAGGGAGTCCGAATATTGTGAGGGTATAACTATATCTGCATATCATAGATGGCGCTGTGGGCATATTTTTTTGACTCATTTTTTATGATAACTTTTTATTATTATTATTTTGGTTCGTATGACTTAATATTATGATATAATAACTAATTTTACAAAAATACTTGTTTCATGTCGATAAAATGCACCGTTCTCAGTACAATCGCACTTATGTATTTCAGCACAGTCATACGAACCCACAATAATAATAATAAAAAGTTATGATAAAAAATGTGTCAAAAAATACACCGACAGCTCCATCTATGATATGCAGATATATTTATACCCTCACAATATTCGGACTTCTATAAATTATATGTGTATCAATTTTCAGCTTGATTAGTCATTTGTTTTCCGAAATATACCCATTATAAAATTTTTAAAAAAAATGTTTTAAGGCCCTCTAACTCCTTAACAAAGCGCTTTTGGACTACGGTATGCTTAGTTTAATTGACTTCATTTGACCTCAGAAAGCTACAGTTAAGCTGGGTCCCTTTACTTTCCGGACACCCTGTATAAGAGAAGCTAAGGTCTTAAAAAAAAATTTGCATTAGCCACCCCCATTACCACTCCCACTCCATTATTAAAGGTGGTGAAAAAAAATAAAATTGTGATTTAGTGTGTATACAAGAACCAAAGGCCTCAATTTCTTTTTACTTCATCCACCTCCCTACCACCACTCCCACCGCCAGTACCGATGTGGTATATTGTTTTAAAATAAAGATACCTTTATAACTTTTTCATTTTGTTTCCGATTTGAATCAAATTCAACTCAAGTATAGAACAAATTAGGATCTACTTATGACCAGAAAATCATTCACCTGCTATAAAGGCAAAGTCACCTGCGATACCAAAATATGAGGAAAAATATTAAAAATCATATTGATGGGCCTTGACGAATTTCACGTAGCCACCACAAATTGCAGAAACTGAGGAACCTTTGAAACCTTTCTGGAAACCTTTGCCAGATGAGCTTATGTATGAGAAATCCCCCATCAATAACCAAATCAAATTTTGGGGTATGTGCGTTTGTGATGCCGATCGGATGCATTTTTTAGAATTTGTAACATTCAAAATGTTTTATTTTTTTCAGCATATTTTGGTACCGCAGGTGGCCTTGCCTTTGTAGCAGCCAAGTGTTTTTCTGGTCATAAGTAGATTCTAATTTGTTCTATACTTGAGTAAAATTTGATTCAAATCGGAAACAAAATAAAAAAGTTATAAGGGTATCTTCATTTTACGTGAATCAACTGTATATTTAAGGAAATGTATAGATTTCGACAAAATATTACGTTAGTAAATACGTCAAGTGTTATAAAATAAAGATTGTTTTGTGGCTGTGATTTATTAACAGACCACGGTAAACCGCTTTAATAGAAATATTCAAGGTACATAATTGAATTTTTTTATAAATCATCGATTTTCCCTGGCGAGTATCTCGTAAATTATAACACATAGGAAGAAAATGAATATAAAAATTCTTGTGGAATATTTAATTACGTTTAATTTTGCATAGATTACCTTTTTCTATACGACGCGACGCATCGTTTCCGAGTTATAAGCGAAGAATCGAAAAAAAGGAACCTTTCCACCCCAGTTCCATAAACAATTATTTCCACATACAAAATTTTTTTCGTTGTAAAAGACTTGGATAGAAAATCTGGATGTGGAAGTAGTGATTTCTTGGGCAGCGGTTTTTTAAATTATGTTCTATAGAAAGCATTAGTGATATTATAGGAAATTTTACTATAAATTCTTATGGAGTAGATGGAATTTCATTGACAATGCCAAACTAGTGTTGCCCACATATTGAACCTTACATAATGCACATAGCAAATTGTTGTCTCGAACATGGAATTTTTCTGACTTCTGGAAAGAATCCTTAATTATTCCTTTGCCTAAAAATAATGTTGCAAATTCTCTGACTGACCGTGAAACCTTTAAGTATCTTATCTATTATATCTAAGGTATTAGAAAAAATTGTGAATTAGCGACTTTTTGAATTTACCAATTAGACAAGGCGACAACCTCGCCTTCGTATGAAAAAATTTTCCCATTCGATTTTTTCGCATATGTTGAGAGTTTTTCTGGGCGAAAATATGGTCCCAATTTGTTTAAACTAATTATTTTTAAACAAATTGCAAAAATTGCTTTTTTGAACCGAATGATTTTTTTTAGATTTTCTTGGTTATTTTAAACAAAAAAGGTCTCTTGTAATTTTTTCGTAAAGTTGACCGTTTCCGACTTATAAACAGTTTAATATTTGAACGAACGCAAAAACAGCCATTTTCAAGGTTGAAACATGATTGAATGTTTGAAAAAACGCAAAAACGGTCATTTTCAAGGATAAAACATTAAAACTCTCTCTCTAGCACTCGCTACTGCCAACTGGACCACAGAGTAGATCTATGCTGTGACAGGACTATAGAGTATCTTGTGTTCTCGATGCTTTGCTTTTACATACGCTGTAGTTACTATATCTGTATGTTTTATAAATCAATATAAATCATAAACTATTATAAACATAAATGGTAAATTAAACAAAAAAAAGTTGAAAAATCTTGAATTAGCAAAAAAATGTTTCTTTGTTTCTTATTGGGATGCTCTGCCACATGTATTTTCTTTTAAATAATGTCTGAAATCTACAAAATAATACAATTAACCAGTATTTAGAAAAAAACCGTTGCCCAGGAAATCACTACTTCCACATCCAAGTCTCTTACAATAAAATACTATATTTGCACTCCACTGTGTGGAAATAACTGTTTATGGAACTTTAATAGTATAATATTTGAAATCATGTACTCCAAAAACCTATAAAATTATATGCCACATCGGTAATAGGGATGGGGTGATGGTGGAGGTGAATGAAGTGAAAAAACGTCTTGATGAATTTGGCTCTTGTACACACACTAAATCACACTATTTTTTCACCACCTTTAATAATGGGGTGGGGGTGGTAATGGGGGTAGCTAATACCAATTTTTTTTGAGACCTTAGCTCCTCTTATATTTACTAAATACCAATTTCATGGATCTCACTTGCTTGATTTACCTATTTACCCCAATTTACCCTCCAACTCTGCAACAGAATAAGATCAAAATACAATCTATTTCCAGATCTCGTTAAAATACATACGTGTGCCATATTTTAAGTGAATATCTTACATGGTTCCAGTCTAATCGTGAGCACCAAAAAGATACAAGACTAACAGACAGACCGACGAGACAGACAAATTTATTTTGCTCAGACTTAAAATATTGACGTTTCATGATATTTTAAGCCTATTTAAACAATGAAAGTTTCCAATTTTTTTTTGCATTAATATACTTCATATTGAGTGTGTAAGTGATAAGCAGAAAATGGCATGACAAAGATATAAAAAATTGTTGTACGCCGTAAACTACACGATAGAAGTAAAGCCTCTACTTCAAGCGTTTTCTTCGAGGAAACCTACTACGCATCCATACTACTCAAGGCAACCCACTGTGCATCCAATTTATTCGAGGAAAGCCACTGCGCATTCATACTTCTTGAAGTAACCCACTGCGCATCCATTTTACTCGAGGAAACCCACTGCGCATCCATATCACTTGAGGTAACCTACTGTGCATCTATAGCACTCGAGAAAAGCCACTGTGCATCCATATTACTCATGTTAACCTACTGCGCATCCATTGTACTCGAGGAAAGCCACTGCGCATCCATACTACTTAAAGTAACCCACTGCGCATCCATACTTCTTGAGGTAACCTACTGCGATCTATAATACTCGAGAAAAGTCACTGCGCATCCAAAATACTCGAGGAAAGCCACTGCGCATCCATAATACTTGGGGAAACCTACTGCGCATCCATAGTAGTCGAGGACAGCCACTGCGCATCCGTTCTACTCGAGGTAACGTTAACAACATAATATTTGAAATCGTCTACCTCAAAAATCTATAAAACGATATGCCACATCGGTAGTGGGGGTGGGGGTGGTGGTAGAGGGTTGGTAGTGGCGGTGGATGAAGTAAAAAATATTTTGAGGCTTTTGGTTCTTGCACACACACTAAATCACAAATTTTTTTTCATCCCCTTTAATAATGGGGTAGGGGTGGTAACCCCCATTACCACCCCTACCCCATGGCTAATGCCAAAATTTTGTTTGATACCTTAGCTTCTCTTGTATACACTAAATACTAATTTTATGGACTCTTACCTGCTTGATTTACCTGCTTACCCCCCATTTACCTCATTTACCCCATTTGACCCCCCCCCCCAACCCTTTGACGGAATAAGATGAAAATATAATCTAGTTTCAGATCCCGTTAAAGTACATACGTGTACCAAATTTCAAGTCAATATCTTAAACAGTTCCAGAGTAAACGTGCGCACAATAAAAGTTACAGACCGACAGACAGACAGAAATTTTTTTTTTCCCTCAAATTTAAAATCTCGACGTTTCATGACATTCTAAGCCTGTTTGAACAATAAAAATTTTCAAAAATTTTTTTGTTGTCACTATACTTCCACTGGATGTGGAAGTAATTAAAAAAGCGGCTATAATACTATTGAATGAGAATAAATGCGTGTCTAATTGTTCGGTAGATGTTTGCACAACCTGGCTGCCGATGTTAAAAGAACTTAACAAACTCAACACTGTTTAAAATAAAACTATCAACTCGATATGTCAACTGTTCTGTATAAGCAGTAAGTGTCTATGGACATTGAATATAACAAATATATTCTTAAAACTGTGTATTTAATATACACACCACACAAACACTTATAATACGCTTTGAGAAAGGAAACAGATTCATTTTCCGAAACGTCAGTAAAATACGTCATTTTTATAATCCCTATGTTTAACAACTACCCCTTACATTATATAAACACTCGGGTTTGTGCGCCCAATTCTAAAACAAGTGGTAAACATATGTGCACAAGTGGCTACAAAAGGGCAGAGATCTACCTACCCACGACCATCACTAAGTCGATAATTTACGACACAAGACAAAAATAAACTTCTGGCCACTTGAAACTAGCAATTATCGAAGAAGTGGTGTTATTAGTAGTGTAACAAACTATGAAAGATATCAGCATGACCGCGGGTTCCACCAGTGGCGGAGTGAGTACAAGAAGTAAAAGGAGTGAAACAACTAACTGGTGTGAATGTTCCACTATGCTGCCGATAGTAAATGATATAAAGAAGCAAATGGAAACATACCTGCATATAATCTCTCAGCAGAATATGAAAATTGAAGAGTTAACTACTGAAATAAGAGGATTAAAAGAAAAAATTGTGGAAAAACATAACATGAACGTTTGGCCAGAGTTGCCAACACCAAAGGTAACTTCAAGAAAAGAAGAGCATGTGTTATTGGTAAAACCGAAAACAGGTCAAGAAAATAATAAAGTGAAAATAGATCTAAAGAACTGTATTAACCCAACAGATTTACAAGTCGGCGTGGAAATGGGAAAACCAGTGCGCGACGGTGGAGTTATCGTGAAATGTGCAGATAAGCAAGCCTTTAATACAATAAAAGATGATATTGTCATAAAAATGGGAAAAGATTATGAAGTTCAAGAACCAAGTAGAAAAAATCCTAATATAATAATTGTTGGAGTTGGAGAAGAAGAATTAAATGCAGAAAGAGAACATTTGTTGGCAAAAATAATCAGACAAAATAAGATACCCATAGAAGATAATAATAAGTTTGAGTTAGTATATACAACCAAAGTAAGACGAGGAAGTTTTAATATCATCATTGAAACTGACCCTAAAACATTCAAATTCTTAATTTCAAAAGAGGAAAATGAGGTGCATGTAGGATGGAGAAACTGTAGGATCTATGAACATATGAGAATTAGGAGGTGTTTTAAATGCGGAGGATATAACCATTTTTTAAGTGAGTGCAAAGAAAAACGTAGCTGTGTTTCTTGCTCTGGTGAACATGAAAGTAGTGAGTGTCGATCAAATTTTAAAAAATGTATAAACTGCATAAGAGCCAATGAAAGGTATAATCTTAATCTAGATATCAATCATGCTGCCTTTGACCGAGAATGTAAGTGTTATTTAAAAATAGTGGAATCTGTAAAGAGAAAAACAGAGTATGAACAATAGCAAATACAGAACCATAACAAACTACTACTATCTTGTATAAATGCGCAAAGTTATTACAAACACAAAGATGAAATATCTGAATATGCGATTAAATATCTACCATCTTTGTTGTGTATTACGGAAACTTGTATAACAGAGGACTTTTTAGATAGTGAAATAACACTAGAGGGATATAAAGTAGTTCGTTGCGACTCAACAAGCCGTTTTACAGGGGGCGTTCAAATACATGTCAAAGATGGGCTAAAATTTAGGAACATTGAATCTTTCAGACAACAAAAGGAGTTCTGGTTAGTGTCATTGAATGTTATTATAGATAAAATTACTTATTGGGTAATAGCTGTTTATCGTTCACCTAGTGGAAATGCTTATGACTTTGTTAATAACTTTTTTAATTGGTTTGAAGTAAATTTGGTAAAAAATTGTAATTATAATATACTAGTAGTAGGAGATTTTAACATCAACTGGAAAGACAACAATGCGATAAAAAGAAATTTAAGCAATATGTTTGAAAATATTGGCTTTAAACAGTTCGTGACGGAATATACTAGGGTGACGGATATTAGTAAAACTACAATAGATTTAGTGTTTGGAAATCATGCAAATATAAATGTAACTGTGGATCATAATTATATAATATCCGATCATTCCATTGTACATGTTTACACAGATAATATCGTTAATAGTTTTCAGGTCAAATTAACAAGAGGTAAATTAGATTATACTAAATTATCAAATTTATTGGTTGAAAAAGACTGGAGATATAGTAGTACGAATATAAATGAAGTAACTGATACCTTTTTTGATAATTTAATAATAACATTAGATACAGTTTCACCCCTAAAAGAAACCAGAATAAAGTTAAATAATAAATGGATGAATGACGACTGTAGAGAGGCTATCAAAAACAAAAATAACGCATATAAAAAATATAAATGGACTGGAAATAATGAGGACTGGGTAGAGTATAAAAAATGTCGGAATTTAGTAACGAGAACTATAGATAAGTCAAAACAAATTTTTTATCATGATACGATAGACAAAAACAAAAATAATTCAAAATTAATGTGGTCTAATTTAAAAGACATATTGGGATGCAAAAAGCAAAAAATAGGCGGAATTGTTTGTGATGATGCATACTACCATAGACCAAGTGACATTACCAAAGTGTTAAATAATTATTATATTGAGAGTATTGAAACAATTGTATCTAACATTGATAACAATATTAATGATGAAGCTTTATTAACAAACACCATACCACTATGCTCCTCTACTTTTACTGTATTTAAACAAGTATCAATAAAGGAATTGAAAGAAATTATCTTTAGTCAAAGTAAAAACGGTAGCATAGATGAGATAGATTTAAAATTAATTAAAGAACTCTTTCATGTCATAGGATATCCCTTAAGGAATTTAATTAACCTTAGTTTAGAAAAAGGTATCGTTCCTGATAGATTTAAAACATCCATTATTATTCCAGTTCCAAAAGTACCTAATACAAACTTAGCACAAGAGATGCGCCCTATCAATATGTTACCATTCTGTGAAAAACTATTAGAACTTGTAGTATATAATCAAATATTAGAATATGTAAAATGCAACGATCTGCTTTGTACATATCAGTCAGGATTCAGGGACAAACACTCTTGCGAGACAGCGTTACAGTCTGTAATATCTGATTGGAAAGAGGATATAAATCATGGACTTGGTATATATGCGGTCTTCATAGACCTAAAGAGAGCTTTTGAGACAATTGATCGACATACTCTAATTCTAAAATTAAAAAGGTATGGATTTTCTGGCACAACTTTAATGTGGTTGGAAAGTTACTTATCATTTAGATGCCAAAAAACTAAATATGAGGAACAATATTCTGAAAGCCGCTATAACAACAATGGAGTCCCGCAAGGGAGTGTCCTTGGTCCCCTGTTATTTATTCTGTATATTAATGATTTAGGTAAAGTTTTAATAAATTGTAAAATACATCTCTTTGCAGATGACACCCTAATCTATTTTAGTCATAAAAACTATGAAACTTTGATTGCAACGGTTAATGAAGATTTAAAGAGGCTTACTGACAAATTTAATGTAAACAGGCTAAAAATAAATGAAACAAAATCAAAGTGTATGTTTATAGGATCCGATTGGGCATATAAACATTTTTGTGATTTACAAATAAAAGTAAAAATTGGAAATAAAGACTTGGATTTTCAAGATGAAATTAAATACCTGGGGTTGTTAATAGATAGGAATTTAAAATTTAAGAATCATGTGGATTATATTTCTAAGAAAATTGGTAAAAAAATAGGATACTTTTATAGAATTAGTGGACACATTTCCATAAACACAAAAGTAACATTATACAACAGCATTATTTTGCCCCATTTTACTTACTGTTCATCAGTTATATATGTATCCCAAGTAAATTGTTACAGACTGCAGATTCTACAAAATAAAGCAATGCGTATAATTTTGGGTGCAAATCGATATACAAGCATTAATATAATGTTGGAAGTGTTAGGCTGGCTGGATATAAAAAAGAATATGTATATTCAAACAATGTTATTTGTTTATAAAACACTGAATAAGAAGATGCCTGAATATTTATCCTCAAGGGTAGTGAGTGTAAATGAAGTCCATAACTACAATACTAGAAACAAAGACAACTGTTACGTAAATAGAACAACTAAAACTCTCACTTACAATAGTTTGTTTCATAAAGGTATCATTGAGTATAACTCTTTACCCAATGACCTGAAGACTATTAATAGTATTGGTTTATTCAAATCGAAACTTATTAAGTACGTGAAAGAAAATATGTAAATGTAAGCATATAGGTATATTTTGTTAAGTATGTCTGTTAAAAATAGGAGTTGTTAGAATATGCGTATTTGTATATAATTGTAATTTATGTACTAACTTAGTGCCTATATTATGTCTACTGTAATGTATTATCTTTAGATAAATAAATACTATTCATTCATTCATTCATTCATTCATTCATTCACACCCCTCGTAATCAACTCAGAGAAGGTAAATTTGATAGCAATTTGGTCGCAAAGTTTAGAGACACCCTGTATTTGGATTTTATATCCTGTGAGGAATTGATAACAGCATAAAAATGTTTTTCCTCATAAAATTTACTACCTTCCCCACGGAAATGTCCCTAAAGGTACATCAGATAGGCAGGAGAGCCCACAATCGTTGTCCTGCATTTAATGCTCACTGAAATTTCCATTTATTTTACAGATGATCCTGATCTTTTTATTTCAAGCGGGCTATCCTGCATATTTTTACATAGCCCTAAGTTCAATGAAGTGAAGTGTTCTTTCAAGTCATTTTCTTCGACGGTATTTTTATTTGAATTTTTTTTTCGTGTCAAAGAATTTTTAACTTTAATGGTTTGTCTTAGAGTATAATATTGAAGATATTAAGAAAATAGATTTATTTTCTAATGTTTTTTATTTTAAAGAGTATGTCTTTAAACAGTGTTTCAAAATATAAAGATATATGTCATTAGCAAGTTTTAAAAGGCTATGGCAAGTTAAAGATAAGTGTCCGTGCCTTTGCAACTTTTTTGCGTGTGGTTCATTTCATGTATTTTGCGCAAGATACTACCACAAAAAGTTTTGACCTCAAAAACTTCATAGCATCTGGGGGAATTTTGTTTTTCGAAAATCCGAAAAAAACAATTTTTTTTTAATCAATTGAACCCAATTTGTTTGTATTACAAAGTTTCAAAGTCGACGTTTTGCCGGAGGCGCCGCGATTAATAACATGTCTTTAATTTTCATATTTTGAAATTCATGATATTATTATGGGGCCATTCAAAAAATACGTTCGCTTGCAGAGGGGGGGGGGAAATGTGACAAAATGAACGATAGGAGAGTATATTCAAAGTTCTCACAAAAAAATGGAAAATAACTTATATTTAGTATTTTTTCAACAGAATTTATTTTTAAGTTTAATCGGAGGGGGAAAGTTTGCAAACGATCGTTCGTTTAATGGGGGTTACATAAATGCTATAAGCGTAAGTAATATTAAGTAATATTAAGAGTAATAACGTTCTTAATTGGCCGATTTTAACATTGTTTTAAGCTCAAAATGAAACATAATATTTAACGTGCGTTTTATTTATCATAGTTTTTATTTCGGTTCACCTATTATAATTATTTAACGGCAGTGGCGTTAAAGCCAATGTCATGCCATTAAAACCAATTTTACACTGTTTTTTATTAGTTTTTAGTTCCTTATTTTTGTGAACCAATTTGTTTGTATTTCACATATATTGTAAATCTACTCGTGACGATTTATTAATGATATTTTCAGGAAATCTTTTCATGATGACAAAAAATTTGATGCTTTTGAATTTTTTGAAAAATTTAAATACGTACAGTTGATTTAAAAAAAAACTGGTACAACTCTTGTAATCGAAAATGTTAATAGTTTAGTTGTGTGTATATGTCTGTAAATAGGGCTGGCCAGGCATGTCGAGAGGGGGGTGGAGAAGAGGTGATTTACCCCGGACCTGGGTTTTTTGGAGGAGACCGGTTTTCTTAGTGTTTTTAAACTTATTAAACCTTTCTTTTTTATTTTATTCAAATGGGATTTTAAAAAATAATTAGAAAATAACTTTTTCAAAACATTTTCAAGCCTGCCATATTATTGTTTAAAAAAATAATATTTGTTACGGATAATTCTACTAATGGTTGTAATTAAAATACTAACTGAATAATGATAATTTTATTTTTAAAATAAGAACACAAAAATACCACTTGAGATTAAAAAAAATGTAAACAATGCAAACTGAACATAAAAATACAATAAAAAAAATAAAATAAATGAACTTCAACTACGTAATACAGAATTAACTAATATTTTGTCATTGCTCCATTAGCGTCTAAAACTGCCTGAAGTCTTGCAGGCATGGACAAAATCAGATTTCTTGCAAGGTCAACTTCTTGCGACAAGTTCTCCCAAGTGTCTTCAATTATCCCTTCCAATTCTTGGGCATTATTTGGATGGTTATTTAATTTTCTTATGTTTCACCATTAGTCCCCAAACATTTTCAATTGGATTTAAATCCGGACTTTTAGATGGCCACGGTAACAACTCTATGTTTTTATTAAGAAACCATTGCCTGACACGATGGGCCGTATGTATGGAGCAGTTGTCTTGTTGGAAAATAAAATTATTTACCGGAAACACCTCTATTACTGACGGCAACATAATATTGTCTAATATTTCAATATATTTAATGGAATTGAGATGACCACCACTGTTTCAACACACACCTAACCCATTTAGGCTCATCCAAGCCCAGACATTGACTGAAAACCTTCCTGATATTTGTGGATCGAAAGTATATTTTTCGTCGTATCTGGTGGAAGGAGGCCTATATACGCGAACATGTCCATCGTTACAGGATTTAAAAACATTTTCGTCAGAAAAAACAACTTGTCCCCAGAAGTTTTCATCATTGATTATATAGTTGAGTGCAAAAATAATCCTACCCTGCTTCTTTTCTTCTGAAAGTTTGTATTTTTTAGCCGCTGAACAACTCTTCAAGTCGCTTTGTAGTTTTATTCCTCTGCAAGCAATAGACACAGAAGCAGGGAAATTTGTCTCTGAAATTGCATTTACTGCAGTCTGAAAAGGGTTTTCTCTTAGGTAATTTATAAGATTTTCATCTTCTTGATTATTGCTCTTTCTGGGCCTACCGGAACCAACTTTACGGGATACCGTTTGGTTGGTTTCCCATTGTTTTTTAACACTCATTATCGTGGTTTTACTCACATTGTATTCAGTAGCAAGTCTTCTTATGGACCAACTATCTTCAATTTTAGAAACAATTCGAAATTTTTGAATATCTGTTAGATATAGAACCATTTTTAATAATGACGCCACTGATTAACGTCAAAGTGACATTTGTAAGATTATTAATATCAATCAAAGAACGAATGATTTACATAGCTAAAAGTTAGTGTACCAGTTTTTTTTTTAAATCAACTGTACTTAAAGTTGGCTACATACTTACAATTCGTGTAAAAAACGTCGACGTCTTTATAGTCCAATTAAATAAGTCGGCAAATCAAAATTTTGAGGTAAATACTTGAATTTTTGATATAACTTACTTTGATGTATTAGAACACGATTAATGAAAGAAATTTTTTTCTGAACCCCCGGGAAGGGGTGAAAAAAAACAAAATAAAGTGTTTTTTCAAAATTACTCAAAATGTGTAAAAGCTAGTAAAAAAAGTTTCAAATAAAAATTGTAAAGCATCTAATTTTATATAAAAATGATCTTTAGACTTTTTTTGGTATTACTAAAATTAACGGAGTTAGGCTGGTTAGAAATTAAGGGATGGTATGTACAACTTTAAAAAATCATAGCGTGCTGAAAAGTTAATGAATTTAAAAATTTTTTTTTCTATTTACTCAGAAAAATATAAACATTCGTTTCAGAGAAATGGATTTTTTTTTAAATTGTTAATAAAAAAGTTATAACAATTTTAATTTTTTTATTTTCAATTAAAACCACTTTGAACGGTGAAACGAAATTTTTTTTTATACCATTCTGTTCATTATTTAACATATTGAACATTTACTTTTGAAATTTTTTTTTTACCTTTCATTTTCAAGAAGGTATGAATTTATTTACTTGCTTAGTTTTTTCCAAACGTAAGACACTGCTCTTGTGACGTCATGTTAACTGAAAAGAAATAAAGAATGCACACGACAAAGATAAAATTGTTTCGTAGCTGCTGCGTTCTCTACAAGACGCGCATGCGTCACATCTACAGGGTATCTGCACGTGACGTCACAGCTAACCTCAAAAATATGTGTTTCTTAAAATTTAAGAGTATTACGCAGCTATTATTAAAGTTTCTGCCTGGTTCCCGTATTTTCAACTAAAATCTAGTTCAGTGTAATGTTTATGAAGTTCTAAACACTTTGTCCTAATAAAATAGGCCTCTTTTTGTAGGTTGGAAATCTAACCTGTAATTAGCAGTCTATTTCTATTAATCATGAATATTGAAAAATTATTTTCGTGAATTTTTAAATATTTGCTTGGAGCCAGTAACGGCTCCAAGCTAAAAATGCGTACACAAACATTAAAAATGAGAATAAACTTGAAAAACTTAAAATTTAAGGTTATGTTAGGTACATGATGCAGATGCAGACTAGTTTACAAGTTCAAGGCTGTGTTAGTGCTTAATAAAGCTCGTAAAAATATTAGTGAGGGCTCATTGAATTCGGAATGACGTCTAGAAAAAGTGTAAAAGTTTCACACCCACACATAAACAGTTGCAAAAGTTATAAACAAATGCAGATTGAAAATATAACAATTTCGTCTTTTCCAAATAACTCGAAAACTATTAATATTTAAGAAAATTGAAAGAACGTTTCTTAGAGAGGAATGAATTTCCAATAAAAAAGCCGAACTCCCGAAACTCTATCTCTCAGCGCTCTGCGCGGCGAACACTAAGCCGTTACGATGCTCTGAAATCGGCCGTAATAAGTAAAAATATTTTTTTATGCTATCAAATATTAATTTAAAATTTTTTTAAAATTATGTTATTATTTAGACACTTAACGGAACAATATCCCGTTGAAAAAAAATTGTTTCACCGATTTTTCATAAAATGAGCCTATTGTTAATTAACAAATTTTTTTTAGAGTTTACGTTTATCAAGTCGGATAATTGTTAAACAAAAGCCACTAAAATTATTTCGCTTCATGGAGACCCTATAAAAATTTTTTTGCCATTTTATTATTCGCGAAAATCAAACAAATGAACCCAGTAGGGATTTACCTTTGATACAAAGGAATTCACGTATAAGGAAAAGTTTATATAGTAAAGTAACAGCGGAAATTTGTCATGATATATAAATCGCTGTCACATATTGGTGAATTTGTGTGTATCGAAGGTAAATCCCTACTGGGTTCATTTGTTTGATTTTCGCGAATACAGTATTGTGATTAAAAATTTAAAAAATGTCTTAAAATTTTTTTTTAATTGTTTATCATAACGTTTTTCTCTTTTTTCATTATTTAAACAAATTATTAAGAAAAAAATGTATTCTTAAAATTTATTATTTGCAATTCTCTACAAGACGAAAAACAGAAAAATTTTTGTTGTTAATTTATTTGTTTATTTAATAAACAATTTGTTATTAACAATCGCCGAATGTTTTTAAATATAAAAAAAAACAAAACCAACCGTATACATAAACATGTAAAAAGAAAAATAAATTTAACATGTTTATGTATACGGTTGTTTTTGTTATTTTTTTTTCCTATCTAAAAAGAATATAAACACATTCGGCGATTGTTAAGAACAAATTGTTTATTAAATAAACAAATAAATTAACAACAATTTTTTTTCTTTTTTCCATCTTGTAGAGAATTGCAAATAATAACAGTTTAAGAATGAATTTTTTTCTTAATAATTTGTTTAAATAATGAAACAATGGAACAAAATATTATAAACAATTAAAAAAAAATTTTAAAGAAAATTTTTTAATTTTTAATCACAATATTTTTAGGCTATTGTCTATGTTCAAAAAAAGAGGGTTGCAAGGAACTAAAACGTTAAAGGGTTTTTACTGTTTCTTATGTTCAATTGACCCCAAAATATGAGAAAACCGCTGAGTGCTACCATTTAAAGGGTTATGAGATCGAAATAAAAAGGTCCACTTTTCACATTTTTGAGTTTTACTGGTGTTTGTTTTAGCCTTAACTTTTTTTCGGGTACATTTAGGCATAGATATTCTGCATAAAAAAAGCTGACGTTTTACCCGTTAATAATCATTTTAACGGTAAAACGCCAGCTTTCTTTTATGCAGCAATGTCTATGCCTAAATGTACCCGAAAAAAGTTACAGGCTAAAATTTAAAAAAACAAAAAATTTTGCATTTTTTCGTTTTTTTTTTGTTTTCTGGGCGCTTTTGTAAAAAAAATTTGACTTCTGAAGGTGCCATTTCGATTGGAAATTTAATTCTCAACAACTTTTCTATTGACGTGTTTATAGGAAAAATGCATAGTTTTCGAGCAAAACTCAAAACAACAATAGGCTCATTTTATGAAAAATCGGTAAAACAATTTTTTTCCAACGGGATATTGTTCCTTTAAGTGTTTAAATAATACCATAATTTTTTTAAATTTTTTAAATTAATATTTAATAACAAAAAATATTTTTACTTATTACGGCCGGTTTCAGAGCATCGTAACGGCTTAGTGTTCGCCGCGCAGAGCTCCATTTTCAACATTAAATTGAAATTATTAATAATAGACACGAGTTTCGGGAGTTGGGACTTTTTTATTTGAAATTCATTCCTCTTTAAAAACCTTCCTTTAAATTTTCTTAAATATTAATAGTTTTCGAGTTATTTGCAAAAAACGAAACTCGTTATTTTTTCAATCTTCATTTGTTTGTAACTTTTGCAATTGTTTATAGCGGGTTTGAAACTTTTGCACATTTTTCTAGGTGTCATTCCGAATCCAATGAGCCCTCTATAGCGACTATAGCGACTCACTCACTGGAAAGCGAGAAGTTTCCATGGAGTCGCTAAGAAAAATAAAAAACATTCGATATAAAAATATAATATCAATATACTTAAAAATACCAAAATCATATAAAATATGAACATGTATTAAAAACAAATATACGTATATTTTAACTTCGATTTTAATTTTATTTATAGCGATAACGCTATAAATTTGGTGACCCCGACGTGATCATTTTATGTCCAACGTGATAAATATATGCCAGAAGTGAAAATTTTATGTCCAACGTCATAAATATATGCCAGAAGTGAAAATTTTATGTCCAACGTGATAAATATATACAAGAAGAGATTCAATATATCAACTACCGTTATAAATTGACCATTTTATGAAGAGAAGAATTGTCCCGATGAATTTTGAATAGAGGTTCCAAAGTTGAATAGATGTTCCTATAATTTATAGTAATTTCCTAATTCAATCAACTGAAGTTGTACATTACAAGTACTGTCATCTGTCGGTGAGTGAGTTAAAGTACATTCCCTTTTTTATCTAAGAGAGTAATCAATCAATCAACCAATCACAATCGATTAGTTATGCCAAGACAACCTTCAGACGAGGATTTTCCTCAAACCCATTATGTCACGTCTGTCAAATTACCCCCATTCTGGAAATCAAAACCAGAAATTTGGTTTACCCAGATCGAATCACAGTTTTCTGTTGCAAAAATTGTCAATGACAAGAAAAAGTATGATCAGGTTATAGCTAATTTGCCATTAGATGTGATAGATAATATATACGATATAATATCTAATCCCCCGGAAACGGATCTCTATATAAATTTAAAGAAAGTTTTAATTTCACGTTTATCATCGAGTGAGGAAAAACGTCTGAATGATCTGTTATCAGGTTCCCAAATGGGCGATCTGAAACCTGCAGATTTCTATAGATCCATGCTGAATATGGTTGGAGGATTCAGCATGGTTAGTCAAGATTTATTGATAAAGCAATGGAAAAGACGTTTGCCTCAAACAGTATATATTGCCATTACAGCTTCAGGGAAAACAGACACAAAAGAGATTCTAGATATTGCAGATCAGATCTGGGAGTCCTGTCAAAATTCAATGGTTGCATCGTACTCCAAAAATCCTCTTGACTCTGAGTCAACCCCATTATCAGATTTAACTACCACTATCAAAAATTTTTCAATCACTTTCCATGATTCAATTAATCAAGTATTACAAAAACAAGAAATTTTTAATTCTCGATTAAATTCTTTAGAATCCAGACTTTCCAATCAATCCTTCGAGCCTCAACCTTCTACTTCATGCTGCAACAATTGTAAAAGTAGAAGCAATTCACAAACTCGTACCACTAATCGCAATCGTTCACCCAGCCGTAATAATGTTTCCAATAAATTTGATCGTACAGACAATACTATTTGTTACTACCATCAACTTTATGGTACCAATGCCTATCGTTGTGGAGGTGAATGGTGCAAATTCAGTAAGAATTGTAAAAAATCTGATAATTCTCAAAGATGACTGAAGTTTGATAATTGTATGACGTCTGCTTTTGACATTTCTAACAGCAAACGTCGTCGACTTTTTATTTACGATAGATCTAACAACCTGAACTTCCTAATCGACACTGGTGCCGATTTATCTGTGGTGCCACGCAATGCTTTCACAGATTTAAAAAACAATTTTGATACGATATTAACCGCGGCTAACGGGTCAACCTTTTTTACATACGGTAAGAAATTGTTAAAAGTCAATCTAAACTTACGTAGATTATTTCCTTTCGTTTTCAATATAGCAGACATTAACATACCGATAGTCGGAGCAGATTTCTTGTCTCATTTTGGTTTAGTTGTTGATCTTAAAGGAGCTCGAATAATTGATAACAAGACTAATTTGTCAGTTAATTGTTTTATTAAAAATAGTCCTTTAGACAATCATAGATTAGATACACTTAAATTATTTCCTTTGACAGATAAATATAACAAATTACTTTTACAATGTCCTAATCTAATTAGTTCACCAGATTACAATTTACCTATTAAACATTCTATTGTACATCATATAGTTACTGAAGGTCATTTACCTTTTTCACGACCTCGTAAATTAGACAATCTTAAATTTAAAATAGCTCAAACAGAATTTAATAACATGGTAGAATTAGGTATCTGCAAACCATCATCTTCTCAAGTTTCCTCTCCACTCCATCTAGTGGCGAAAAAAGAGAAGAATGACTGGAGACCTCGACAACTAAATACGATTACCATTCCAGACAGATATCCTTTACCTCATATTCACGACTTTAGCTCTCAGTTGCACGACTGCACTATTTTCTCCAAGATTGATTTAGTGCGAGCGTACCATCAGATACCTGTCGCTGAAAATGACGTTTATAAGACAGCTATAACAACTCCATTCGGACTGTTTGAATTTTCCCGCATGCCTTTTGGTCTACGCAATGCCGGTCAAACTTTCCAACGTTTTATGAATGAAGTACTTGTCAATTTACCTTTCGTTTTCGTCTATTTGGATGATATATTAATCGCAAGTCAATCAGATGTACAACATTTGGAACATTTGGAAAAGGTTTTCAAGAGATTAGACACATACGGAATTAACATTAAACCATCTAAATGTATCTTAGGAGTTGACAATTTAACCTTTTTAGGTCATCACATCTCTTCATCAGGTATTTTACCATCAACTGAGAGAGTCGAAGTCATTAATAATTTCCCTTTACCGACAACTCTCAAACAACTACAACGTTTCATAGGTATGGTGAATTTTTATCATCGTTTCATACCTCATTTTGCTGAAATGTTGCTTCCCCTATATTCTCTTTGTAACAGTTTATCTCATGATAAAATTACAAAGATAAATAGTTGGCCTGATCAATTTTTAGACGGATTTTCGAAAGCCAAAGACGCAATAAGTAATGCAGTAGTTTTAGCTCATCCTTGCAATAATGACGATACTATCTTATCTCTCTCAGTCGATTGTTCTAACCTTGCCGTGAGTGCAGTTTTAGAGCAAAAAGATAATAAGGGATTTCTTGCTCCTTTAGCATTCTTTTCCCGTAAATTAACCACAGCACAAACCAATTATTCGGTTTTTGACAAAGAACTTTTAGCATTATATACTGCAATTAAACATTTTAAGTTTATACTTGAAGGTCGAAAGTTTAATTGTTTTACAGATCACAAACCTTTAATCAACGCTTTATTCACAAAAGCAGAAAGATCTCCTCGTCAAATACGTCATTTAGAATACATAGCTCAATTTTCTTGTAAAATACAACATGTTAAAGGAAAACATAATGTAATAGCTGACAGCTTGTCACGTATTTACGACACTTCTTCCTTAAAACAAGATATTTTACCACTTCAACTTAAAAATTCTCCCTTCCTTAATGTTAACTTTGACCTAAAGTTGCTTAGTGAAGCTCAGGAGAAAGATTCAAATCTCAACTATTTATTGTCAGATAAATCATCACTAACTAAAACCAATTTCATTTTAAAAAAGATACAAATTCCAGATTCAAATGATTTTATTTGGTGTGATGTTTCTCGTGCAAAAGTCAGACCTTTTGTCCCACTTGTTTACAGACGAACGATATTCGATATTTTTCACAACTTATCTCATCCTGGTATTAAAGCCACTAGACTGTTGATTTCAAATAACTATTTTTGGCCGAAAATGAACACAGATTGCAATTTATGGTCAAAATCGTGCATTAACTGTCAAGCTGTCAAAGTCAGTCGACATACGCGAAGTGCTCTCGGGAACTTCACCATTCCGAAAATCAGATTCGACCACATCCACATAGATTTGGTAGGACCATTACCTCCATCCAAAGGTAACTCTTACATTCTTTCGGTGATTGAACGATTCACTAGGTGGCCGGAAGCGTACCCTCTTCGCGACATCACAGCAGAAACAGTTGCGCGTACTTTATTTCAAAACTTTGTTTGTCGATTCGGTGTTCCCTTGTCAGTAACGACTGATCAAGGAGTACAATTCGAGTCAAGATTATTTAATGAATTTGCAAAGTTTTTAGGTTTTCATAGAATACGTACAACTCCATATCACCCAGAAGGCAACTCTTTAGTTGAAAGATTTCATCGCTCACTTAAAACTTCCTTGTTAGCTAGAGCCAATACATCACATTGGACAGATGAATTACCCATCATTTTATTAGCATTTAGGACAACTCCCAAGGAAGATCTGCAATGTTCACCTGCTGAACTCATATATGGTCAAACCCTTCATTTACCTGGCGAATTTTTCGTTGAATCGTATAATTCCCCAGATATTCCTTATTTCATTGACAAATTACGCATTTATTTTAATAATTTAAAATTTGTTCCTCCAACTTCGCATGGCAATTACAAAACTTTTGTTAGTTCAGATCTTGCCTCTTGCGATTTTATTTTCGTTCGCATTGAACGTTTAAAACGTTCATTTACTCCTTTATATGAAGGACCGTTTAAAGTTTTATCTCGTTCAGATAAGTTATTTACCTTTAAGAAAGGAGCCAAAGTCATAACTGTCAATATTGATAGGGTTAAACCGGCTTTTGTATTAGTTGACAGATGTGACACTTTGCCTACCCCGATTAAAAAAGTACGTTTTGCAATCGACACGTTGATTGATTGACTATTTTCTTTTTTAACGAGGGGGTGTATATAGCGACTATAGCGACTCACTCACTGGAAAGCGAGAAGTTTCCATGGAGTCGCTAAGAAAAATAAAAAACATTCGATATAAAAATATAATATCAATATACTTAAAAATACCAAAATCATATAAATTATGAACATGTATTAAAAACAAATATACGTATATTTTAACTTCGATTTTAATTTTATTACCCTCTTTTATTTACCCTCACTCATATGTTCACGAGCTTTATTAAGCATTAACACGTCTTCGAACTTGTGAACTAGTCTATATATCTCAATGCAGCGGTGGTGTATGTTTTGGTGAACAAATGCTCCTAAAAATTGTTAACAAATTTGTTTTTAGTAATTCTTATTTTAACTTTTCATAAGATTAATTTAATATAGAATGGATCATACATTTTGTTATAAGAATGAATTATTTTCTTCCAGTTGTTATTATCCATCCATCCAAAAAATGGTTCAATTATTTATTATTTAATTTATCCAATTTTATTTTTTAAACTGTTTATTTTTATTTAGATTAGGAATAGAATAATCTCAATGATATATTTTAATGGAAATGTATCGATAATTTTTCTTAATGTCATTTTTTTTCATTCAAAATTGAAATTAATGATCCAAAAAAAAAATGTGTTGATTAATATATTTCTGAGTACACAATTTTTAAAATATGTATACAATTATAATAATTTTTATAATAATTTCTTATGGTCTTAAAAAATAATAAATTAAAATAATTGAAATTTTGTAAGTTAAAAAAATAAGTAATGTAAATATTTGTAATTGTCAATTTTTTTGAAATTAAGAAGAAAAATTATTTCAATTGTTAATGTGGAAAAAAAAATAATTTTCACTATTGCAAATATTCATTTTTGCAAATAATTTTTACTTCTACATTACAGATTAGTTTATTAATTTAATCGAAAATGCATAAAAAAACCATTTTTTGCAATCTTGGTTGAAGTACGCGAATTTCGACTAATTTAAAACGATGTTTCAAACAATTATTTCCAATACTCCAATAATTCGTCTGCAAAATTTTATCGCAAAAAAAATTTATATTTTGTACTTTATTTTTAATTTATATCAATAATGTCAAACAAATAATTCTAAATTTAGTAGAAATCAGCAAGTGTTGACAGTAATAATAATTTCTTTCACTATAATTCAAAGATTAATTTTAAAAATATTTAGATCACGTAAACAAAATTCCACGTGTCTAATACCTATAACCAAAATGTACATAAAACGAAGCGTGTACAAGTATGTAGATTTCGCAATACACTCTTATTATACTTGACCACAATTAAAATTTTGGTTAACAATTTGTAGGAGCATTTATTCACCAAAACATTCACAACAGCTGCATTGAGATATCGGGCATCTGCATCATGTAACCAACATAACCTTAAATTTTAAGGTTTTCAAGTTTATTCTCATTTTTAATGTTTGTATACGCATTTTTAGCTTGGAGCCGGTACTGGCTCTAAGCAAATATTTAAAAATTCGCGTAAATAATTTTTCAATATTGTTGATTAATAGAAATAGACTGCTAATTACAGGTTAGATTTCCAACCTACAAAAAGAGTCCTATTTTATTGGGACAAAGTATTTAGAACTTCATAAACATTACACTGAACTAGATTTTAGTTGAAAATACGGGAACCAGGCAAAAATTTTAATAATAGTTGCGTAATACTCTTAAATCTTAAGAAACACATATTTTTGAGGTTAGTTGTGACGTCACTCGCAGATGCCCTTACTGCCGTCATAAGGTGAAAAGCAGCATCTAGATATTTGTCATAAATGAGATTCTAATAATATATGAGCACCCAAGAGTTCTGCAACTAAAAATATTATAAAAAAATTATAAAGTACAAAAACATAAGTGGATAAAAAGCAGCTACATGATTTTCTTAACTAATATTTACTAGTTGGGAAAAAAACAAACTCCTTTGTTACTTTCCTCGCCAACCGACAATTTACAGATGGGCTATTCTCCTTATGACTTATGACGGCAGTATAGATGTGACGTATACGCGTCTTGTAGGCAACGCAGCAGCTACGAAACCATTTTATCTTTGTCGTACGCATTCTTTATTTCTTTTGTGACGTCACAAGAGCAGTGTCTTACGTTTGGAAAAAAATTAAACAGGTAAATAAATTCATACCCGCTCGAAAATGATGGGTAAAAAAAAATTTCAAAAGGAAATGTTCAATATATTAAATAATGAACAGAATGGTATAAAAAAAAATTTCGTTTCACCGTTCAAAGTGGTTTTGAAATTAAAAAATTAAAATTTTTATAACTTTTTTATTAACAATTAAAAAAAAAATCCATTTCTCTGAAACGAATGTTTATATTTTTCTGACTAAATTTTAAATTCATTAACTTTTCAGCACGCTATGATTTTTTAAAGTTGTACATACCATCCCTTAATTTCTAACCAGCCTAACTCCGTTAATTTTAGTAATACCAAAAAAAGTCTAGAGATCATTTTTATATAAAATTTCATGTTTTACAATTTTTGTTTGAAACTTTTTTTACTAGCTTTTACACATTTTGAGTAATTTTGAAAAAACACTTTATTTTATTTTTTTCCACCCCTTCCCGGGGGTTCAGAAAAAAATTTCTTTCATTAATCGTGTTCTAATACATCAAAGTAAGTCATATCAAAAATTCAAGTATTTACCTCAAAATTTTGATTTGCCGACTTATTTAATTGGACTATTATCGGTGCGGTAAAGATCAAAGGTGCCGACATTTTTTGAGTGCGTAGTGAATCTGAAGAGAACTATACACGTTATATGTTTTAGTTATTTTTCATTTCTCTGTGAGAACTTTTCATATATACTCCTATCGTTCATTTTGTTACATTTGCCCCTTCCCTCTGAAAGCGAACGTATTTTTTGAATGGCCCCAAAACCTCGAATTATCAGTACAATAAATTCCTTTTGTGCAATATTAAAAAATTAATTCAGAGCGGAAAATTGAACAAAATAAAACGTCAAAATATCTTACATACTGAATTTAAGCTAAAAGCTTCATAAAGTTCTTCATACGCCCATGGCATTAAGATCCTTTTATGTTCCTGACGTTATCTTTTCCAATTTGACTACGTTACCTCTTCGAGAGTTTTGTGAAAAATATATGTTGTAGCTTATTGTATGGTGTATAATTAATAAAAAATGGCGGGTGTCTCTAAGGTATAAGTACATATTTTTTTCAAAAAATTCAAAAGCATCAATTTTTTTTTCTTCATGAAAAGATTTCCTGAAAATACCACTAATAAATTATCACGGGTAAATTTAGAATATATGTGCAATACAAACAAATTGGTTCACTGATTAAGAAAAAAAATTTTTTTTCGGATTTTGAGATCGAAAGTTTTTGTGGTAGTATCTTACGCAAAGATACATCACGGGAAGAAACCATACGCAAAAAGGTTGCAAAGGCACGGACGCTTATCTTAACCTGCCATGGCTTTTGGGTGGTGTACTATATATACTCCAGTAGAAAATGAAATATGATGGAAGAAACGCTCGAAACATAAGTTTTATATCCTTGTATAGTGAATGAATTTATGTATTTAGAAATGAGTATTGTTAAACTTCTTGGCAATGATTAGTCTGTGACTTTCTTAGTCAGTAGGTACATACAAAATGAAAATATATAGTAACAACAAGAGATATTGTGGAGAAGCCAGTGAGCTAAGGTAAAGTGGATCATACTCTCATCTCTTCTTCGTTCTGTCATATTTATTTTCTTAACTAAACAATTTAAATTAAAGAAATAAATAAAAAATGATATGAGTATATAAACAAATTAAAAGTAACATCTATGATGTTTACGGTATTAATTTAAAGATAAATATTGTTTTTCCATATTGAATTATAATAGTTAATATTATTATTATTAACAAATCGTTATTTCAAAGTATTGATCCAAGTATTTGGAAATCAGCCGATTCCCAAAATTTCTAACCTGCTAGAATTGAACGACTCAGATCAATAAATATGTTACCTACATTCTCCAAAGTTCTTGAAAATTAGTTTCCAACCCAGGCAGTAGACTAGCGCCATTATTATTTTCATTTTTTGGTCAGACGGTACCTCACTTTGACATCAACAAATACGTCACAATGACGTAAAAATTATTTGATTATGTCGCAGTTCAGAGACATTAGATTGAAGTCATTTACCAAGGTTTATCTGACCATCTGTAAAGTATATTTGATTAATTGAAATGTACATTTAAAAAATTAAATAACCTTATTTGATGCAAAATAACATGTGAATCTTAGGGACCCTAGAAGGTCTCCATTTTCCAATATATGATGGGTTACAGGATAAGCCGCCATGTAGATCTTTCTATGGTACTACAGCTCGACGTCGAGCCTTGACCTCTTAGAGTTTAGTCTTCCATCCTTCTCTATCTGCCTCCGTTCTTCTCCACACTCGCGTCCCTAGAAGATTTTTTGCATCTTCTGCCACTCTCTCTTCCCATATTTTCCTAAGTATGCCCGTTTTCCTGCTACTTTGCATTTTTCCATTTAGGAAATCCTTTGGTCTTCCATCCTAGCGGCATGTCCTGGTCAGTGTTGTCTTTGTATTCTGACATATTCAGACAGTGACCTTATATCGCAAAAACGAAGAATATATTGTATTTGATCGGCACATTTCTAAATCAGTAAATATCGCTCGTAGAGAAAAAAATTTCATATCATTATGTTATTGAACGAATTCTGAACAACTTCCAAAATGTCCGTCTGTCCGTCCGTCACGTTTATTGTAAGCACGATAACTTAAGAAAGAAAAGTCCGATTGTATTGAAATTTGGAAAGTAAGTTAGTGTTAGCTAGAGGAAGAGTTTTTGAAAAAAATCAATTAGTAAATAAAAAAGTTATTAATCATTTAAATTAAAAAAATATATTTTCTTAATTTTTGTCACTTGTACTTAAATAGAAATCTTGCGAAATTTTATTCTCTATAATTTTTTTTGTTTATACATTTTACTAATATATTTCATACTAATATATCTAATTCGTTGAAATATATCTACTACACAGACATTCAATTTTTGTAGTGATCTTGATGGTCCAATGGCTAAAGCTTTGTCTGGCAGTCCAAAGGGCTTGTGTTCGAATCTTTGACAGGGCGTTTTTTTTTTCATTTTTTTTCATATATTTTTTTTTCACAACAAAGTTGGTATCACAAAATTTAGAATGTCCAAAAATTAACATTTTTTACAAGAAAACTGCGAAGAATATCCTATAGAATATGTAACAATTATATAAAAAGCTCAGTAAATCGGTGAAGAGTATAATGCTTCCACTAGTTTATGAGTACATTTGTGTTGTCAATTGTCTTATAACATGTTCTAGGCATATGTTAAAGAATGTAGGGGCTAGCCTATCACCCTGTTTCAGCCCTCTCGTTACTTCGAAAGAATAAGTCAACTGATTCTGGATACATACAGTTGTGTCCGTCATAGCCTTGATTAGGTTTATCTGCATTCTGTACATTTTTTTTCCTTCAATAGAGTCACATCCTTGCCGAAAGTGCACAAATATCTGATGTACGTCAACATCATATTCCCATGCTTTTTTTAGGATTTGTTTAACTGCAAACAGTTAGTCGCTAGTGCTTTTACCTTGTCCTTATCCGACTTGGTACTCGCATATTATTTTTCCGAAAATTCAGCTAGTTTTTGACTATATATGTGAAGATTTTATATGCGGTACACAACAATGAGGTTCCCCTATAATTTCTGCAGTCCAGCTTGTCACCCTTTTTATATATTGGGCAGTTTATGCTTCCTTTCCAGTCACTGGGTATTTCCTCTTCAGTCCAGATTGTCAGTAAAAGCTTGTGTAGGTGTTCCAACAGTTTTTTACCTCCTGATTTATATATTTCAAATGACATCTCATCGCCATGTAGATAGGTGGACAATTAATTGGTAACCACACACTGAGTTTTATACCATCCCGGTCCGGCCACAAAATAATGGTTTCTAACCTGATCATTATAAGGTCCAAGCAAATCAATATTCGATATTTCTCTAATGAAATTTTAACTTTTGAGTTCAAATTATTTAGTGTTTTTAAATTCATTAAAATATAAAATAAAGAATGTCACATGTGACGCCATCTAGAAATAATTCCTACAGCAAATTACGTGGAAAGTCGTCCAACATAAAAATAATAATGTTAGAAATACGGCAAATTGACGCAACAGACTCGCTTTAAAAGTGAATTAAAAAGATAACCTTACAGAGACATCATTATCCGTGGTACGATGTCGTCAGTCAATAATCACTAAAACTGACGTCAATACGACAGTAGCCTGCTACCTGGGAAGTAATTTTCAGGTTATTGTGATATAATGCGCCTTGGTTTCAATCAGAATTTAAACAAAAATGTAGCACCAGCACGACTTTCGTAAAGTAGTGAACAATGTTATCAAGAACATGGATAACTAAAAGATTAGGTACTTTCGTAGTCCTGCTAGATCAAAGCAAAGTTTTTCACTTGGTACATTTTAGCTTATTAATATCGAAGTTGAATTATATTGGAATATGCGGTTTAGAATTACTTGGGCTTAAAAATTATTTAAATTATAGTCAGTAATATTTAATAATGTATATCCAAATAATTATTTGTAAAAAATGGGATTACTCAGGTCAGTATTTTGGGTTCTATTTTTTTTTTTCTATTTACATAATCGATTCTATACTATTTTATAAATTCTGCTTACTACACATGTACACCGATGATATACAGGTGCATATATTATTTAAGGAGTATGAGGCAAGAGACATTGTTAAAAATCTAAATTCCAGTTTTTAAACCTATTCTAAATGGTGCCACGATAAAGGTTTGCATGTAAACTCACGAAAATCGGTTGCTATATGCATATTAAACGAAGCATTAAAATATATTGAAATATTATATTAAATAATATAAATAATAATGTACCTAATTAAATATGATAAACAAGTAAACTCCGAGATTAATTATTGTCAGTTCTCTTAATTTTAGTTGATTTGCTAGTAATATTACGAAATATTCTTTCATAACACTGAAAGCACTATATCAACCTAAGTATATTTTTTCAGAAGAAGTAAAAATTGCTTTAATAAGATCTTTAATTTATCCAAAGATAGAATTTTGCAGTAATGCCTATTTTATTTGTCTTCCTGATTTCAATAGAAAAGAAAGAGTCAACGAATTCAGGATGCTTACTTACAATTTAGCTACTGCATTAGTTGTAGAGAACAGATATTTCTCCCTATCTTAATAATATTATTAGTTGAATATCAGAAATATATTTTTTCAGCGTTTACGTATAAACTTTATATAATGAGACAACCTCCCCAATATATTCGTATGAATTGTAGACTAGACGTTCAGACATTCACGATGTTAATATACGAGGCAATAAATATACCATTCCACAACACCACATGAGTAAGTTCAAGGGCAGTTTCGTGTATATGTCGGCAGTGGTACTAAATGAAATTTTCAGCAACTAGTTTTAGTGAATATCAAATTTAAGAAGTTTTATTTAATTCACAATTGTAATTTTTTTATTTCTTTTAATTTTATATGACTTTAATCTTTTCAACAATTTTTATTGAAATAATATTATTGTTATTACTACTCAATATTAAATTACTATTGTTGTATTTTCATATCCCCAAAAAAACATTAAAAATATTAAATTTCGGTGTTGAGAGAATAATAGTCTGTAGAACAAAGAAACCTGTGAATAATTCCTTAATCACAATGACGTTTATTATTTTTATACTAGATATTTATTATTCACATCTAGATCTGGATAGTTTGGAGAGCGATGAGCTTGTGCTGACGTGCACTCAGGCCTCATGAATGGGCCCATTGAACTACCCCCTTAGGTGGTGGCATGACCACCAAGCTCTCGTTCTTCAAGTCAACCCAAGACCTACGATGAACTTGAGGAAGAAGTCCCCCAGTTTAGATCCTCTTTTCGTTGAAAGAGCAGAGTAGTGACACGGGACATGCTCGTTAGTCTCGTCCCCAGACTACACCCTTTATACTTATCTGTAATTCGCAGTGCATGAAGATGTTTGTTTGGTCTGCACAGTGTTGCCAATTGCCGGAGAATTTGACTGCCTGCGGAGAATCTGGCGGAGAATGCCTTTTTGACGGAGAATTGGCGGAGAATATAGGGTGACAGAATTTATAATTATTTCTTTATTAAAACAAATAACAAAATAATGTAGCTCTCTGTTTTCTTGCAGTTTAGTAATTTATGTAAATGATAACAGATGGTGATATGTGCCTATTCAGTTTCATTAAGGGTCAACAGAGGCCAGTTGTCTACCAATGATCTCAAGTAGTGATGGGTAAAAGCAGTTAGCAGTTTTTAATAACAGTTTAAACTGCTACTGCTATTTTGAAATAACTGTTTAAAAATAACAGATCACTGAGAAGTACTGGCATGCGCATACCGTAGCGCGCAGTTTGCAAGTGTTATTTCCGAGACGTTATTTTATAAAAAAAATAATAATAACAGGTTGTTAAATAGCAATTAATCTCTAATCTCAAGTAGTGAGCTCGATACTATATTGGAATGAGGACCGATAAGCTGGAACTGGAAGAAGTTTTAGAGAGAGAAAGCCATATTTGAAGGTTACTTATCTCAGTTTCCTGAATAATTAGTTTACAAGTGAAAGGGAGCCAGAGTGCCTCCAAATTTAGTTTATCTCTAAAGTTTCTTTCAAAGGGAACAATAGATTCCTATTGTTCATACTCATTCCAGTATGTATATAAAGATTATACAGTTCACTAATCTCAAACGTGCTCCAAATCTGGTTGTGGTGATTCATCACAACCAGGTTTTATTAATTCATTACTCATACTGATGAATTAAAATATCAATTTGTGCAAATTAGTAATGGACTAATGGACTACATATTGAGAAGCAAATAAAGATCAATATATTTTTTGTTGTATAGAAGATTTTGATATTTTATTTTTGGCGGAGAATTTCTTCGATTTGCGGAGAATTTTAAGGCAGTAGGCGGAGAATTTTAGAAAGCTCTGTTGGCAACACTGGGTCTTCAGTATCCTGTTAGTAATCCTACATAGATGCGCAGATTACTCCTGAACAACTGGAGACAGTGTTTGCTTAGCTCACGGCTAGGTGTGACCAAAGTCATTCTGCCGTGTCTAGAGCTGCTCAGATCACTCCAACAGTCCGCGTTGCGTTTGAGTGTAGAGTTCTTTAACAGGGAACTGTGGACTGAAAATTAGTATTTTTTTTTATTTACCACAGCCGAGGGAGGACCGCTCCCTGGGCCAGTACTGGCTCTCCACGGGTCTGGTCGTGGTTGGTAGCCATTCTTTTGAAAGTAGACAAAGGCATGTAATAATCTGCTAATTGCCATATTTAGCCAATTTATTTCTTTAATTTTATGAGATGTACTCTCTTCTATTTGTTACGATTAGACGAACACAAGAGTTTTGAATTATTAGAATTTCTCTTGATGTGGCAATATCCAAACACAACATAGAAGGTCCGTACAGAACATCACATTAATTAAAATGTAATAATACCAAGCTATTATAAAGCAACTTCAAGGTATATTTATCAAACAGATATTTACTAGCATAGATATCCCTTAAAATACTAAACGCTTTTCTAATACAGTTCTTCACATGGTCTTTAACTCTCACATCCAAGTCGAGAGTAAGTTCCTAGTTTTTTACCTCATTTAGGGTTTTTACACACATGATTAGCAGAAGTCGTTATATTAATTCAGCAATATCATTATTGATTATGTTGTTATAAGTGCAGAGAAATCGCTTTCCAAGAAAGATTTCCTACGAATATTTGGGTAGGATTCTCAGGGACCAAACTCATTGCGCCATTATTTTTATAATGGCAAATTAACAGCTCGTATAGATGTCTTTCCTGCAAAACGAGTTTTAATATTTTATTAGTAAATTACCAATTGTACACCAACATAATTATATATATTTTCAACAAGACGAGGCTCCGCCCCACACTGCTGGATTGTGGAAAATTATTTAAACCAAATTATGCAGTAGAGCTGCCCAAGAAATGATCCTGGACCTTAAAACCGAAATTAGAGACGTACCTTCGTATATTAAGAAACATGGTGCGCATATTGAGCATTTGTTATAGTTAGGAAAATAGATACAAGATAATTTTAAAGTTCATAGATGGCGTTGTTGCTCATGTCGAACTTTCTCAGACCACCTTGGCCAATGTGTTAATAACGTTACAGCCTACATAATAATTGGCAGCGACTCTTGAAGAAAGCAGGGTTTTAGCCATACTAATCGTTGTAGACCTTCAAAGTCATTTAACTAGCGTTATCTCAGGTTCCGAATCATACAGAGCGCTCCCAGATCTCTTGCGGGCTGAAGCTTCCGCTTCAATTCCCTGTTATCCTGAATTTCATCGTATCCTTTCACCCAGCGGAGCTAGACACTATTGTGCGAGCATATCTAGGGTCTTTCTAATTTGCAGAACCAGCCCAGAGTCTGTTCTACAATTGTTCAGGGCAACCTGGTCGAGTGTAGATCTAATTCATCTGAGTGGACTGCAGCTCCTGATCCACAATTTATTTTGAACCATCGATGTAGATTGACATATCCAGCTCATCATTTCCGGACTCGTTCAAACTTAACTTTAAAAAGTTATATATAGGGGGGGGGGGGGGGTGTACGATCGGTCCCCATTCCCAGAGAAGGAATTTGTATTGTGGCCACTTTCAGAATACGTAGCCGTGCCCTTTATATACCATTGGCCTACAGACTGAAATCTCAGAGCAGTCCTCCTCTATGAATATATATAGATTGAAGTACCGACTATGTAGATATTCCTGGGATGAAAGCGTGTTGATTTGGATGCTATTGGTGTAAAACTAACGCTATATCTCTGATTTCTCTCGATCACAATCTTTCCAAACCTTTCAGTAGGGAGGTAAGACTAATGGTCTGATACAATTTTGGTAAGGAGTAGTCCGTACGTTCTGGTTTATGTATGGATATTACCTTCATTCCCCTCCACTTTACTGGGGTGTATTTGAAAATAATGTACGCCCGGTAAATATGCACCAAGTGGTGGTGTATGTGTTCCAGTCCACACTGAAGAGAGCTGGAAGAACAGCATCAGTACCCGGTGATTTGAAGGGAAGGATGGTGTTTATTGCCCAAGCTAGTTTTTTTGCGTCATTCACTATGCCATTGGCAATCCCCCAGTCAGCTGCAATGTGAGTCGGGTGGGATACGTTGGGCCAGACTATACAGGACGACACGGTGCTGCCTGGAAACATTGTTTTTAGCAGGAGCTCAGATGATTCAGAGAGGTTGGTTTTAAAGGAGACGTCCTAGCGTTTAATGAGTCCTAATTGTTGTTGAGTATCTTTGGAAAGTATCTTTTTGAGCCGAGTCGTTGAGGCAGTGGATTCAACTCGACTGCATCAAGATTTCCACGATGCTATTTGTCTCTCGTGAATAGTCTTTTTGTACAGCCTTTGACTGTCCCTATATGCCTCCTAGTCTTCAGCTCTTTTAGACACATTCGCTTTGTTAAGTGTTCTTGTCTTTACTCTCAGCCGGTCGAGTTTTTTGCTCCACCAGGGTGTTGCATGTCCCGTTTGAACTTCTCCTTAAAGTCCTCAACTTGAAAAGAGGGCTTCCTGTAACTTAATGACGTTAACTCTCTATGCGGCCTCCGATCTGGGCGCCGGCACTCGATCGGCGAAGTTAAGCAACGTCGGTCGTGTTCGGCGCTTGGATTGGTGACCCAAGTTCTCGTTGGAGATCTCAATCCATATGCTGAACTGTAAAAGCGTGACTGGACTGAGGCGGCTCGGAGAGAGAAAGACAAAGGCTGATAACCGTACCTGGAGGTCCTTATCAACAGACTCGAAGTCTAGGAAGACCATGTTTGGATAAGGAGCTCTAAGGCACAAAAAGGGAGTACTACAATAGACCTTATAGGTCGCAGTGGGAAAAGGCCAATCGCCAGCTCCTTCAGAGTAATCTAATCTAACTTAATGACGTTACAGTCAATATTCTCTATTATTTCTCTGCTATTATTCACATATAACAACAACATATATGTATACAGTATTATTTATGTCTGTGAAACATTTTGTAAATTCATCACAAATTGACTATACAATAGAGACCACATTTTATTACACTGAAATAATTTTGCTTACATACTACCAAAATACTCAATGTATCCACCTTTAGTGATACGACAGACATCTCTCATTTCACAAGCATGTCAGCATATCACGGCTCAGTGCCGGACTGGACAGGTGAGATAGTGAGAAAAATCTCACCAGGCCCCTTCATCTTACCGGGCCCTTCCGATTCAACACATTTTTATTTAAAACTTTCGTATTTAGTGCAATGTGAATAAATAAAAAATGGGACAAATTCAATCAAAGCGCTCTCACAGATTTACAGGCAATAAAATATCTATAACTGGTCTATTTAGGTGAATGAGGGGTAATAAAACATCTGTTCTGGTCAGTCACCTTTAAAGGCGTTTTGGAAAAGAATGCGAAGAGAGTGAAAATGAATTAAATATTGATGTAAATAGTAATTTACGTTACAAGACCGGAAAGAGGTGTTTTGCAGGTCGACCCAAGCAGATTCTAGAGCGAACCGCAGGTGAGCCCTGGAAGCTTGGGGGACCTGCAAAACACTGTTTTTCGGTTGTGTAACGTACAATTTTTTTCGGCCGACACTGTCATACAAAATCAATTTTGTATTATTTTTTCAATATATTTTCTTACAAGTACAACGACAAACAATATTAACTAATTAAATAAAATATTTTTACAACTTACACTATTATACAACTTCAATTTATGTCTGTAACGCTTCAAAATCTGAATCCATATTTTCCATAACTTGTGAATTGACTTTTGAAAACTCGTAAAAGTCAAGTGTATTTATCTATTTGACACTTATCTCAACAATTAACACAAATTCGTTTCCATAGCAACGAGAATAACAGGGATCGGAAAAGTTTTGTCCGATCTCTAATGTCATTTTCCAGTCTAGCCCGGGAAAACGTTACTTTCTGGCGAATAATTTCTCCAGAAAGGGTATACTTTCTGGTCGGACGAAAAAAAAAACAAACATATGTTCAATTTCATTAATTTGACATTTTGACAGAATTAAAACGTCATCAAAGCGCACTTTTAATAAATACAATTTTTCCTTTTCAAATTGGGTTTGTTTTCAAAGAATTTTTGAGATGTATGCGGCAGTTTTCTCGAAAATGGTTGGAATTATCAAGTTCTATCACTTGATACACTTGTACCTTTTTTTTAAGCAGAAATGACTCCTGCATGAGATTTGCTAATCAAAAATGCCACTACGTTTCGTAAAAAAGAGAGAAAAAATATTCATCATCAGGTATAGCTCATGAGGCGACCTCCACGGGCTAGCGTGATGTAATACATAAATTATTGTTTCTTAGCTTAAAAAATGTTTCCTTACCAAATTGGGAGAAGATCGGTGAATAGGTAGTTGCGATATTGCAAAAACAAGAAAAAAAAATACAATTTTGACACCTTGTATCTTTTTCCAAAGTAACAATTTACTAAAGCATGTTTGTTTATATCCTCATATTTTGGTCCAAAGAATCTACCCTTGAACTGTGGCCTGTTATTAATGGTCCACCCTGTATACAGGGTGCGCCACTTAAAACGCCCCAGGATTGTAACTTTCTTATTTTTTAAACGACAGCCATGTTGGGCACATCAAATTGTAAATATTTTTAAGACATTTAAACATATGTACAGAGTAATTTAAAAAAAATTTTTTGAAAATATTGTTAAGAAAAAAACTTAATTTTCTTGAATATTTTTTTACCTCACCCTGTACATGAACTGCGTTAATGTTTTCTTATAAACCTTTTAATTAGCTTCAATTTATGTTATTACGTCATATTGGAAATTCTTTTTGGTTTTAGAGAAATAAATTAAAAACACTCTTTCCGATTCCAAACTGAATTTTTTAAAAATAACTTTAAAAAGAATGTAAATAATAATTGTGTGCTTTATTTGTAAAAGACTTATTACAAACAATATTCAACGTAACAAAACAGCAACAAGAAATAAAATACATAAATATTTTTAAAAACAAACGTATATTAAAATGTACTAAATAGGAAATTGAAAAATTTTTATTAAAAAAATTTGCTTTAATAACATAAATTGAAGTTTATTAAAACTTTTATAAGAAATCATTAACACAGTTCATGTACAGGGTAAGGTAAAAAAAAATTCAAAGAAATTAAGTTTCCTTCCTTAACAATTTTTTCAAATTTTTTTTAAATCACTCTATATGCATGTTTAAAGGCTTTAAAGATGTCTACAATTTGATGTGCCCAACATGGTTATCGCTTCAAAAATAAAAATGTTACAGGTCTGGGGAGTTTTAAGTGGCGCACCATGTATATATTTCCCCGCTCTGGTCGCTCCGATGTAAGACATGGGACTTACGTCTATCAAATAGCCACACAAGCAGGGTCAATTGTGAATCGGGCCCACCCTCCTAGAAATCACACCGAACTAATGTCGGCCAGTCCGGCACTGTCACGGCTCATCAGTACCACAGCCGCGATGGTACGGTTGCGAAGTTAATGGAGATCAGCGGAAAGTGATGGCACAAAGACACTATCCTTCACGAATTACTGCAAGAAAAAGTCGAATGGGATTAAATCCGGTAACCGGGGCGTATTCCACACGAAACGACTTTCTCACGTTTATTTATCGCCACGTTTGTTATTACTGCCTTCTAGCGGCAAACGACGACAACTATGAACGCGTGAGGTTAATTCAAAGAAACGTAGATAGTTTGTTATTCTAGCCCTGATGTATACAAACTACTCACTCACATATGCCTGGCACGCAGATATCTAATAAATATGCAAAAAATTCTGTAAAGTCTTATCCTAATATATTTTACTTAGACTGTATTCAATGTGATGGTGTGCAATGCTGCCCTCTTTAGTACAAGAGATATTCAATGATAATACAACTAGAACACTATTAGTTGTAATGTGCACTTGTAACAAACGGAATAATACCTAATATCTATGACTAATAACCTCTTCTTACATCTGACATTTTAAATTAAAAAAAAAATGTAGAACATATTCACATAGGACAGAAAACGTTAAAATCTAAAATTATCATTTTTAAGGGATATAACACTTTTCTTTAGGGCGCGGGCGGTCGAATGAGTCTTCTAGCAGATGGCATCGACTATGAAACTGGAGGGAGTGAATGGCAACTTATTAATTAATTCGTTCACTGAAACACAAGTGCTGCAGGCTATAAAACGAATTAAAACCACTGCTGGACCTGATGGTATTCATATTAAGAGACTGTGCAGATGCATTCATCTGCCCTCCTTGCATCCTATTCAATTTATTCCTGAGAAGTAAACTTTTACTACTATATCTATGAATAGATGGAATTCATCTTCGGAACAGAATAAAATAGAATTTATTGTATTAAATGAATTGCATAACAGGGTAAGAGTTCAAAATAGTTGACTTTCAATACACATCATCACATCATGAATTTTATATAATACTATGATAATGTAGTTGATGCCTACCATTTTCTAATTATTTTTATAAAATAATGAGTTGTTGCTTATAAAATAAATTAGACTTAAAGTAAGTTTAAAAAAAGAACATGATAAAATAATTATAATAATTAGTACTACTCGGTTTTAGAAAGCTGATTCTCTCCACATGTAATCTCAGCTGTGTGGGATTCGAACACACGATCTTTGGATTGCAAGGCAAAATTTTAGCCACTGCACCATCACATATTGCTGCGAAAATTGATTGTCTCTGATATATATCCTTCGATAATCATATTTCAACTCATTACATATATTTTTATGAAATATATTAGTAAAATGCATACACAAATATATATTATGGAGATAACATTTCGCAAGATTTCTATTTAAGTACAAGCGACAAAAATTGAGAGATTTTTTTTTTTTAATTAAATTATTAATAACTTTTTTATTTATTGATCGATTTCTTCGAAAACAATGGGGTTCTTCCTCTAGCTAACACTAACTTACTTTCCAAATTTCAATAAAACCGGACCTTTCTTTCTTAAGTTATCGTGCTTACAAAAAACGTGACGGACGAACGGACAGACGGACATTTTTTGAAAGAATTCGTTAACTAACACAGTGATATGAAAATTTTTTCTCTACTAGCGATATTTACGATTTTAGAAATGTGCCGATCACATACAATATACTCTTCATTTTTGCGAAGAGTATAATAAAGATAATAATAATAATAACCTCCAACAAACAAAGCGCGTTCAACACAAAGAGATCCGCCGCCGGGTTACAGATGTCTACCTTCAAAGTGTTAATGATGTCTACCTTCAAAGTGTTAATGATGTCCACAAGTCGAGTGCGAACGGAAAAAACCTATTTAAGGCGCTTGATACCTTGGCCATCCCTGTCCTGACCTGTACATTGGGTGTCGTTAAACGAATGGAAACTGAGCTTGGAGATATTGAGAGGACTACACGTAAGCTGCTGACCAAGTTTAGGGTACACCATCCAAGGTCAGCGCTAGATCGGATCATTCTTCCTCGCCATGAAGGAGGACGCGGTCTAGTCGATACCAGAAGACTCTGCAGAAAGCAAACGTTTGTACTTCAAGTATTTTGCAAGGCAGAATAACGATTTGCATCAGGCTATCAGAAAATCAGACAACGGGTGTACCCCACTGAACTTGCTCCAGGAGGAAGGCCATGCAGCCTACTTTTAACAAAAGAGACAGGGGTGGTTGGCGAAGCCACTCCACAGTATATATGCGAACGTCCTTAATCCACCACACATCGACTCTAAAGCCTAATCTGGCTGATTAAGACATGCTAACCTCTTTGCTAAAACTAAAGGCTCCATGATTTCCATCCAAGACCAAGTTATTGCCACTAAAAATTACCTCAAGTACATCATAAGAGCCAATGTAGAAGATGACTTGTGTAGAAGATGTTGCCAGCATTCTGAAACCATACAACACATTACGGATGCTTCCCAGATCTTGGTAGCCACCGAATATCTTGAGAGGCATAATCAAGTGGCAAAAATTGTACAATAAAGTTTAACATGGCGACATGGCCTTATTATCAGTATGCACCCAGCGCGGTCTTGGAAAATGATGGTCACAAGCTATACTGGGATCGATCAGTGCTGACGGACCGAACTATTAACCACAACAGACCGGATATTATCCTGATCAACAAGGAATAAGGAAACTTGGTTGGTTGATGTAGGAATTCCTAACTGCCATATTATCCAAAATTACTTTGCTGAAAAGAAAAGGAAGTACCAGGGACTCGGGCAAGAAATTCAACAAATGTGGCACCAAGATACTAACTGCAATCCCACTAATAATTTCAACGACCGGAATAATTTCTAAAACGCTTACCAACAGACTAAGAAAGCTCGGTATTATAGATAAGATTGTAGTCCTCCAGAAAGTCATGATACTATCCACTACTGCAATTGTACGGTCATTTCTGAATTCATCTGTATAAAGTAATAGTAACAAGTATCTTGCTATAACCGATACTTGTTCCAATACCCACCATCAGTGGAGAAATATAAACCCATAATAATATTAATAAATAAAAAAATAAATAATGGTACTTTTTAGTAGATTAAAACTTATGTACCATAATTCTTGGCTATTATTCAACAATAAAACCTTACGACAAACCGTTTTCGATGAAAACCTATTTGAACTAAATACTGCAATGCCCTTCAGTAATGCGAGTTATGAATTTCCAAAGCAAGCTTATTGCGCATAAAAAAGACATCGCAGGAGTGAAATCGCGACCAAGACCTATAAAGTTGCTTCAAAGTATTTCCACAGTAGCTAGTAAAAATCGCTATTTAGACGCCATCCACTCTTTTGCATTAAAATCACTTTTTCAACAACAGCGTCATCCATACTTTTAAATTTCGTAGGCTAAGAATTTTCATTAAAAAATTGCCAAACATTTTGAACAAGAAGCCCTGTAAATTATTCGTGCATTAAGGATTGCCGAATTTGAAGACATGTATGGCAGTGCCTCATAGAAAAAGTAATTTTAAATAGAAAATGAGGGATGACTCTTTTCGAAAAAAAAATCGTTCCCAAGTTATAAATTATTTGATATTTAATATTTTTGGTAATTTTCCAATGAAAATTCTTGTACTATGGAATTTGAAAGTATAGATGGCGCTGGGTTATAGAAAAGGCGAATTTAAATAGAAAATGAAGAACGACTTTTTTTTTCGAAATACAATTCGTTTAAAAGTTATTAATTATTTAATATTTGAAAAATATAATTTTAGGAGGCCGTAATTCGAAAACAATAAATCAAAATGTCTTTAAATTTTGGACATAGGGATTTTAAAGCATACAGATTAATAATATTACGTTAGCCTTTCAATAAAAAACGAGGCAGCATTACACACACAGGCTGGCGTGCCTGCAAGAAGGTAACGTCATGTTACTAGCCTCTGCCTTGGGAACGTTTCTTAGTCTCACTGCATTGGGATGATTTTTATTACGAATAACTGGTAAAATTTAAATATTTATTAACAAAAAAATGTCTAATATTGGGCTCTAACGTATGGTTTTAACTAATATTAATGTATATTATTTTTTTTGTGGACACGCCTATTCCTTTACAATATATAGATACCTACTAATTATGGTTAGGTATTTTCCGGACTTTAATAAGAAAACGCCGTGATGGAATATCTAACAATTTTCAAATATTAGATTAAATGAGAATAAGGTGCAGAGTATCAACGTAGAAGTATTTATTCCCTGACTCCGGACAGTTTAATTTATATTGTTCAGCATTCAATTTAAAGGAGAAAATGGAAATAAATTGAAATAAGTTTTCACGTAAAACTTCTCATATAAATTGATAGGTCTCTAGACACGCTTCACTTTGTTTTTTATTTTATTAAACTTTGAACCTCAGCACCACCATTTCTGACAGTTTATTAATAATTGCAGATGAAAGACTTTCTCATTTTTGGACAAAGTTGATTTTTATTTAAAGAGAAAGGTTTTAAACTGCCAACTTTCAATCAAGTTTTAAATGAATTTTCTTGTCACGTCTTTAATTATGAATATTGGCTCCTTTAAAAAAATCGATTAAACGTTATTGAACTTTATGTATTAATTTCGCCTTGCCGCCAATAACTACATGATTTAACCGTTATTCTGAACTCTAATAATTATAATTCAATTAACACAGTGTGATCTCTTACAAAAGGATCTGAATGTGCTTAAAAAATGGACGGTTGAGGAAGGGCTAAAGGTAAACCCAACCAAAACCATCGTTCCATTTATTAGAAGGAGAAACTTGAAGGGACTGATGACTGATGCTCTAGTTCAAGATTCACAGTTGCAGATGTCGGAAGCGGTAAAATACGTTGGAGTTATCATAGACTCTAAATTAATCTGAAACCAATATCTGGACAGGATTATACATAGATCAGTAGCTATACTGACAACATGTAGATAATCGTATGGCAAAACATGGGGGCTTATGCTCTTGCATTGCATTGGCTTTATACCAACATAACAAGACCCCATATTCTGCTAGTTTATTGGACTAATAGTATAAGAGCTTTGCTCGAAATTTCGACATGACTCGGGTCATGAAAAGTTTCCGTAGCAATACGTCGTACACTAAGGGAGGACCCTGACTTGGGAATTTGCTGACAGCGCGAGTGGGGAGGGGCACGGGTGAGAACGGTGAAAGTTGATTTTTTTTTTTTAATTTATAGAATAAAAAATTGTTAATTGCGTAATCGAAACGTGTAGCTGCTGACAAGTAGGCAAGGGATAATTAGGTTGCTGACGGGTGTCAACTTGCCAAAAATTTATGAAAAAACATTACTGCAGTTAAGTCAGCAACATATATTTTGTTGTTAATATGTCAAATAATATGTTCATATAAAATTGCTGACAGCTAAGTGAAAGAGATAGCCCCTAAAGCGGGGTAAATTTGAAGCGGAGGAGCCAGAAATGATTTATCGCAGTCATGTCAGCAACTTATATATTTTGTTGTTAATATGTCAAATAAAATGTTCATAAAAATAGCTGACAGCTAAGTGAAGGGGATAGCACCTTGAATATATCCCTTTCTATTTAGAAACCAATTTCGACAAACTAAGGGCAACGAAACTTTTGGACGACCTTATGTGTTTAACAAATAGAGATACGAGATCCACAGAAATTCATTTAATTTTTTATCAACATTTTCAACCTTCAATAAAAAGACTACGAAAGATCCTTGAGAGGAAATAAATAAGCCGATCGTGATTTCTTCATATCAGGTCTTGATCAAACCAGACCAGTAGAATTCACGAAATAGCTTCGAAATAATAAATTCAAAGAGGCTTTAGTTAAATTTTTCATATCATATTGGTCTAATAATGAAGTAGCATCTTATATTGCAGATAAAATAATATTTGTAAATTATGTTGATTGCTATCGATTTTCAGTTGATGAAAATGGTTAACATTAAAAGTTCTATTAACTCGAATCTTAGTTGTCCTGTACATGAAGAAGCAGATACGAAAATTATATATCATGTTTGCCAAATACAGAGAGACACTGATATAACAATAAAATGCTCAGATACAGATATTTTTGTAATTATGTTAAGTAATTTGCATAATTTAAAAAGCAAATCGAGAATTTGGATTAAAAGTTAAGTAGCAGTTAAAAAAATATATCGATCTTTTTAAAATATATGAAAAATATGGTGAATCTGTATGTAAGACATTAGTAGGCATTCAGGCTATGACAGGTTGTGATTATACTTCAAGTTTTTTTAAAAAAGGAAAAAAAAAAGACCTTTTAGTATAATGTTTAAATCAAAAAAGTTTCAGGAAGCACTCTACGCTCTTTTAGATAAGACTCTTGTTTTTCAGGAGATTTTTGAAACTTTAGGGACTTTAGGGACGTATATGCCAATTATATGGCAAATTATATAGCATATCTACTACTAAAACAATCTCTAAACGAAAAGTTAATGATGTGCGATATACATTTTTCAAACGTCAATATAAAATGGACAATGTCGACGAACCATTTTTCAAAAAAAAAAATTGAAAAACTTCGACGCTTCAAGCTTACCACCTTGCCATTCTGAGCTTTACCAATACATTCTTCCAACACGTTAAGTGACAAATGTATAGTTAAACCAATTCCGATAGAGCTTGACCCTTTAGAAAACGGAAATGTATTGGGTCATGATAATACTAATAAATTTAAGTTGTTTGAAGGACCTCAATTGCTAGAATCTGTTCGAGAAGTTGTGCTAGAGAGTGAATCCGATACCAAAATAAATGATTTTGAATGTGAAGCGATGAAAATGATGATGGTGAACTTTATAGCGATAATGATAACTGCACAAGCGACGACGAAAATTGCTAAAAAACTTGAAAATAATGACACTATCTTTAATATTGTACTTTACATTTATGTAATTTATTATACTATTTATACAATAAATAAACTTTTGTATAAGAATATGAAAAAAAAATTATTTATATCTTTCCCTCTCCGTATTATAAAACATTATTAATCCATATACTAATTTTAAATATAAAGTACACCCAATATTCATACAAATTATGAAAATCGCATATGGTTTCAAATTGTTACATAAAAAATTTATATGTAATAAAATTAAAATATTATCTTTCAAGCTGAATATTATTTGTGATAAGTACATTTTTACAAATTAATTTTTCAAAGTAATTGTTATAAATTAATTGTCAAAATTGTTATAAATATAAAAATCATATAAAAATATTAAAATTAAAAAAATGTGTTTTTTTCAAAGATTCAATTCGATGTAGCTAACTACGTACGTAGTACCGACTGTTGTCTCCGCTTTAACCTTACCGTATTTTACGGGCTATCTCCTTCACTTAACTGTCAGCAATTTTTATAAACATATTATTTGACATATTAACAATAAAATATATAGGTTGCTGACATAACCGCAGTATTTTTTTTTCATAAATATGTGGCAACCTATTTATCCCTTACCTACCTTCACATGTAGATTACACAATTCACAATTTCTTATTATATAAATTTTTAAGTGTAACCGCGATGATTTTTGTCAAAAAAAAGTCAACTTTCACCGCTCTCACCCGTGCCCCTCCTCGCTCGCGTTGTCAGCAAATTCCCAAATTAGGGTCCTCCCTTGGTGTACGACGTATTGTTACGGAAACTTTGCATGACCTGAGTCATATCAAAATTTCGTGCCCAGCTCTCCGTCTATAAGGTAAATCAAACAACAGCTATCAGCAAGCTAAACCAGATACAGAGACTGACTTACTTGAGAATCACTGGTGCTATAAGAAGCGCCTCTCCGGTAGCCAAGAAGACCCTACTACACTTAAGAGGTCTCATATATAAATTTAAACAACTTAAAGAAATTTTAAAACTTGACCACTTAATAGTTCTTTATAAAGCACTCGTTGAGTCAATAATAAGATATGGCATAGTTGGCTGGGGTGGGGTAGGTGTGTCATATATAAAACCTTTGGAAAATATTCAAAAAAGGATAATTAAAATCATTTTTAAAAGTTGTACATTATACCCCACTGATGCATTATATAATGAAAGCAAATTATTTTCTTGTTAGGCAAATGTTTTGTTATTGCATACTAATTCATCAAATTAATAAGAGACATGAAAGCAACGCTATCTCACATTCCCACAACACTAGAAATAAGGAGAAAGGCAATCTAGAAATTAAGAAAATTACAAAAAGCATTGGAAAAAAATGTTTTAACTACCTCGCGCCAAAATTATATAATATGAATCGATAAGAAAAATAAAAAAAAGATAAAAAAATTAAATTCGAGGTAAAGAGATGGATATATTCTGAACGTAGGGATCTATACTTAAAGTTAGGTAATTAGATAGATATAGGTATATAAGTTAAATATAGATGATATTCTAAATTAATTATTTTGTATTAGCTATTGGTATTAACTCTAAATTAATTATGTTGTATTAAATGAAATTACTAGTTAAGGTAGCTATGACAAACAACCTATCTAATGATGTTATAAATGAAATGCATTTTATCGCATTTAAGGGTATATCAATACTATTAAGTGATTTTTGTTTTATTTATATTCAAAGGATACAGATGTATTAGCTAAAATCTTTTATTAACATTACGCTATTTTCACACACAATTTAATTTTACTGTATACTCAAATGTAAGACTTTATTATAAATAAATAAATATTATAAATATTATTATAATCAAAGGTAGGAAGGATTGGTCAACAGAACGACACTTTATCGAAAGGCCTAACTTGATACACTGACGGATCTAGGATAGAAACTAAAGCTGAAGCAAGAATACATGGAGAAAGGCCAATGCCGAGTATAAGCGTCTCTCTTGGAAACTACTCCTTTGTACTCTATACAGAAATTCTGGTTATACTTACTAACAAGCTGTCATCCAGAGTGAATTTTTTGTCAAGGAGTTCAAAATTCTGAGTGAGCGGATCAGAGTTAAACTACTCTGGGTACCAGGATGTTCTAGAATAGACGACAGAAGCTGATGAGCTTGGGCTGGACATCACCCAGAAACTGGGTCACGAACAAACACAAGAACCACTGGAGGAATATTCTAGGAAATCGACATAGAGAAACACTCATTAAATGGTCATTTCCAAAACAAATTGAAGAACAGCTTAATAAGAATAATATGCAGTTAAGAATTATAATAACAGGACACTTTCTTGTAAAGAAGCACCAGCAAACAATTGGGAAATTCGATGGCGACCTGCGGACAGGAACCAGAAACGGTTGATTATATTATATTAAAATGTGAGACACTGATTCGCAGAAGATAAAACATCTACCGGCAAACTCAGGCAGATCCGAAAGCCATCAATACTCGCACCCAGTTTCAGACCTTTATCACCTGATCAATGGCAGCAGCGGTACTAAAATGGCTATAGAGTGAAACAGGACAGAGAGACCACAATAAGCCTAGGAGGATGCAGTACCTACTGGACCTTTAACAGACGAGCCCTGGGTATAAAAAAACATAGGTTGATGAGCAATACCGAGTTCCTTCACGCAAGCATCCCAGTTCAAAAATGATCGGACCAAGTTGGTAAAATACGGCGGATCAGTGGACTTGCCCAACTAGTAAAGTCGCTTCCTAATTTGCAGGTAATAGAACTGTTCTATTGTTATTATATTGCTGTTTCTTAAATCCTAATTTGGGTATTAGAATTGCAGAAAATATCATTTCCTTTCAAAAAATTTGTTGAATCAGTTCAGGGATACAGGAGAAATTGTCGAATTACCACGAATTCATGGCACCGTCCACCGTAACTCACACCTGCGTGTCAAACATCAGTTTAAAAATATAATAGATGGTGGAGAGATGGTATAAGAAAACACAGACAAGATTTCATTTGTGTCATTCCTCTCTGGTACTCACCATTTACTCATAGTCCGGGGTCCAAGCACTCCAAAATCAAGATGACCTGTTCCGACATGACGTACAAATGTTGATATAAGTAATGAAGAAAGCATTACCTGGGGCACTAGAAAATACTTGTCGGATTAATTTTTGCTCTTGCGCAACTTCAGAAATCGCAAAAAAGATGGCGGATTGATAATTACAAAATTATGTTTTACAATGGTTATTCTCTGTTAAAACAAAAACTATGTAACCTACCGATCTGATTTTTGATATGTATACTCAAAAGATATATGTGATTCTAACTAAGCTATTGGTATCTTTGAAAAGAATATTTTTTTTGGAAAAAAATAATTAAAATCAAAAGGTTGATATTTACGTTCTAAAAATTTCGATATGCGAAAAACTATGTTAAATTTATGAAATTCTTATATACAATTGCTACCAAATATAGTCCATATATTGAAGAAGTTTTTTTAAAAAAGATCCTGTCGATAACGTATACAATTTTTTTATGAAGCGCGTAATTATGCAGCATTAAAATAAAAATAGTCTACACGATAATTGGTTCAGTGTAACAGTAAAAAGCACTATATTGTTCAATATAATTGCAAATTTGAATTACTTTATGTTAATAATACAACAAAACGAATGAAAGTAGTAGTCGATCGATACAAAGTGAATTGTGTGTTCGAGCAAAATGTTAATCAAATAGGTATTCGCAATTGGCCATGCCCGAGTACAACTTCTACTCGTTTTTATATTGTTTAAGAAATAAAACAATAGTGAGAAATATTATTTTAGGTATTTAGCATATTTAATAGAAAGCAGAAAAGGGAGATATTTTAAATAAAACATTAATGTTGTATATTATGTAATTTTTGTATATAACTATTCTAACATTTTAGTCAGAATCACTATCGTTATAAAATGATGCATATTGCTTTTTCCATTAAAACAATTTTCAGGAAAAGCAGCACACGAGCACGCAACTGAATACCACTCACAAGAACATTTTGTGTCGCATTTTATTTTACAGTTGCACTTTTTAATTTAAGTTCAGATAAACTTTTTTTTGTCGACATTATTGGTACCAGCTCCTGATTTCCAATTCTGCATCCAAAATTTTGTGCAAGAGCTAATTTGAATTACGGTTCACAACACTGTTTAAAAAAAAGTAATATTTGCAACATGTTGTTGAAAAGCGTCTTCCGTCGGTGGGAGGGAGAGTAAATCACTTTTATTAAATTATTTTACCTTTTAATAATTTTCAAACGTATACATATAATACATTTGTAAAGTTGACGTGTATGTACATTGAAAATATTTGCAAAAAACTGATGTGGGGGATGTAAGATGAGTAATGGAATACATTAAGACAGATTTTGGAATTTTTCTCTGTTTGTCTGCTTGTCTGTTTGAACGCGCATCACGCAGAAACTACTGAACCAATGAGGTTCATCTAAGCTTGAAGTAACATTTAGTTCTTATTTCATCGAAATCGGCATAGACTAAGCCAAGTTTTATGAAAATCGGTCTAGTAGAACAAGAGATACAGTTTGATCTCTACAATGATCGTATTTGCACGGCATAAACTTTTAAGATTAAACTTCTGTAATATTCCAGAAAATTCGAGAGTACTCTGGAATATTCCAGAAAATTTGTGAGTTTTCTGAAATATTCCAGAACGGTAATTCTACTTCAAACTTCGTTTATAAAGAAGCTTATTAGTCAATTTCAAAATTCCACGCGAACGTAACCGCGGGCATAGCTAGTAAATAATAAATATGAACCGCAAACAATAATTAATCGATTTAAACAATCAAACACAAATAGTTTTTATAATGTTAAAATGTTAAGACAAATAACTTCACACTATATACATAAGTACATACGCCTAGTAAACATAAACATACCAGCTAATTCCACTGTAAACTGTTTTCATGCGCTTTATGAATTTTAGGAGAGCTGTCGCCTTTATTACATGCGCCGCATCATGCACCCATTTTAAAAATTCACAACTCGAATACTATAAGCAATATCAACTTAGTTCTTGTCTTAAAAACATTTTCAATACAGTATTGGGTATGTTTGTTAGCATAGTTTATACACAAAAAATTTAAAATTGAAGTACTTGCTCGTATGTTGAAATTCTTACTACAATATTTTATAGTTACAGATTTCATATTTTTTTCCCAAAAAACTAAACATATTTAAACAGTGCCATCGAACCTCATCCAAGCGCTTATGTCTTTACTGTATACTATAAAAAAATTAGATGGATAGCACTCATAGTTTCTTTTACAGGACGTGTTATGTATTAAAAAACATTTTTTTAGGAATTATCATTTCGTCTCTTTTCTTATCATTTAAGAAGTTATGCAAGAACTGATAAGAATCCGACAAGTCATTTCTGGTGTCTTATATAACCCTTTTTGCAAATCTGAAGTTGAAAAATGTACGTCATGTCGGAACAGGTTACTTGGAATTTAGAGCGATTTCGTACTGTTGGACCCCAGACTATCACCATATTATGATATAAATTTTTTCTACAAGGATTTCATCTTTTAGCCTGTTCTACTATTTTTAGTAAATAAATCATTATTTTTATTGTACTACTGATCGGGCGTTTGTATCCCAGTTTTGATATGTTAAAATGATATTTACTAACTTGCATGCGTTAAATTTTGGGTACATCTGAGGGCACGATTTTCGACTTATAGAAAATACTGCTGATTTGAAGAAATGGCGGAGGAGCCGGGTAAATAGTAAATTCTCTAATTGTGACTTTTTAAAAGTAATATTTGACATTTTCGAAGATTGTCAAGTTAATCCTATCTCCAACATCTCGGTGGCAGTTTTAGATTTCTGACTATATGGTTGAAAAAAAAGTGCAAAAAATATTCCACAATATATGTAGATGCCTGATTAATCAAATTTAGAAATTTTAAAATTTGCGATCGTGTGCTAGATCAAGTCAAAGCTGTATAATCTATATATATACAATGTATTTTGTGGATTTATAATTTATAACATCCAAGTATTTCACTACTGCTAGATAAACAAGTAAAACAATTTTTTTAATATTCACCAGTTTTTTTAATATTCACCAATATATTGTCAATATGACAATTACCTTACTAAACATTAGCTTCTTCAGATGCGAGTATAAGACTACTTATAAATAAAACTACTGGACCTTTTCGTGCTTTCAGGTTTCACATGAAAATGCGGAAGGTAAATAATATTTCTCTCTAAAAAATTATATGTCGGTGCTGAAATTCATGATTTCCAGTAATTTTAATTTAGGAATATTATGTAACCAGTTTTTAACCTATTTTTAAGCAACTTTGTAGAATTTATATTTATTAAGTCTAAAGATAGTTTATTGTATAAGTAGAGTCCAGTAAACAGAAATGGTCTCTTCGTTAAGGTATTCTGTGGTTTAGGTATTTCTAATTATGATAAAGTAAAACACTATACATACCTTATTTTAATAGCAATAACATAAACAAAAAAAGGCTTAAATAATCTATTGTGCCATGAAAACTGTTTTCTGGAGACCACGTATGATTTTCTTCAGATTTTTAAATGCATTTTAAATGACCGAGAAAAGTTGCAAGGTCACTATTAAAAAAATAACTAAAAACATGCACTTCGGTACCTTATTTTTGAGACTTCGGCATGCGGTACAAACTTATCCATCGACTGTACCGTTCTCTTTGTTATACTATGTTCTGAAAACCTGGGATATAATAGTAAGAAAATAAATTGTAATTTGTCACAATTAAGCATTACACGTTAGTTTTACTTCCACATCTAGTGGAAGTATAGTAACGACAAAACAATTTTTAAATCTTTTTATTGTTGAAATGGGCTTAGAATGTCATGAAACGTCGAGATTTTAAGTTTGAGCAAAAAAAATTCTGCCTGTCGTCTGTCGGTCGGTCTCTGTCTGTCTTTTTTGTGGGCACGATTACTCTGGAACCGTTAAAAATATTGACTTGAAATTTGGTACACGTATGTCTTTTAACGAGATCTAAAACTGGATTATATTTTCATCTTATTCCGTTGAAGGGTTGTGGGGTAAACTGGGGAAATGGTAAAAGTCCATGAAATTGGTATTTAGTATATACAAGAGAAGCTAATATCTCAAAAAAATTTTTAGCACTTATCACCCCCATTACTACCCCCACCCCGTTATTAAAGTGGGTGAAAAAATAAAATTGTAACTTAACATGTATACAAGAACCTAAGGCGTCAAAAAATTTTTTTTACTTCACCCACCCCCGCTAACACCTCTCTACCGCCATCCCCACCCCCTCTACCGATGTAGCATATCGTTTTATAGGTGTTTTGGATAGATGATTTCAAATATATATTATGTTATTAAAGTTCCATAAACAATAATTTCCACATAGTGAAGTGCAAATATAGTATCAACATTTTTTTCGTTGTGAGAGACTTGGATAGAAAATCTAGGTGTGGAATTTTAAGATTTGCAAACACCCCACAGGTTGCACTGTAATTCGACTCCTATGAACAAATGAACATCAGCTTCCTGCTTTCAATATTATTTTAGCAGGGTGCTAAATTGACACGAACATGTCAAGAGAGATGAGGAGACAGCGTTAGAGACGTGTCATCGTATGTGTGTCTAGCTTCTACGATTTCAAATTAGAACACCATGCTGTACCGTGTTTATAGATCTTCTGTTACTTCTATTGTGTAGTCCACGACACACAATGATTTTTTATATATTTGTCATGTCATTTTCTGCGTATTACTTTCACATTCAGTGGAGTGCAATCAGTGCCAGTTTTAGCACCACCAGCGCCCCGGGGCGAGATTTCTACGGCGCCCCCTATCTGCTATCCAAACCCATGTAAAAAAAAAGGAAAGAATAAAATGCCTTACATTGAATAGTAGAAATAGTTAGGGAGTGGTGTCACAAAATGGACATACTGATTTTCAGTGTAAATGAAGTGTTTCGTAAAGCCCCTGAGCGCATACGGTTGTTTTGTAAAATTCTTCCACACATATGGCTCCCAATGCTCTTCTAATAAACCACAAGAAAGTTTATTATTTCATTATCCCAGTCCGCCTCTGTTATTTATATCATAACGCCCAAGAATCCCATGCCTGGTTATAATCAGTATTTTAGAGAATTTTGCGCTTCACCAAAAATGTACGTATAATGTTTTGCCCCGTCTCGCTTAGTTTTCGCGATACTGATGTAACAACGTAAAAGTCCTGTACTTTATTGCTATTATTGTTAATAATTTTTTAATACGGAAATAAACGGAGGAGGTACATACCTCACAATAAGTATGGTAGTCTAAAATAATTCAATTTATTACGACGGCGATTTGTAAAGAGTAATATCCGCCAATACCTCTTGGAAACCTTGAAAACTAAAAAAAAAATTAAAAACATATTTAAAAACTAAACATTGCATTTAATTCACTTACTTATCAATCTACTATCCACTCACTTTTTATTAACACAAACCTAGAAGCAGACCTGAATAAATTTACATCTATTTCCTCCCCCCCATTTGTCCACGATAATTTTCAATACATTTTGTATATTTTTGTTAATTTATAAATTTATAATATTTTTATATAAAAAATCCATCCATTTTTTTTGTTTTACAATTAATAACCTTGGATATGTTATAAACACACTTACAGCACAAGTTACAGGTGTAACTTAGCTAAGTTGCTTAAACCATTTTTTATTCTTAACGGAATGTAGTTATTGTTAATTTTAAATAACATTGTTATCTTCTACCTAATAAAATTGAATAATAAAATTGAATTTAGTTAATGTGCTTAAACTCAGAGTTAAATTCAGTAACATCGAGATTCGGTTACACAACTTGATTGCCCTGACCCTCTATGAACAAGATTTCTCATTAAACTATCCCGAAGCCGTGTATCTTGGGAAATTATGCCCGCCAGTGGGCCTATAAATATGTAGAAGAGCCAAATATAATCGATAAAGGCAATCAAAGAGAAACATTGATTAAGAAAATTGTATATTTTAACAAGATGGAAACAGTCAGGCTTTAACAGTAGCAAAGGTTGTAAATTATTGTCTTTAATATTTCAAGTACAAAATTAATTCTATGAAAGTATGTTCTTGACAAGTGGATTTATTCTCATTTTATAGCGAGTTGTAAAGTGGTCTTATCGACTGGAGACACCTAGATATAATAGTATAGTGCAGGTCTACAAAAAAACAGGTCTTGTCCTAATATTCTAGGAGCTAGTGTCGGAAAGTGAAAAATTTATCAAACCACTAACCGAAGTGGTTTGATGACAGTATTCGTCCAAACAAGCAAACTTGTCCTTTGGGAATACGGGCCTTAAGGGCCGGCAATTTATATTGCGGGCCTGTGAAAAATTGAACGTATTTCATCGTAATCAAACCACTGTGTTCTTCGGTTTGACTGTAGTTTCCTCATTGAGCGTTGTGGTGCGCGCACTCAGAAAAAAACCCGAATCACATTGTAATAAAACCGGCCAAAGTTTGTGGCAAATGCTTTCAATTGACCAAGAAATGAAAGACATACAATTGGCGGGAAATTTGAAAGAGGGAAGGAGGAGTTATTGGGGCAATTATGAGCATAAAATCCAGGTTTACACTGTAAATGTCTTCGAACAAGGAATTCAAGCTAAAAACTATCGCCTACATTTTTATATACTCCCTATAAAATATTATATTATCATCGGCGAGAATTTTTATTAAAATCCACCTCCCCAAAACTACCCCATTGGGGGTGAATCGTAGTAATGTTAACTATATTGCCGTCTATTGCAATTTCCAGTATATTTTTGAGCAGAAATCTCTAGTGTCATTTTATTCTTGATTATTCAACGGTACTCACCTTCAAAAAACGTTGAAACCACCCCTACAAGGGATGAAAACGAGAATCTTCACTGCAAACTGATTGATTTTAATTAAAATAACATTCGTCCTGTAGATTAGTTCATGATTACGTTTTTGAAGACATGATGATGCAATGGTTATTCATCCCTTTCTTCCACACAGGGGGTGGGGGTGAGAGGTAAATTCGCCCCTTAAATTTGAATAAAAGTTAATTTCGGATAAAACCGAAGAATTTTTTCTACAGCGATGGGAACGAATATGTACAAAGAAGGATTTTGACTCTCTCGAAACTACTCTTTTCATCCCCATTTTATTGGGGGGAGAGGGGGAAGGGGGAGTACTATTATGTTTCTAGGTCAAAAACTATATTCTCTAAACAATGTATCAAAATTAATCGTTTGTTGTAATTACCCATGTTAATAATATTCACATTTTATTAATTTTTCCTATTTTCCGGGAAAACCGAATGAAAATAATGATTCTCAAACTTCGTATACATAAGAAAACCGACTTCGCGTACATAAGACAACTAGTAGTTCGAATATTTATATACAAACCGTGTCAATAAAATTTTTCAACATAAATTCTTATACGTGGAAAAATTGGTTAATACATTTTCCTGATCGTACCGTTGGAAAATATGAGTATAGGACTAGAAAATTTCGATAGGAATTTTCTCGATTTCTCTTTTTACCTATTTGATGTTTTATTTCAAAATGCATATTTTATGATATATGAAAAAAAAATTGGAATATATAAAATTTTTTGGATAGTACTTCCCCTTCCCCCCAATAAAATGGGGATGAAAAGAGTAGTTTAGAGGGAGTCAAAATCCTTCTTTGTAAATATTCGTTCCCATCGCTGTAGAAAATATTTTTCGGTTTTATCCGAAATTAACTTTTATTAAAATTTAGGGGGCGAATTTACCCGTCACCTCCACACCCTGTGTCTTCAAAAACATGTAATCATAAACTAATCTACAGGACGAATGTTGATTAAAATCAGTCAGTCGCAGTGAAGTTTCTCGTTTTCACCCCAACGTTTTTTGAGGGTAAGTACCGTTGAATAATCAAAAATAAAATGACACTAAAGATTTCTGCTCAAAAAAATGCTCGAAATTGCAATAGACGGCATTATAGTTAACGTTATTACGATTCACCCCCAACGGAGTAGTTTTGGAAGATGCAATCCATTCACCTAAAACTACAGTCAAACCGAAGAACATAGTGGTTTGATTAAGATGAAATACGTTCAATTTTTCACAGGCCCGCAATATAAATTGCCGGCCCTTAGGGCCCATATTCACAAGAGACAAGTTTGCTTGTTTGGACGAATACTAACATCAAACCACTTTGGTTAGTGGTTTGATACATTTTTCACTTTTCGACACTAGCTCCTAGAATATAAGGTTCTGATCTAATTTTTCCGAAGTATTTTGATGCGCTGAAGCCAATTTTGAACAAAAAAAATTTCGATCATGTCACTTTTCTTTTTTCACCTCACCAGAATCGTGTCAGTTTCCCTCTACCACCCCCTAATTTTTTTTGTGACCAAAGTCGGCTTCAGCGCGTCAAAATACTTCAGAAAAGATAAATGAGAACCTTAAGACAAGACCCTTTTTTGTAGACCTGTGTAATTTTTCGCTTTTAAAGGCCATGGCAGGTTAATATAAGTGTCCGTGCCTTTGCAACCTTTTTGCGTGTGGTTCCTTCCAGTGATGTATCTTTGCGTAAGATACTATCACAAGAATTTTTGACCTCAAAAATTTCATAATATCTGGGAAATTTTTTTTCTTAATCAAGTAAACCAATATATTTATATTTCACATATATTGTAAATCGACTCGTGACATATTATAAATTATATTTTCAGAACATTTTTTCATGAAGAAAAAGAAATTTGATGCTATTGAATTTTGTGAAAAATTTAAATACGTACTTACACGTAAGAGACAAACACCATTTTTTTATAACTATACACCATAAGCTACAACATATATTTTTCACAAAACTCTATCGAAGGAAAAGATAATGTCAGGAACATAAAAGAATTTTAATGCCACGGGCGTATGAAGAACTTTATGAAGCTTTTAATTTCAATTTAGGTTTAAGCCCTTAAAAGATATTTGGATGTATTATTTTGTTTAATTTTCCGCTCTGAATTAACTTTTTAATATTGCACAAAAGGAATTTATGGAACTGATAATTCGAGGTTTTGCCGGAGGTGCCGCGATAATTATATCGCGGCACCTCCGGCATATCATGAACTTCAAAATATGAAAATGTTGTTACACACGACACCTTCCTCTGGGAAAACCTCGAATTATCAGTTCCACAATATTAAAAAATTATATCAGAGCGGAAAATTTAACAAAATAAAAAGTCAAAATATCTTTTAAGGGCTTAGAAACCGAATTAACGCTAAAAGCTTCATACGCTCGTGGCATTAAAATCCTTTTATGTTCCTGACATTATCTCTCCAATTTGACTAAGATAGAGTTTTGTGGAAAATATATGTTGTAGCTTATTGGATGATGTTTAATTAATTTTAAAAAATGTGGATGTCTCTAACGTGTAAGTACGTATTTCAATTTTTCAAAAAATTCAAAAGCAACAAATTTTTTTCTCTTCATGAAAAGATGTCAAGAAAATATCATTAATAAATTGCTATGGGTCGATTTACAATATATGTGAAATACAAACAAACTGGTTCACTTGATTAAGAAAAAAAATATTTTTTCGGATTTTCGAAAAAAAATATTCCCAGATATTATAAAGTTTTTGAGGTCAAACTTTTTGTGGGTGGAACCACACGCAAAAAGGTTGAAACGGCACGGATACTTAGCTTAACCTAGCATGGCCTTTCATCAGTATAAAATATACACTATTATGGTCCATTGATATTAGACCAAAAATCAGCTAATTAAGGAAACAAATTATAATGTGATGTTTAAGAAAGAAAGAGTCCCCAATGCACAAGGGGTCGCTTCACCCTCAAAAGCTACCCCCCGCGGATTTTTACACATCTCCGAGAAATAGTCGCTCCCCAAAAAAATTTTATACGTATTGCCTCTGAAGTAGTTACCGCAAACATCAAAACACTTGAATACTATTACTCGACCCGAGTTTCGCAAACCATGTTGGCATCATCTGGAGACAGTTAAAAGTTAATCGTCACCAAATAATGCCAACATGGTTAACGAAACCTGCATCTACTAATAATGTTCAAGTGTTTTGGTGTTTGTGAAAACTACTTCAGAGACAGTTTCACATCGAAGGTTGCAGCCCCCTCCAGGTTTATAAGCATTGATAATAGTCTATATAAGACTTATTACAAATAAAATCCTGTGGATATTTCCGATAGGCGCATTGGTTTTCGAGCAATGAGCGAGTAAACTAGGGAGTAGTCCCTCGAACGGCGGGCGCTTCGCGCATTTTTATCAAATTCATTCGAAAGATACAGACTCTAAAGCAGGTTTAATACAGGCAATCATTTTTTAAGAAAAACATTATATACTGACAGATTTTTATCCCTGACGGGATAATGAATTTACTTCATTTAAATAAAAGAAATGATGATATTCAAAAAGTACATATCTTTTTAATTATTCAGCTTCCTGAACATCGGGTAAGTCATAGTCATGATGAACACGTAAAGTGGCCGGCGAGGTCACTAGATTTCATTACAGTTGATTTTTTTCTTTAAAGTTACCTTAACGCTAAGCTGAATGCAACTCTTGTAGAAATATGAGTAGAAATATGGAGACGAATCTTAGTTTTTGAAATTGTTTGAGCTGTTGTTTTAAGTTAGACGACCTCACATTTCTCGCATAAACTTGTACATATACATGAATTTCAACACATGTTTTGATTTTTTTGGTATTTATTCAATTTCGTGTTTATAACTTTACTCCTTTTTATGGAATTTAATCGTTTTCACAATTTTTTAAATAAAACTACATCTTTAATACGTGATTTTTACGAATTTTCTTAAATATTTCCGAAATAAACAAGACAGATTACGAAACTATACGTACCTTATTTGTAGGGCATAAAATTATCTACACAGAGGTTCCTAACAACTATCCAAGTCAAGTGAATCGTTAGATCTTAAAGAACTTTTTCGCGACACAATATATTCCTTCTTCTTTTTTTTATTTTTGTCAATTGGGAGCAAACAAAATACTTTTTTGTAACGAACAAGAGGAGTATGATGAGAATTGTCTTAAATGTGTTCTAACGCCTTAATAATTGAACAAATCATGACAATACCGCATCATGATTGGCCCTGGCGATCAAGGGCGTAGAACATCAATTTGAAACGAGGTTGTGATTTTGCAAAATCCCCATAATTTTGAGATGAGGACAATTTTTTTGTGATTTTTTTCGGTGCTGATTGCGGGAAAAATCGTAAAAAAATCCATCATGTTCTTTCATAATAGGCGGTTTTTATTTTGATATTAAACAAAATCTAGCTAATTTAATGACATGAAAAACTTTCTTGGAAACAAAAAAGACCTAAATTAGCAGAAATATGTTGAACAAGTTTAAAGAAATTGGTTTGTCGAATGAGTTTAATAGTACTTTTCGTTACAAGACCGGAAAGAGGTGTTTTGCAAGTCGACGTAAGCAGATTCCAGGGCGAGGTGAGTAATGGAGACCTGCACAACACTGTTTTTCGGTCATTTAACGTACACTATCATACAAAATCAATTTTGTATTATTTTTTTAATAAATTTTCTAACAAATTCAACGACAACAATAATAACTAATTAAATAAAATATTTTTGCAATCGACACTATTATACAACTTCAATTTCTGTTTGTAACGCTTCAAAATCTGCATCCATATTTTCCATAACTTGTGAATTGACTTTTGAAAATTCGTAAAAGTTAAGTGTATTTATCTATTTGACACTTTTCTCAACAATTAACACAAATTCGTTTCCATGGCAACGAGAATAACAGGGATCGGAAAAGCTTTTGCCGATCTCTTTTGTCACTTTCCTGGAAAACGTTAATTTCTGGCGGATAATTTCTCCAGAAAGTGTGTACTTTCTGGTCGGTCGAAAGAAAAAGTACATTTTCTGGGTTTGCATTTAGACTATTTTCCGTAAAACTTTTGGGCAGTAAGTGAAGAGCAAGGTAAAAGATTTCATCAAAAGATCGAATAAATGGAAATATGATACCAGGAAAGATGGAATATAAATATAATTGCTGACTATTGATGGATGTTTTAGAGTTTAAGTTAAGTCAAAGTCAGCTTGAATCAAGATCAAAAACCATGGTTACGATTGTTGCAACAATCTAAATCTTGGTTTTGATCATGGATCAAGCTGACTCTGGCTTGAACTTAGTTGGTACAACTCGCCCTAAGAGAGACGACCCGCAGAAAGTTTATAAGAGGAAAATGACCAAAAGAAACTTTGAAGATTAGCGAAAAAGATACCATAAAAACTTATAATAAATTTCAGTGAACTTTAAATGCTTTTTTGATCATATTTAAGTCGATTTTAGTTGTAATTCATTTGCCAACACTTTGTATTAATAAAAGTTCAATTTACACAAAGCCCATTTTATGTAATTTTTTAAACTTTAATGCCTTTATTTTAAAAAAAACCCTATGTGCTGGAAAAGAATGGAGGTCATATTTATTTGAAATGAGCACTAGAACAATGCATAGTTCACCTTAAATATTTAAGAAGCTTATTTTTGCAGGCCTATAAATAGTTGCAATCTGTCAGGACTAATAGCCAGGGATATAGAGACAGATTTTTCGCGTTAATATCTATAAAGCTACATTTTTTCCCCATGATAGCTTAGACAGTATCAATGATGCAAGTCTACCAAACTTTTAGTGTTGCAAAAATGAGCAAGAAACTAAACAACATGTTACAAAAAGTTGCATAAATGTTTTATATCTACAAGACTGAAATTTTACATACTCACAGATGACATAAAAATATACCGGAAAATAATATTCTACCGCGTCGGAAGCGTTGTCATGTCAGGTCTATCAGGTCTACCACCCACGCAAAGTGTGGAAAAAACAAACATTCTTGACTTATATCTACAAGGCTGAAATTTTCTGAAATAGGTTATTTAAAAAGACATCCAAAAAATACAGTCTTAGTGGACATCTCTTGTTATAATTTTTGGAACCCACGGAATTTGAAAGGGTGGTTTCCTAGGGGTGGAAGCAAGTAGTCTACTGATCGTCTCATGTTGCTAAAGCCTCGATAGAAGTAATGGAAAAGTCATTCTTTTAGGGCGAGTTGTACAAACTAAGTTCAAGCCAAGATCAGCTTATTTTATTATTTCAAGTTTATTATTGTTTACCAATGTTACTGTCAATTAAATACTAAAATTATTATAAGTCATGATTTGACCAATTAATATTTCGGAAGGAAATGATGATGTTTCATACGGAAGTGATTCCGAGGACGAAATCAGCTACGAGAGTGAAAATGGAGATTCAGATATGAGTAGCGAAGAATTCGACGGTTAATTTGATTATAAAAATACTATGTGTGCCCTAATTCAATTATAATAATTAAATTTATTTTATTAAAATATTGTGAGTTATTAATTTATATAAAAAATATCACGAGACTATAATAATATATCGATAAAAGGTGCAAGTAAAAAAGTTACTTTCGATTCACTGAAAATAAGCTTGTTTTTCTCTCACATTTCTATCCACAACGTTTCTATACCATCTGAAAATTTCATACATGCTTTTTACTATTGAAAATTGAATAAAAAAAAGGAATTGAAATGATGGGAATTGTAAAATTTGTATGCACTCGGAAAATAAATTCAGAACGTTACAAATCATATAACTTTTTCCTTCCACATCCAGTGGAAGTATAGTAACGACAAAAAAATTTTCAAAAATTTTTGTTGTTCAAATAGGCTTAGAATGTCATGAAACGTCGAGATTTTAAGTTTGAGCGAAAAAAAAATTTTCTGTCTGTCTGTCTGTAACTTTTTTTTGTGCGCACGTTTACTCTGGAACCGCTTAAGATATTGACTTGAAATTTGGTACACATATGTACTTTAACGAGATCTAGAACTAGATTATATTTTCATCTTGTTCCGTCGAAGGGTTGGGGGGTAAATAGGTAAATCAAGCAGGTAAGAGTCCATAAAATTGGTATTTAGTATATATAAGAAAAAAAATTTTGGAATTAGCCACCCCCATTACCACCCCCACCCCATTATTAAAGGGGATGAAAAAATTTTTTGATTTAGTGTGTGTACAAGAAACAGAAACCTCAAAATATTTTTTTACTTCATACACCCCCACTACCACCCCCATCACCACCCCCACCCCACTACCGATGTGGGGTATCGTTTTATGGGTTTTTGGGGAAGAGGATTTCAAATATTATATTATTGAAGTTCCATAAACAATTATTTCCATACAAAATTTTTTCGTTGTGAGTGACTTGAATAGAAAATCTGGATGTGGAAGTACTGATTCCTTGGGCAGCGGTTTTCATGCCCTGAAATTTCAGCAAACTCTACCAAAGATTTAGCCACCTTTCAGCGGAGGTAGAATGTGATTTTTAATCGAAATAGTTCATAAACTGTTTGTCGACAAAAAATCAGCTTTGTAGATTAATATTCCATGGCGGAAAATGCAAAACTTCTCCGCGAACAGCAATGGCCCGGAAAGCAGCGGCCGCGGTCACGCGCTTGCGTTCCATTGTATCTACCGTGGCTTTAGCAACATGAGACGATCGGTAGACTGCAGTTTTTTGATGTCTTATTCAATAAACTATTCCAGAAAAAAATTTCAGACTTGTAGATATAAGTAAAAAATGTTCGTTTTTTCCACACTTTGCGTGGGTGGTAGACCTGACATGGCAACTCTTCCAACGCGGTAGAATATTATTTTCTGGTATGTTATTATGTCATCTATGAGTGTTCAAAATTCCAATCTCTTGTAGATATAATGCATTTATGCAACTTTTGCAACATGCTGTTTAATTTTTACTCCTTATTGCAACTCTTATACACTGTAAAAAATTAGGGTAAATTTACAGTTGTTGCGTGTAAAATTACACCCAATTTTAATGTATCTACCCGCAAAAAGAGCGCAAATTTTTTATTTACCCTATATTTTGGGTAATCCTCCCTGGTAAATAAGATTTTACACCCTATTTGCAGGTAAAGTTACATTAAAATTGGGTGTAATTTTTCACGCAACGACGGTAAATTTACTCTCATTTTTAAAAGTGTAGATTGGTAGAATTTCACCTTCATAAATACTACCTAAACTAAAAAAAAACATCTAGCTTTATAGAAATGATTTCACGAAAACTGTCGCTACCTCCCTGGCTATAACTGGAATGCCTACCCCTTAAATATGTATATGCTTTATAAACATGCGTTATAAACATGTCTTCATTTAGGAAGATTTTTTGATATTACATCAGATTAAGCATTAAGTAAGTTCAACAATTCTTACCTATCAAGAGTATTTGGTCCAACGATAAAGCTCTGACGGTGATATTTTTTTAAATCCGTAAAATTAATAGGCTAGAGGTTTTTTTCTTGGAAACGATTAATCCTCCAGAACAATAAAAAACCCTTCTTTTTTTATTGCCCCAAATTATCCGTAGACGGGATCTAAACACTCTTGCAACCAAAGTTAATTAAAAAATAATAATTTTTGATGATTAAATATAAGTAGTTTTGCCATTTTTTTAAAATGCAAAATAGTATTTAGTATTTATCCAGGTAAATAATAATTATGAGCAGCAGATAATCTGACTATAGTAACCACTGACAATAATTTTTTATACCCCAGATTATCTCAAATAACGCTAATGTAGAAAAGCAAGCTGCAAGCTTACAAGTTATGTCATTTAAATGTACAAAGTTTTATGAATAAAGTAAATGAAATAGAACTCTTGGTAATTGATAAACATATAGATATCTAATGTTTGTCTGAACACTGGATCACGCCAGAAAATATTGATCATATTTGTTTGAATAATTTTAGAATCGTTAGTAATTTTTCTCGTAGTAATAATATTCATGGGGGTTCAATGATTTTTGTCAGAAACAATATTGATCCCAATCAGGTTGATATGTTCAATGACTTTTCTGTGGAATGTGAAATTGAGATGTGTGGCATTTCTCTATGTGTATCGGAACATACTAAAATTGTCATTTGTAATATTTATAGACCACCTAGCGGTGATATAAATGTATTTTTTAATAATCTCACGTCTGGGTTAATGCTAGCCAGCAAAAAATTTGACTACATCGTGGTATGCGGTGATCTTAATGTAAATTTACACTTTGTCTACTAAAATACTCTGTGATATATTCGACTCTTTTTGTTTAAACATTACATCCAGAGAACCAACACGTGTTTTTACAAATATTAAAGGGCAAACAAGTTCTACATGTCTAGATTATATAGCGACAAATATATTGCCTAAGTCATATAATGTTACTATTTTTGACCCTATGCTATCTGATCATTTTGCTCATTTATTTTATTTCAGCTTTGTAAATGAGCCCAGTTTAACCAATACAAATAATAGAGAAGTATATAAACGTGATTTTCAAAAAGATAATATACAAGAATTTAATGAGAGACTAAAGATGGTAAATTGGGATGAAATGTTAAATCTAAGCATAACTGATGCATATAATTTTTTCTTTGATAATGTCACATGGTGTTTTAACGTTGCGTGTCCACTAAAACAATTTAAAAAGCGACCCACTTCTAAAAGCGATAAAGGATGGGTAACAAATGTGTTAATCGAAGAGGGTAACAGAGTTCGCAAAATTTATTATGATATGAAAAATTCCAACTGCCCGGAAAAAAAATTGTTTTATGATGAAATCAAGAAAAGGTATAGGAAAAACATTAAAATTGCTAAACTAGAATACTACAATAAAACAATAAATGCAGACAATAAAACCAAAGAAACCTGGAATATCATTAATAACAAACTGGGAAGGACAAAGACCAGTCCTTTCCATATAAGCCTTGCAAATTATTTTCAGACGGAAATCAAGTGTCGCATTGCTTTGCATCATATTTTTCCAGTGTCGTCCCTGACAATATTAATGAACATTTTGGGCATAATTTATCTCTACCCTGTACATTATCTAAATATATCCCAAATTCAATATTTTTTTATCCTGTTGACGAAAAAGAACTATCAAACGTCATACGTAACCTCAAAAATAAGAAATCACCTGGTATGGACGGCCTTACTGCACACATAATAAAAAATATATGTGACAATATACTACCATCACTTTTTTACCTCATAAATATGTCACTGGTTAGCGGAGAATTTCCTGATTTTCCTAAAATCGCGTCCATAATCCACATTTTTAAAAAGGGCTGTAAAAATAATATTGAAAATCACCGGCAAATTTCTCTTCTAAGTGTGTTCTCGAAAATATTAGAAAAAATTATTTACGACCATATCATGTCATTTATAGAACAAAATAAAATACTGACCGAATGTCAACAGGGATTCAGGCCAAGAAAATCAACTGAAACGGCACCGGCATATTTCTTTAAATATATTTATAAAGAATCAGATGAGGGCAAATATGTTATGTCGCTGTTTTTCGATTTATCGAGAGCTTTCGATTAAGTGAGCAGACATATACTGTCGAAAAAATTGGAAGCTATTGGTATACGAGGATGTCTTTTAAGTTGCATTAACTCCTACATGGAAAATCGTAAATTAATAGTAAAGTGTAATGAATTTCAATTAAATATCCATGACGTAACCCTGGGGGTCCCTCAAGGCTCAATATTAGGCCCTCTATTATTTTTGATTTACATTAACGATCTGCCAAATTACATTCAACATGGCGTTACCACGATGTATGCAGATGATACCACTGTCTCGGTATCAGCTGTCACGCAGGAAGAACTATATCATAAAATTTATGTTACACTAGACGATGTACACGCATGGTGCCAGAGAAATACACTCATTTTGAATGATGAAAAAACCGTTTTTATAAATTTTAATTTTAGAAGGGCATTAACCTCTATTCGTGACATAAATTTTATTGAATCAACAAAATTCCTAGGCACCTACATAGACAGCAGATTAACATGGGAACTGCTTATAGAGCACATTTGTAAATTGCTTAATAAAGCCTACTTCGCTATTTTACAGCTAAAGGATACAATTGCCCGGACGGGTCTGTTAAGTGTGTGTTATGCTTTAGCATATTCACATTTATCATTGAATATATTAGCCTGGGGCCGTTCAAGTCATATACAACGAGTATTTGTTTCCCAGAAGAGATTACTAAGATTAATTTTTAACCTAAATAATAGACCCAGTTGTAAGGAATTATTTAAAAAATATAATATTGTTACAGTTCCTAGTATCTATATCTACAAATGTCTGGTATTTGCAAAAACAAATATGTACACCTTCTCCACTTCCGGAGATAACCATTTATATAATACAAGACATAAAGATCTGTTGGTGATCCTGTAGAAGAACGCACTACCGGGCGTCAAAATGACGCGACACCAATTTATTTCTCAGGGGGCGCCAGTCGCGTATTACCCCGTTCTTCTACCTCCCAGGCGGGTTCGAGATAAGATGACTTCGGTAACCGAAAAGCGGGACCAAGGCTGCACTACCACAGATCGGAAACTACGCTCTCTCTGGACCCGAATTCCCTCGTTAGGGGTTTAGGCACCTCTTAATTTCCTGAATTTTTGCATAAAAAAATCCCAACCGAAGAATTTCTCTGCGGAGGGATTAGTTTTGGTACGCGAAAATCGCGTTTTGGTCCATTAATAACGGAATATATTTCTCAAAAAACGCATAAAAAAATCCCTATCGAACCTCCGTACAACAACCAGAAGGTCGAACGTTAATGCGAATTAACTCGACACATCCGGTTTTCTATACGAAAGTTCCAGGGATTATAGACCGTCAACAGGCCTCAAGATCAATTAAGAAACATTAGTTCAAAGAATCCGTTTAATTAACAGAATTGGTTATACAAAATTCTCAAGAAAGAATCGTGCCTTCCCCAATCAAGGTAGTGACTTTCAGACCATACAAGCGAGAGCGCTCGCGCTAACGATCGATTAGGTAGAAAAGATTCATACGTACCTTCTCAGAATCAAAATGCGAGCTTTTAGAATCATTTCAGACTCTGGGTAAATGAATAATTAAGGCTGACTGAAATTAACTTAAAAAAGTTTTACTAAATGAATTTAGTTTCGCTAGAGACTACCTAGCTTTAAAGTTCTTGTATCGTGGAAATTCACGTACTCAAACACATTCAGAGGACTTATTACTGCATAAGTTGAGTGGCGTTCGATCAGTCCACGACTTACTAACCCTTATCACAGTCGATTAATAATATCGATTTGGCAGCGTCTCACCTTCGAGCGACTATTAGGCAAAATTGAATTTTTGGATTTTTATGCACAAGGCGTTTTCCTCTATAACTTTGTCATTTGAAAAGCCCCGTTAGTGGCTTTTCTACCATCGCTTTGTCTGGACTACTCAACGCGCTCGACCAAATTGCGAGCCGCTGGGTCAATCCAAACTCCTTCCATGCGAGAAACCGGCCTTGTACATGTGCATTGATTTTTATCAATTTTTGCTTATCGGCACTACGCCGGCTTTGACAAAATCTTCTATTTTGCCTTTTGGATGCAGTGCATCGTTAAAATTTTATGCTCATACTTTAGAATTGTGCTTTCAATGATCGTACCTCAAAGGTCAATGTCTTTGGTTGAGGAATAAAAAAATAAAAAATAATTTAAAGTATATTTTCGTGGTACTTTTTAAACTGACTTCGTGGTACTTTTGAAAAATCCATTTTAAGACCAATTTCAGCGTACTTTTGAAAAATCGATTTTCGAGCCAAATTTCAAGGTACTTTTGAAAAACTAATCTGCGGGTGAAATTTTGGCGTACTTTTGAAAAATCGATTTTCAAGCCAAATTTCAAGGTACTTTTGAAAAGTTAATCCGCGGGTGGAATTTTGGCGTACTTTTGAAAAATCGATTTTCAAGCCAAATTTCAAGGTACTTTTGAAAAGTTAATCCGCGGGTGGAATTTTGGCGTACTTTTGAAAAATCGATTTTCAAGCCAAATTTCAACGCAGTTTTGAAAAATTAGTCTGCAAGTGAAACTTTGGCGTACTTTCGATAAATCGATTCTTAGGCCAAATTTTGACGCCCTTCCAAAAATATTATTTTTCAAAGTCCAATTTATGGTACCTTTGAAAAAGTATATTATTCATAAATCTTTGTCATTATATACTTCTACTCTGATATTCTGAACCAAAAACATTTTTCCTAAGTGAAAATTCGATGTTTCTTCGAATTTTCACCTGGTCATTTCCAACGCCTTATAGAACCCAAAACGGTCCTTGTGGACTGATCTGCGCCTCTGCAGACTCCCAAAAATGTCTTTAAATGAAATTTTTGCCTAAGTCGAATTTTGATTATGTCTTCAACTTAGGACGATTTTGGAGAGTTCTACAACACTCCCCTCCTTTGGTTGAATCTTTTCTACTCATCGATTGCCTTTAATTTCCATATTCACTTGTATGTCTGTATGCCTTCATTTGACGGTCTGACCTATGGTACAGATGTTTTAAAAAATAACGGCCTTAATTGGGGCAGACGGCTGATTCGCCTATCTAACTTAAAAATAATTACATTTTTTAAACAATACGACAAGTTGATACAACATTTTTATCAACTTAATTACACCCGCGTCGAGGTGCGAAGCGTAGCACAATTTTGATTAGCGTCCACTCTCACTAATTCGTTGCACTCGCTTTTTTGCCCTGGTCTCGCTCTTGCTTAACTTCGGCCCTTTCTAGAAGAGTCTGTCTATATCTCCATGCCGCAGCTTGGACGGTCCTCGCCTTTGAGTTCCAGACTTCACCATGCCGCGCCCTTGCGACAGGCTGGGTCATCTTTCCATTTCTGCACATGGAAAATGCAGTTCTGCAACTAGATTGACTTTTTAGCAAGTCGTCGACTGGGACGCGTCGACTAACAAACACAATGTGTTGTTTTTAATGAAATATTTTTCTAACATGAATTTTGTTAACTTATAATGGTTAGAAATTGGTTCTTCGTAAGGTAGATTGAATCGGCTTACGATATTCGTGCGGTCATCACTACTTTGTGAAAAAAGTATAAAAAAAAAATCGAAGCGTCTTCTTGAGCGAAGAACGGCTTCTGAAACTCGTCTCGTAGTTTCTACTTCGTAAGGTAGATTAAATCGGCTTACGATACTCGTGCGGTCATCACTACTTGTAAAAAAAAGTATAAAAAAAAAATCGAAGCGTCTTCTTGAGCGAAGAACGGCTTCTGAAACTCGTCTCGTAGTTTCTACTTCGTAAGGTAGATTAAATCGGCTTACGATACTCGTGCGGTCATCACGACTTGTGAAAAAAGTATAAAAAAAAAAAAAAAATCGAAGCGTCTTCTTAAGCGAAGAACGGCTTCTGAAACTCGTAGTTTCCATTTGGGGTATACGTTAATTTTGTTGACTTAAAATGATTAAAATAGAAGTTGTCTTCTTGCATAAGAAAAACAGCTTCCGAAACTCGTACTGATTCGTACTTATGCCTACGTCCATTACTCGAACTTGGCGGCTCTCGCTCTTGAGAAGCTAGGCTTACCGGATCGCGCTCTTGCGTCGGGTTCGCCGTCTTTCCATGTCTGCTCATGGAGTAGACTTTAAATTTTCGATTCGACCGCATATAGGTCAAAATCGCCACTTAGAATTTTGAGAAAAAATATAAAAAAAAAAGCGAAAACGGCTATTAGCCGTGGTCGACCTCAGAAATATCTAGAGGTGACTCTTCTATATCTGGCTCATCTCGAGCATCTTCGGGATCTCGACTTATTACATCCGGCCCATCTTGAGCACTTGCGGGAACATTGATTTGAACTAGTGTGGTATCGCTACGTCGCTCTGACCTGGGCGCGATCTCATTGTCTGATGAGGAAGCGTCGTCACTAAGATGAGTTTCATCCGGACTATCTTCTGATTCTTCAGACAATTCCAATTCAACATCGGGGTCTCCCTTAGGTGCCGGCCTGATGGCATCGACATGTAACCTCGTCGAAGTTACCCCCTTGTGAATGAGGTAAACTTCATTGGACAATCTCTTTAAAACCTTGTGTGGCCCACTCCACGATGGTGTGAAGGTATGATCCTTCCTGATCCTTTTAGTCATTACCATATCTCCCACTTTATATACGACCGGCGTTACCGCCACTTTGGGCGCGTAACGCCATTGGTAATTTGTTTGATTTTTACGAATCTCCTTGACTCTTTCAAGGCGGGGAACGTCCGCTTGATTACGACGCTCTTGTCTATAAGCGAACATATTCCAATCACCAATCTGCGGTAATTCATAGCCGAGTACTACGAAACTGGGCGTATGCCCCGTAGCGGCGTTTTTTCTTGTTCTCAAGATATATGCCATCTGACTAACATGTCGATCCCACTCGTCGTTGGGTGAACCATATAATAAGGTTTTTAAGATCTTCTTAGCTTCTTGCACCCTCCTTTCTATTGGATTGGCTTGTTGGTGGTAAGCTGCTGTGAAGAATCTTTCAATATTGTTACGTGTACAGAACGTATCGTAAAAGCCGGAATTGAAGTGGCCTCCCTGGTCGGAAATGATGACCCTCGGAACGCCATATCTCGCCACTAGTTCCTCTTCGATAAATTGTGCTATTGTTTTTCCACTGACTTGGGTGAACGCCTTGGCTTCGACCCACTTACTAAATACATCCTCTACCATTAATATATATCGGTTATCTGCATCTTTGGTTCGCTGAAGCGGTCCTATTACATCGACACTTAGAACTTCGAACGGATGCGATGGAGCATGGCTTCTGAGAGGAGCCTTCGGTTGTGACTGTCTGCTTTTTACGGAATTACAAATAATGCACTCATTTAAATATTTGTTAACTAGTCTCGACAAATTATTAAAATAATAGCGGCCCGAGATGATTCTAACAGTTTCATCGCGGCCGGGGTGACCTACTTCCGGTCGGTCGTGAAAATGAGATATTACTCTCATGACCATACGTTTTGGTACGTATAATTTTTCTTTGACATTTTCGCCGCTCGTCCAAAGTGTGCCGCCTATCACTTGTCGTGTATTGACGAATTTCACCTCTGCCTCGGTTTTATCTGCTTGTCGCACTAGAGTATTCCATCGTTCAATTTGGTCTTGGATATCTCTGGAGTGCGTTTGCGCTTCTCTGACCTGATCGTTTAATTCCAATGTGGTAATCACTGATATTCGTTCCTTGTACGAGAATTTTGGTGGATACATTCTCTCCTCTTCGTCGTCTGCTTCGACGTTTGGGCCTTGAGGATTCCTGCTAAGATAGTCAGCCAATATATTTTCCTTGCCGGGACAATGTTCTATGGTGAAGCTGTATTCCTGAAGTAATAATGACCAACGAGTAAATTTCGTTTTCTCGTCCTTATGCTTATTTAACCATAGTAAAGCTCGATTGTCGGTTTTGACTATAAATGGACGGTCTGCCAAATATATTTTGTATTTCCTTATATAATTAACGACGCTCAAACATTCCAATTCATTAATATGGTATTTTCTCTCCGTCGGAGATAACGTATTACTAGCATAAGAGACGATGTGCTTCTGGTCATTATCCCCCAATTGATATAATACTGCAGATAATCCTATTAAGGATGCGTCCGTCTGCAGTATGAACATTTTATTGAAATCTGGCCGGTGCAGTCCTAGAGGTTTATTCAATACTTCTTTTAGTAAAATAAAGGCTTCTTGGGCTTCCGGATTCCACTTGAAGCGCCAGTCTTTCGAGAGTAGTCGGGTCAAGGGCTTTGTAATTATTGCAACATTAGGGATATATTCACGTACCCAATTACATAAGCCTAGGAAACTCTGAAGCTGGCGCCTTGTCGTAGGGGCCGGATAATTTTGTATCTGTAATATGTGTTTTTCTAATGGTTGAGTGGTGTTGGCATTTATTTGATGCCCGAGATAGGTTATGCTTGACGTGGCTACCACACATTTTTCCGGTGACACCTTTAAATTATGCAAACGCAGGCGTTCAAAGACGGCTCTCAGATGGTTTACATGCTGTTCTATATTTTCACTGTAGATGATAATATCATCGAGATATACTTTGCAGAAATGATGCAAGTAGCCGGTCAATACGTCTCTTGCCATAAATTTTTGGAATGTACATGGAGCGGTCTTCAATCCGAAAGGCATCACGTTAAATCGGTAAGATGCTCCATCTAATGTTGTAAACGTAGAATAGTTTTTTGACGACTCCTCAAGAGGGATTTGCCAATATCCGCTCTTGAGGTCCAACACCGTAAATAAGTTGGCGTTTCCTAGATCCTTTATACTCTCGTATATCTTTGGTAAGACGGATGCTTCGTCTTCCGTTACTTCATTTAAGTGACGATAATCAATGCAGAAGCGAGGCTTCTTGCCGGGCCTTTCAATTATTATAGGAGGCGAACTGTACTGAGCGGTACTCGGTTCTATGACCCCGGCTTTCAGCATCTCTTCAATTTGATCGTACATAACTTTTTTCTTAGAAGGAGACATGGGGTAGGGTTTGATATTGAACGGGCGGTCGTCTTTAACTTTTATTTTATGTTTCGTTGTCACCGTGGTAGCTTGGGTAGGCACCGCGGTGAACAATTCAGCGAATTCCTCGAATAGAGGTTTTAAATTATCGTTTCCGATGATCAGTTCTTCGGGAAGCCGGCATTGCTTCCTTGCTTGATGTGCCGCTTGATTCCAGAAGACGGTTATTCGCTCTTCGGTGCCGACGTAGACACATTTACGTTGATAATCGAATACGACATTGTGAGCATATAAAAACGGGGCTCCCAGAATGAGCTCTTCATTTAAATTTTGAATGACCTGAAACGTGGTCTGAAAGGGTACATCTAGTACATTAACGTTTATGGTCGTAGTCCCGAGGGATTCTACTAAACCATCGCCACAAGCCATAACAAAAGTTTGGGGAGCTGTAAGTTGATCAATGTCGTTCAAAAATTTCGGTTGGATAATATTCCTTGTCGAACCTGTATCCAATAAAGCGTTAACCGCTCGATTATTAATTATAATCTTAATGCGAGGCAGAGGGAAAGCGTCGTTGGTTTGATTGATAGATTCTAATGTAGTGAATCGGTGGGGAGATAGGTTGACTTCTTGATCCTTAAACAGGTAATTAAGGTCAGGAAGGTCATCGAAGTTTTTTAATTTAAACTTCTTGCTTCGGAGCTTCCTCGAGGGTCGCTTCGAGCCTGCTGGGGCCTGGTAGGCGGGGCTGGTACAGTTCGGCCTGGGCCATCGCCTCTGACCCCCGCTTGGTTTCCCGTATTCATATTACGATAGGGATTGTTTGGGCATTCCGCATGAAAATGCCACTGCTCTGTTGGGCAATATCTGCAAGGGCGATACGGGACTCGGGAGTTCCTTACGTCTCCAGTACCCCTTCTCGGTATATCCCCTCTAGGCAGCGAGGAAATATTATTTGCAAAATGCACCCTTGGTGCTGGCGGATTATCTCTTCTTTGAGATCCATTGAATGGTGTCCTAGATGCACCAAAGGAACTGGAGGACGGCTTCGTTAATGCGGAGGGTTCCGTTCTCCAGTTACTGCTCGATTGCTGATTCCCTTGAGCTGAAGCGGTAGAGGTGGACGCTTCTCGGTCTTTGTTTTTCTTTGCATTTTGCAGAATCTCGAATTCTTTATTCTCATCCATGATTTTAGCCATTTGTTCGGTCATCGTCACTAGTGTATTTGTATCTGGTATGACGGCACTCTTTAGGAGCATTTTCATATCAGGTCTCAACTGATTGAAGATGGTAGCCGCCTTCATCGCCTCCGGCTTAAACGGATCGATCCTCTTGAAGAGGCATACCTTCCTTGAAATAAATATTGACGTATTTTCCTCGGCATCTTGTTTCTTGCCATATAAATTAGCTACTGCTTCGGTGAGTACTTCACCTGAATCATAACGGCTTCTGAACCGCTCGAGGAATAGAGGATACGTGGTAATTAGGGTTCGATATTGTTCGAACCATTTCTTAGCATCATCTTTGAGCTGTTCTGATATTTTATATAGTCGGTCGTTATCCTGCGTAATTCGTACTCGGACGAAAAATTCCTCCATTTGATAAATGAAGGTTTCAGGGTCTTCGTGTTCGAAGCCATGAAATTCCGCATTTGGATGCTTCGACCGATACTTATGCTCGTGCGTGGCTTCGCTTAGAGCTTTGGCAAGACCTGCCGCCATTTGGGCGAACACTTGTTCTGAGGAGGGCTGTATGACTCCTTCAGTGGTACTCGGGCCAACCCCCGAACTACCCAGTACATCCTCCGCGCACGGCCTCTCTAACCCTCTAGAGACGTTGTCCATCACAGATGTCGGCTCGTCGTAAAACTGGAAAGGGGTTGATTCATCCATATCCTTTCCAGAAAGCCCTGCTGACTAACAACGCCCCACGTTGGGCGCCATGTAGAAGAACGCACTACCGGGCGTCAAAATGACGCGACACCAATTTATTTCTCAGGGGGCGCCAGTCGCGTATTACCCCGTTCTTCTACCTCCCAGGCGGGTTCGAGATAAGATGACTTCGGTAACCGAAAAGCGGGACCAAGGCTGCACTACCACAGATCGGAAACTACGCTCTCTCTGGACCCGAATTCCCTCGTTAGGGGTTTAGGCACCTCTTAATTTCCTGAATTTTTGCATAAAAAAATCCCAACCGAAGAATTTCTCTGCGGAGGGATTAGTTTTGGTACGCGAAAATCGCGTTTTGGTCCATTAATAACGGAATATATTTCTCAAAAAACGCATAAAAAAATCCCTATCGAACCTCCGTACAACAACCAGAAGGTCGAACGTTAATGCGAATTAACTCGACACATCCGGTTTTCTATACGAAAGTTCCAGGGATTATAGACCGTCAACAGGCCTCAAGATCAATTAAGAAACATTAGTTCAAAGAATCCGTTTATTTAACAGAATTGGTTATACAAAATTCTCAAGAAAGAATCGTGCCTTCCCCAATCAAGGTAGTGACTTTCAGACCATACAAGCGAGAGCGCTCGCGCTAACGATCGATTAGGTAGAAAAGATTCATACGTACCTTCTCAGAATCAAAATGCGAGCTTTTAGAATCATTTCAGACTCTGGGTAAATGAATAATTAAGGCTGACTGAAATTAACTTAAAAAAGTTTTACTAAATGAATTTAGTTTCGCTAGAGACTACCTAGCTTTAAAGTTCTTGTATCGTGGAAATTCACGTACTCAAACACATTCAGAGGACTTATTACTGCATAAGTTGAGTGGCGTTCGATCAGTCCACGACTTACTAACCCTTATCACAGTCGATTAATAATATCGATTTGGCAGCGTCTCACCTTCGAGCGACTATTAGGCAAAATTGAATTTTTGGATTTTTATGCACAAGGCGTTTTCCTCTATAACTTTGTCATTTGAAAAGCCCCGTTAGTGGCTTTTCTACCATCGCTTTGTCTGGACTACTCAACGCGCTCGACCAAATTGCGAGCCGCTGGGTCAATCCAAACTCCTTCCATGCGAGAAACCGGCCTTGTACATGTGCATTGATTTTTATCAATTTTTGCTTATCGGCACTACGCCGGCTTTGACAAAATCTTCTATTTTGCCTTTTGGATGCAGTGCATCGTTAAAATTTTATGCTCATACTTTAGAATTGTGCTTTCAATGATCGTACCTCAAAGGTCAATGTCTTTGGTTGAGGAATAAAAAAATAAAAAATAATTTAAAGTATATTTTCGTGGTACTTTTTAAACTGACTTCGTGGTACTTTTGAAAAATCCATTTTAAGACCAATTTCAGCGTACTTTTGAAAAATCGATTTTCGAGCCAAATTTCAAGGTACTTTTGAAAAACTAATCTGCGGGTGAAATTTTGGCGTACTTTTGAAAAATCGATTTTCAAGCCAAATTTCAAGGTACTTTTGAAAAGTTAATCCGCGGGTGGAATTTTGGCGTACTTTTGAAAAATCGATTTTCAAGCCAAATTTCAAGGTACTTTTGAAAAGTTAATCCGCGGGTGGAATTTTGGCGTACTTTTGAAAAATCGATTTTCAAGCCAAATTTCAACGCAGTTTTGAAAAATTAGTCTGCAAGTGAAACTTTGGCGTACTTTCGATAAATCGATTCTTAGGCCAAATTTTGACGCCCTTCCAAAAATATTATTTTTCAAAGTCCAATTTATGGTACCTTTGAAAAAGTATATTATTCATAAATCTTTGTCATTATATACTTCTACTCTGATATTCTGAACCAAAAACATTTTTCCTAAGTGAAAATTCGATGTTTCTTCGAATTTTCACCTGGTCATTTCCAACGCCTTATAGAACCCAAAACGGTCCTTGTGGACTGATCTGCGCCTCTGCAGACTCCCAAAAATGTCTTTAAATGAAATTTTTGCCTAAGTCGAATTTTGATTATGTCTTCAACTTAGGACGATTTTGGAGAGTTCTACAACAATCCCAGTGCATAAAACAGCGACTTTCCAAAACTCACTGCACTATAATTGTATTATTTTATTTAACAGCGTTCCTAAAAATATGAGAGAATTGAACTTATCTTTATTTAAAAAGAAATAAGAAAACTATTAATAGAAAATGCGTTTTATAGTGTTGACGAATTTTTAAATAGATAAAATTTGTTATTATTATTATTATTATTTAATATATTGTGTTGCATTTGTATGGACAGAGTTTTTATAAGAGGTTTGTTTGTTTTTATACATATTTATATGTTATTTTATTAATGTGTATTTTTGTGTATTTATGTGTTTTATTTTAAGTTTTATTGCTGTAACGAGACAGACAAATTGTTTATTTCAATTTGTGTGAATTATTTAACTAAATATTTTTATTTAGACGTGCCAAATGTACACAATCTATGTATAAAAAAAATGGCAAAATAAATTCTATTCTATTAACTCTTAGACCCGAAAAACTTACAATATTTCATATATGTGCTTATTTCCAACTTATTTGTTTTTAGAAAATGCAACATTTCAAAATCTTTTCCTGTGGTAAAAAGAATGAGAAGCGTTTACCAACTAAACTAAAGTAATATTTTTATACATAACGTAGTGCCAAGAAAAGCTGTTAAGAAAACCATTTGAGAAAATTCCCTCTGTATTATTTGTTGTACTCCAAACTAGTTATTATAACATTTTAAATGTTTATAGCCCTGTCAATGATCGTTCAATAAGGGGGTCTAGAGGGAAATGCCGAGATCACAATTTTTGACTTACGAGCCGTGTTTGGACATATTGAAACATACCAAAATTCCTCGAACATAGAAGGTGCGGGGGGTTCAGGGAGGCGCAAAGAAGGTCCCGGTTTTTGGTTTTTCGCTCATATCTCGAAAACGTTTAGCCATAATCAAAAAATGGCTATATGGAAAATTAAAGCTGACTAAATTTTCTACAATAATATTTCTATTAATTTTTATCGTATCTATTATGGTTTAGTAATGGATTGTATATCTTTTAACTGTATTCCAACTTTATTATAAATTGAAAAAAATGTTTAATAGTCATCGTGGAAAAAAATTTGTTGTACAGATATCCGTTTCATAGCAGACTGAACTCAAATATCGAATAAGAAATGTCTTCGTGTCTGTAAGTGTGTGTGTGCGTGTATATGTATGTGTGTATGTATACCGTTTCTTGTAAACACGATAACTTCTATTAGACTTAAAATATTTAATTACAACTTGGAACATATGTAAAAGAGCATAGTACAATAATCTATTGAAATTGGGCCATATCTGTAATATGGTCATAATTTCAGAGCAAAATGCGTTTTTTTGATTAAGCATACAAAAATATGAAGATGTATAAGATTCATAAACCGCAATATACCTGGTGTATGTTAGGTCCAAACCAACTTTATTTAAATTAGATGATATATCAAGGTTAACCTAAAATTTGGAACATGGTATTTTTAATAAGATTATTATGTTGTGAGAGTTTGTAGGCCTCTGGTTATCACCATGTATTACAGATATGGCCCAATTTGAACAGGGATTATTGTACTATGCTGTTTTGCATATGTTCCAAATTGTAATTAAATATTTTCAGTCTAACAGAAGTTATCGTGTTTACAAGAAACGGTATACACACGCACATACATATACACGCACACACACACTTACAGACACAAGAACATTTTTTATTCGATATTTGAGTTCAGTCTGCTATGAAACGGATATCTATACAACAAATGTTTTTCCACGATGATTATTAAACATTTTTTTTCAAATTATAATAAATTTATAATAAAGTTGGAATACAGTTAAAAGATATACAATCCATTTCTGAACCATAACAGATACGACAAAAATTAATAGAAACATTATTGTAGAAAATTTAGCTTCAGCTTTCATTTTGCATATAGCCACTTTTTGATTATGGCGGAAAACCAAAAACCGGGACCTTCCTCGCGCCTCCCTGCTCCCCTCTCACCCCCCGCACCTATGTTCGGGGACTTTTGGTATGTTTACCTCCTAAATAGTCCAAAATTGAGATCTCGGCATTTCCCTCTAGAAACCATGCATTGACAGGATTATTACTATAAAACCTCAGTTGAGATAAAAATAAACAGAAAAATATTTTAAAATTTTAATGAAACAAACTTTTGTTTAAGCCGGAATGGGAGAATTTAGAAAATCAAAAATTTGTAAACACGAAAAAAGAAACTAATAACACTAGACAGAAACTTTTATAGGTACACCGGTATTATTTCAAAAAAATTTAAATTGTTTTTAGAATAACATAAATGTTTTGTGTCACTTGATGCCTGTAAAAAATCGACCTTTCTCAAAAAATATTTCCAATTCATACTTACCATTGCCGTTGTTGTTGTTCAGCGTGTTTAATAAAGCGGCGCCCGATAAGCGAGTCCTTCGAAGGATCCACAACATGTCCTCAGCGGCGGCAAGGACTGACTGCCGCGCGCAATCATATCCCTCAACATTCAACTTTGCTGTTACCGCCATAGCGCCGTGTTCGTGAGGGCTGCTAGGCGAAGGGCCCTCGTGGAATACCTACGCTTAAACGGGCAGCGGGATTAATCCAACTATTTGGTTGGATACCCTTTATATCACTTTATGCACCATATTGTCAGGCATGTCGTCCCTTATGACATGACACGACAGATTGTTGGAGGATTTTCGTGATATTGCTTGGCAAAAATTGCGCTGATCTGTTCAAAAAGCGCGGATGAAAGTCTAAATCAGATATGAAAGAAAATTTGTTGGAAATAATTGAACTGTTCTTTATTTTAATGTACTCTACATTTTTTCTAATTTGTCTGCCAGTAATTAGTAGAGTAGATACAGGTTTTTGGGTGGAACTAATTCCTACAAAGACGGGGTTGGAATTTTTTAGTTCGTTGTTGTTATCTTCTTGACACACTAAAAGTCTAAAAAAATCTGATTGTGCAAAATACGTTTTTTTGCCGCCCCCTTGATAAATTTTTAAAAAATCATAAAAAATCGTGTGTGATATCAAATTACAGAAAAAACTAATTACGCCATTCGAAACTACGGGAAATTTCACATCAAAAATGTATATGAAGTTTTTTTGTACGATCAAAAATGTAGGCTCCAGATTTTTTTGTTTAACGCAATTTGTTGTAACTTTTAAACTAATTAATGAAATTGGCCTCACAAAAGCTTAAATGAAAGAAAAAACATGTAGCTATTGGATTAATATATTTTCAAATATAAAAATGAATATATGTAGGAATAGTACATAATGAAATCGGTAAAAGCTCTACCATTTCTAAAATTTTTAAGATAAAAACCTGGGTCTTTCACATTTTACTCTCGAAGTAATGTATAAAAAGATCCGATAAGTAAAGAAAATCTCAAAAATTGATTTTTGAAGTTGTACACTTTCAAATTTAAAAATTTTGAGAAAATGATAAAATTTGATATATATGACTAACTTTAACCACCTATTACTCTGGTTTAAATCACGTTATTAGGAGCGATTTTTAAAGATTGAAATGTGTACTTTAAGATGCTTCGATGGAATTTACCCCAAAAATTAAATTAACCCTCTCACTTTTACGAAAATAAAAACAATTTTTTTTGCTCGAAAATTCGTGAAATTATAGGTAAAATAAACGTTAATAACTTTTATAAAAAAATTATTTAACCTACCTATTCAGCATACCTTTATAGTAAAACCTCAATGTAAGTAAATCTGATGTAAAAAATATTTTTGGAATATATATCTTTTCACGAAATATTGAATAAATCAATTTTTTCGGTAAATCGACTCAATGTTGATCGTTTCTAAAATTTTTATCCTGTTATAATACCGAAACATACTGAAAATATTCACGTGGTACAGGGCCATGAGTCAAATTATAATGCCTGAATATTAGAAAGAGATTAAAACTAAAACGCGCCAAGCAGAACGCATCATCTGTCCCGCACGCTGCGCTGTGTGTGTGTCCGTAAGGCCCGGCGCAAATTGAACCCAGCACACGCGCAAGCCAGACCCAACCCACGCGCCGGTCATTCTGTGAAACACAGATACGCATACCGAACCGCATATTAAACCCAGCCCACGTAGAGTCCACCCAACCACCCACCCAAGACCCTGCGGGTACCGGACAAAAGACCGTCCAGTACTCGTAGTCACCCTGGCTCCGGGCAGACCAAAAATGCTACCAAAGCAGTTAGGTCTGCCCTTCCTCGAGCTACACAGCTCATCCTTACCCTACCGATGATCCGGCTGACAGGATGCCTCTTGGCATCTTGTGTACCGGCAGTCACTCCCGCCACAAACCCAAAACACCCAACTGACAGATGACTACCCCCCGGGGGGCAAACAAGCTGGCGAATAGCAGAAGACGAAGAAAGAAGAACGCCAGAAGAGGCCTTAGCCAGCAAGGTCCAACGAGCCAGGACCCAGGGAGGTGGACTGAAATCGTCTGCACTGCTCACATTTGTGAACAGTTGTTACTGACGACACAGATATTCTAGTACTTTTGATTTACCATAATACACGAAATATTTGTTTGCAGTCATCTCTACGTTCAGTCATAAAAAACGTGATATTAAATCGATGCAACGTGTGCTTGGCGAAAAGGGATGCAAAATTATTCTCTTTTCACATGCTTTAACTGGATGCGATACCACAAGCTGCTTATTTTCTAAAAGTAAATCGGCAGCATATCGACAATTTTTGTAAATGTGAAGAATTTAGCATTTGCGCTACTTTGTTTGGATCAGAAAACGCAAACAGAAAGGAACTCACAGTTATTGGCACCAAAGCATTGGTATAATTGTACGGTGGAAATCCAGAGATAGAGACTCTGAACCTACTACGGTATAATCCACAGATTGCCACCTACATAAGATGCTGCTGTTCATCATCTTCTCCAAGTACATTTACAATGTCTTTGCTTTAAAACTATGAACACCAATATTGTCAATCCAGAAGAGTGGGGTTGGAAAAAAGTAAGAGTCCAACTACAGCCTATAACATGTGAAATGAGCCCTGCACCAGAGTTATTACTAAATATGATCCGCTGCACTTGCAAAACCGATACAAATAAGCTGTGTAGTAGTGGTAGATGTACGTGTCGACGTTATGGTGTGGAATGCACTGTAATATGTTGTAACTGTTCTGGTAGAGATTGCATAAATAGTGCACTGAAAGAAAGTGATTTAGAAGAAACTGAAGAAGACTATTAGATTTAGCTTTTCTCTTATGTAACATATAAGATTGATGAAATACATATGCATTTGTATTGTAAAACGCATTTTGATAAACAAAAATATGATTTTCAACACTGCATAAACTTTCAGTTTTTTGCCCACCATTTCGTTATTTATTTATTTTTTTAAACCAATATTATAATCTTTTTCAGCATGAAATGTTCTGTAATTTGATACACACGATTTTTTATGATTTAAAAAAAATTTTTCAAGATGGCGGCAAAAAAACGCATTTTGCACGCTCAGATTTTTCTAGACTTTTAGTATGTCAAAAAGATACCAATAATGAACTAAAAAATTCAGTTTTTGTGGGAATTAGTTCCACCTATCACATGTTTTGCATATATCTACTATACTAAACTCACAAAATTTAGTATTATAAAGAACTGTGAATGATCAAAATATTTCCAATAACTAGAATATTGATTTTTATATACGGGGTAGCTGATATGTATGGAAACGATCAATTATCTCCTAAAGTAAGATAGCTAGCGAAAAAATGTTTTAGGGTTTTTTAAAATCTATTACAATAAAGCACATCATATACCTAAACTTAACCGTTTTCGATATATCGAATTTTGAAAATCATTTTCTTATAAATTATACAAAAATATTTTAGTCCATTTAGTTTATAGCCCATCAAGTTACCTTTGGAAGTTTCTAGCTCCATAATAACGCCGCGTCGTTCTTTTGTCTAACAGTGATGATATTGACAACACAGTGTGAATGTTTTCTCACACAAATGGCACGTGATAAAAGCCGAGTTGTAACCAAGTAGTGAATATTTTTAATGAATTGCATCCCGATCGGGAACCTATTTCTAAATCAACCGTTTCAAAAACATTGCAACGTTTTCATGAAACTTGAGGTGTCAAAGATCGACCAAAAAGTGGAAGACCGGTAAGAGTTACAAATGAAGAAAATTCTTTAAATGCCTTAAGTGTGGTGGAAAATCCAATAAATTCGACACAACAGAGGGCTTCAAATCATAACATGAGTCGATATTCCATTCAAAAAATTTGCAAACGGGAAAAATTCCATCCATATAAAATTCATATATTAAAAGAATTGAGCGAAGACGATTTTGAACGTAGAATCGAGTTCTGCAAACTTATTATGGATAAATTAAATGAAAATGTCAACTTTGTCAACCACATATTGTTTTCTGACGAATCTACATTTTGTTTAAACAGGCACGTAAACCGACACAACTGTAGGTATTGGCCAGACCAAAATCCACATTGAATAGAGGAAATTCACACCCAACGACAACAAATAGTAAATGTTTGGTGTGGCATTATTAGTGGTCACGTCATAGGATCCTATTTTATAAACGGAAAAACCTATTTATTACTTTTGCAAAAGCATATTATTTCAAAGCTTAGGCGATTATTTCCGAATAATAACAATCCCAATTTACCGCCAGAACCAATATGGTTTCAACAAAGTGGGGCTCCTCCACATTTTGTGACTACGACTTGTGATACCGGCATATCTAGAAAAAATTCTTCCTAGTAAATGTATTGGATGCAGGGGGGCAATTGAATGGCCAGCTAGGTCTCCCGATATGACCGCGCTTGACTTTGTTTCGTCGAGTAACAAAATGTAGTCTACAAAAACAGGTCGCAAAATATCGAAGAGTTGCAAGAAATGATAAGGCATGAAATTTCCTTTATTCCTCCCAACACCCTTAGATTCACTAAAAAATTTTGTTGTTCGGCAAATCCATTACTGCCAGGAGGTAAATATTGAACACTTTGAGCACTTATAAAATAGAATTCCAAATATTTGTTGTTTATTAAAACCTGTTTTCTCCTTTACATAGCCCCACAAAAAAAGTGGCCTGTCCGGCGGACCAGACCAGTGTACCCTTATGTATTTGGACCTGCTGAAACCCAATCCGAAGTCAGAATTTTCAGATTGGCTCGCTTCTTAGCCCTAACCCCAAAAAACATCCCCCAAAAACATGGTCTGTCCGGCGGACCAGACCAGTGCATCTTTATGTATTTGGACCTGCTGAAAGTGAATCCGAATTGTCAGATTGGCTCGTTTTTCACCTCTAACTCCAAAAAACACCCCCAAACCAAAAAAAATGGCCTATCCGGTGGACTATACCAGTGTATCCTTATGTATTTTGACCTGCTGAATCCGAGTTCGAAGTCAGAATTGACAGATTGGCTCATTTTTCACCCCTAACCCCAGAAAAACACCCCCTCCAAGAAAAATGGTCTGTCCGACGGACCATACCAATGCATCTTTATGTAGTCAGATCCGCTAAAACCGAATCAGAAGTCAGAATTGTCAGATTGGCTCGCTTTTCACCCCCAACCCCAAAAAACTGCCCAAAGACAAAAAAAAAGTCTGTCCGGCGCACCATACCAGTGTATCCTTATGTATTTTGACCTGCTGAATCCAAATTTGAAGTCAGAATTGACAGATTGGCTCATTTTTCACCCCCAACCCCAGAACCCCCCCCCAAGAAAACTGGTATGTCCGGCGGACCATACCAGTGTATCCTTATGTATTCAGGTCCGCTGAAACCGAATCAGAAGTCAGAATTGTCAGATTGGCTCGTTTTTCACCTCTAACCCCAAAACCACCCTCATTTTTCGTTAGGAATCAATATAGCCATATTTTATTACGATGCTGAAAATATAAACTAATCGAATATTTTGTACATGAACATGTACATTTTTTTCAAAAATGTCCGCCATCTTGGTTTCAAAAGTAAAATGTTGACGCGTCCTAATCGAAAATAAATCTACTTGGAGTAAAAAACAACTGTGCCAGATGGCATCCCGTGAAGTTGAGATGTCGCACAAAAAGTCGTACCGCAACCACTTTCATGTAAATATGCAAAAATTGCAATTATTACAACCAAATCAGAATAGTAATTTTGAATTTCAGCTACTCCTAAAATTCCAAACTACCAATTTACGATGAAATTTGAATTTTTTATCGTAATATTACATTTTTTTTCTTATTGCCAAATTTTGTTCAATTCGTGTCATCTGTGTTCTTCGTTGAATCTCATGTTAGCAACTGCTGATATTGTACACAAAAGTTCCAAAATATGCCATCTTATTTACTACCTCACAACCATCTATCCTTAACGTATCTGAGTGATTTTCATTTGCTCGGCCAACAATCATAATTTTTGTAATCAAATCAAATTGTATCAGCTCACCATAACTTGGTGCATTTAAAGTAGCTACTCCCCTGCCAGTCATCCAGCACACATCGCTTCACGTGTTCACTACAGATGTTAAGGAAGATTGGTGACAAAACACAGCTCTGTCTGGCATGATAAAGTTTTGTACAGTAATAACAAGTCATAATTATGTGAAATTGAATTTGTAATACAACTTTTAACAAACAATTATACCTCATTTAAAATATGTGAAAATTGTTCAAGTTCTCTTTTTCTATTTATTATTTGTTTCCCCAAATCCAAATTGTTCCTGTTAGCATTTATATTTATTTATAGTCATTAAGAGCACTTATTTAATTTTTAATAAAAAGACTGGTGATATCGTAATCGAACTGTCACCTGAGTGGGAAGTACGAATATTTATCGTTGAACAGTGAAATCCTGAAATCCCAATAAGCGCACTCTATACAATGTCTTTCTGGCTACAGGCCTGAAAGCAATAATTCTGTAGCCAAAAAAGATATGATATACAATTTATTAATTAAAAATAGATAAAAAAAAATAAAAACTGTTACTGGTGTACAGCATATTGCCACCTTAGACACAGCTTTTCTGTATTTTAAGCGATTAAAAAAAAGGCAAAAACCGCTGCCTAACGAATCACCACTTCCACATCCAGACTTCCTATCTAAATATCTTACAACGAAAATACTAAAATGCACTCCACTAAGTGGAGATAATTGTTTATGGAACTTTAATGGTATAGTATTTGAAATCGTGTACCAGAAAAACCCATAAAATGATATGGCCCATCAGTAGTAGGGGTGGTGGTAGTGGTGGGAGTGAATGAAGTGAAAAAAATTCTTGATGACTGGTTCTTGTACACACACTAAATCACAATATTTTTTCACCTCCTTTAATAATGAGGTGGGGGTGGTAATAGAGGTGGCTATTGCCAAAAATGTTTTTGTGACCTTAGGTCCTCTTATATTTACTAAATACCAATTTCATGCACTCTTAATTGCTTGATTTACCTATTTATCTCAATTTACCCTTCAACTCTGCAACGGAATAAGATCAATATATAATCTAGTTCCAGATCTCGTTAAAATACATACGTGTGCCATATTTAAGTCAATATTTTAAACGGTTCCAGAGTAATCGTGAGCAACAGATACCAGACTAACAGACAGACCGACACGACAGACAAATTTATTTTTTTCAAACTTAACATATTGACGTTTCATGACATTCTAAGTCTATTTGTACAATGAAAATTTTCAAAAATTTTTCGTGCGTTAGTATCTTCAACTGGATGTGCAAGTAATACGCAGAAAATAGCATGACAAAGGTATAAAACATCATTCTGTGCCGTGGACTACACGAGAGAAGTAAAGCCTCTACTTCAAGCATTTTCTTCAATGAAACCTACTATGCATCCATATTACTCGAGGTAACTCACTGTGTACCTAATTTACTAGAGGAAAGCCTCTACGCATTCATACTTCTTGAAGAAATCCAGTGCGCATCCATTTTACTTGAGGTAACCTACTGCGCATCTATACTACTCGTGGTAACTTTATTACACACCCAGGGTCGTCCAGAAAAATAATGCTACTGTCGTCAGCATCATCTATCAAAACCCAGAACAGACACGAAGGAACCGCCAAAATCGACGAAGACATGGACGTTGTGCCGCCACAACCCCAACCAGAATCAGAGCCGACATCCCTCCTCCACCCCCAACCCATAAACAAGAGGCCACCTCCCATAGTGATTCATGGGAGGTTCGAGCAACAAAAGCAATTAAACAATTTCTTCAAGGGAAAACTCAGAGCTGGGCATCTATGGAAGCACTCTAATAATAACACCACGCTCCAATTAACAAACCGTGCAGACTGGAACCTCATTAGTGATTATTTAAATGAAACAAAAGTAGAATACCACACGTACACCCCCAGGGATGAAAAAACCCATGCGTTCATCCTCCGGGGGCTGTACCATCCAGTCGAAACACAAGAACTTAAAGATGAGTTGAAGTCGACCCACGATATAGAGGTTAAACAGTTATACACCCTAAAAGGCACAAGAAATCCACTATATATGGTAGTAACGAGTAGCGGGGTGACGCTGAAAGAACTTCAGAATAAAGTCAGACATTTGGACTACACTTCCATCCAATGGGAAAGACATACCAATAACAAGATGATTATCCAGTGCCATCGGTGCCAGCAATGGGGGCACGCGACTTCTAACTGCCGAGCGTCCCCCAATTGCTTGAAGTGCGCCGATGGTCACTTCACTAGAGACTGTCCAAAGACTAGAGAAGAACCGGCCAAATGTGTCAATTGTCTAGAGGCTCACCCCGCAAACAGCGTCAATTGTAGGGTGTATAAACAAAAAATTGATCACATCAACCTGAAAACAATGAGGACCCCCCCCCCCCCCCCCGCAGATGAGATATGTGGCGGCACCAATGCCCAAGGTTAACGCTTGGACCCAAAGACAGACAAAACAACAACCCCAGCAGAGACCTGCTCTCCCTCCCGCGACCACTGTTCCCGATAGATCGTCACAACCTTCCACCAGCCAACGAAGCCAGCCGTCCAATGGGGTGTGCTCCGATATGAGCAAACTACGATTATTAAAAGAACAAACCGACATCATGGCGTCCCTGGTGGACATCGACCAATTGTTGATGCGGATGGCGGAATTAAACGAGCAACTCAAGAGCTGCACCAACGCTTTTGATAAATTCCAGGTGGTGACGTCCTTTTTCCAAGGTCTGCCCGCCGATGCCTTCTAAATTCAGACTGTCTTCTTGGAACGCCAACGGTATAAGTAACTAAATTCCTTTTTTAATTAATTACTTGACGAGGCATAAAATCGACGTTATGCTGCTGAATGAAACAAAACTCGACAGACGCGACAAGCTACACGTCCGAGGGTACACGACAATCCGCAAAGATAGGGCCGACATCAATAGGGGAGGCGGCGTGGCCGTACTCATAAAGTCAGACATTGCGCACACGCACCGTACTCTACGGAATACTTCCGTGAAGAACGTGTGTGTGACGCTGGAAGGCGGCATGAGTATCGTCGCCGCGTATAATCGGCCCTTGAACGGGTTCAGGGCGGGTTGTCTTGAGAATTTGCTGAACGCAAGCCCGCGCTGCTTGCTCATAGGCGACCTTAACGCGCGACATCACGCATGGAACTGCAATCGCAATAATGCAAACGGCAACACCCTGTACGATTACGTGAGTAATCGTAACGTCGTGTTGCAGTATCCGGACGATCCCACACATTTTCCGGATAACGGTACAACACCTTCCACCCTCGACATAGTGGTCAATAAGGGTGTGAGGAACTCCACGCCACCCGTGACGCTGGAGGAACTCACATCCGACCACAATCCAATTCTCTTAGAATTGGATAACATGTCGAGGGAAGACATGACACGCAAGATCACATCTTATAGAGACGCCGATTGGCGTCTCTATAAGGCACACATAAACACTCACCTAACACTTGCAAACAACATCACCACAGTCGCCGAACTGGAAAATGTAGTGGGCGAGTTCACAAGGGTACTGCAGGACGCCAAGCAGAGTGTTGCCACAACTATAACGATTAATCCGTACAAGGACCGACTCGACGCAGCGGTCATACAAGACATACGCGAGAAAAATCGACTGAGACGGCTTTGGCAGCGAAATCGCGATGTCGACGCTAAGGCCGAGATGGGTAGGCTGCAACGGCAGATCAGGACCGCCATCAATACCGCAAAGAACCGGAAATGGCGGGATAGGCTGGAAGCGTTGAATCCTCAAGACAACTCGCTGTGGAAGCTGTCGAGGGCTATGAAAAATACGCGGGAGGTCATACCCGCCTTAACAACACCAAACGGACAGACGTCGATGACAGACTCTCGAAAAGCAAACGACTTAGCTGACCAATTCCAAAATATACATAACATACAAATACCAAACAATCAGGAACACAACCGCATCGAAAATAACGTAAACGAACTGATTGGCCATGACATCCAATTGACGAGACGCGAATTTCTAAAAGTCATGGCCAAGCCCTCGGAATTTGCGGGCATTGTACGGACTCTACCAAACAACAAGGCCCCGGGTTCAGACGGCATCGATTATAGGCTACTCAAATATCTCCCGAGAAAAGGCATTGTAAAATTGACGTACATTGTCAACGCGATCTTGCGACTGCAACACTGGCCCAGCCAGTGGAAATGCGCCGTGGTCGTGCCAATCCTGAAGCCGAACAAGAACGCGAAGCTCGTCGGCAGTTATCGACCGATCTCGTTGCTGTCGGCGATCTCCAAGTTGGTCGAGAAGGTCATCCTGATCAGACTAGACGCTGCTCAGGATGAACTTCACATCGATGACGAGTGCCAGTTCGGCTTCAGGCGGGGCAGGAGCACCGTGCAGCAGGTCGTCAGGGTCGTGAATGATGTCAAGGTGCAATGCAACCTCGGGAAGAGCACCGTCATGGTGCTCCTCGATATTGAGAAAGCCTTCGATACCGTATGGATCTCGGGATTACTCTACAAACTAAACTCATTGGACTTCCCAACGCACATCACGAAACTTATTCACTCCTTCCTGTCTGGCAGATCGTTGGAGGTTAGGGTGAATAATAAACTATCAACTCGGCGGGACATTCGCGCGGGCGTCCCCCAGGGGTCGTGCCTATCTCCAAAGTTGTACAACTTGTACGTCTCCGACTTCCCGGAATTCCCGAATTCGAACCTTGCCAAGTACGCCGACGACACAGCCATGTACGTGCATTCGCATAACGCGCAGGCGGCTAATATGCTGCTGAAAGCGCACATGGCCCGTGCCACGGCGTATTACGACAAGTGGAAAATTCGGATCAACGCCGAGAAGTCAGAGTCGATTCTCTTCACGCGCCGCTTCACAGAAAACCGGATTCTAACGCCACTTTTGATCGGGGGTAGAGAAATTCCAATTAAGCGGTGCGTGAAGTATTTGGGGGTGAACCTAGACAAAATATTGACGTTTAATACACACATTAACGAAACGATACGCAAGGTCTACTCCATGTCCAGGAGTCTGTATCCGCTCCTGGCACGGGGTAGCGCACTCAACAGGACTAATAAAAAGTTGTTGTACACGATGGTAATCAGGCCGGCCATCACATACGCGGCGCCGGTGTGGTGCAGCATCCCAGCCACGACAATGCGGAAGTTGAGAGTATTAGAACACAAATTTATGCGCCTCATTTCAGACTCTGATAGGTACACCTCCCTCAGAAATCTCTATGCACGTTGTCACGACATAACCCCACTAGCGGACTACGTCCAAGAAACATCGCAAAAATTCTATCAGTTCAAGCTGGACGGTAGTCCGCTAACCCGCAACATTACCCGAATCAGACAGCATAACGCAATACTTTTCGATATAATACACACCCTACCATACCAGGCGTTGCCTATCTTCCGGCAACCTCCCTAGCCACACCTTCCCTCTACCATAACCTATGTCTACCCTACCCTTTATATTTCGCCAACTTTACATCTTTAACCCCTTTCCACCTTGTTATGTTTGTACAATTTCGTTCCTTTATCTTTTTTGTTCTTTTTGTCCTCTTTTTGTATTTCCAAATTCCCTCTAGGCCAATAACATCCTATAAATCTAAACTTTTTAAATCATATAACTTTTAACCTACTCTACCTTCCTCGACGGCGGTCAGACCACGAGGTCGTCATTTGTTCGAATGGGTTTTTTCGTTAACTCTGTTTTCCCGTATCAACAATCAAAATTTTCCAAAAGTGCGTTTGCCTAGTGAGTTTTTAATTATTTATAGTGTATTTTAATTAGTTTTAGGCCCATGTGGGCACATGTTTTTTAATTAGTTCTTAAGTCTGCCTGCGGCAGACAGGAGTTTCTATTTCTATTCCCAATTTAATTACTGTTAAGCCGAACCGGAGCCGCCCCGCCCAGCCCCACATTTATCACGACGATGCACGCCGTGATTGTTGGGCTGGCTCCGGGCCGGGATCCGGCGAGGCGCATTTATGTTCGTTAAACACGTAATAAATTTGTTTTGTTGTTGTTGTTAGGTTGCGAGTCAAGAAGTCGGCGGTTCGATCCCTGCACATTTCGATTTTTTTTTCGTCAATAACTTTATTAAAAAAAAAATGGAAAAATATTATAATAAGAGGTTTGCATCCCTTATCGCGAAATTCATTGATTACCAATACATCATATTGGCGTCATATGTATGACGTCATATTGACGTCATATAAATGATGTCATTGGGCTGTGACATTGTGCCGTTTTTTCACGTAATTTTTACGTCATGCTGAAGGTGAAATTGACGTAATTAATGCCGAAAATACGACGTCATAATGACGGCACCTTGCTGCCTGGGATGCAATGTAAAGGTATGAGTTGTTTTTTTTTACATCTTCTCCCCCCCCCCCCAAGAAAAAAGTAGTAGGCTTCGGTACGGCCCTGAGACCAATGCCCAGTCTGTTCGACAGTGAATTGCACATTAGAAAAACATAGGCGATCAATCACGTCCATAAATCCAATACTATTGATTAGGTATTACGTCATTATTCAAATTTGTTGGTAAAGATAGGTATTTTTCATATACTTTTGATAGTTATGAAAGTATATAAATATGTGTATATTTTATCCTTTTTTGTTTGTACTTAAAAGAAAAATTAAAGTGGGTACATAGTACATACTTTTGGATTCATTATCCTTTCTTCAATTAATTCATATTACTTCCACATCCAGTGGAAGTATAGTAACGACAAAAAAAAATTAAAAAAATTTTATTGTTCAAATAGGCTTAGAATGTCATGATACGTCGAGATTTTAAGTTTGAGCGAAAAAGAAATTCTGTTTGTCGGTCTATCTGTCGGTCTGACTGTAACTTTTTTTTGTGCGCACGTTTACTCTGGAACCGTTTAAGATATTGACTTGAAATTTTTAGTATAGAATTGCATGACAAAAATTTGCTAATACGAAATTTGCCGGTAAAACGTATATACTTTGTTCATGTGCTTTTTACAGTCATAAAAGTATCTACAATTCTGTTACATATTTCAGCTTACTCTGATGCGGAGAATATAGTATTTACAATTATCATATGAAATAGAATCATACCCAAAAAGTACGTACATTTATAAATCGTACATACTAAGTACAAACTGTGTTATGGGCTCTTTTAAGCCCTTATTGAAAATGCGGAATAGAACGCAAAATTTTTGACTTGCCACGGGAGTAAATATCCTAATTAAAGTTCTACTAGTCACAGCACCACCAAGCAAGCTATCGGGGATGATTAAAATATACCAATATTCTATAGAATATTCAGCAATTACATAAAAATTTCAACAAACCGGCAGAGTACAGTGTTTATATCTTTTTGTTTATTTTTTCCGTGTTAGCTCGTTTATTCCACTCTATTTAATGCGTTGTAGTTTACTCTTCTCAAATTTAAATTGATTTAATGACCAAAAATTATCCTAATCTGTTGGCCTAACATGTCTCCGAAGGTAAATTTGCTATTTAAACTTGCAATAGGGACACTCTAATCCTATTAGAGTTCAATTTTGTTTGTAATATAGATAAACGTGTTGCCCTTAAATCCACTGAAATTCAATTAAAAGTGTGCATCTCCAATCTACATTCCCTTTTAAATTACTATTCGATTCTGTTTACGTACCTAATCCGGATCGACAAAGGCACGTATTTATTCTATCGTGCTCTCGGACACTATGTGACTTTATTACGTATTTTTTTCAATGTAATGTCCAGTCTATTTAATTATATTGGATCATGAAAATTATACATAAAAGTTTATGATTACAATTAAATATAATTTGGAACATTCTACATATATAAATGTTTACCTATTTAATATTCAATCCAATAATCAATTAAACACATATCAATTATTAGTTTATTACGTACATTACAATGGAAGCAATATATTTTAAGCAATGGTATATTTCAATATTTAATATTTTAACAAGTAATAAATTGTAACTACCCAGCAAACACTCATAATTGGCACATAAATGGTCACGCGCACCATCGTCAGCATTATCATTATTGGTACTTTAATGGACAGCCATAAACGGACCCGAAACGAACTGTCTCACCGGCCAGCAGCTGGCAATACTTCAATTTGCCAACAGTGAACAATAATGGGCCTTCAAAGAACCACCGATGATGCCACCCTTTTGCCAGCATATTTTTGGGTGTAATCTCACATATTTTTCAATATATTGGATTATAGAAACATTTTCAAGCAGGCATATATTTTGCATAACCTATTAAATTCTGGTATATTTTCTTTATGTGAAATTTACATAGGAGAACCCAATAATCTAGCAAAATATATACCCACCTTATAAAAGTATTATAATGCAATATTGAAAAATTATATTAGATAGCAGACCAAAATAATGCCATCATTGACATTTTGAAAAGTTTGAGAATGTCATGAACTAACAATAAAAGCAAAATAAGTTGTAAGCTAACAATAAACTATTTATTATAAATATTGTTAAAACAATAAAATTTATATGACAACAAAAATAAAAATGTATCCTTAATATTGGGCTTGATATTGCAGGATTTTGTACAAGCTTTTAGATAAAACACCCATTTCAAAGCGACATGGTGAGAACTGGGAGGAACTTTAGCTAACTTACTGAAGGATAAAAACAAATAGAACGTAAAAAGGGAATAGAGAAGGTTGGTTATAGATTTTAATAAAGATTGAAGGTGGGGAAATAAGAAGTTGTCGTATAGAAAAGTATCGCTAGAGAGGTTGTCGGAAAATAGGCAAATAGAAAATGGGGTTATGCCGTGGCAACGATCATATAAATCTCTGAATCATAGATGAGGTGCATAAATCTATGTTCTAGAAATCGAAGTTTCCTCATTGTCGTGGCTGGGTATGCTGCGCCACACCGGCGCCGCGTATATGATGGCCGGCCTGATCACCATCGTGTAACAGTTTTTTTTTGTCCTGTTGAGTCCGCTACTCCTTGTCAGGATTGGATACAGACTCCCGGACATGGAGTAGACCTTACGTAGAGTTTCGTTAACGTGGGTGATGAAGGTCGTTTGTCCAAGTTAACCCCCACGCACCGTTTGATTGGAATTTGGCGACCTTTGATCGAAAGTGGCGTTAAAATAAGATTTTCGGTGAATCGGCGCGTGAAGAGAATCGTCTCTGACTTCTCGGCGTTGATCCGAATGTTGCACTTGTCGTAATACGCCGTGGCACGGGCCATGTGTGCCTTCAGCAGCATATTAGCCGCTAGCTCGTTATGTGAATAATACACATCCATGGCCGTGTCGTCGGCGTACTTGACAAGTTTCGTATTCGGGAACTCCGAGTAGTCGGAGACTTATTAGTTGTACAACTTTGGTGACAGGCACGACCCTTGGGGGACGCCCGCGCGAACGTCCCGCCGAGTTGATAATTTATTATTCATCCTGACCTGCGGCGATCTACCTGTCAGGAAAGAGTGAATAAGTTTCGCTATGTGAATGGAAAGTCCAGAGCGTTTACTTTGTGAAGCAGCCCCGGAATCCATACGGTATCGAAGGCTTTCTCAATATCGAGGAGCACCAAAACGGTGCTCTTCCCGGATGTGCTTCTCAAATTACGTGATTAATGCGTTATGAAATTTTAGTCGGAGAACTTAATTTGTTTTTCCAAAAGTTTAAGTAGTAGAATACAAACTTTATATAGTTCAATAGTTTATTCAAAGAAGTTCCTTTTATATGTACTGTAAAAAATAGTGTGAATTCTCGGCATATCTCCATATGAAAAACTGTTACTTATGTTTCACATTTTTTGTTTGCAATGCCAAGGTGTAATATTTATGTTAACTTCTTAATTAATTTATAACGTGACTTGCATGACTTAACAATGACGTGTAATTGACGTCACCATGTTACTCTACCACACCTACAACTAAAAACGACATCTAGATGGCAGCATTTGCAGCGTGGCAGCGACCGGCGCTTGGATTTGCAGGGTGGACTCCCAGCACCCCCCTAGCGCCGCCACTGAATCCAATAAAATCGCAATACCTAGGCAATACTTAATAGTTCCGTTTTATATTCACGTATTATATAAATATATATTATAAATACAACCAAATGTACAAAACTACTATATAACTGATTAACTTTTTAAATAAACACCAAATATCACGTCGGTGAAAGAATTAAGACAAATGTCTGTTATTCGTTTTGGCATATTCATTGACGACATCCGTTTTTGTTATTTTGGAACAATATTTGTGTTAGTTTGCCACAGGGTACAGTAACTACCCAGGTAGCAAAGGTACGTTATAATGACGTCAAAATCTGGTGATTCTGGTCAAAAAGACGTCAGGGCACTAAAAATCGACGACAGAATGACGTCTTATAAATGACATTAAAATGACGTGCTACACATCACGTCATATTGTCGTCTTTTTTCGGTGTTAAATTTATTTATATTTTATCGGATTACAAACTTTAAACCTCGCTAATGGCATTTTGTTTTTATTCGAGGATATAATGTTTTTTAACATTATGCAAAATAATTTATATTTGAAAGAGTTTGCAAAGATTCGGCAGTTTATTTGTTTAAATTATATTTCTATCTATTCTTTTAATAATAAAATTAGATTAAAATGCATTAAAAAGCAAAATCTATCCGTTGCGTGTTCCAACTATAAAGTTTTTAGGTAAGTAACCTCAGAAAGGTTGGTGGCCGAGTGCTTAAGGCGTCGTCTTCCAAGTCATAGGTCGGCGGTTCGGCCCCTACTCATTCTGTTTTTTTTATTGCGAAAAAAATTTTAGTTTTTTTTTTTTTAAGGTAATAATTGCTTATTGGTTTTTTTCAATTTTAGGTCTGATTTAGACCATTAAATATTCTATTTATGTTGTAGATGACGATATTACACCTTTACCGTGTTTTCTCCAACACGCTTCCCAGGTTTGCATAAGTACCTCAACTTAAAACTTTAATTCTTAAAATAGTTGACTCCTGACTTCCCCTCCACCGCTCATCAAATTTGAGATAAGGAAAATTTTTTTCGGATTTCTCCTTCTCTGCTCTTCAATTTCGAGATCTGGGGAAAATCTATTTTTTTTACGAACCGCCACTAATACAATTAATGTAATAATTACATTGTTCAACAACTACTCGTACTTCTCAGGTGATACTGGTGACAGTTTAATTAAATTAAAAAAGTTCTTCTTATTAATTATAAATAAATAAAAATACTAGTAACTCGAAGCGAGAACCTGAAAGATTTTCATATATTTTAAATAAGGCAAGAAATTCAATTTCACATAATAAAGACTTCATTCACCACCATAAATACTGCTTTTAGCATCCGAAATAGCGGTCGCCAAGCTAGCTCAGTTGGTTGAAGCGTCAGTACTGTAATAAGGACAACGGGAGACCATGTAGGTTCGAACCCTACGGACCGCAATTGGTAAAGGTAAGTAAAAATGAATTTAATAACTTAATAAACATTATAATTTGCAGGCAACCCTTGTGAGAAAAAGTTGGAGTGATGGTAAACAATATTAGATATGTTAATGTAAATAGAATTATGGATGGCTAACAAACAAATTCATTAGGACAAAACTTATTTATGCATTAATTATTTTATTTTTATCAAGTAGATTACTAACTAGTATGTAGTTTTATATGTTCCTATTACTAAAAACCTATGGGGGGGATTACCAAATATAACCCGAAAAAGACGTCATTCGTCTGAGACATTAGGAAGTCATTTTCACGTTTCATTTACGTCATCTAACTCGTCATTTCTCGTCACTCCTGACCATTTTTTCACGTCATTTTCACGTGCCTTTGCTACCTGGATACACAGAAGCGAAATCAAGCCTTCCCTGTCAAAACCAAATCTGTATACGCATCGCCATTTTTAAATAGTATATCAATCAACTTCCCTTTTGTGTTGACACTGTTGACGTTTATCGTATTAAGTTTGGATTGGTAAGTTTTATTTCCACTCATTTTGGGAGGTTGAACACATTAACCGAGAACTAAAATTTTCATAAATAAAACATAGTGCCCAACCCAATTGAAAATAGGCGCCTATTATAAACAATTCAAATGGTAATGTTTTTCAATCCAACTCGAAATACACTGTTTCTTTCAGTGTATCCATAAATTAAAACAAATGAATTAACAATACATTTCTTTCTGTGTAGAAGCAATAGAGGATGTTAATTTAAAGGGTGCTATCGTCGGCTTTATGTATGAAACACACTTTTAACCAATCAGGAATTAGCTATTTTCATAAAGAACGGGCGAGTCCATTTTTTTCCAAGGGAGAGTCTGTGTTTTTATGTTTTACATCTAAAACGTCAAAGTTTTACTGGGAACTAACTTTATTTTTTCAACTTCAAACGATTTAAACAATTAAGTCGTAGATAACAGATAACGTATAGTAATTCTGTTTGCATCTAATGAGTATTATGTTATGTTATATAACAATCTCATTGACACAGAGCTAACACATATGTATATACCGTGCGTGTAATTTCCCATTAGGCATGTACATTCTCGTAGCGCGATAGATATGACAACATAGCTGCCGTAAATTCCTCCGTCGAGCGGAGCATCCCAATTTCATTTCAGCCAGCTGGCACGCGCGATGTTGTAATTTTACTCCCTATGCCTAGCGTTCGGCTACACGCACGGTATATTCTAATACATAAAGCCGACGGTGGTACCTCTGGCGGCCTCTACGAAACTAAAAGTCCTTATCATTCCCTATTGGTAGAGAAGGTCATAGACATGAAGTCATCAAAACTTAATGGTGTCGCCAAGGTCTTCGCCTCTCTGTAATACTGTACTATGTGGTATTGCTTACACCATACTTCTACTATCTTAAGGTCACGATTTCATACCGAAATCTTTCATCTAAGCGCCTCAGGAGGCCCATTGTTAATGTATATTGATTTAAGATTTTAAGTATATTAAATACCGAGATTTTTAACTTGGTGGACGGCTTGATGCCCACGGGCCCGATGAGAATTTGCCTTCCTACCCACCATCAGTTAGTACGACCCTGATGAACGACATTCTTTATCCAGACTCTTCAGCGCGGATTTACGAGGGTAGATGCGGAGACTAGCCCTGAAAGTTTCGTTTCAAACCATACATACCAACCATACGTACCATACGGTACATACCAAAAATATCGGGCATATTATACTTCCCGTTACACCGTTATTATTTTAAGTAAAAGCGATAATATATACCCTAATAGCACAACATTGTCCTGTGGACATCTGAAGAACGTCCTCGACGGACATACAGTACATCCGATGGACGTTCGTTTTTTGTCCAAAGTACATCCGACGGGCAGCCGAAGGACGTGCAAATGTCACAACTTCGGACAATATTTGCACATTCTAATTATTTAGAAAAAAAAAACCGGAATGAGCAGGGATCGAACCGTCGATCTCGTGATTTGTAACTCGATGTTCTCTCACTCGGCCACCAACTTGGCTTATTATGATTTACTTAAAGACTGTATAGTTGACTAATATAACTATTTATTTCAAAATGTATTTGAATGTTTAATAAATATTTAGTATCAAATAATATCATTAATAATTTACAAAAAAGATTAAAATTAAATTATTAATGATAAATTATAAATTACTATAAAAAATAAACTACAAATTTTACAGAAATAACGGTCAAATGTAAACAAAAACATTGTAAAAAACCGCTGCCCAATAAGGAATCACTACTTCCACATCCGGATTTTCTATCCAAGTCACACAACGAAAAAATTTTGTATCTGGAAATAATTGTTTATGGAACTTTAATAATATAATATTTGAAATCCTCTACCCCAAAAACCCATAAAACGATACGCCACATCGGTAGTGGGGTGGAAGTGGGGGATGAATAAATTAAAAAAATATTTTGAGGTTTCTGGTTCTTGTACACACACTAAATCACATTTTTTTCATCCCCTTTAATAATGGGGTGGGGGTGGTAATGGGGGTGGTAATGGGGGTGGTAATGGGGGTGGCTAATGCCAACATTTTTTGAGACCTTAGCTTCTCTTGTCTATACTAAATATCAATTTTATGAACTCTTACCTGCTTGATTTACCTATTTACTCCAAATTTACCCCAATTCACCCCCCCAACCCTTCGACGGAACAAGATGAAAATATAATCTAGTTTTAAATCTCGGTAAAGTACATATGTGTACCAAATTTCAAGTCAATATCTCAAACGGTTCCAGAGTAAACGTGCGCACAAAAAAAGTTACAGACCGACAGAACGACAGAACGACAGACCGACAGACAGATATTTTTTTTTCGCTAAAACTTGAAATCTCGACGTTTCATGACATTCTAAGCCTATTTGACCAATAAAAATTTTTAAAAATTTTTTTGTCGTTACTATACTTCCACTGGAAGTAATTGAAAAACCGGTTTTGTTAACGTTTTTTTTGTTTCTATATTAAATAGACGTCCTGCTTCTGTCCCTATAGGGACCTAAAATGTGCGTACTTGCCGAAGGACGTCCGTTGCGGCACATATGTTGGACGTTAAGTGTGCTATTCGCTGGTATGTATACATATTTCGGAAACGTGTTGGAGAGAAAGCGGTATGGAGATATTATCATTTATTGCAAAAATATAATATTTAAATCAACGGACACGAAAAGGACGTCCATCTCCTGTCCCTATATGGACATAAAATGTACATACTTCCCATACATAAAATGGACATACAGAGGACGTCCATTCCGTACAATTTCAAAGTAAATCCGATGATAAACGTCCGGTAGGCGTCCAGTTTATGTCTATGGACGTCAGTACATTAAATGGACATAAAACGAACGTCCGGCGGACATCGTGTGCTATTAGGGTAATTTCTATTCTAATTATTTTTTTTCCTTTTTGATATTGTAAATATTATACAATATATTAACTACTAAGTATATATTAAACTATTAAACAAGAAAAAAGTCTTTCCAACTTCTATGCAAGCGCGGATTTATGGGGGAGGGGGGGTGGTTAAACCATCAACTTTCGTTTTAAAATGTCATAATTTTTATTATTTTACTCTATATTTTTGAATATATATTCTATTTAGTTGTTTATAATTTTTTTTCTATACTAAAAAATTTTTTTTGTGATTTTCTGTCCCACCCCCACCCCGCTCATCAATTTTAATTTTCGATAAAAAACATTTTTGTTATTTTCAGTACGTGGCTGTGTTATCCCCCCCCCCCCCCAAGTTCAAGGCGCAGATCCGCCCTTGCTTCCACGTATTGCAAAGAATATTATATTATAGTAAGCATATTCCATGAGCTATTTTTTTTAAATGAAATAATAAGTAATATTATAATGACTGCATATTTGGTGATTAAGCGCGCTTAACATTTATTTAAAAAAATGATGACTTGTAACCTCTAGAAATTCAATTTTTTGCAGTCTTAAAATGGCAAGACTTTCCGATGATCAAATAAAAGAAATATGTTAAACAAGCTTATTAACAACTATCAAGATTTGTAATATAACCACCAATAGCAAAATCATATAAATAACCGGTTGGACAAAATAACACAAATCTTGCAAAATAACCACATACCTACTAGATGTGCAAATAACGATATAGACTGAGACATCTTATAGAATAATAATGAATCATTTTCGCTGATCCCAATACCATCTACTAGGTGTTAGATGTTCCCGGTGGTTCGTTCGTGTCTAGAGAAAATATTCGGATCCAGAATCCTCCAACAATTAACTTTAATTGTAACTACTACTACTCGCTAGATGGCACTAAATGATTATAAGAAGTAGATTCTGTGACAATTTCTATACTGTGTGTTTCTACCTACCTGTAATATACAGATTCAGCAAATGTAGCTTTTTATGTGGTCTAAGACAAACGAACGCAAGAAAGAAAATAGATAAATTAGGAAAAGAAAAACATATCTGTTCCCACTACAATGCATAGAGGGTTAGAAGCAATAAGTACCAATGCCCTACATTAGCACACAAGGTGATAAAAACAACATTTCACGAAGTATGGAACATGCAGGGAGCAGTACATCCGTCTTTCTTTTCCTAATTTCCCTGTTTCCTTTCTTGCTCTCGTTTATCACAGGATATATAAAACCACATTTGCCGAATAATCTTAATTACTTATATTTAATACTCTTTAAGTATACATTATGCTACGCCCAAACATATTTACTCATTTCCCTTAATATACAGGGTGTCCCACTTAAAACTCCCGGCGCCATTTCTCGATAACCAAACGCGATATTTGAATTCTGTAAAAGGTATCTACTAGAATATATAAATGACTTCAGTTTTGAGTAAAGATGGTTATTTTACACATTGAGATATAGATGGCGTTGCGATGCAAAGAAATTTTTCGATCCTAGGAACGATGAAATGAGTTGCATGTGATGGAGAATTATATTCTGAGCAACTTTTATGATACGAACAATTTTCGAAAAATCACTGGTTCTTGAGATATTTGAACTTCAATATAATTTTTTTGAATATAAAAATCATAACTTTTTTAAAATACATTTTAGACAATAAGTCCTTTGGGTGATTTTCCATATAGTGAATCAAGCTCATTTAGGTGGTAATGAAACATTTATTTCAAAACACAAATAATTTTTTTTTCAAGTCAAACAAAGGTGGAGCTGCAACTGCTATTTGGAAATTAAAGATTTTGACATTTTTGTTTATTGTGTATTGTCTAATTTTTGCGTCATGTTTATGTTGTATGTTCTACTAAATTTTACACTATAAATTGATGACATATGAAAAAAAATGGGATTTTTATTGTTACTTAAAAAATTACATTGAAGTTCAAATATCTCGAAAACCAGTGATTTTTCGAAAATTGTTTATATTAAAAAAGTTGCTTAAAATATAATTCTCCATCTCATGCAACTCATTTCATCGTTCCTAGGATTGAAAAATGTCTGCACCACAACGCCATCTATACCTCAATGTGTAAAATAACCATTTTTACTCAAAACTGAAGTCATTTATATATTCTAGTAGATACCTTTTACAGAATTCAAATATTGTTTTTGGTTGTCGAGAAAATGGCGCAGGGAGTTTTAAGTGGGACACTCCGTATATAGCATGGCTCGAGTTGTTAACATACAATTACAAAAATTAATTCCACAATTGACTTTTAAATTTAATTCTACTCAGACACCCAGAGCCTATTAAAAATTGGGGATTGCTTATTTTGATATGAACATATATCTGTATAAATTATCGTTACATATCTTTAAGCAAACAACTTTTATAAACAATAGTAGAATACTTATCACTTTAGCAATAAGGATGCCTTTTTAATAAAGAGATGTTTACATTTGACATAAAAATTCACCACTCTATGCTCGTTGCTATTATTTTAATATATCAGAGCTTGGAGCGAGCAGATTCATCTCTATACTCGTACTTCGATACGAAAAGTTAAGTAATAGCAGTTGCAGTTGTACCTGGAAGGGTGACCACCAGGGAAATATAGCGACTTCTCTCCACTTTCTAGTGGCTTGTATACAGAATCGGAAAGTGTTGGTTTTAGTATGGCAATAAGAGCAAGCGAGAGCGAAGCAAGCAATCATGTATAGATTCCCTTGATGGGGCGTGTCACTCTTTACCTCTGCTAGAATACTGGTAGACGTCATTATTGTGGGCGGTCGGTTAAATCGTTGAAACTAGTGCAATACCAAAACAAACACTTTCCGATTCTGTATACAGATTCGGCAAAATGTAGAATTATATATGGGTTCTGAGATAAATGAGCGAAGCAATATTTTTTTGTTCTTTTTTAGTGTAGAGTACATTTGTTTTATTTTTTCATTACCTGTTAAAGAATAAAGCCAATGAATTTCTTTTAGCCTTTCTGATTCCTTTATAATTTCTCTAGTCACCCAAGATTTGTTATACCTTTGTTTTTAAGTTTAGTTTTTTTCAGTAATATCACTGACAGCTGTCAACGCGCACACTTTCGTATTTCTTGTGTTTTTAACGAAGTTTATAGCTATCCTTAGTGTTGTGTCGTTTTGTACTGATAATTTGTTCTAAGTTGCTGACATATTGAGTAAAGTTAATTTCAATTTAGTAACCAAGAGTATGCTGACATACTCTTTTAATATGGCAAAGCAGATGGAAATGCTTACCTTGCTGCAAGGTTGTATCATGAACGATTTCATCCTAGTAGAAAGACTTCCAGATCTGCATGTATTCAGCAACACTTATCGCCGAATGGCCTGCTGCGGGACCTGCACGCCATCCCCTCCAGATCCCACAACAAGTGTCATAAAAGTGGCACAGCAACTTGGATTGTCAATTTGGAAGACTTGGTCAATAATGAACAGAAAAGAAACACAGAAAAGAAACATCCTTAACGGTATACTTCAATACAGGGCCTCGAAGAGAGCGACCCCTGTATGAAGAATATCATTTTGTCGCTTTTTATTGAATACTGATACATTACTTAAAATCTATTCTATTGACGGATGAATCAAAATTCTTCCGTGAAGGCATAGCCAATTTTCACAATCTCCATTATTGGGCGACAACTTGCAAATGAAGAAATAAACTACCTTTCAGAATAAGTTTAGTGTCAATGTTTGGATGGGGGTAATTGCTGGACATGTCATTGGGCCTCATTACCTACCAGATAACCTGAACGGAGACTTCTTGCAGAACGATCTTTCTCTGCTCCTGGAAAATCTCCCAATTAACCTCCACCGTACCATTTTCCAAAATGACGGATGCCCAGCTTACTACCTCTTGACAATCCGCCAATTCTTAGATCAAACATATCCCGACTATTATGTATGGGGTATGATGAAGGAACTTGTGTACAATGAGGAAATACAAAGCCGTGTTCAACTAGTAGCAAAAATAGAGCAACAACTGCAACACGAAATAAGATTAAAGAGAACTACTGTTGAAATTAGAAGACGGGCGAGGAAATGCATTAGAAATAATGGGACTCTTGAACACCAAAAATAATAAATTTGTTCTCAAATGATAATTTTTGTTTTAAAAAAAGTTTTTTGAAATTATAGTTTTGTTTTAGTTGAAAGAACGCGAATATTTAATTTTTTATTAAATGAAAAATTATTACCGATTCATAGTTTTTTGTCTATTTTTAGTGACTCGTAAAACTTGATGGTATGTATAATATTGCCGCTTAAACAGGATACAATAGAGAAGTTTTAAAAGTAATTGTAATATCTAGATGACTTTTTAAAAAAAAATTATATATTTTTTGGCGGAAGTTTATGTATTTCGGATAAAGAAAAAAAATATTTCAGAATATCAAAAGTTAAATTTAGTACACGATACTTAAATAAATGGAATACGCTGGACTTTCATTGTACACTTCAAAGTGGAAAATGTAGGTACCCCCTTTGTTAAAGAGGACCATGATTGTGGGAAAATATGCATGCTCAGTTAGTTACGTCAGCATCAGTTGAAGCATGGTGTTCTGCAGATCGGCTTTTCTTCATATTCCCATAATTGTACTTGCTCCTCTGTATTCTTGATAATTACAATTATAAATCAGTCAATTCAGGAAATAATACAACGTACATGAGGCAATATGACATACAACTGTATAATTTATATTCACACTTATCAAATAGGTATCACAATGTAAATAAACCAAACTGAAATTTTATTTAACTGAATATTATGTTACCCACGTCAATCTCTCTTCTGTAGAAAGTATACAATTTTATAAATATTATTCTAATATAAAATAACCTACATTATTTATAAAGCTTTCGACAGAAATATTGGCGACTGTTTTATATAAGCATCTAATTTAGTTTTAAATAAATCGGACTGTATAGGCTGAGATAAATTGCACAGGGGATTTTTAACGACATACTCCACATAAACCTGCAATTAATGTTGATAATATTACATTTCATTCATAAAATATTTACTTACTTGGTTATAAATTTGTTGTAATACTTCTCGAACCCCTTGTGAATGAATATCTGTATTTAATACAAATTTTAATCCTGATGGAGTTTCAAGAAAATGCAATGTATATTTTGAAGTTTTATAATAGAGGAAACCTTCTTTTGTGTCCATGGGTGAAATTTTGCTTACAAAGGACTTTATTGAGAAAAGCATACCATACATCAATTTGGCCTCCTAATAAACAAAAATTAATCATAACGATATAAGAAACGTATTAAACAACCTCTTCCCTAGTCATGCCCGATTGCTTCACCCTGCTCCATTCTTGGTAATACATCAAAGTCCCCGCTTTATCAAAAATATATATATTGTAAATAGTCATTTTAATTTTAAAACAATAAGTTTGGTTATGTTATGAGAAATTAGCAGAGAATATAAAGAGGGAAGTTCCGATACTATCGATATGATACCAGTATCGATACTTTTCATTCGATACCAAGTACTTTTGTACTCGATACTTTTCTTTCAATGCCATACCGGTATCGATACTTTTAAGCCGGTATCGGTATCACTAAAATATTGCATGTACAGTATGTTTGAATGTACAGAAAAACGTACAGCATTATATTTTGGTTGAAATTTTTTTTCGAATTTCTCCCCCCCCCCCCGTTCATCAAAAAAGTTGTGATTAAAAAAAAATTTTTCGGATCCCCCGCTCATCAATTTTTAAAAAAATATTGTATTATGAAACAATTTCTGCAGAAACATTTTTTTTCTACTATGATTGATTTTATCTTAAAAGTATCGATACTCACTGGTATCGATACTTTTCTTTCGATATGATACCGGTATTGATACTTTTCATTCGATACCAGTATCGATACTTTTGTGGTATCGGAACGTCCCTAAATATAAAGTGACATTAGATTTGTTCAAAAACTCTACAATATATGCACCAATGCAAATGTATCTCTCTTCAACATATGTAGTCTTATTCTATCTTCTTCTATTATCTGCACTAATGCAGAAAGTTCAGGGTTTTTGAACACACCTTTGATACTCTCTGGACAAGGTTTGTTTTTACAAATCTTGCTCTCTGGACAAGGTCTGTAGAGGTCTTGCTCTCTGGATATCTAGTTGTCATTATTGCTGTCAAGTCGACAAAAATAAATGCTGTCAAATTAGTTTCTTTTAAAGGCTGCGTTCCCTTTATCAATTTATCTCAGTAGGTTCGTTTGGTAGTTCAGTTCTAGAACTTAAATGGACAGAACATCCCAGACCTTACGGATTATTAGAACAGGTCCAATACAAACAGGAACTGAAGTTTATAACAAACGTGCCAAGATTAAATCAACTGTCTCCGCTCACGCGCAATTTTATTCTGCGAAACTTTATTCAGCTTCAATTAATCTATAATCAAAATGTTCAAAATTATAATAAACATGATGGGAATGAAGAAGAATTGTATGATAATGTAATTAATGTTTCAATTTACAGGCTACTTATGTGTTTTGTTTACGTTTGAAATAGACGATTCTAGCCCAGACGACAGAGATCATTTTATAGTGAAACCCACAAAAAGTTGCAAACTGAATATATTTTTTTATATCATATCTATCTGTGGCAAGTATATGATACATTCTATATATATATATCTACGATACATAAATGTTATATTTGAAATAAACGGGTATGTTATGGATAAATTACATAAAATGGTTACATAACGAACAAAATAGTGTTGAGCTTCCTATGCTACATATCATATACATGTGTGTTTACTGGGAATACTCTCAACCCCAATTTTCGACTTTCATTTTGATGGGCTACAAAAATTTTACACCAAAATAAAAATTGACGAGCGAGGGGGAGAATATCCTACGACCCTGCAGTGAGACTATTCCGATATATAAAAATATGTCGAAGTTATATCGATATATCGGCAGGAAAATAACGATACAAATATATCGATATTTTTCGAATAATATATCGATATTTCTAATATATCGATATATCGTTGCCATCCCTATCGATAACTATCGGGGGAGGGGATAGAAATCTGAAAAAAAGAAAATTCCAGCTTTCAAAATTGATGAGTGAAAGAAGAGAAACCTGAAAAAAAGATTTCTGCAGGCGGATTCCGAACTCACGATACGATCACGATTGACGATCCGTCACCAAGGGCGCAGAAAGGAATTGTCGCGATAATGCGCGCGTAGTAGTCATTTGAAGAACTAAAATTTTTGTTGGCTCAAAATTGAAAACACCATATTTTGCGATTTGTCAATCTTGTGAGGTTCTCTCCGAATATCCTTGCTCTAAATAATTTTATTTAGGGCAAGGATAAATCGCAAATATGGCGTTTTCGATTTTGAACCAACAAAAATTTTAGTTCTTCAAAATGACTACTAAGCGCGCATTATAGCCATAATTCCTCTCTGCGACGGATAGTCGATTCTGACGCTCTATGGTCGTGGAAGACAATCGTCTACTGTATAGGTCGTGTGCGCGTGACGTCACAGAGCTGAGACCTTAGGAAAACAAACCGCTGTCATTGCTGTCAAATGACGACTGACTAAACCTAAGAATTGAATTTTTCATAATATTAGAGTTTTTATGGACTTTATATCGTACAAAATAGCAAGTTTTTGTTGTATTATTAGTTGTGGAAGTGTGGCAATACCGAGACATCAGTTTTTATAAAATAACGTCGATTTACAGCCAGAAGAGGTTAGGATTAAAAGATTCCAAGCAATTAAAAGGAATTATTTTACTGGGGTATTCCAAGCATTTTATTAATGGTAAGTTGTTGCTTATTAATTTAAGAATTTGATTTTTATTGTGGATTTATGTTTTAGGAAAGACCACGATGATCCATCCAGTTAATATGGGATACAACTTAAAACCCAAATGTAAAACTAAAAGTGCTTGTGATAATAATAACTACTACTAAACCAAACAAGAAACAATTCATGGTAAAAAAAATAACACTTTGTATTGATTTGTCAGCATTTTTAACAAACATTTCTTGTTTAAATTTTAGTTGAGTGAGGGTAGAACTGATGCTGAGGGAGAAAGAAATGTAATAGCAGAAATTGTTGTACACCTCAAGAGGAAAATACACAGGCTACATTAAGATATCTGATGAAGTGCATAAGTTAAGAAAATTCCAAGTATTGCTGTCATTGATTTATCTGGCAACTAAACGTCCTTTTAAATTATATTGTGTGGTGCTCAAAAACCCAATGTTGGATTTTTAACATTCAAAAACAATGAAACTAAGACAAAGTGATCTGAAGTGAGTGAACACATAAATAAAGTCCAAATGGGCATCGAAACTGTCAAATTGTAGCTAGAAATGTTCTTTGAATTATATAATTACAATGTTACTACTTAAATACTTCGTACCTAATAAGTGTATAATATAACCATTTATTTTTTTATTGCAATATAGATCTTCCTTTGTATCTCCTGTTAAGTTTCTTGTTGATTCTTCTTACGAGTACTAATGGAACATATGGAACCTTGGATAATAAAGAATTTGATATTTAGTAAGTATATTTTGTTTTACTTTCAGTTAGATGCAAAGATGCATGTATATATAAGTTCAACATAATCAACTATTTCAATTAACTGCTAACAACAATAATACGAGTGATAAATAAAAAAGTGAATATGTGTTTAATAAAATACAATAAATATTTAACAATTGACCTACCTACATGAAATAATAAAATAAATGTAAGACATTATATTACAATAAGACATGATAAGAAAAAGTTTTTGCACAAACTACAATGGTTTGTATAGTTCAATTTATAGGTATATCATAGGTTCAGGGTCAACTACTGGAAGAAATTGTGTACATCTGTTTACATATTTCAAGTAGTTCACAGTACTTCAGTCTTTCATGTTTAATTTATATGGTATTTTTCATAAAATTCATAACAGTTAACCCCTTCGACCATAGCCACATTTACTGCTAAAAATTGAAAGGAAAGACTAGGTAGTGAACAAATTTTGTCTAGACTAGTAACACAGTCACAATGAGTACTAAAGGATCAGCAATTGTCCAAGTAGTCGATGGTTTTGTTGAAGAGTTCATAACCTGAAAAATGAATTTGTATGTTAGCAATTACTCATTAAGCAACATTTAATTAGGTAAGCATATGTTGAAAAAAAGTTGATAATCGACAATTAATTCTTACCTTTGCAAAAAGCTTTTATCCTGTAAATTTCTTGGAGAATATTTCTTTCACCCAACCATAAATAGCTTCAAGATTTTTGAATGCCTTGAACTCATCCTTATGTCTATGCATTACTCACAAAAACCAAGTAATTCACAATATCCCTATGTGAAATATGAAATTTACCAATATTTGTACTGAAGTTATCATTTCTCAAAATATAAGGGATTTAATTCGATGACACCAACTTTTTCCATGTACCTAACCTCTACATTATGAGACGATTTTGTAAAATATAAACTTATCTCTATATTAACGAACAAAATTCACCACACGAAATAATTAAGGATAGTTGTGGATGTTAAATAATCCAAAATTAAATTTCAAAATATCACAAAAACGGCAAAATATACTTTAAAACAACACGTTCAATCGGCACGTCACTCGATGATAGCTGTTTGTTTTCCTAAGGTCTCAGAATCTGTGACGTCGGCGCACGCGACCTATTGCGGATAGTCTATATTTCAACGACTGCATTTGAGTTGTCGTCAGTCGTGCGATTATGGGGATTGGCTATTTCATTTCAATATTGTACTTATCTTTGTTAGTTTTGCTACGTTCCCAAGACAGAAAAGAGCAATCAACTTTCCTCTGTCCATGATTTTAAACTGTGACATTTTATTTACTGCGCCATCACACTGCCTATATACTTCGATTTTTTTGGAGGCTAAAATTCAAACTCAAAATCCTGTCATCTAAGTGAATTTTGTACCAAATTTATTAAATTTTCTTGCTAACGGTTTGTTCAACCTAAATTATTCTATAAATCTCCTATCTGGTAGGAGTGGTAGAGGTCAAAATGCGGAGGTCACTAAGGTTTCAAACGAATCAAATTTGTATTTCGGATTCTTGTTCTTTCACGTATCAGCCGTACCACAGTAGAGAAAAGACCAGTAGTCCGACTCAGCCGGAACAGTTGTATAAGATTTTCAGTGCGCATGCGATGCGCGTGGGCTTAAACTATTCGATGCGCAGTGGACGGCACCACGACAGTGGACGGCAGTGATGATATAGGGTGGGGCGGATGTTTATTTTTGTTTACGTTTACGTTTCTGAACAGTCGCCACTGTCGATGAAATGCGCGTGGGATACAAACAGTAGATGCGCAGTGGATTAAAAAAAATAAAATCGAGTACAACAAATATCAAAGGGACCGCTGCAAGTGAAACTACTGGTCTTTTCTCTACTGTGGCCGTACATTAGCTCTTCGAATTCTTCTGGCCATTCCAGACTCCAGCAGAGACAATTGAAAGCATTATTAATAGTAATCGATATATCTCCAAACAAAACAAAAATACTTCAATAAAATGAAACCACACAAAAATACAAAAAATATAGTTTAGGTAGGTAAGCAAAACTCGTCCCGCTACTTCAAAAATTTTCTTATTTCTTAAAATGTAAAATTACTACCAAATTCCTATGTTGACCGACGATACCTTATAGGAATCGCTGTAATCGTCACGTTCAACTTGGTGTCGTATCGTCAATCGTATCGTGAGTTCGGAATCTGGCTGCTGTTTGTCCAGAGAAATGCTTAAGCTGTAAACTATCGATGTATCGTCAAATGCTATCACCCCATTGATCAAATTTTAGTAAAGAAATACGAAATAGATAAAAATGGCTGACACTCTTTAAATATTCAGTTCTCTGATTTTACATAGGAATTTTGGAACACGGCTCTTAAATGACAGAAAAAGGAATCCAACACGAGCCAGCTGATTAAAAAAAAGTTACCATCGCATTTAGCTACGTTTGTGGATACAGTGAAATAATCGCTAGATTTTAAAGTAGTTTATATCGTTTTAAGTGTAAATGTGTTTATAGAATAGTGGTATGGTCGGTTTAACTGTTTCTGAAAGTACTGACAGCAACTTTATCAAGAGAAATTCAAGGAAGAATCCTAGAACCAGCTGTTGAATTCACCGGAGTATCTGACATTACAGCTTGAAAATGGGTGCTTCTAATGAAGAATTACTAAACTGTATACGGTCTTACCAACGAAGTGTAGATAAATATGAATCTTTGGGCAATACCCATAAGGTAAGAACTGCTTATTTTAAAATGTCTACCACATCTACACTTGTTTTTTCAGTTGATGAGTATCATTGAAAAGCTTAAAAGGCTTCCAATTGCTACCTCTCATTTGGAACAAACAGGCATTGGCAGAACAGTAAATGGTTTGCGAAAGCTCGGTGGTGAAGTAGGTGATGCAGCCAAGGGCCTGGTTGCCAGATGGAAAGAAATGGTTCTGCAAGAAGAAGAAAAAGTCAAAGAAGATGCAGTTGACGGTGAGTACTTTATTGACTGACCTCCTACTTTTCTAAGAAAAATAGACCAACATAAAATTATATACATAAAACATTACTCAAAAATGTTCCAGAAATTTATTCTAACCAAAAAAGTTGCTACAGTACCGTGAAAAAGCTTTGAAATTTAGGTCTGTCATATTACTTATATGTTCAGGGTATCACGTAATTAAGCAGAAGTATGAACTCTCCATATCAAATTTGTAGAACCGTGCATAAATGGAATGTACTTTATAACTATTTCTATGCCAAAAAAAAATATTTACTTGTTCACTTCACCAAAACTAAAAATCAGTTGTTTTTGAAAAAAATTCGATTACCCATTATTGCTATAAAAATTAAATGAGTAGTAGTACCGGAACTGCTCAATGTGTTGACTTTAGTTTAACCAGTGTTAAGTAGGTTTTATCTATTGATGGTTTATGTATCATCAACCTTGGTTACAGAATGCATTTACTGCTTATTGATATTTGGCACATCTTTATTGTACATATACATATACAAATAGGCACACAATCTCAATCTTTCAATGTTTTTAATTTGAAATTCAGTTTTGCTTTACTTTCTTGGACTTTGGTGTACTATCAACTATTGCAGTAGACAGTTTTAAGTGGTCGATGTGAAATTAGCAGAAAAAAGTTAGCAGCTAATTATACGGAAACGCCCGAACATCCATAGACGTATGTGTAAACGTATTAAAACGAGTAGACTTATAAAAGATAAAACATTATTTTAAAATACGTAATCATATAAAATGTGTCATATTTATACATACTAGACGCAAATTTTTTGTTATATGCTATATTATGCGAAAAATATTGCTCCTACAGCAAATGAAGCATCAATATAAAATTACAAGTATAATAGATTTAACGTATGGTATTACACATTTGTAAAGGACAAGTTCTTAACGACCATCTAAGGATGAAAAATGCCCTTATATGACAAGAAAAAATATTGCAAGTGTAGGAAACGACGTATCAAATTCAAAATACACCTAAAATAGAAATACTGCACTGTATTTATACATACTAAAAGGAAAAGTTCTTAGCGGCCGTGAGAGGGGGTGAAAGACACCCTTTTATCACAAGAAAAATATTGCTCTTATAGGAAACTGAATATCAATTTGAAAATATGTCTGCAATAGACCCAATGTATGGTATGGTATACATACTAAAAGGAAAGTTCTTAGCGGCCATGTAAGGCATACATTGGGTCCATTGCAAGCGAGTTTTCAAATTGATACCCTGTTTCTGAGCAATATTTTTTTTGTGACATGGTGTTCACACCCTTACACGACCGCTAAGAGCTTTTCCTCTTAGTATGTGTAATTACCATACATTGGCTATATTGCCAGCGTATTATCAAATTGATACTCCATTTCCTGTACGAGCAATATTTTTTCATGTGATTTAAAGGTGTCTTTCATCCCCTTACACGGCCGCTAAGAACTGTTCATTTTAGTATGTATAATTACCATACATTGCAAACATATTTTAAAATTGATGCTCCGTTTCCTGTACGAGCATTATTCTTTCCTGCGAGATAAGGGTGCCTTTCACCCCCTTACACGGCCGCTAAGAACTTTGTCTCTTAGTATGTGTAATTACCATACATTGGATTTATTGCAAGCATATTTTCAAATTGATACTCCGTTTCCTATACGAGCAATATTTTTTCCTGTGCTATAAGGGTGTCTTTCACCCCCCTTCGATTGCCGCGAAGAACTTCCATACATTTGGCCCATGGCAAGCGTAATTTCAAATTGATACTCCGTTTCTTGCACGTACAATCTTTTTCTTGTGATATAAATGTATCTTTTGCCCCCTTACATGGCCGCTAAGAACTTTCCTTTTGGTATGTAATAAATTACCATACATTGGGTCTATTGGGACATATTTTCAAATTGATACTCCGTTTCCTATAAGGGCAATATTTTTTCTTCTTTCACCTCCTCTCACGGCCGCTAAGAACTTTCTCTTTTAGTATGTATAAATACCTTGCAGTATTTCTATTTTAGGTGTATTTTTAATTTGATACGTCGTTTCCTACACTTGCAATATTTGTTAATAATAATAATAATAATATTTATTGTCCAAAATGTCAAATACATTTGCACAAAGGGATTAGATACAGACTGATATAAAACCTAACCCTAAACAAAAAAGATAAAAGGACAAAATTAACAAGATAAACATACATGAAATAAAATTAAAACAGAGTGCAGCACACGCAGTGAGTCTGCAGTCATTAAAACAATTGGTGATTTAAAAATGATAGTTCCTCATTTAGGAGTAGGGACTTCAGAATAGGTTTCAATTTAGCGGTATTAATATTGCGAAGTTCAGCTGGTAGGTTATTATAGCAGTAAGAGGCCAGAAAAGTAAATGATTTGCGGAATGCAGCACTATTGTATCGAGGAATTGAGAGAGATGCTTCAGTTTGTCTTAATTCCCTTGCATGAACATCACTTCTTCTTTCTATTTTAGCAAATAGGTATTTAGGAGATTTATAAAGTATAATATTGTTAACAAATATGACTGTGTTAAGTAAACGGCGATTCTCAAGTTTAAGTATTTGTAAATCTTTTAAAAAGGGAGTAATATGATGAAATATTGGGACATCTGTTATGAATCTAACAGTATGATTTTGCATTTTTTTGAAGACGATATTTATCTTCCTGACTAAGACATGGCCTGTATACTACATCGGCATAGTTAAAGTGGGACAGGACTAATGCCTCTGTTAACATTATTTTGGTTTTTGGATCTAGTAAGTTTCTATATGGAGAGAGCTTTTTTAAGTTTTTAATGTACACTTTTTGACAGACATAACTAACATGATCTGTAAATTTTAAATTATTACTCATAACTTGTCCCAGGTTCCGTATAGTAGTGACAGGTGGAATTGTTTCACCATCTATTGACAATTCAAAGTTGGTCCTTGCCTGCAAGCTACTATTAGTGCCAAAAGTAATGCATTTACTCTTTTTAGGATTGAGTAGCAATGAGTTTTGCCTGGTCCAGTTGTTAATTAGAGAAAGATCATGATTAATCTTTCTGGCTTTTTCGGGAGAATTTTTGGGATTAAAATGAAGGTATAACTGAATATCATCAGCACCAATGTGAATTTGACAGGAATTTGCAATAAACTGTACATCAGCAATGAAAGTGATAAAAAATAAGGGACCCAGGATGGATCCCTGAGGTACACCAGATATTATTACTTTTCTTTCAGAGGTATCAGTTTCGTTCGACGAGTTTATACAGGACATACTGAGAGCGGCCCTGTAAGTAATTCTTACACCACTCCAGTGTGTTACCAATCACACCATAGTATTGAAGTTTTGCTAATAAGCATTGCGAATCTATACTGTCAAAGGCTTTGACATGTCTACGAGTGTTAAACATGTAACCATAGATTTGTCGTAGGCGTGGAGAACATCATCTACTACCGAACATAAGGTCGTTGAGGTACCAAATCCCTTTCTAAAGCCTGATTGTGTATCCGGGATGATATCATTGTCAGTTAGATAGTCAATTAAGTGAGAACGCAGGGCACCTTCTGCAATTTTTGTCATATAAGGGCGTTTTTCACCCCCTTAGAACGTCGTTAAGAACTTGATCTTTACGAATGTATAATACCATGAGTTAAATTTATTTTACTTGTAATTTTATACTGATGCTTCGTTTGCTGTAGGAGCAATATTTTTTATATAATATAGGGTGTTTTTCACCCTCTCAGAAGGCTGCTAAGAAAATTACCTTGCAAACTTTATAATTGTCATCCGTATGTCTAATTCGCCAGAATTTTGAAATTGATGCTCTGTATCTTTTACAAATATTATTTGTTATATTACTTAAAGGGTGCCTTTCACCCATAGACAGAAACAAAAAATGTGCGTCTAGTATGTATAAATACAACAGATTTTATATGGTTTCTGCATATTTTAAAATTCTGTTTTATCTTTTATAAGTCTATTCGTTTTAATATGTTTACACGTACGTCTATGGATGTTTGGTTGTTTCCATATAATTGGGTGCTAATTTCACACTGATTTTTAAATGTGGCTTTTATGATACAATTACATGTGTTGTGTAGTAGTTTTTTATTTAAATTTGTTGAGATGTAGATTGTTTACCTATGTGTTTTTAGTTATTTTCTTCTGGTTTGAAACAATTTATAGGATTTATGGTATTGGATATTATATAGAGTATATTTAGCTTAATTTAAGATTTAAGTACTGGTAATTATTTTGTTACGATTGATGACAAAATACCGTCATATTTGGTTGTCGGAGTCAGTCGAAAGAAATGCCAATGTATGAATATTCGACAAATGTGGAAGACTTCCTAAAGATATTATATACTGACATGGTGAACTATTTAGTTTACAAGAGAAGTGTTTATGGTCTGAAGAAACTGAGTGTTTATAAAGATTTGGAGGCTTATAACTAGGTGGCTAGTGTATCGGTGCGAAAAATCTTCACAAAGAAACTTGATTACAATTATGAAATATTGTAAATCTGATTTAGTATATAAAACTAATAAAATATTTTTATTCATATATTTAAATTTGTATATTGTGAATAGTTAAAAAAATTCCATTACATCGAAGTTTTACACAGTAAGGGAGCTTACGATATCGTATTCACCAATGGAAATTGAGTGAAAGTTGAGTAACACTCTGTTAACAGAAAGGAACTAGTATTTTTGTGCAGCAGTTGACAAAAACCTATGTTCACAGTGTTATTTACATTATATTTTGACATTTCTGTCATCTATATCAATATTTAAGTAATAATTATTTTAGCAAACGAAACTTTCGGCCGGCGCGTGCGGGTAACCGGAAATTGAAAAATAAATTTTTTTAGTTACCGGGCCAAATTTAGTGCAAAATGTTTGTTTTGACGTGTACAGTACTGTACTGTAGTGGCAGACATTTCTATCGATCGGTTTTTGAGCAATTTATCATCAAAGTGGCCATTTTTCGCCATTTTGATGGCATTTCAGTACAGTACTGTACATGTCAAAACAAACATTTTGCACCACATTTGATCCGGTAACTAAAAAAAATATTTTTTTTAATTTCTGGTTACCGCCCGTGCTGGTCGGAAGTTTTGTCTGCCAGCATAATTGAAGTATGATATATGAAATACATATACTAACTACCTATGTGGACAGATATCGATAATCATTCGAATAAAAAAAAATGTTCCCCCTCTCCCTATCCCCCACCATACCAAAAATTTTCAGAGAAAAAAACTTTGGTACTTATATGATCTCTGCGATTACCAAGTGGCATCCTCGAATTTTCACGCTACTTCCTAGACTAGAATCTACAATCTAAGTACACAAATAAGTCAGAGCAATATTAACAAATACTGTCGACTGTGAAACGTTAAAATGATCAACATTGATTTGAAAAGAACCTAAAAACGTAGGCATATTAATACTCCAGTCATTTTAGACAAAAATATGGCTTCTGATCTAACAAAATATATCTTTCATTTTTTTTGTTTAAATCGATTTATTTTGGTGTTTTAAAGAAAATATTAAAAATCGATCACTATGGCATAAAAAATTATTCAAGGTGAGAGTTCACAAAAAACGGTTTTTTGCGAATATCGCGCTTTCTGTGGCTCAGAGGAAATGAAAGATAATGAAATTCCGCACAAAAATGATCTCTTCCATTTTTTATGTACAACGAACAGTTTAGGCAAAAATGGGCCTTGAAGTTTCCGCGCAAGGCATAATATGCTCTATTTCGTATAGTCCATGCATAGAATAAGTGCTTGTTCTATGTATAGTATTTATTAGCTGATCGATATATAAAATAAAATAAATAAATATATACAGTGTGTTTCACTTGAAATAACTTTTTTATTTTTCTTCCGATTTGAATCAAATTTTGCATAAGTATAGAACAAATTAGGATCTACTTATGCCAGAAAAACAATCGCCTCCTACAAATGTAAAGCCACCTGCGGAGAAAATAAAAAAATCATATTAGTCATTTTTTTTTTTCAGAAAATTTTGCTAATAAAACTTGCTTAGAATTGTCCAAAAACCTTAAGTCCAAAATTTGATCAAAATAAAAAAATATTTAAATTTTGAATAAGAAATTGTCCAAGTTCGAAAATATCATTTTAATGGTCTTTTTTTTTGGAAAACTGCACTATGACAATTTTGTTTGAAGTTAAACCCAAGCTGCCAGGTAGTTGTCAAGCAATTTATAGTTTTTTTAAAAATAGTTATGAAATGGAGCATATTATGCCTTGCGCGGAAACTTCGAAGCACATTTTTGCCTAAACCATTAGTTATAGATAAAAACCGCTGCCCAAGGAATCACTACTTCCACATCCAAGTCTCTTACAACAAAATACTATATTTGCACTCCACTATGTGAAAATAATTGTTTATGGAACAAAAACCTATAAAATTATATGCCACATCTGTAATAAAGGTGGGGGTGAATGAAGTGGAAAAAAATCTTGATGACTTTGGCTCTTGTACACACTAAATCACACTATTTTTTCACCACCTTTAATAATAGGGTAGGGGTGGTAATAGGGACAGCTAATGCCATTTTTTTTTTGAGGCCTTAGCTCCTCTTATATTTACTAAATACCAATTTCATGGACTCTTACTTGCTTGCATTTACCTCTAATTTACCCCAATTTACCCCCCAACCCTTCGACGGAACAAGATGAAAATATAATCTAGTTCCAGATCTCTTTAAAGTACATATGTGTACCAAATTTCAAGTCAATATCTTAAACGGTTCCAGAGTAAACGTGCGCACAAAAAGTTACAGACAGACCGGCAGACAGAAATTTTTTTTTGCTCAAACTTAAAATCTCGACGTTTCATGACATTTTAAACCTATTTGAACAATAAAAATTTTTTAAAATTTTTTTGTCGTTACTATACTTCCACTGGATGTAGAAGTAAAAATGGAAGACATCATTTTTGTGCAGAATTTCATTATCTTTCATTTTCGTAATAATCTCAATTGGCCTCCAAGCCATAGAAAGCGCGATATTCGCAAGTAACCGTTTTTTGTGAACTTTGACCTTGAATAATTTTTTATGCCGATTTTTAATATTTTCTTTAAAACACCAAAATAAATCGATTTAAACAAAAAAAATGAAGGATATATTTTGTTAGATCAGAAAAGTCTAATTTCACTGGACTATATCAGCCGAATGATTTTTGATATTGGTTAATTTCTTTTGTTGATAGGTTCTAACACTTCATCCAACATATTTACTACCCAGTGGCGGCTCGTGATATTTTGTGCACAAGAGACTTGATATTTAAAAGACAATTAACTTGCAATATGATTACAATTTGTACATTTCCTCACCACCCTTGGATATGCTGCTAGAGGAGGCTCAGCCTCCTCTCCCTCCTCTGACGAGCCGCCACTGTTACTACCTTCTGCATTGTTTCTTTATTTACACGAAATGTTCGCCTAAATCAGGGTGTGTAGTTTCTGCAAAACAGGGAAAACCTGGAAAAGTCAAAGAATTAGGTTTTAATTCTGGAATCAGGGAAAAGTCGGGGAATTTACAAATGTATTTAAAAAAGTCAGGGAAAATTAAAACTACTTAGGTACCTATATGAAAAGTTTAAGTTTATTCGAGAGTTGCCATGTAACCTTACTACCTTGCTTTGTAGTTTGAAATTGCACAAACTAGTTATTTTATTACTTATTTAACCCTTTCAAGCACGGAAAATCATGCACAAAAAGCCCCGTTGCTGCACTGGATATTTTGTTCCAATTCAGCTGTTTTTTTTTTTGTTATTGGGGATTGCTAAGCAATAAAATATACTTTAGTTGCATTTGTGGAGATTTGTATTTTGTTTTAAATATATACTTTGGCGTGGTACCCATATACATAGTATACATTACAGTGTATACACTATGCACATACAATATGCGGTACGTTATTTGTACCACCATGCATTGAACGAGTCAGTTTGCATGGTTCAAACGGTGTACCACCTTGTCTGAAAGGGTTAAAAGGTTGCTCATAATATTTTGTAGAGTGAAAATTTTTAGCTCAAATAGCAATCCTATTAAATTCGCTCATTTCTAATCACGTGTATTGAAACAACCAATCAGAACAAAATTACACCAATAAGATCTGATCCCTTAGGAATTTTTTCACTTATGTCATCCAGTTTACCAGCTCAATAATTCAAAATTTATTTTTTGGCAATGTCGATTTGGAACTGCAAATAACGATTTAGTGAATATAATAATAAAGGAAAACACACCAATTAATACATAATACATAATCTACATTTAATTTTACAGATTGCTCTTTTAATAATTGTGTTTTTAATAAATAATTTTGAACAAATAAATAAGATAAATTGAAAAAAAATTTCTATGCGAATACCCCCTGAATGTTGATAAATATCTCATCATTTTATCGCAACTTCCTCAAGCACGTTGCTTTTAGGTAATATCCCTCCGCCTACGGCATCAGGATACTACCAAGCAGGTGCTTTCGGAAGCTGTGATAAAATTATTTCGTATTATCAACATCCTTGGAATATTATAGCTGAGAAGATAACATACGTCACAATGCGCACAGACCGATATCGCTAGCAAAAGCCGGCTGACTAGGCAATGAACTTGTTTCTGCAATTGCAGTGGTGTCGCATGGTTGCATTAAATAGCTGTACTGCTCGTTATTCTAGGAATATATTTTCATGTTTGGTGTTTATTAAAGTTTTTGTTTATTTTAAAAACCATTTCTATGAATAAAACATAATAATGACATGAAATTTATTTTAATTGTGACTGTCCAATATTAATATTACAGTCGGGCCCGCTTATAACGAGTGTGTAGGTGACAAAAGAAAGTGCTCGCTATATCTGAACGCTCGTTATAAACGGTTTTTTAATGGATCCGGTTATAACGAAAATAAACAATTTTTATTGGGTCCTAATATAACGAGTACGCTCGTTACAACCGGTACGCACGTCTCTATAGGTATGTAGTCTTAAACGGTTACATATACATATAATATGTACGTGGATAACATGTACACATATGTACTCAAAAATATAGAAGTTTATGTATGTAAATATATATTTATTCTGTATAAAATAAAACAAAATCTGATTATGAGAATCTAACAAAAGTAAGTTTATAAAATTATGTAAAAATACATATATATGTACTTACATATGTAGTGAAAAAAAAATATTATGCACATACATACTCTTGCATCGCAGTAATTTACTTAAAATAGTCAGTAATCTTTTTCTGAGTTGCATTTTTTTTTTAATGATATTTCAAGGCTTCTCTGAATGGAATCAAACTTGTCCCTTACATTGTTTTCAAAATCATTAAATTCTAAATAAGTAGATATGGTTTTCATTGCACTAAATACTTGTCGAGTTGTTGGGGGTTCAAACAAGTCATCTTCGTCTTCAGGTGTTTCCAGTTCGTCGTTAGTTTGCATTTCATGTGATTTAACAGAAGCCGCTATTTCAGTTTCCGACGGATACTCACAAGTTTCTAAACAATCGTCAACCTCTTGATATGCATTTAGTTCGTCACTAGTAAAACACACATTTAAAATATTGTTTTTAATAGCCCAATCACGTAAACACATGGAATCTTCGTCATCAACACTTTCCGAGTTTTCATTTCGTAATAACCACTGAGCCAAAGGTGGGTCATCGTCTTCATCAAATTCTGATCTCAGATAAAAACCTGCATGCCGATAACAATTCACAATTGTTTTTTGTGAAACACGTTTGCATGCTGTGTTTATAGTTAATATCCCATCCAATAAAGAAAATTTGAAGTCCTTTTTATCATTATCGACATTATCCAAATGAGATACCATTTTACCATTTTACTTAAAAATATTTTTTTATAATGTTTCTTAAGACAAGCGATGATACCCTGGTCCATGGGCTGTAAAGTTGCTGTTGTATTAGCGGGGAGAAAAACCAATTTTATGGATCGTAGGTTTGCAATCTCAGGGTGCAGGACAATTGTCAATCATAAGAATTATTTTCCTTTTTTGTCTTTGTAAATCAGCATCCCAGTTTCTTATTTCTTTCTCAAAAACTTCTGATGTTACCCATGCTTTTTTATTGGCTGTGTAAGTAACAGGTAACACTTTACAAGTTTTAAAACATCGGGGTGTTTTTGATTTACCAATGACAAATAATTTTCTTTTTTCTGTGCCCGTCATATTGGCACAGACAAGAACTGTGATTCTTTCTTTACTTTTCTTGCCCCCATGACATTTTTCTTTCTGAAATTTGAGAGTTTGGTTTGGGACAACTTTATAAAACAGCCCAGTTTCATCTCCATTAAAAATGTCGTTATTAGAGTACTTATAAAATACTTACGTATTTCAGGCCAAGTATTATCAAGCCAAGCCTTTGTTATATCTGCAGAAACACTTGCAGCTTCTCCGTGGATTTTACTCGAAGAAATGTTGTACCTTTTCTTAAAACGGTCTATCCAGCTTTTCGAGCATACAGTCGCCTCATTATTAGGGGAAAATAATTCAGAAAATTGTTCTGCTTTTTCTTGCAATATGGGCCCAGTTATGGGTATGTTTTGAATTCTTTTCTGCTTAAACCACTCAAGCAATGCCTGATCAACTTGCTTTTTCGCTGGTTTCCGAATTCGTTTTAACTTCGAAATGTTTGAATTTAAAGATCCTCTAATTCCAAGGCAGCTGTCTAGATTTGCCGGTTATTCACTAAATGTGGTTGATGGTCTTGAATTAATGTTTATTTGAGTTCTTGAAAAAAGTTAAAATTTTTTTTATCAGATATCTAGATTCGAAGAAAACCATTAATAGTTACACTTCCATTAGAAAGCATAATTGAATAGTATATAGTTTTTATAATATATTATTATGGTTTGATATATTTAATTCGGTTATTAATTATAATCAGTTACAGTTCGTTAGAAAATTAGTGGTATAAATTCCCTGAAATTCCTTTTTTCCTTTCCTTTAAACTTACCCTTTTTTTACCCTGTGAACAACAGAATATCGTGCTTGCAACATCTTTTGGTAAGTTTAAACACATATAATAGACTTTAGTATACATTTCCACTATTGAATTGGTTTTTGAGCTATTCTAATGAAAAACGTGATTTAATACTTATTTAATTTAGTGATTTTTTTTTTTCGTAAATATATAAAACAGGGACGGAATTTTTTCTAAAGCTACAAACCAAAGAAATTGAGCGTCTAGGTGATGCACAAACAACAGTATTTTTGAGAATTTCTTCTCTTTACTGTATAATTACAGTAACAAAATGGCATTTTATTTTAAAAAATGTGAAAACGCACATTCTTTCGGCCATACTTTGTTTTTTATGATACAGAAATAAACAAAGAATCATTTTAAATTACACAGGTCTGCAAAAAAAAAAGTCTTGTCCTAAGGTTCTCATCTAACTTTTCTGAAGTATTTTGACCCGCTGAAGCCAATTTTGGAGAAAAAGAAAATTTTCTGTCGTCTCAACTGTTCTCCTCTAGAAAAAGGCAAAAAATAGGTCTTGCTTGTCCTTAGGTTCTGCCCTAATTTTTCTGAAGTATTTTGACGTGCTGAAGCCAATTTTGGACAAAATTTTTTTTTTATGTCAGTTTCCCTCTACCACCTCTTTTGTCCCCTAAAAAACTGACAATAGACAAATTTTTTTTGTTCAGAATTGGCTTCAACGCGTCAAAATACTTCAGAAAAGTTAGATGAGAACATTAGGACAAGACTTTTTTTTTGTAGACCTGTGTTATTTTTTACTACTGATCCTTTGCATGTTTATCGCAAGTTTCATAATTTCTAAGATATTCAACATTTAAACTAAGTACTTCATCCTATAAACATTCCAAAGCCATATTAATAAAATAATAAATTCATTCTCAGTTTATGAGCTTTATTTTTGATCTCCGCTATTTTTTCGCCAAAACTAATATTTATTGGAATATTTTCAAAGAAACTAAAATTTTAAATATTTTCGAAAATCCTTTTATAGTTTAAAATGCAATTTTTTTCTAAAGCAAGTGCTGTAAATGCATGAAAAAAAATTAGCGTAGGTAGTTAAAATGGTGACATTTTTATTTAAAAATTGTGTAGAAGCACGTTGTTTCTATATAACTATTTCTACATAACTTCTTTATTTATGCTCTGAAAACAATCAAAAAATCATTTAAAAGCTTAATTAATAATTATGCTAGAGACAATTAACAAAGATTATAATCTTTGTTAATAGGGTCGTTTCCTTCAACAAAATTTACAAAATATTGTTACATGATCAAAAAGTATATTAAATATACATTGCATATATCATATTAAGAAAAGTTCTAATCATCACATGCAAGAACAAATTGGTTTTGAAAATAAAAAAGCGGTAAACGATGACGTATCTGATGATCATTCAATTCTAGAGAATTTTCATGTTGGTAGTGGTGCTCTGTTGATTTGTTGTTTACATTCAATATTTGTTTACATTTACATTGTGTGTTTAATATTTAATATTTGTTTATAATGGAACCTAATTTTGTGAAAGATACTTCAGAGAATTTACCTATAGTGGATTTTTATATGGTACACGAGTTTTATGTGGACAATTTGAACTATTTAAGTGCCGAATCCCGAAATGTTAAACATTTGAGGTTAGTATTTCTTTAAAATACATACTATATGACTCACGTCGATAATAACTTTGATCTATTAGTCCAGTCAACAGAGCGCTAAAATGACCAAAATCTCTAATTTCAGTGCTAATGAATGGATTTTGATAAAACCTTGTGCAATGCGTTTGTAATGACGTTAATAAAAAAGTTGAAAAAATGATTAGTAAGAAATGATCGGAAAGGGTAGAAAACACTCCTTTTATCACGGGTTCCGTAACTTGTAGGATCAGGTCAAAAATGGAAAAGAAACAATAAATTTGCCTTTTTTGGCTCAAAATAAGATGTTTTTACTCCTGCGAATTTTTTCGAGAAATGCATATTTTTGGAGATAAGGCCAGTCGAAAATTCCTAAAAGTGGGGGAGGGGAAATGTAAAAGTTGAAAAAAATCTGAAAAAATTCAGGTGAATGTATCATCGAAATACAAGACTTTCTTTATTTGCAACTTTTCTGTAAAGTGCGTTTTTACCGAGTTATTCCGGAAAAACATGAAAAACTACCACTTTCTTTGAAATTGTAGCACTTTAAAAATATGTAATTTAAAAATTTGAAAAATCAGATGTATGCATTGAGGCCTTCTAAACATTTTTTGTCTCTTGGAATTTTTTTTAACTTGCTAATTTTCCGAGTTACAGGCAGTTTTTCACGATAACTAATGTACTACATTTTTTGCACATTAAAAAATACATGAAAATTTAAAAATCATATTAGAACTTTTAAAAATGGTATAACTATATAGGTTCCATACTTTTTTATAATAATATACATAAATGACGTTCATTTTTCGAATTTTCATGTATTTTTTGTGCAAAAAATATGGTACATTATCTGTTTTGTGAAAAATTGCCTGTAACTTTGAAAATTAGCAAGTTACAAAAAAATTCCAAGAGACAAAAAATGTTTATAAGGCCTCAATGCATACGTCTGAATTTTTTCAAATTTATAAATAGCATATTTTTAAAGTGCTACAATTTTAAAGAAAGGGGTAGTGTTTCATGTTTTTCTGGAATAACTCGGTGGAAACGCACTTTACAGACAAGTTGCAAATAAAAAAAGTCTTGAATTTCGATAACATATTCACCTGAATTGTTTCAGATTTTTTTTTCAACTTCTACATTTCCCCTCCTCCACTTTTAGGAATTTTCGAGAGGCCATATCTCCAAAAATATGCATTTTTCGAAAAAATTCACAAGAGTAAAAACATCTTATTTTTGGCAAAAAAAGGTAAATTCATTGTTTCTCTCTCATTTTTGACCTAATTCTACAAGTTACGGAACCCATAATAAAAGAGGTGTTTTCTACCTCTTCCGACCATTTCCTACTCTGATCTTTTTTTTAACTCTTTTATTAACGTCATTACAAACACAGTGCACAAGGTTTCGTCAAAATCCATTAATTAGCATTAAAATTAGAGGGGAAAGTTGACTGGACTATATGCTAACAGCAGATAAGCAAAGCAAACGACGCCCGTCGATTATTCCTTTATCTAACTGCGCATGCGCTCACATCTGACGTGGCGACGGGCGCGAATTCAAAATTTCTTAATTTAAATAATTAATTTCACTATTAAAATGACTTTAGATTGTAAAATAAAAAAATACGGGTCAAATAAAATTTAATAAAGTATTTGAACATAAAGTTTTTAAAAAATGGTCAACGACCCTATTGTCTCTAGCATTTTTTCGCTAAATGTAATACATTTCGAGTTATTTGATGAAAACCTTTTTGAAATACCTCTTTTTTTTTGAAGTTGATATAACTTAAAGAGTATCAATTTATATGAAAAGTTGCATTGAGCCTTTTCTTCTCAAAATTTGATTCCTAGTTTGATTCTTTTTGTTTATAAGTGTCACCTTCCTGAAAAGGGGTAGCATCCACCCCCTATAAATTAGCAAGCCCCCGCATAATATAGAAACTTTTGACTGTGTTACATTTACTATTAAAATGCCAAAATTAAATCTAATTCATATGACATTATTCCGAAGTTAGTTACTGTATTCTAGTTACTGTACTAGTCGTTCTATAATAAAATTGTTCTATTAATAAAATAAAATTATATTTATTCTTAAGCAGAGAAAAATCTGGAATTTTTATTGAAAGGTCCCGTTCAAGTTATAAAAAATGCATTTGAAATAATTGGAGAAGTATTACTAAGCGTTATAAATTACTCACTTCGTACAGGTAAATTTCCAACACATTGGAAAACGTCCACCATTCTACCAATCCCAAAAGTACATGGTATGAAGAATGCCCACGAATTTAGACCAGTTAATATTCTACCCATTTATGAATTTATGAAATTCTAGAAATTGTTGTAAAAGAACAATTTGATAACCATCTTGAAAAATACAACATAATGGTACAAGAACAATCAGGGTTTCGTAAAAATCATTCTTGTGAGACGTCTTTACAAAATATAGTATCGAATTGGAAGGAAAGTATAGATATAGGATGTGCAGTTGGTGTCATCTTCATTGATTTCAAACGGGCATTTTAAATAATAAATCGTGTAAAATTAGTGGAAAAACTAAACATGTATGGTCTGAATGGAGCCGTTATAAAGTGGTTTCAAAGTTACTTGATGGAACGTTTTCAAAAAACTAAGTATGGATCTGAAGTATCTGAGGAGAAAGAAACGAAATATGGAGTACCACAAGGGTCCGTATTGGGTCCAACGCTATTTAGTGTATATGTTAATGACTAAAAGATGCAATAAAAAACTACTCCATAAATTTGGGTACCGATGATATGTTGTTATTTGAAAGTGGAAAAGATATTAAAGTCATTGAAGATAAGTTAAATCGTCACTGAAAAGACGAAGGGGCGTATCTATAATGTAAATTTATTTGAGATACGCCTCTTCGTCTTTCCAGTGACGAAATGATGACCTACAGTTGATGGACAAATGGATGTCATTTAATAGCTTGAAATCAAATTCCAATAAATCCAAGTGTTTGTTAATAAATAGTGTTCGTAGTAATATAAACCAAAATTTAAATATTGATATGAGTGGAGAGAGGTTAGAACAAGTTGCTGAAATTAAATACTTGGGTGTAATAGTGGATAATAAACTAAATTTTAAAGCACATGTACAATATATTTGTAAAAAAGTTGCAAAGAAAATCAATTTTTTGTCTACAATTAGTAATGATATATCAATGTTTGCCAGGATAACTGTATATAAGAGTATTATTTCTCCTCATTTTGAATGTTGTGGTTCAATTCTATATTTCTTAAATCACGGGTATACAAGTTTTACAAAAACTTCAGAATCGAGCGATGCATGTTATTTTAAAACGTAATAGATATACCTATATACGAAACATGATAGAAACATTGCAGTTTATGTCAGTAAAACAGCGAATATTTTACAATACATTAATTTTTATTTTTAAAATAAGAGAGGGACTGTTGCCTGAATACTTACAAGACCGTATCACTTATATATCTGAAAGACATAATCACAACACTAGACAACAAAATGATTTTTATATACACTTTAGGCAAAAAAGTTTTGCACAGAATTATTTATTTTTTAAAGGATTAATAATGTTCAATGCTTTCCCTAACGAGGTAAAACAAATAAAGAACTTAACTACATTTAAAAGAGAAATCAATAGATATGTTAAGACTAGTTATTAAGTATCATTAATTTAATTGTAGTGTAATTGAAAGTAGTGATAATCTGTTGGTATTTTTTTTTTTGTTGTTTCACTTATATTGTACAAAATGTTACATTGTCATTGTATTTTTATAAATAGCAGTTGCTAAATAAATACTTTACTTCAAAAGTCAAGGAATTTCGAATATATGATTTGGTGTACACCTTGCTAAATTCGATATCACCAAGTTCCTCAAATAAGGCAGTTTTTCTTAGACATTTGGGGGCGACCTTTCTTTATTGTCATTTTCAGTTGATGATGACAATAAGGGATGGAGATCGAGATCTAAAGTTTATTTGTAAAAAATCGACATTTACAATAACATGAGTATGAGTTGCAATTGGTTAATACGTTACATATAATTGTACGCCATGCACACATAACCTCAACTTAAATAACAATCTGTTAAGGATTTAACTGCCCAAAATTGTCTTGTTAACTTGTCAGCTACTTTGACACAATGTTTTCTCCTACTGTGATTGGCAAATATGTCTACCCATATTTAATGGTTGTTAATGTTTTAACAGCTTGTTATCTGTATGACTAAACATGGTGAATATGGTGGAATTTTATCTTTACAATAAGTAGATAAGTGTTACATCTCTAGTCTATACTTTTCATTGTTTACCGCTTTTTTTATGGTGACCTGTGTGACACATATTTTTTCTTGTAATATGTTGAATGAAACTGAATAAAACTATCTATCTATATATTTCTAATATTTTTTAATCATATGTTCTAGAAATTGCTAAGGAAGCGTGTGTTGAAACTGAAAATGACAATGACTGTTACGAAGAAAAAGGGAACAGTTGCAGAGGAGAAGAAGAAGAAGAAGATAATCAATATCTTGAAAAACAAAGTAGTTCTAGTCACAGATCAAGTGATACAGAAAGAAAGAGTAGTGAGAAATATGAGAAAGATACGAATAAATATTCTACTAATAATGGTAGTGGATCCTCGCATCAAAAGAAAGACAAACATCAGGATATGGACAGTTCTAGTAAGAAACGTAGGAAGAGCAATAGTAGTACTGATGAACACAGTTCGAAAAGACACCATGATAGTAGTGGTTTCGAATCAGAGGAGGGAGTTTATGAAGAAAAACAAAAGTCAACATCAAAGAGAAATAAAGAAAGCGAATCTAGTGAAAATGAGAAAGAAGAAGATAGAAAACATAAGTCAAAAAAATCTAGGCATAGTAAAGACAGTTCAGATTCTGAGGATAGCTACAAAAAACACAAAAGCTCCAGGTCTAGTCGAGACAGTAGCTCTAGCAAGTCAAAATCAAGGGAAAAGACTGAAATTAAAAAGCGAGATTATGATTCTTCATCAGATAGGGAAACGGATAAGTCTAATTCAAAACACAGATCCCATAGTAAATCCAAGAGAGAATCAGACTGTGAGGAAGATAAATCTAGCTCGAAGCATAAGAGCAAGAAGACTAACGAGTCTTCCTCAGATAATGAAGAAGCCAAACATAAGTCTAAACACGAATCCAAGTCTCGACATGATAAGGATTCTTCTAAGTCGAGGGAGTCAAAATCTCACTCGTCTCACTCTGACAAGCATGAAAGAAAAGACAAGAAGGAGGGCAAGAGAGACGAATCAAAGGAGAAACACAGCCATAAGAAAGGTGAGTCTCGAAACCATGAGGACAAACCCAAAAAGTCTAAGGACGAAAAAGAAACCAGCAAAAAACAGAAAAGCTCCAGCTCTGGCAGACAGGAAGAGAGCAGCAAACCCTCTAGCTCCAGCTCCAAACACAAATCAAGTTCTGAAAAGAAAAAGGACAAAGTCAAACTGCCGAAGCCTGTGAACACCGAAAAAATTATGAATGGCATTGATTCTGGTTCAGGAGCTAGTTTTGCTGAAGCTTTAGGGATGTGTGGGCCGATGGTTAGTAAAAGCTCTAGTACTAGTAGTAGTAGCAAGAAGAAATCAAGTTCCTTGCCAAGCTATGAGAAACCAAGGAGTAGCTCGAGTTACGTGAGACCTGAAAAGACTGAAATGGTTGAAGAGGAAGATATTGTAAGTAGTTTAGTGTCCGATGTTGTATAAGAGTGTTTTTTAAACTATTTTTAATTTTCAGGTTCCTACTTTATTAAAGGAACAACCGCGGGAGCCGATAAATATTAACATATCTAGTTTATTACCTGACATAACGCCCAACTATAGACCGGTAGGTTTTCCGGTAGACTCACTACCTAAAAGGGTGGTAAGTCAAGATGAAGCCTTGAGCCAGGTTATTTCAAATAAAGGTATGAGGTAAGTATTTTGGGTTCTTCAGGCACATTTTTATACTTTGGAAAGGAAAAAAATTGTTAAATCTTCGATTCTAGGCACTATTTAGAGCCTTTTCAGTTTCAGATAATGAGGACTCATTTTTACAAACCTTATAGAAATTGGCTCTCAGTCGAATTTTCTTAAATTTGGATATGTTGTAGCTTTTGCTTTTCTGAGCAACAGTTCTCATGGGCACAAGTCTCGGCTATGACTGCTTTTCAAGTTATGAGGGCTTGAACGTCACAATGAACATAAAAATTTGGCGGAATGAAGATAGCAATAATTTATACATCATATAAATTATTTTCAATGGAAAAATAGCTTAATACATATATTTAGAGAAAACAGAACACAATCCAATATAAATAGAGGCTGACAGGGTAGCAATCCACAAAAAGTAAAATATTCTTTTTGTAACTTTTTTAATACCGTTTGTGAATTAACCATGTTTGGTGGAATAATAGCTAAATACATATATTTCAAGAAAACGCAACAAAATCCGATATAGGTAGGGGCTGATGGGGCAGCAATCCACAAAAACTAAAATACTATTTTTGTAAGGTTTTTAATATCGTTTGTGCATTAACTATTTTCGGTGGAGTAAGAGCTGTATAGATATACTTCAAGAAAACACAACAAAATCCGATATAAGTAGGGGCTAACTGGGTAACAATCCACAAAAAGTCAGATATAATTTTGTAACTTTTCTAAATTGTTTGTGCATTAACCAACCATTTTTGGCGAAAAATTAACTATGTACCTATACTTCAAGAAAACAACAAAATTCGATATAGGTAGGGAACGACGGGGTAGCAATTCACAAAAACTAAAATATTCTTTTTGTAACTTTTTTAATATCGTTTGTGCATTAACCATTTTCGGTGGAAAAAAAGCTGCAAAAAGAATATTTTACTTTTTGTGGATTGCTAGCCCGTCAGCCCCTAACTGGATCGAATTTTGTTCTGTTTTCTTGAAATATATCTACATATAAGTAAGCCAAGAAGTGTAGTCAGCGGAGGAATGCGAGTACGGACTCCTAAAAGTGGAGCGGCACTTGTTTAGAATACGTATAATATGGCAGATTGCGCCGGCTGAGAGCGTGCCGCTCCACTTTTAGGAGCCCATACTCACATTCCTCTGCTGACTACACTTCTTGGCTTACGTATAGGTATTATTCCACCGAAAATGGTTAATACACAAACAATATTAAAAAAGTTACAAAAGAATATTTTAGTTTTTGTGGATTTTCTACCTATATCGAATTTTGTTATGTTTTCTTGAAATGTATATACAGTGTGTCCCCGGATGGAGTTGACAAGAGGAAAAACATCTCTATTATTGATTTTACGACGAAAAGTCATTCTTTATAAAAAGTTCTGCTTGTCGAAAAAATGAATTTACCATATAAAAATCTTAGGTCAGATGTACCGGGTGTTTTAATAAATTAAGAAAACATCAAAATGCCTCCAGAGAGAAGTACCTTCATTTATTATTTTGGACAAAATGTTTATAAAACAAAGTTGTTTATAATCCAAAATAAAGTCTAAATACAAATTATGAAGTCTGTGTTTTGACTTTTATGTTTTTTTTGTGTTTATCTTTTTGTGTTGAATTTATTAATATGAATAAGAATTCAAATTAAGAAACAGTGTGCTGTCAATAATATTGAACTGACAAACGTCATTATGACATTGTGCAGAATATTACTATCTTACATCTGCATTTATTAGTGTTCAGTTGATCATTTAAAAAATGTTTACCAAACAAGAAAGAATTTATTTGATCAAATGTTATAGGATTGGAGACATTTCTTATTGATATGCAATAACCTTTTCCACCAAAAGTTCCCTAACACAGCGGTATCGCGCCAATCATTAATAATAATAATAATCTTTATTGGCCATTTCTGACACAAAAAATGTGTATATGGTAAGTCATTACAATTAACATTAACATAATACAGAGAGAAAAAATAACAAATTATAATATTCACAAACTATAATATTGCGCAAACTTGTAAAAAAATTCAATGAAACTGGATCTGTATTGGATGTCAAATAACCCAAGAAAAAGTACAATAAAGATGATGCGGCAACAATAAATTCACTAATAGAAAACCCGAAATTATCTTTACGGAAACGCTCACAAAGACTGGAAGTAAGTAAAAGTCATTTACAGAGAATTTATATGGAAAACAGAGTTCGACCGTTCAAGCCAAGGTTCAGACATACACTTGAAAATGGAGATGAAGAGAAGCGATTGAATTTTGGTTTGGTGAGAATTACTTTGTAAATAGTAGTTTTCATAGAATGTTTTTTTTTTTTACTGACGAAGCAACGTTTTCTACCAATGGCCACGTTTCATCACAAAACAGTCGTTATTGGGCTTTTGAAAATCGAAACAATGTCATTCACAGACGAAGTCAATGTTATAAAAAAGTGAATGTATGGTGTGGGATTTTTTATGATCGAATCGTTGATCCTGTGTAAAATGTAATTTATAGCACCAATAAAGCTATCTATCTATCTATCATATTTCTTAGAAAAAAATTTGAATCAGCATGTTTATTTGGACCTTTTCGAAAACTTTGCATTGCCATTTATAAACACTCTGCAACCGGAAGTAAGGCATAACATTTTTTGGCAGCAAGACGGTTGCCCAGCTCATTCCTCAGTTTTGGTACGGCAGTGGTTGACACATCACTTCGGAGCCAGATGGATGGAAAGATATGCTCCAATTAATTTTTCTGCAAGATCAGCAGACCTTACACCGATGGATTTTTTTCTGTGGGGTGTTTTAAAACAGAAAGTTTATGCAGATGACCTGCCGCATGATCGAGAAACACTAAAAGCAAGAATACAAGACGCGGTGAATGAAGTGAATGTACCCTCAACCATTCGTAAGGTCTATGGTGAATTTATTAAAAGGATGGAGAAATGTGTTGAGGTTGGAGGAGGCTATGTAGAATAAATTGTTTTTCCACAATCGTTGAAGTTAATGTTATTATATTATGTTAATGTTTGAAAAAAATTGACATAAATTTGTACTTAGGCTTTATTTTGGATTATAAACAACTTTGTTTTATAAACATTTTGTCCAAAATAATAAATAAAGGTACTTCGATCTTGAGGCATTTTGATGTTTTCTTAATTTATTGTAATATGTTGCACCCCTTAAAATTTAAGGTTATATTACTAAAAAGTAGGCAGACTTCAACAGATCGAATGTCTGAATGAATGTAGTGTATTTGCACCTACTCGAAAAAGAACCTACCAGAAGATTCCAAAGTGACATCTGGAATTCTCTAGAGAATGGTGGCGTCATCACAGAACAATCGAGATCTGTCATTTTTAGGTATAAAAGACTGACCGCATTCTCGGCGAGTAGTTCAGAAAGTATAGAAAGTGAGGTTAAGAGTTCAAAAAGAAACAAAGTAATAAACATTGTGATTTTTAGTCAGTAAAGTGTAAATAATAGTATTGTGAAGTATCCAGTAAATATTTAATAAAGTGTGTTAGTGGACATCTCTTGTTATAATTTTTGGAACCCACGGAATTTGCAAGGGGTAGTTTCCTAAGGGTGGAAACACGCGACAAATTGGTGTCAGAAGCGGAATTTTATGACAAGAGGAGCTCTGAAGTTGTGCTGGAGTGTTCGAGTTAGCACGGAGGACTCATTTACTGGACATTGTTCGAGGGTTATTTTCGAACAGGAAAATAGTGTTAAGTGCATTTTTGAGACATTGTAGAACATTTTTATTAGGACATTAGTGTGATAATTAAATCCTTTGAACTGAGAAGTGATAGAGACACTGAAAAAGACTCATTTAGTGCGTGAAAATTTCTAGAACTTTTCTATTTGGACATTAGTGGAGATTATTAAATTCTCTGAACTGGATAGTGACAAGACTCTGGATAAGACTTTTTCGTGCTGTTTCGAGATTTTTCTAGAAAGTTCCATTACCGATATTGACGTGACAGTTAAATTTATTTTATTTTGATTTCATCGTATGCCCGTAACAACAAGAAGTATGGCATCCGATAAACAAATACAGGACTTATTCGAACAATTCCAAAAAATGATGGCGCAGCAACGGCAGGAAGACAAAGAAGAACAGGAGAGAAAACGTCAAGAAGAGCGAGATGAATTAAAAAAAATTATGGAAGACCAGGAAATAAGACGTCAAGAAGAAAAGAAAGATCGAGAAAAACGACGTCAAGAGGAGAAAGAAGAACAAGAAAGACGACGTCAAGAGGAGAAAGAGGAACAAGAAAGACGACGTCAAGAGGAGAAAGAGGAACAAGAAAGACGCCAAGAAGAATTAAGAAAAATTCTGAATGAACAAATGAAAATACAGCAGGACGCTATCATTTCTGCCAACGAAGAATTAAAGAGTGAAGTCAAAGAAGAGATAAACAAGGTAGAAGAAAAAGTAGGTGAAGTCGAGACAGAAGTCAGTCAAGTTAAAGAGAAAGTAAACAAGTTTGAAGAAGAAGTCAAAGGAGAAATAGACCGGCTTAAACGACAGTTAAGAGATAGAGGAAGCCAGCAGGTGGTATCATCAGGTCAGCGACTAAAACCTCCTTCTTTTGACGGCCAAAGTTCCTGGACAACGTACAAGAGGCAGTTTGAGGCAGCAGCGTGTGCGAACAACTGGGATAATGAGGAAAAGGCCATGGCATTAGTTCTGGCGTTAAGGGGCCAGGCTTCAGAGTTACTCCAAACCATCCCAGTTGAGAAACAAAGGGACTTTAAAGTCTTGGAGGCCGCATTAGACTTGAGGTATGGCGATCAACACCTTGCCCAATTATACCAGACTCAGCTGAAATCCCGGATGCAAAAAGCTGGGGAAAGTTTACAAGAATTCGAGGCTGCCATAGAGAGACTGGCACACCTGGCGTATCCGAGTGCACCTAGAGAAATTCAGGAGCAATTAGCCGTGGGGGCCTTTTTAGATGACATAAGGGACGAAGAGGTCAGGCGAGTTCTGAGGCTGACAAGACACCAAAGTAGTAGCGAAGCTTTGGTGCGTGCACTTGAAGTAGAAGCCGCCTACAGAGATACTCCAAGGTCGAGAGTGCGAGCTGTGACTCTCGAAGAATCGCAACCAGAAATGAACCAGAACCCTATGTTGACGGAGATGCAGAAAATGTTTACCAAATTATTGAACAAAGTGGATGATCTTAGGGAGCAGAGAAAACAACAAAATAAAGGAAAGCCGAGTGGAGGTATTAAATGTTACAACTGCGGCAAGGTAGGACACATGAAGCGAGACTGTCGACAGCAGAATTCGGAGAGTCGAGTAAATGCTGTGAATCTTGAAGAGAAGCAGGAAAACAGTACCAAGGGGGTTGTTCTGGCTAGGGAATGCAGTGACCCCAGAGAAATAAAGATTTCCCAGCTTCGAAGAATCGCAAGCAGTCTGTTGTTGCATGGATATGTGAACGGAAGAAAATGTTTGTTTACCATCGACACAGGTACTACGTCATCAATAGTACGGCCAGGATTTATATCGGGCATAAAGATTACCAAGAGGCAAAATGAAGAAGTGATCGTCCGGACAGCTACGGGGGACAGGGCTACGGTTCATGGAGAAGTAGACCTGGGTTTGCAGATTGGGCATTTGAGGTTCGACCACAGGGTCATCGTGGCTGACATTACGGATGACTTCATTTTGGGACTGGACATTATGGAACAGTATGGATTTATTGTTGACGTAGGAAAGCGAATGTTAAGGATTGGGAACGAACAATTTATTTTGTCAAAAGTGAACGACCAATGTGAGAAAACCAGGCTGTTGACAACGCAGGCAGTCAAAACTCCTGCATTATCCAGAAAACCAGACAAGGAAGATTGCAAGCGCTACCCTCAGGTGGGAAAATTGCCGAACATGGTTGAAGTCAACATTGTCAAGGTCGATCTTCCAGACAGTTGGACAAAGAAAACTCTGAGGCAAGAGCAATTGCGCGATGTAGAAATCGGACCCATGTTGAGAGCAAAAGAAGAGGGAACGCGTCCAGCATGGAAGGATGTTTCCAACAAAGAAGTGGGGCTGAAGGCTTTATGGTCACAATGGGATTCACTTATGGTCGTAGATGGGCTTTTGAGGAGAGCACGGGAAAGCCCAGATGGGAAGCAGGTTGCCATGCGTCTAGTGATTCCCAGGTGTCGTGTACCAGAAGTACTCCAGGAAGCACATAATGAAACATCCAGCAGACACTTCGGCATAAACAAGACATTGAGTAGAGCACGGGAACAGTTCTATTGGGTTAAAAGTCGCCAGGATGTGGAGGCCTGGTGTCACAAGTGTAAAAATTGTGCTGCCCGTGGAGAACCATTTTCGATGAGCAACTACAGAAATGGAAGTCGAGAACAGCCAAAGAATGATCGAGAGCAGATGAACAGAACTAGTAACCGCTTGAAGGCCCGTTATGATCAGAATGCCAGTACAGGGGGATTCAAGGTGGGGGATCTGGTTTGGCTGTACAACCCACAGCGGAAGGAATGGAGACCCCCGAAATTTCAACCTCCTTGGGATGGACCGTACACTGTTATTACCCGAATTAATGATGTCGTCTATCGTATTCAACGAAACAAAAAGTCCAAGATGAAGATCGTACACTTGGATAGACTGGCGAAGTATGTGAAAGAGGCTGAATTGCCTGACCGGGACGTTCAGGCTTAAGGAGGGGGCAGTGTAATATGTTGCACCCCTTAAAATTTAAGGTTATATTACTAAAAAGTAGGCAGACTTCAACAGATCGAATGTCTGAATGAATGTAGTGTATTTGCACCTACTCGAAAAAGAACCTACCAGAAGATTCCAAAGTGACATCTGGAATTCTCTAGAGAATGGTGGCGTCATCACAGAACAATCGAGATCTGTCATTTTTAGGTATAAAAGACTGACCGCATTCTCGGCGAGTAGTTCAGAAAGTATAGAAAGTGAGGTTAAGAGTTCAAAAAGAAACAAAGTAATAAACATTGTGATTTTTAGTCAGTAAAGTGTAAATAATAGTATTGTGAAGTATCCAGTAAATATTTAATAAAGTGTGTTAGTGGACATCTCTTGTTATAATTTTTGGAACCCACGGAATTTGCAAGGGGTAGTTTCCTAAGGGTGGAAACACGCGACATTATTAACACCCGGTACATCTGATCTAAGATTTTTATATGGCAAATTCATTTTTTCGACTAGCAGAATTTTTATAAAGAATGACTTTTCGTCGTAAAATCAAAAATAGAGATGTTTTTCCTCTTGTCAACTCCATCCGGGGACACACTGTATATAGCTATTATTTCACTGAAAATGGTTAATGCACAAACGAAATTAAAAAAGTCACTAAAAGAATATTTTACTTTTTGTGGATTGTTACCTCATCAGCCCTTATCTATATCGGATTTTGTTCTGTTTTCTTGAAATATATATAAAACTATTTTTCCACTGAAAATAATTTATATGACATAAAAGAAGGAAAAATTTGGAGGATTGCTAAAAAGATTACTTCACTCAGCCAAATTTGTATGCTTATTGTGATGTTCAAGCCCTCTTGAACTTGGAACTTGAACTTGAAAAGCAGTCATAGCCAAGACTTGTGCCCATTAGAACTTTTGCTCAGAAAAGCAAAAACTACAACATATCAAATTTCAGAAAATTCGACTGAGAGCCAATTTCCATAAGGTTTGTGGGGGTCCTTTATGTCATCATGGGCTTTCAAAAATAATAACGCCCATGACAATGCTTTGCATTTTTGACAACCAATAAACAATAATTTACACTAGCCTCTTTTACACAAACATGATAAAGCTCGCCTCTCAATCTAATAGTTGTATGTTTTTTGAAATAAATACAACTGCACCTAGCAGAAAGATTTTTTTTTTTTTTTTATTAAAAATTTACACTTTTACCAATTTTGGCTTTTTTCCAGAACATGTAATACGTTTATCTCTATATTTAAATATTTATTAATTTTTCCTTGTTGTTTCAGGACTAAAGTATACTCTGGAAATAAATCATTTGGAAAAGTTGAGACGTTATTCGACTTGTGTGTCAGGATTTTACAAGATAACATAGATGGTAATTATATTTGTCATTATACAAAGTGTAACCGTGACTCTTTTGCTGTGGTATTCGAACATACAAATATTATTTATTTATTTCAATGATTTTCATATTAACGGAAAATAAATCTAGTTGATAACGATCAAGTGAACTGAAATGACGAGAAACAGATAAAAATTTCACTGCTACACACATCACAAGTATTGCATGCAACAACTTTAAAAGAAAGGCTCTTTTTATTATTGACTATTTCAATCCTATAAATTTCGTCCAATCAACATCGATCATTTTAATCAAAAAATAGTTTCGCATCGACAAAATTTAACATTTAAAATTTTGCCAGAGTTGCTCAACCAATAAAAAGCCAGAATGAAGCAACCAACCTGTTTTTCAGCGGCAAATTTTCATTTGTTTTTTGAAAACGTAGTAACTGATTCAACAAGTTGGCGTCATTACAATAATTTTTGCAAACATTAGTTGTAAAAAAATGTGCGAGAATAACGGCCCCAAATGTTCGAGATTTGGTGATTTATCCATTGAAAATGTTAAAGAGTCCATTTCCAACGTTGTTCCTGCAAATACTGTGAAAACTAAAGCATCAGTGTGACAGCAATTCAGCGAATTTTGTAAACAGTAGCATTATGATTTACATTCAACAACAATTCATGAAGAAATCGCAAAAATATTACAAGATTGGGCTTTCAACATGAAAAAGAAGAACGGAGAAAACTAGAAAGACGGTAGTGTCAAATCGATATGGAACACAACAGCATTAATAACTTTGTCATCAAAAAAACATTAAATCAGGTATGGCTGCTTTTTTAATATGTTGTATAGGATTAAAAAGTAATGTTAAATACAAGTTTACGACCTCGGCAGACCTCCGGATCTTGGTCAAAAATCCAAAAAACTGCGAGATTTTTGTTTTTTTTTTTTTTCAGTTTTTGTCGATTTTGACACCTAAGGGCTACTTTTTCGGTAAAAGCATTTTAGTATTTTTTAAAAGTTGATTAAATTTGCTACAAATTGGTACCAGAGCGGACTCTGTAGATCAAATAGTATCCGAGATACAGCTGTTCAAAGTTTTGCAAAATTTTCATTTTTCGACATTTTTATGGTAGTAGTATGGTAGTATTTTACAGATTTTTAAGTCAGAAATTGAATAGAAATTAAAATTTTAATTTTTCGACATTTTTAACAATTTCTAACTTAAAAATCTGTGAAATACTACCATAAAAATGTCGAAAAATGAAAATTTTGCAAAACTTTGAACAGTTTTATCTCGGATACTATTTGATCTACAGAGTCCGCTCTGGTACCAATTTGTAGCAAATTTAATCTACTATTAAAAAGTACTAAAATGTTTTTACCGAAAAAGTAGGCCTTAGGTGTCAAAAGCGACAAAAACTGAAAAAAAAAAAAACAAAAATCTCGCAGTTTTTTGAATTTTTGACCAAGATCCGAAGGTCTGCCGAGGTCGTAAACTTGGATTTAACATTACTTTTTAATCCTATACAACATATTAAAAAAGCAGCCATACCTGATTTAATGTCACGTAGAATGTATAAAGTTACTGTACTACAATGGTCCAGGAAAAATATTTTAAAGATTGTGGTATCAAAATCAATCCTTTCTCCGATATTTGTTTTAAGCAAGCCAGAAATGCTCTTGATGCGAAAAGAAAACTTCTTCAGGAAAATTCTGAGGCAAGAAAAGTGAGTGCTAAAACTCTTACTTTACACGAGATTTAAGCCATGGCAAACAGCTGGAATGAAGAAAATCCAGAGAGGTTACAAAGAAAATTCTTTCATGTTTGTTCGTTCGAGCTTGCCTGGAGAGGAAACGAAGCTGTAAATTGCAAAGTATACTTTTTCAAGATGAAATAGATAATATAATGTGCAAAGTGGGTCTAAAGCTCTAGCTTCCAGTAAATGGCTTATAAGAAATCGAGAAAATGATAGTCTCTGTCCTGTAAGATTACTTAGAAAACTTTTAGAAAAATGAAGTTTAAAAATAACAAACGTCAGGCTGTTTTTGACTGTAAATCCTGCCTGGGAGAAAAGTTCTTGGTTTAAAAAATTCACCTATAGGCTTAAGCACCCTATCAAAACGGGTGAAGGAATCACTTAAGAGTGGGTTAGATGCTAAGAAGATGAAGGTAACAAATCATTCTCACCGATCTTCTGCAATATCTACGTTAGCCAAAAATAGAGTTGGAGAGCAGCAATGAATTAAGCTAACAGGACACGCAAGTGCTCAGTCTTTAAAACCCAATCTTCAGCTTGACGTAGATCATCATGGTAGTTTGGTTCAAAATTTGAGAGGGAACTGCGGAGGGGCACAGTAATGACTCATCCAACCAAGGAGAATGCAAAGAATTACAGAGACTACAAACTATAAGAAATCAGGGACAAAAATGTTCATTGTCATAATTGCTCTTTCAATAATAATGCTAATAGTTTGTTTGATGTGTCAAAATTTACTTCCTATATCTTATAAATTTGTTTTCTTTTGCCTAAATTTTTATTCATGAAATAGTCATGACGAATACCATTCGTGATATAATTTCGTCTGGCAAAATTTAATGATTATTCTACTCGAGTTTGTTGCTTTGGCAATTTCGCTCTTGACATTGTCAAAAATAACTCCCCTGACGGCTCGTTATTTTTATCTGTCAATGTCAAACGCGAAATTGTCAAGCAAGAAACTCTCTTAATAATCACTAAATTTTGCCGACAAAATTATATCACTTATGATATAATGAAAAACCTACTTTAAATAAAACTTTGTTTTTAGCACTTGAATACACTGGAGGAGTACCCTTCCTCATACTAAAGCCGGTTCTAGAGAGGGCCACCCCAGACCAACTTTTCAACATGGAGCATCACAACCCTTACCTCATAGAGGATACTGATGAACTTTGGCAGTTGCATTGCCAAAAAGAATTTAGAAATAAGAAACGGGAGGAGCTAGAATCTTGGCGAGAAATGTACATGCGTTGCTTGAATGAACGGGAAGCAAGGTTGAACGCTATAACTGCCAACATCAAACAGTCCCAAGATAAATCGACACCTATAAGGACTACCAAACTTGCGTACATTGATTCCGTGGTTAAGCCTCCTAGAAATATTGCCAGGAAGCAGGTAGGTTTTCTGTTTTATTAGTTCTTTGCAGTGTTGTGGTTTGTTTTTGTTTTGTCTTCTTTCAGGCCCGTAGGCGTAAACGTAATAGGCGAAAGTTAGGTACAAGAACTGTTTTGAAAAAGAAATACTTTTTATTAGAATAAAATTCTTGTTTGTTGCATAATTTTTAATTTCCACAAAGTATTTGTTATTGTTAAATTTGTACTTTGGAGAATAATTTGCAATAAACAAGGTTTACACTTACTCATAAATAAAATATCACAAGAACTGTAAAATGTCTGTTATTAATATTTTTGTGAATTGTCCAGATTTGTGTTTGTGATGCCGCTAAATTGGTTTACTCGTTTACTGATAAACAAAACAAGAACTTCAGGCAATAGTTACAACAAGATTTAACGCCGGCGCTGTCGGACGATAATTATTTACAAGTTAGCATTCCAGAAATTCCTTAAAATAAGCGGGTAAAATAGCCGTGTGGGAACTATTCCTCCAATGGCAAGTACAGATGTGACATAATGCCTACGTCGCCCTTGGTTGCAGCCCCCCAAATATAGTTCGTTAAGGCGCAAATATGAAACTGTAAATGAATGTTAAATAGATACTCTCTATACAGGCTGCAAGCCTGGAGGTCGTTAAAATTATGGCTGGAATTTGAGCCATTCAAGTGTTTATTACTTCTGAGATTTAACTTCTTTGGTGAATTTTACTGATAATCCACTGCATTTAGTTGAAAATGAGCCGCATCTTCAGACCAATGCATACAAAAGCAAATATTGGTTTTCCAGGTAGGTTCTGATGTCCTTAATAAGGTCTCAAAACTCCCCGAAATGGGAGTGTAAGGATAAAATTTGGCAATGCTGTAAAGGGCTAAAATCGTGCTCGGAAACGAATTTTTCGAGATATCTCGGTTTTCATTGCATCTACGACAAAAATACATCAGGCCAAAAAGAAAGCTATGGAAATTCTCTGTTAAAAAGATAGAGGGTCTTTTTTTCGTATACGCAAGGGAATCTCGCATAAAGAAAGATACTGAGGATGTTCATAAAGTGTCAGATTGGTTCAATTCTCATAATCTCTTCCCAATTGTGCCAAAAATTATGTCGATTGCAACAGGAGTTACTGGTGATGGAAAAATAACATGTCATGATGCTCATAGGATTGGAAATGCTGCAATGGAGAAAAAAATTGGCAACAATTTGTGTGATATTAAATTCTCACGTGCAGATAGAGTGCTTCCACTATTAACTGTCAATAGCAATGTTAAACTCCATGATACTACAATGCCCATTGATCCATTATTGTTGTTTCAAAGGATTACTGTCATGAAGAGAACAAAAGAAGAGCTTCGCACCTACTTGGAGTATGAATTAGCTCCGTATCCGGTGTCACTCTTTGACGAAGTTGGTATGTGCAAGACGAACAAGTCAGCTTTCTATGACAATTTCCAGCCATCTGAATCTGAACGAGTCTCCAAAATGCCACTTATATCGTTGATGGGGGATTTCTCTTGCACCGAGTTCTATGGCATCAACATGAAACCTACGGTGCTATTTGCCAAGCATATGTTAATTATGTGCAAAATCATTTTGACTCAAACTCAGTTAAAGAAGTTTCCATCGATAACTATCGGCATTCTTGCTTTATTAAAGCTGTGAGCAAAAGCAAACCAGTGAAATTGAATTCATTACCACCCACTCATGACGCAGCTCAACAGCATCTATTTCGTGTTTATTTTCAAGTACAGAAATGGTTGGGTAATGTATTGAATCCTAAGGAGTGGGGATGGATGTTGAAAGATACCATATTGCGCCTGATTGCCTTCTGAAGATGATTTTCTGTACGAAAGGTTGTGGTCTATTGTGTGGCTGTCGGTGGTTGGGACTTAATTGCTCACCAGTTTGCGGCAACTGCCATTGAAAATCTTATCTTTATAGAAGGGGAAAACGGACAAGAAGAAAATTATTACTTTGACAACATTTTAATAAGTATGACAGTCATGGATTAGGCCTACCGGGAAAATCACAAAAAAAACGCGCCTAGTACTCAACCTCAAGGGTGGTGTGGAATAGAGTACTTAAATTATCCATAATATCCCATAAGTTCAAATTCAATGCAAGATTTTCAAGAAAACTATTGCGTATACGAAAAAAAGATCCTCTATCTTTTTTATAGAGAATTTCCATAGCTTTCTTTTTGGTCTAATGTATTTTTGTCGTAAAGGCAATGAAAACCGAGATATCTCGAAAAATTCGTTTCCGAGCACGATTTTAGCTCTTTACAGTGTTGCCAAATTTTATCCTTACACTCCCACTTCGGGGAGTTTTGACACCTTATTAAGGACACCCGAACCTACCTGGAAAACCAACATTTGCTTTTGTATGAATTGGTCTGAAGAAAAATCCTAAATGCAGTGGATTATGAGTAGTTGAGAAGTTAATACCAGAATCTGTTCAGTATAGACATCCTGAATTAAAGTAGCATTTAATAAGTGTAATGCTAGCTGCTTTAAGTGAGTTAATAAGACAGTTAAGTTAAAAGTCGGTGTTAATATACCTATAAATGGGTATAGTTTTGCAGAGTCTTGAGGTTACAGCTGGTACTGACCTATAATTAGAACTTGTAACCCATAACAGTGCCTTCGTCCCTTTTTGCTGCAATTTTTGTAAGTACATTTACCTTTCTATTTTGTGAATACCAGCAACTGAGAATAGCTCCGGACTACATTCCATTAACTTTCGTTTTACATTGTGGCCAAAGACGCCAATTTGGTGCAATTTTCAGTGTTATGTGCGGGCATTTCGTTACATCCTTTTCGCGACTGCTCGTCCCGTCTCTTAAAGACTTAATAGAATTTCTTATTTAATACCTGTAAATAATTTTCTATGCAGAGCACATTACGTTTTTGTATGTATCTTGTAGCCTAAAAAGCTACTATGTGATTCATTTCGTATGTTATTACCTTTATTTATGTTTAGAGATTTGTTTATGATATAAAATATCAAAATTTGTTTAATAATTTAGTTACCTATCTTTTTGAAGTATTTACAGTAGTTTTATATATTGTGGCCTTCTGCCAAAAATTATGGATTTATCTTTGTAAGTTACTGTATATCCCAAGGAACAATTTTAATTTCTTAAATGTATACAAGGGTGCTATAAAACTATTTATAAAATGCCTTGAAAAATCTATTTTGCTGTAACAATATCCTTAATACCATCATAAAGTGACTTGTAGACTAAAAGGGCCCACCCTTATGAAGGTTGTTAAGGCCTATTTTAAATTCCATCATAAAACTCCTTAGTGAGGCATAGTGCTGCTCTTGAAAACCTTGTTCGGGCCATTTTAAAACCTTTCTTAAAACCTATTTTAAAGCTGTCAGAAGCTTTTCTATTAGCTTCCTGCATTTCTAGAAAACACCTAGAAGGCTACCTTAAAACTGGTTTTTAAAACCATATTAGAACTGAGAAGCTATAAGAATGTCCACGAAGGAATCCAAATAATTTTATTATTGCATTTATTTTTTCTAAACTGATTTAAGCAAACACACCATCAGACTTATTGAAGATAAAATGGAATTTGAAATGTATAAAGCGTAGAGCACTATAACCTCTCTGAGGCCGATTTAAAAGGTAATAAAAAGCCATCAGGTATGACAAAAAAATTAAAACCAACGGCAGTTTATTGTTAAAACTACATAAGAAAGGCCCAAAAAACAAGAGCCCCTCAGAAATAATAATGATTTTAATATCCATACAAAATTTGCATAGACACACGTAATCAGCAAATTTAAAAAAGTGGGCTGCTTCTCGGTTCCCATGGTAATTTTCAGTAGTTTCTTCTAATGCTACCTTAATTTGCTAACAAAAAAGTGATAATTAGTGATAATTATAATTGTGAGATTGACCTTGAATATTTTTATATAACAAGAAAAACATGGCCGGCCAACTAAAAACCTAATTGTCATTTTACAGTCCTCTCCAGTGTTGCCAGGTCTAGTGAAATTTCACTAGATCTGGTGATTTTTTTTAAATCTAGTGATTTAGTGAAAACTTTTATGAAAATGCCCATTTTTAATGATTTTTGAATCATCCAATTTATTGCTCTACTGGTAGGTAGACAAACATTAAATTCGAGTTGCGATCCATTTAATACAGAACTGTTCACGTTAATCGCTACCACCATTGTATAGCTACCACGGTCAGTAAACTCTACGGTTACCTCGATCAGCAGCTCTTAGACGAGATAGACGCGCGGAGCGGAGAATCGAATGAAAGAGACAGAGATTTCTGTGCAAAAGACACAGACAAAGATGCCTGTAGTGTCTACAGCTGACGTAGGTGTAGACCCTAACAGAATATCTTTCATTCGATTCCTCGCTCCGCGCGTCTCTCTCGTCTAAAAGCTGCTAATTGAGGTAACCGTATAGTTTATTGACCGTGAATCACTACAATCGAATAGCCTGGGCTCGTTGCCCTCTAGCGTCTCGTAGACAAACAGTACTTTCTAGTTACAAACCCTTTAATACAATACAGAGTACGAAGTCTGGCAATGAAATAATCAGATAGAGGATGCTCAAAGCTATGCTGTGCTCAGAGAGCTCAAGAAAATTACGTGTCCTACAGACACTGCAACTTTTGAAAATTAAAGATGAAAGCTTTAATTTCAAATCTAGTGCGTCGTCTGATAACTTTTAAAATTTTGATCTGGCAACACCGGTCCCCTCATTAAACTATATATTCTAATAATGGTAATGACCTAGAACATTTACTCTCAATGAAGCCCTTTTAGTCTTTTTGTATACTATCACAAATAATCCCTTCCTTACAAAAATGCAAATGCACTTGGCGAAGATCACATGGACTTGATAAAAGCTGTAATAAAACGTTTGGGACGTTGACATTTGATACAAAAAAAACTTAAAACTTAACCTCAACATAATTTATATGTGTGTGTTTTAACAGTCCTTTTAAAATGGCCACTCTTTTTTATTTTCTTCCACCTTTCCAAAAAAGACTTAATTACACATCAGTAAGTCGTGAAATACTTTTAATTAACACACACGCACACACACACATATGCATCAACGACACTTAAGGCAGACGTATTGTTTATTATTTTTATAATAAATGTTTTATTGAGGTTTTGGAAAGTGTTTTATGGAATTAAAATTTGTCTGTTAGATTTATAGGGGCCTTTTTTTCTTCATAACGGTTTCATCACACACACACAAACTTAACCTCAAAATAATTTGTATGTGTGTGCGTTTTAACAGTCCTTTTAAAATGGCCACTCTTTTTTATTTTCTTCCACCTTTCCAAAAAAAGACATAATTACACATCAGTAAGTGGTGAAATGCTTTTAATTAACACACACACACGCACACACGCATCAATGACACTTCAGGCAGACATATTGTTTATTATTTCATAATAAATGTTTTATTGAGGTTTTGGAAAGTGTTTTATGGAATTAAAATTTGCCTTTTAGATTTATAGAGGCCTTTTTTTCTTCATAACGGTTTCATCACAACATTTATCAAGGATGTTTTAAGAGTCTAGTTTTGTAATGGCCTTTAATAAGTACTAATAGGCATTGAAAATGTCTAGTTTTAAAAAGGATTTAAAATGCATTTATTGCAAATATGTTAAAAGCATAAAGAATCTAAATGGAATTTAAGACGTTCATAAAACTAATTAGCTTTATGGAGAGTTTTATGTAGGTTATGATAAATCCATTACAAATACATATTATCCTAGAAGCAAATTAGCTTTATAATTAGGTCTTACAGAATGCTTTAAAACTTATTATTAAGAGCAAGTATACTTGAAGCCTAAAAGGCCTTAACTACAACATCAATAAAGCACATGACTATTTCCTAACCCTGACAAACCTTTCTTAAAACCTCCTCAAGTCCAAATGACGTTTAAATTGTTCCTTGGGATATTTACCTTTTTTTTTTTTTAGTATATGATAAATCTGTCTCTCTGTACATGTTTCATTCTGTTTGATCTTTGTAACGTAATCCAAGCACATATTTTATTTGCCCACCATACCTTTTATGTTTATAATAAACTTTGTTATTGTTAATTAGTTATTTTTTATTTCAAAAGTCCTTTAGTTTATTTACGAGTTTTACCTTGTTATGTTTCTTTAAAGTAATAAGCTAGGTTTCTGATTTAAATTAATAAATTCACCTTTACTCATTTTTACCTTTAAAATATAGTTTTTTATATAATAGCCGGGCTATGCTTTGTGTCTCTTTTTGGAGATTATAATAAAGATAATTCTTTTTCAGAAAATAATGACGTTATAAGACATATTACTTGAATTTGATATGTTAATTATTATTTTTATGCTTTCAGGCCAAAAATGGTATTACATTCGATAAGAAACCAGCCCAAACTCCTGCCTCAAGGGTTGCAGCATTAGCATCACATGTAGAAACTGGAAAAGTAGCTGTTCCTAATCCTGGAAGTAGGGCGGAGAGATCAAGTGAGTTCTTCTTTAAAATTAGTTAATTTGAAATGGATTTAATATGAGATGTTCATAGTGCAGTTAATTTTGCTATTTGTTCTTCCCATAATATTCCGATCTCCCCACCAACAACTGGTATCCCCAAAGGGATTTAAAATCAGTTCGAGTTATGGGAACTTCTTAGTAAAGATAATAGATATGTATTACTTTGCATTGCTTCGAGATGATGTAGAAGATTTCGAGTATGGAAGTTCGACTGTATCGGTAAACAGTGTTGTATAAATAAGTTCTGGGTAAACAGTTTTGTTTAATTATCTTTAAGGACTTGTACTAAAACTCTCATGTCTTACTGGTACTGTTATGTTTTGCAATGAAACATAAATTCTTGTTTGTTTAAGCGTTTAAGGTATTTTAATTGCCTGTTAGACTTTTTACGTAGACATTGACGTATATAAATACAATACATTATTTTATTCACAAATTGTTATTAGCACCATTTCCTAGTGACGAAATTCAATAGCGGGGAATGACGGTACAAATTAACCCTTTCAGGACGAGCCAAGGAATGACACTCCTGTTTGTGCTGGCCGAGCGCAGGAAATGCGCGCCTTTTAGTCCATATAAAACGTGGGGTTTGACGCTCGGAATGCCCCCCTCAACGGAACCACTTGTATTTCATGTTTTTTGGGTCGCTGATCACGAGAATTGGGGCTCTGAAAATAGTGCGTCATCCCTAAAAATGCCAAAAACCACCCTTTCGGGGTTTTTTTCGCGGTAATGTGAATAATACTGTAAAATAATGTTATGAATGTGCTAATTTTAATGATATTTTGCCAGTTCAGTATGTATTTTAAACTAAGGACAAATTTTATGCTGAGGGTTAACCTAAATTGACGTAAAATGGAAAAATTATGGATTTTTTTTTCTTCACATTTTGATTTGAGTTTAGATGAATTGTATAATGAATATATTTTTTTCAACCCTTCAGGGGTGAAAACTACCCCTATATTGCTTTTAAATTGAACTAACGCTTAGAAAATAAGTAAAGATGTATATTTTTTAGTTTGCTTGTAATTTCTGATAAAAACACTAACAAATTTTTTCAGATAGAAGGTAGAAATATTCTTAATAAATGAACACTTCATATTATTTACAATATTTTTATATTTTTCCCCTTAAAGGGGTGAAAATTTTTTAGTATTTTTGCATGTCTGGATAAGAGACAATTTTGTTACACCTCGTGGTGTTACAAAATTGCCCATTATCCAGGCAGGATTTTCTTTTTATAGTGTACATAAAGCATTAAAATTTCAAAGTAAAATTATAGTTTTACTGTAAATGTACAACGACATGTTAAAGTTACACCTGAACATTACTTACACCGATATTATTCAGAAAAAATGTATTTTTACAGTCATGAGATTTACTTGGTAGGCTGGCTATTGAAAACTAAATAAAGAAAAAAATTGTTTTGATTTTTCAATAGCCTAGTACCATTCCATAATGTTGTCTAGCACCGTCAATGTTGGCATCTCTTAATTGGTTCTCAGTTGCAGGCCCCCCGTATGGGGAGGTCTATTGGGTACTGAGTTTAAGGGCCCGCCAGAGATCTTGACAATTTTTTTTTAAAGATTATTTTCAATATTTCATTACTTTCAACAAATATATTCATACATTTAATCAGAGCCGTTTCTAAGCACTGTGCTTAGTGCTTGTCTAAGCACACTAAGCACTTTTGTGCTCGGGAGCACTGTGCTTAAGAGCACTTCTTAAAATCGGTGCTTAGGGCTTCGAGCACTTTGCGAAAGGGCTTAGTGCTTAGTAGTCGCACAAAGTGCTCGCGAGCACTCAAAAAAGTCTCACAAGCACTCGAAAAGGTTTGTCAGCACTTTTTTAGCGCTCACGAGCACTAAAGTACTTGCGAGCACTCCAAAAAGCTCCCAAGCACTTTATGACCCGTGAGAACTTTAAAATTTTCACAAGAAAAGAATCATTTCTGCATGAAATTTGTGAATTCACAACCAATTTAGAAAACATTTTTAGACTGAAAGGAATTTATTTTATGACGAAGAAAAAATGTATAATTAATTATATCAAAATTTGATTTACATCAGATCCCGTGCAATAATAATAATTCTCAAGAAAATGCTTTATAATAAATTGTTTTCATTCATTATTTTTTTCAAAATAGTCTCGAACATTTTTTTCTAAGTTGGGTGTGTGCCAAGTCAGTGATGGTTTCCTGTTTCATTTTTGCTCGAAAATGGCTGGGTTTATTAAATTCATCTATAATCATCATCAGTCATCATATTATGTTATATTTTACATTACAAGCACAATAAGCATATTTAGCAAATTCACGTAAAGATGAACCTTTATCAGTTATCATATTATTAACTATATTCTGTTCTAGTCAGAAGTAGAAATGGTGTACCTTCCTACTCTCTACTTAAAATCATGATGTAATAGTGATAAATTGTCTCTTTCATTAATACTCCAGTCATTTTAGACAAAAATATGGCTTCTGATCTAACAAAATATATCCTTCATTTTTTTAAAATCGATTTATTTTGGTGTTTTAAAGAAAATATTAAAAATCGACAACGAGATCACTACGGCATAAAAAATTATTTAAAGTCAAAGTTCACAAAAAACGTTTTTTTGCGAATATCGTGCTTTCTATGGCTCGGAGGCCAATTGAGGTTATTATGAAAGATAATGAAATTCAGCATAAAAATGATCTCTTCCATTTGTTATATACAACGAACGGTTTAGGCATTGTACGTAAAAAATTAATAAAACATTCTTCGTTCAAAATTTGATTATCTTTCATTTTCATAATAACTTTAGTTAATATAATATATACAAGAAAAAATATTCAATCAAAATTACTGTACTGTACAATAAAAATTTGTATAATGTGCTTACACATTATACACAAATTTTGAACGAAAAATATTTTATTCATTTTTTACGTACAATGCCTAAACCGTTCGTTGTCCTCTGAGCCATAGAAAGCGCGATATTCGCAAAAAACCGTTTTTGTGAACTTTGACCTTGAATAATTTTTTATGCCGCATTGATTTCGTTGTCGATTTTTAATATTTTCTTTAAAACACCAAAATAAATCTATTAAGAAAAAATGAAGGATATATTATGTTAGATCAGAAAAGTTTAATTTCACTGGGTTATAAAAAATAATTCTCCGCCGAGGTGAAAATCAGAATAGTATGCAGTATTACACTGTGTCCCCGGACGGACTTACCACCTAACTATACTTGCAATCTTTGTTATTTTACATTTTTATTTTCCATGTTTAGAGAAAAAGTCACTCTTATAAAATGTTTTGCTTACTCCGAGAAGTCCTCAGCCGAAGAGAAAAATAATGTATATGATGGTTAACAAATAAGGAAATGAGAATTTGTGCCAAAAGTAAAGTATAAATATTTTGAGAGGAGATTGTTACAGGAAAAAGTTGTTTCTAATGTCAACAAAAGGTCAGATATGATATTTTAACGTATCTCAAAGGTAGTATTTTTGCCAAAATTATGATTAAAATAATTTTAAAAAACCGCTGCCTAAGGAATCTACTTCCACATCCAGACTTCCTATAAAAGTCTTACAACGAAAATACTATATTTGCACTCCACTATATAGAAATAATTGCTTACGGAACTGTAATAATATAATATTTGAAATCGTGTACCCCGAAAACCCAGTAAATGATATGCCACATCGGTAGTAGTGGTGGAATGAAGTGAAAAAAATTCTTGATGACTTTGATTCTTATACATAGGTACACTAAATCAGAATATTTTTTCACCCCCCTTAATAATGGGGTGGGGGTGCTATAGGGGTGGCTAATGCCAAAAAATTTTCTTCTTATATTTACTAAATAACAATTTCATGGATTCTTACTTGCTTGATTTACCTATTTACCCCCATTTATCCCAATTTACCCCTCAACTCTTTAACGGAATAAGGTCAAAATATAATCTAGTTCCAGATCTCCTTAAAATACATACGTGTGCCAAATTTTAAGTCAATATCTTAAACGGTTATCGTGAGCACCAAAAAGTTACAAGACCAACCTACAGACCGACAAGACAGGCAGAAAATTTTTTGCCCAAACTTAAAATATTGACATTTCGTGACATTCTAAGCCTATTTGAACATTGAAAATTTTCAAAAAATTTTTTCTCATCAGTATTCTTTCACTGGATGTGGGATAGTAGTGGGGGTGGACAAAGTAAAAAAAATTTTTGAGGCCTTAGGATCTTGTATAGACACTAAATTACAATGTTATTTTTTTCACCCCCTTTAATAATGGAGTGGGGGTAGTAATGAGGGTGGCCAATGCCAAAAAAATTTTTTAATATATATACTAAATACCAATTTTAGGGACTCTTATTGCTTGATTTACCTATTTATCCCCATTTACCCCAATTTATCCCCCAACCCTTCAACGAAATAAGATCAAAATATGATCTAGTTCCAGATCTCGTTAAAATACACACGTGTACCAAATTTCAAGTCAATATCTTAAACGGTTCCAGAGTAAACGTGCACACAAAAAAGTTACAGACAGACTGACCAACAGACAGAATTATTTTTATCAAACTTAAAATCTCGACGTTTCATGACATTCTAAGCCTATTTGAACAATAATTTTTTTTTGCGTTACTATACTTCCACTAGATGTGGAAGTAAAAATGAATTAAAGAAATAATATGAAAAATAAAGATATTTATATATTTCTATTCTATTGATCTTTTGTTATCATGTTATTATGCACTTTGGTTCAATTTAATTATTTTAATCATAATTTTAGCAAAAATATCTACTTTGAGCCGCCGACGTTTAAATTTCACATCTGAACTTTCATTGGCCCTAGAAACAACTTTTTCCTGTAACATATTTCCTCTCAAAAATCTCTAAATTTCTTTCTAGGTTGTTTTTGTTGACCTTTTTTTATAAATAACACATGCATTCAATGAAACTCTAGTCTAAATCACTAGATACTCCATTATTTAAATTTTTAAAAAGTGCTTAGTGCTTAGTGCTCCTGAATTTAAAGCACTTTTTTAGAGTGGTTAGTAATTGCGAGCACTCTACTATTAACAGTGCTTAGTGCTCGAAAAAATAAAGCACTTTTTTGAGTGCTTAGTGCTCACGAGCACTTTTTAGCAGTGCTCGCCCAGCTGTGCATTTAATCAGAGATGGCTATTTTCTCAAAGTGTTTTTTTTTCCTGGAAAGTTTAAAACTTCCATTTTTGAATTTGCCGCCAGTTCTAACTAAAAGCAACATCCCTTTTTTAATTACTATTCATTAGCATTAGCATTCTTAGCACTAGTAGGTATTTGCAGAAAATTCACATCCACGCCAAATGATGTGTTAGAATTGACGGCAAATTAAAAAATGTCTTTTTTTTTTTTTTTTTTCGTTTTAACCAGGGTGTATTAAATAGGTGATGCGACGACAACCTTCACAGTGGCTTCATAAGTGCTTACTTTGTACATAATGTAATAGATGGCAGGACCAATAAGTTCTCTCATTACTTACGCATAGATAGATAATTTTACTGGTTCTGTGCATACATGCATAAAGTGTTGCATACATTCCCGACCTTTTGTTTTTTGTTTAGTGAAACAAGAGTTCAGTGACATCTGACATTAAGTAGCTAAATTAAAACATTGAAAGAATATATGCAACACTACATGCAGCATTGCACGTGTCGTCAGAGCTAATCTCAAAGATATATATTTCTTAAGATTTGCAAGTATTACGTAGCTATTATTAAAATTTCTGCCTGGTTCCTGTACTTTCAACCAAAATCAAGTTCAACGTAATATGTATGAAGTTTTAAATAGTTTGTCACAATAAAATAAGACACTTTTTGCAGGTTAGGAATCTAACCTATAATTAGCAGTCTATTTTTATAAATCAACAATATTGAAAGATTATTTGCGTGAATTTTTAAATATTTGCTTGGAGCCAGTATGGCTCCAAGCTAAAAATGCTTATACATTATTAAAAATGAGAATTAACGAAAAAAACCTTAAAATTTGAGGTTATGTTAGGTATACGATGCACATGCCCAGGTAATTGTAGGACCTTATTGCTCACGCCATCTACTAAAGTAAATAGAAACCATGCACTTATGAAGCCATTATTATAATAGGAAAGTGCCGTACGTCGGACCACCTATTTAATACACCGTGATTTTAACCCTCTCAGGAGAAAACCAGTTTTTGGAAAATTACCATTTCTACATAATATATATCAGAGGTACAAACAATATTCATATTGCAAGAACTAATTGTTGTAACTCCATGAATACATTGTATTTTAAAGGTTTTCATAAATTTAATGAGTTACCTAAATCTATAAAAGATGCTGCAGTTAAACAGTTTAGAAATTAAGCTAAAAGAATTTATTATGAATAAATAAAATGTGGTGGAAGTAAATTAAATAAAAATAGAATATAATGCCTTAAGTATTATGTAATTTTGAATTATTATCTATTTGGGTTAAGGTATTTTAGTATTTAATTTATATCCATGTTTACTTTTACTACATATTTTTTGTCGTATAGTTTTTTTATTATATTTATATTAGGTCTCTTCCTAATTTGTGGAAATCACGGTCAACAAATGGCACCAATGAATTTCAAAATGGCGGAAATGATGAGGAAAATATTGTAGCTGTCATGACTTCACCTCTGTTATTTTATTCATTTCCTTAATTTTGTGAACTGTTTTCAAATGTGCCGAGGGTAGAATTAAAATTGTGTGATATTTTTACTTACATTGGATGCAGAAGAAGATCCAGAGAGCTGGACATGTAATTCTTTGCCAAGTTGAAGACGTCGTGAAAAAGGAAATCGTTGCCCCTTGTAAGCAGCAGGTCAATCCGGATATTGTAAGCAAACTAGGAATTGTTTTAACCTATGCTATACATATATTGTGAAAAAGAAAAGGTATTTGAATAAACGAAATTTTTTTATATTGTTTTATTTCAGTACTATATCAAATTAACATTCATTAATAATAATAGGACTTAAAACTAGGTGAATCACAAAATATTATCTATAACGTCTTATTTCAAATAATGCCATATATTGTAAGAACAATGAAATTTTATGGTGATTTAAATGACAGAGTGATTCACTTAACATTCGTATAACTTTTTTAGTTTTTATCTGATTTAAATCAAATTGGTCTCAAAAGACCTAGAGGTTTTTAAGACCTACACTTTTGAACTCGAATTAATATGCCCTCTTCAAATGCAAAGCCACTCACAATGCAAAGTTGAATAAGAAATTATAAGCATTTTTAACAGTTATTTTTCGTATTTGTTTACTTACCTGTTAATGTCTTTCAAAGCTCAACATTTGTAATAGTGCAAAATTACTTCAAAACATCAATTCAAGTTCTAAAATTACTAGTAAGAGTAAAATGTTCAGGTGCATCACTACATCTAGCTCAGAAGCCGTGTCAATGCGGTTTTCCTAAAGATAGAAAACTTCCCAGTTAGTGAACAATAGCTTTAAAAATTGGAAAATCATCTAGCAAATTATATTAAATGAAATAAATTCCAATTCAAGAGATCATTATACGTATTTTGAAACTTAACCTCACATATTATCTGTAAATGCAGATAACAGTAGGTATAAGTTATTTATACTAGGGAAAAAACTATCCAGTAGAAAATGTTGGCTACACTCATACATACTAGGTAGTTTCCCAATTTTTTAAAGCAATTTATCCATTAATTTTTTGTCTTTGAACTGTGCATTGACACGCCTTCTGAACAATATGTACTGCACTGAGGCACTGAACAATATATTTTACTCTTACTAGTCATTTTTGAATATTAGCTGATATTATGAAGCAACTTTGTATTCTTATATATACAGGGTGTCTAACCAGGAACTGCGTCGATCGATATAGGGAAAGGTACGCACTAGAAAGTTTTGAACATTTAGGGAGCTACTAATGGCAGTGTGGCCAATCCAACTAAAATAATTGCAAACATCTGGCACTTCCGGTTATATGCAAGTTGATACCAACTTGCTTATTTTAAATGGAACACCCTATATATCAAAGATATGTAAAATACCTTATGCCTGAACCTAGCCGTTTCAAACATATTTGACATTTAAAAAGAAAATTAACATTGACATTACAATAACCTTTATAACTTTCTTCGTATAAAAGATACTCATTTGCTTTTTGACATGTAAAAAGAACACAAGGAAAGTTGCAGTCTACAATTGAATTACATTTAATAATAATATACCAAGTGTTCAATTTTTGACATTACATTTTGTAAACTTCAAACCGCAAAAACTTGTTTAGGTCAAATGGAACACCCTGTATTTTTTTAGATCAAGTTGTGTAAAATTAAATTCCTTTTTTTCTGATATAAGCATTAAGTTACAACTTTTTGAAATATTTGCGATTTTCTCAGAAATTCAAGAATTGTTAGTAAAAATTTTAACAAATTAGCCATGGTTAGACACAATCAGTAATGTCAGTCATTCTCTTATGTCAAAAAATGCCACCGCATTTAAATTACAACAACGGAGACCTTTTGAATTTGTTTATTATTTATGGAGAATGTGATAAAGTAATATCAAGAACTTGTAGTACATTTGTTACTGGATATCCACAAAAACTGAAAATAACACTAAACACTGTAACATGTCTATTAATTGGATTGAAGACACTTTGCATAAACTAAAATGGCTAATCAACTAAAAACATGATTCCATTTTAATTTAATAATAGTTCAAAATTCCACCCCCGAACCTCCACACATTTTTCGCACCTTCGAATTAGTTCATGGATAGCTCTTCTAATTGAATCCTGTGATGTTTTGAACTGCATTTCTTACTCTTTGCATACAATCTTCAATAGTTGTTAATGGGCTCTTATAAACTTTATTTTTAATAGTTCCCCAAATAAAACCTAGAATTGATAAATCAGGCAAGCGAGGAGGCCATAGGAAAGGTCCATTATTGGCGATCCATTGATCGTAAAAAGTTTCTTATAAAAAATTATTTATCAAATACGTGTTATGTGAGGGAGCACCGCCGTGCTGATAAAAAATGTTTCTATGTTCGGCGAGAGGTAAATTTTCTAGATAGTTATTATTCAAATTTTGTAAAATATTTAGATATCTTAGCAGAAGAGGAATTCTTTTTAACTTACTATTTAAATTTTCCTGATAAAATTCTAATGACACCACTTTATCGTTTCTTATGACACAGTAAACATTAAACTGCCAACTTTCTTGAAAATTTCGCTCTCTGAACACATGAGGATTCGAGTCACTCCAATAACCCAGATAGCACAGAGACGTCTTTAAGAAGTCTTAAAGACGTCTTCCTTAGACATTCACGATGTCTTAAAGACGTCCGTGTACGCCTTACAGACGTCTTTTCGAGGTTCATTGTTGGTCTAAAACAGACCTAAAATTGAAAAAAATACATTTGCATATTGGTTTTATAAGCAACCTTTATAAAAACCAACTAAAACTTTTTTGGAATTATTTTAACAAATAAAAAAAACGGAATCAGTAGGGATCGAACCGTAGACCTATTGACTCGTAAGTCTTTAACTCCGCGGCCACTGAGCGGTTGTAATTTGTTCTCTTAAAGACTCTATAGTTAGCAAATGCAACGACTAGATTTTGCTGGACAATTCGGCTGTTATTTATTATGTTATCATTAATCTTTCACTTATATTTAATAATGTCATTAATAATTTATAAAAAAAAGATTAAAATTAAATTATTAATGACAAATTACTACAAATACACAAACAAAATACACTGCACATGTTACAGAAATATCTGTCAAATATAAAGAACATCGTAAAATTGAAAAAACAGTTTTGTTAACATTTTTTTGCTTCTATTGGGCAATACTAACATTGACATCGTAATTACGACGTCTTTAAAACGTCTTTAAGATGTAGAAATCAGACGACGTCTAAGGAAAGACGTCTTCAAGACATTTTTATAAGGAATAAGACGTTCAGACCTAAATAAGACTTAATATGGACGTCTTAAAGACGTCTTGTGCTATCTGGGAATGCGAATTGTGTTGATTATAAAGTCAATTTTTGGTAAATTTAGCTTCATCTGACCATATAATATTTCCCAAATAAGAATCGTCGCCTACAGAATTTATTAGAATAAATTCACAAAAATTTTCTCTTAGGAAATCTGTTTCCTTTAATCGTTGAACCATTTGTAACGAAAACAGGTGAAATTTGTGTTTAATTAAAATTCTGTGAACTGAATCCTTGCATAGTCCCGATTCCAGAGCAGCTTGTCTTAATGACATCATTGGAAATGCATGAAAATATCCCAGAATTGTTATTTCTACGTTTTCATCATCAACAATAGGCTTCCGCTTTTTAATTCTTGCCTTGACAGACAGTTTTTAAAATTATCCAGTATGCGTTTTACAGTGTTTGGCGACGGTTTCCGTTTTTGTGGATAGCGAGTAGCAAATGTACTACAAGTTCTTGATATTACTTTATCACATTCTCCATAAATAATAAACAAATTCAAAAAGTCTTCGCGAGTTAAATGCGGTGGCATTTTTTGACATAAGAGAATGACTGACATTACTGGTTGTTTCTAATCATGGCTAATTTGATAAAATCTTTACTAACAATTCTTGAATTTCTAAGAAAATCGCAAATATTTCAAAAAGTTGTAATTTAAACCCCCACAACGCTTATACCAGAAAAAAAGGAATTTAATTTTACATAACGATGTAAAAAAAATATATGGTGTTCCATTTGACTTAAACAACTTTTTGCGGTTTGAAGTTCAAAAAATGTAACGTCAAAAAGGGAACACTTGGTGTACTATTATTGAATGTAATTCAGTGGTAGTGTGCAGCTCTCCTTGTGTTTTCCTACATGCCAAAAAGCAAATGAGTATCTTTTACATGAAGAAAGTTATAAAGGTTATTGAAAACCATTACACCTGTCAATTTTTTTTTTAAATGTCAAATATCTCTGAAAGGCTGGGTTTAGGCATAGAGTATTTTCCATGTTTTTGAGCAAAATGAGCTTCTGCACAACCCCCAACCACTTGCCATTCATCTGTTTGGCAATATCTAACGTTACCTATACTTATTTTAATTTTATAAAAAATATTACGACTTAAATTTTGTATTGATTTTAATCATGGTTATTTCTTTCTTTCTAGGTAGCAGTACAGCAGCAGCAATCAAGCCTAAAAAAGCTCCCCTAATGGCAAAAACTTTATCGTTTTTAAAAAATCGGTTTAGGAGATAAATAATTTCTAGTACAATATTTTCAAATATATTTTTATTGATAATTAATTTCTTTTTAAAATGTCTATTTATTATTTGTTTTTAATATATATTTTAAAAAAGTTGTAACGAAGTGATTTTTAAAAATTTCTTATTAAGTAGCACCAAGGGACATGTGTTTAAATCTAATTGTTAATTAAAGTTTATTTACATTAATTTACTTACCGTCATTTCCAACCATTTTTTTTTCAGTAATATATTATATTCTTTTACTGTTAACATTTTGTCGGTATAATTTACATTAAATTGTGAAGTGAATATTTATTTAAATCTAACTTTAAAATTTACATTTATTTACTTGCCATTTCTTTCAATAGCATATTGATTATTTGCTTTTGGCCGATGTAAATGGTTTGCATAATTTTACATTTAATTATAAACTGAACTAACTAATAAGCAGGGGTTGGATATACCCATTGGATTCAAGGGATGGCTTTTACATATATAATATATTGTAAACACCTACTGAAACATTCCCAAACTACAAAAACAGAAAGTCTAGTTTTGTCGGGGAATGCACTATATTAAATAAAAACGCAATGCATAATAGATTCTTTTAAATTGCAGTATACTGGCAATTTACTTTACTGAAGCCCAACCGTGGAGGCCTTAGTCCTTGGCTTTAGCAAGGAGGGGAGGAAACATAACATGAACAAATAGTATCTCGCATAACGTGGATTTATTCAGGCGTAGGTACTAAAAACGCGCAGTTGAAATGTCCCATCGTACTAAACCGACAGAAGCTTCAGTAAATTCTTGAACTCGCGATATTGCCGATTTACAATTTGATAGTAGACAATTGGGTTGCTCTAGATGTGACAACACAAACATTAATACACATTTCCTTAGAAATCCATAAACAGAACGTAGGTGGCTTTACCAGAGAACTTATACCACAGAGAAGCGACAATATTGGTGGTTTCTTTGATATTTTATGGCCCAGTTCTAATGACATTGAACATGAGTGAAACACAATCTCTTACACTGAGAGAACTTTAAAGTTTGATGTACACTGAAAGTAATTCTGTATGTTACTATACCACATATTAAATGTAATTAAATAATAGTTTAAAAAGAAAAATCAAACGGGTAGTTTTTAAATTTTAAATCTTGCTTATACATACAGATTTTATGGTTCTCTAGGGTTATATCGGACACCGCAAAATCATTCCCCGATGGCACAAACATATTTATGGTGTATTATTTATGAAAGTTTTTTGTTTATCGATTTTTACTTCTATTTGTACATGTGTTGAAATAAAATATTTTAAATTTTACTTTTTTACTTTCCTCTTTAAGTTTATTTTTAATAGCATTTAACTATATTTTTGTAAACAAAATCCGATTCGGGTGTATAATAAATTCTATATCAAAAAAATTTTAAAATCTACACATTTTGAATGGAAAAATACAATTTTCCGATATATTCCCAAACCAGACGTATTTAAAAAATAATAAAAAAACATATCGTTCACTTTAAATAGTTTTGGAATAATAAATAAAACAAGTGAAATAAATTTTTTTACAAGTACAATAAAATTCAGCTACACCATGTTTGAAACCTAATTTAAATTACTTATACAAGATTTAACTTGGATTTTAAATGAATATAGTGACGAGCCAAAGAGTTCTATATCTTTATAGTTTATGGAATGAGTTTGCTGTTCGGAGTAATCTGCTTATGGGCTCGTTTCGACCATAATTTGTTAGATGAAAAGGTATTTTAAAGAGTTCTGAATTTCTTGTTCTACGATCGTTTAAATTAAAGTTAATCAACTGAAGTATCTCTGGACAGTTCATATTACAATTAATTAATTTATGCAAAAAGCATAAATCGAGTTACACTCTTCTCCGCTCAAGTGATAGAAGGTTGAGTTCGCGTAAGATATCACTGTAGGAATATCCTCCTACTGGATGACCCATCATGAATGCGCATTGTCTAAGGAATTTTGATTGGACATTCTCAATGGATTCTTTATCGACGTTATGTGCTGGATTCCATATCACACTGCCATATTCTAGTAGACTTCTTACCAGAGAAGAGTAGAGCAATTTATATATTTTAATAGAAAAAAGTCCCTATTGATACAACCTAACACTTTCAGTGCTTGTGATGTGATTTTTGATATATGAGGTTTGAACGTCATCTTGAAATCAAATATTACACCTAGATCTTTTATACAATTTACCCTGTTTAAGGTAACATTATTGAGATGGTAGTCGAATATTATAGGATTATTGCCTCTCGTGAAAGAAATTTGATTACACTTAGCAGGGTTAAGATTTAATAGATTGATGTCACACCATCGAACTAAATTATCGAGATCACTTTGCAAAAGAGAGGCATCATAAGAATTGTCAACGATTCTGAAAAGCTTCAAATCGTCAGCAAATATTAAATAATTACTGTTAATGAGAGCCTCACTAATATCATTAACAAACAAGTTAAATAATAATGAACCAATATGCGATCCTTCAGGAATGCCGGAAGTAACTATAATAGAAGATGATACGGCTCCTGAGCATCTGACAAACTGAGTTCGGTTATATAAATAACTATGAATCCATTCAAGCATGCAACCCTCGACACCCAAAGCCTCTAGTTTGGCTATAAGTAACACGTGATCAACACGATCAAATGCCTTTGTGAAATCGGTGTAAACTGAATCTACTTGTGATTGATGTTCAAAAGCATTGAGAATAAAATGTTCATAAAGAAGTAAATTAGTTAAGGTGCTCTTTTTACGCATAAAACAGTGCTGATCATTGTCAATAATATGTGCAGTATCCCATGATATTTTTGTCGTAATCAAGCAATCGAGAAGCTTGGGTATCTCAGATTGGATGCAAATGGCTCGATAGTTCTTGACATCATCTCTTGGACCAGATTTGTGAATTGGTGTTAAAAAGCTATTTTTCCAGAACTCAGGGAAAATGCCGGTATGCAGTGACAAATTATAGATTTTATGTAGTGGTATCGCTAATGTAAATACACATTTGTTTAGAACGTATAGTGGATGTTTTGGAGGGCTGATGAGGTCTAAAGACGCAGTGCCGTTTTGGCTCAAATTTCGACAATTTTATTTTAATATCAAGCATATTTAGAAACCTTTTATGAAATTTAATTGATTGCAATAAAAAACTGTTAGCCTTTGATGAAATTATCTTCAGCGCTCAATGCGTTAATAAATTTAAATTACACAGATTCGATCTTGAAATATTCAAAAAAATATTTAGAAATCACTAGATACATCCCCGATTGACGGTGGTAAGCTTCAGAGCAAGGGACACACCTCTGGTGCTCTGTTCTCTAAAGTAGAGAATTAGACCAATGGTGGTTGGGTCGTCTTTGACACAATATAAACACGTGAAACTGACAACTACCCAACCTATTTGGCACATGGTACACGCGGGAAGCCATACTGTCGATTCTCTGTGGTATAAGTTCTCTGGCTTTACTTGCAATAACATGCAACGTAATTTTAACTTAGACTTAGTGAAATTTATGATAGTAACATACCGTGGTCAAAATTAGGCATTCAAAATGGCGGACAGAGATAAACTGCTGTCTAAAGAGCAATGTAGTTCTTGTGGAAAAAATGCAACTAGGAAGTTCACTAAGTGTGTAAAGTGCAATAAAATATACCACAACAGCTGTGCTACAAGGATTACCTGTTGTAATGCGAAACTAACGGTCAGTCAAATTATAACCAAAGAAAGTGACATAATCAATAGTGACAGTGATGAAGATGACCTACAAGCAAAATATCACGATGTATTAGTTGAGAACAAGCGACTTAAAGAGTTGAATGCCAAGCTGGAGGATAAAATAAGCGAACTACAAGTGAAATATTCAAATTTAGAAAAGGACATTTTACATTACCAAGATAAAGAGGCCAACTTAACATCTCCAACGGACATTATAAATTCAACAATTAAAGCCTATATTCACTCAGAGATCGAGAAGAAATTTTGTATATTACAAGAGGACTTAAACTGCTTAAAAATCATAAATGGCAAGTTGGATAACTTAAATATAAACAAAACACAACCAGGCACAAAAAATAATACCTCGCAAAAACAAGAAGAAATAAAAAAAGCCACAACACCAGCTCAAATAAAAAGCAATTTAATCAATATGAATAAAACAGGGACTCCCAAACAATCAACTCTTAGTGAACTGGAAGAAAAACAACTGAAAGTAATGAATGACATGATCTTTCTTGAACCTAGCAATCTGTCACATGAGCAAACAGAATCCAATACAGACCCTAATAAAAAAAATGAAAATGGTTTTGTACGAGTCGAATATAGGAGCAAACATAGAACCAATAACAAAAATGATCAGAATAAAAAAGTTATACAGGGTAATGCAAAATCAGATGATGACAAATTCTCAGCAGTTAAGGTGACCAAGAGAACCTGGATTCATGTAGCGAATTTCCACCGGGATCTGTCAGCTGAAGAGTTAACTGAGTACCTTAACAAAAAATTCAAAAAGGATGATTTCCTGTGCTTCAAAATCAAACCTAAGCACAAACGACCCAACTTTAGCTCATTTAAAATAGGAGCGGATGCATCTCTGGAGGGAACCCTACTCAATCCTAATTCTTGGAACTCAGGGATAACAGTCTGTAAATATGATTTTTTTCTTGCAGCAAGAAACAAGGTGTCATTTGAGAGGAGAATCCACTCCGACAACACAGTGTAATATGCAGAAACCGGAACTGGCAATTAAATTGGTGCATCAAAATGTTCAAAGCATAAGCACTAGTATCAATCAACTAGACGAATTCTTTGAGAGCATTGATTTCTGTCAAATTGCATGCCTTACAGAGCACTGGCAATCTAAGGAGGAGCTGGAAATATACAAAATAAAAAATTTAAATCTTGTCTCCAGTTTCTGCAGATCACATGGGGAGCATGGAGGATCAGCAATTTATGTGTCAGATGGCGTGACCTGGAAGCCGCGCGATGACTTATCGAAAATGTCTGAAAAGTATCACTTTGAGTGCTGTGCCATAGAAAGCAATTTTAGTAACACTGACTATGTAGTTTTATGCATTTATCGCCCGCCAAGGGGTAGCATAGACACTTTTTTATGTAAATTAAATGATATTTTGGAAGGTTTGTTTAACGAAAACAAAGCTGTCATTCTAACAGGGGACTGGAACATAGATTTTTCTTGTGAAAGCACTGATAAAAGCAACCTATCAAGTATACTCGAATCCTTTGGTATGCATGTCACGGTCAAGGACTTTACTAGAATAACACCAACGAGTAAGAAAATCATTGACTATATAATAACAAATATCACCTATGATCATAAAACGCAGGTTTTACAATCTCTTATATCAGATCATAGAGCGCAACTATTCACATTTTCAATAAGTGCCAATAAACCGACATATATTTATACAAGGTTGTACAATGATGATAATGTAAATAATTTTGTTTCGGATTTAGGTAGAACAGATTGGTCTAGGGTGTACAGCATCGATTCTGTGGATGAGAAAACCAACATTTTCTTGGAAGTAATAAAAAACAGCTTTAACAGTAATTTTCCATTAATTAAGCGGAAGGTCCGAAAGTCTCGCAAATCAGACTGGTTTACGCCTGAGCTGCGTTTTTTAAAAGATCAGCTTAGACTTTTAGAAAATATAAGTAGTAATAAGGCCGAGTATAGGCCAGCTTACAGTTATGTCAAAAGACTTTATTGTGATAGATTAAAGAAAGCCAAAGGTGAATATTATGAGAAAATGATAAACAACTCCAATAATAAAACCAAATGTACGTGGAACTTAATCAATTCGACCCTAGGTAAAAATAACCCAATGAGACTACCGGAGGGTAATCCACATACTTTGGCGGACAATTTCAATTTGCACTTCACTGAAGCTATTCCTAACCTGTTAAAAAATTTAGAGAAAGATGATACTGCAACTGACTATGACAAGTTAATTATGACCAGCACAGAATCCATGTTTGTGTACCCTACCTCAGAAAAAGAAATATGTAGTATTGTTAAAAATTTCAAATCGAAGAACTCTAGCGGTTTCGATGGTATATCAACAAATTTATTAAAGAAATGCATACAAACCTTAGCGGCACCGCTAGTAAATATTTTTAATGCCTCCTTGTCGCAAGGAATTTTTCCTGATATATTGAAAACCGCAATTGGGTTGTTGACGAATTTTCAAAAATGGTGAAATATGGTAGTGGAGGACTTAATTTAGTTATATATTTAATTTGGAAGAAAAATTCTTGGCGCAACATATTTTAAAAAATTGTTAAACTTCGACTATTTGAATGTGCCGCGAAAACGGTAGTGACATCATAACGGCAGTTAGATGTGAACTTATAAGCAGAACAGATGAAGACGAATAAGTTGACATTGCTGACAAGAAAGAAAATTACCTCATATGTCAAAAGTAAATTTGACGTTTAGCTAGCAGTGATTGATGTTTGCAGTTATTGTTAATATTTTTTTACAAAACGACTAAGGCAGTATATCTGTAAAAGCTAATTCTGACATTCTACTTGCGGTAGATATATTTATGGTACCTAAGCGAATTTTTAAAAAGAGACGATCGTTTTGACATTGCAATGGTTGGAAGTGCAAAAGCTGCAAGGTACTTACGTTACAGCTGATATAGACAGTACAAACTATTGTAATTTCTGCAAGAACTTCCTTATATGTCTAATAGGTATTTTATTATTTAATTTAGATGAATTTGTTAACTATACTTTGTATTTTATTAAATATTTCCTTTTCATTGTTTTATTTCCTATTAACTATATACATGCGTATCTATACTGAAAACAACAAGATAAGTTTATCTACTAAAGAAATTAGTTATTATCCATTGATACTCACTGCTAAGAAGAGTCAGAATGAGACTTACGAAGATATCAAGAAAGGTCTGTATTATAACAAAAAATAATAAATAGGTAAGTACTTTATGCTAGTATCTATCTAAGCAATAAACAATGATATGTATTTATAACACATAATTCAAAGGGCATTTATAACTACAATCCAACGCATTCGTAGCCATTTCCGACTGATTGTGTTCGCCGACTTTAGACGAGTTTCACAGTTTGTTTCATATAGTTTTTCAGCGGCGAGTTTTTAAATTTCCTTTCTTAATTTATATTGACCATCCTAGTATTATGGGGCGTCTAGGGAGCTTCATAAATAATCAATAGCTAACAAAAACAACTGCACTTTATTCCAACATAAACTAGATAAAATACATAAAAACAGATTAAAGACATTTCCCTCCTTTTAGGAAGTCAAAGCATGAATAACATTCTAATCTAGAGCCGTTAAGAATACACCCTGTTTTATCCACCAGTTTGGCGGGTAATTTAAATTTGTAACAGCTAGAACAAGTCTTGTAATGCGGCCGTTTTTTCTACAACATAAACCCATATTAAAAATCAAATTCCTACATTAAGATACAACTTACCACAAATAAAACGCTTAGAATACATTGTAATTTGTTACTTTACTTGACATTGAAATGGTCTCCACAATAAGAAGACTTGGTCCTTCTCTGGTGGCTTTGAATCATTCATTATTACGTTCAGCGTTTATTATTGGAACACAACAGTTTTTCTGGTGAATTGGTGGTATTATTTACACAGTACGGCAGAAAACACTATCTGTACTTATATTTATCCATAACTAGATGCTGTTAAACTATACCGAATTGTAACCTATGAACGTCGGTTGAATTTGACGTTAAATATAATGTCAGATTAAACTGTCGTGATTGTCTTTTTTCTCCGTCGCTATCAGTAAGTTTCTAAATTAGTACACGTTTCTCGTCGTTTTATAACTAACTTCTCTACAGACTGCCGTTATTATGTCATCTCCGTTTTAAATGCATGTATTTTTGTAATTAATATTATAATATTATAAGACTTTCTTTTCAACTTCTACATGTTTCTAATGATTTTTTATGAATAATTGTTACTATTTAACATAGATTCTCCTCAAATTTTAACTTAGTGCAACAACCCAATTGTACTACCTCTGTATAAGAAAGGAGATGTAAACAATTTAAGCAACTACCGCCCTGTGAGCTTGTTGTCGGTTTTTTCAAAAATCCTGGAAACACTCATGCATGGCAGACTACTGCTATTTCTCAATAGATGTAATTTTTTCAACAACTTTCAACATGGCTTCAGGAAAAATCGATCAACTACATCAGCCCTATTCAATTTTGTTGAAGCGGTGTCAAGTGCGCTGGAAAGGCGGGAAATTGTTTGTGGACTTTTCCTTGACCTTTCCAAGGCATTCGATAGCCTAAATCACAATAAGCTTTTAACCAAATTAGAAAAAATTGGAATCAGAGGTGTTAGCTTGCAATGGTTTGAATCCTACTTGCTGAATAGGAAACAAAAAACCCGCATCACGAGAAATGGGGAGAAATATGAATCCAAACTTCTTGAATTCAACTACGGTGTGCCCCAGGGTAGTGTACTTGGGCCGCTACTTTTCATAATTTTTATAAATGATCTACCCCATGCACTTGAGGAATATTCAAAAGTAAAAATTGTCAGTTATGCTGACGATACCAATTTATTGATAATGGGCAAAAATCTCGAAGAAATTACGGTCATGCTAGAACGGACCTGGAGCAGTATAAAACACTGGTTCAACCGCAACAATCTTGTTTTAAATGAAGCCAAAACCAGTTGCGTAGTTTTTAAAACCGACAGATCAAATGTCCAAGTAGCGGAACATCTAACCGATGCAGTGCTGGTAGCAACATTAACTTCAACAAAATTACTGGGTGTAACCTTAGACAATAACATCAAATGGCTCACGCATACTGATGACTTAATTAGTAAATTAAATAAATCATGTTTCGCTCTCAGAGTTTTATCACGTTCTTTCAATGTATCTACTCTCTTAACTGTGTACCATGCAAATTTTCTTTCCATAGCCAAATACGGCATCGAGATTTGGGAAGGCTCAACAAAGCTTCCCAAAATTTTCAAAATATAAAAAAGGGCAATCAGAGTGATTTTTAAAATGAAATACAATGAGTCTTGCAGAGGTTGTTTCAATAAAAATAGACTATTAACAATACCCGGTTTATATATTTACTCTTGTTTAACATATCTGCACAGGAACAATTTTGAGTTCCTAAATGTAAACACAAATCACACATATGGTACCAGGCACAAGGGCAATTATGCCTATCCAGTGCACCGACTGACACTAACCGAAAAAGGACCATTTTATGCAGCACTGAAATTTTTCAATGCACTTCCCAAGGATATGAAAGATAATGTTAACCTTAAATGTTTCACTAAACAAGCCTTCCAACATATATGCAGCATTGAACCTTACTCGGTACAAGAATATTTTGCTTTTAACTCGGCCAGTTAATCCTAATATATTTTTAATCTCTGTCAAATTTTACTTTGTATTTGTTTTCTTTTAACGTGTGACCTGTTTTATACATTATATTTATGAATTGAAACGGAATAAAAATCTATCTATCTATCTATCTAAAATTAGACAATCCACTTTTTAGACAATTTTTTTGAAAAATGTATTAGTGGCAATTGGTAAATAATATAGCAATGTTAAGGTGCTCTCGGAATCTACACTAAGAAAAAAATATTAATTTAGGAGTGCGAAAATATTAATCTGAGCTTAATGGGAAGTACATCTGGCTTAGCATGGACGAAACAATCAATGCTTGCAGGTTTAAGGTAACGAATGTTTTAATAGGTGCATTGTGGGAACATTGTTCAATGAGCGGACACTTGAGCACAAGTTTTAGAAACTACAAATTCTCTCACTATTATGTTATATGTTATATAGCGGAGGAAGTGAATTCAAGTCTACAGGACTTTTGGGGTGACAAATATGCAGAAAATAAGGACAAGTTCTAATTATTTCTTATCGATTAAGTGAATTATTTATTTATTTATTTATTTATTAAAGATCATGTCAATACACAAATCATTTACATTCGTCAACAAGAACAGATACATTACCTAACATTTATATGTAAAATACGTAAAATGTAAATTTATATGTAAAATTATTGGTAGAAGTACACAAATTGTGATTAAAACTCTAAATAGAAAATATACTAACAATACTAGACACATAGAACAAACCACAGTTTAAAAATTTACAGACATAAAGTATATAAAATAAAATAGGTGCATTAATCAACGTGGAAATCATCATTTAATATTTCATTTAAAGAATACCATAGACTATCCAACAGAACAAATTCCAGTTACACAAGGTAAGACAAATACATAATTTTACAAGAATAAAAGAAGGTGAAAATATAGATTAAATACACAGTAAATATAAATATAAGTTATTAAAATAACATATTGAATTGACTTAATTATAATATGCAATTCTTATGTCGATCATAGTACAATTAAGAAAGTTTATTTCATCTGTATTTTATTGCAGTTTTGACACACACCGGTGAGTACTTTATAAAATGTTTTCTTGGCGAAGGTAAGAAAAAGAGCCTCATTTGTACCAGTGGTATACGAATATATGCTTTAACTTTTTCCAACAGTTCCGGACATTTTATTTTATTGTTAAGGAGTTTATACAGAAATATTGCTGAGTGAAGAAAGTGCCTCCTGCTAAGTTCTTCAGCATTAAATCTTTGTAATACAATGCCATGCGGTAAACCTATTGGTGGATAGATTGTATCCTGTTTAAATACCATAAACTTTAAATGTTGTCTCTAAATTTGTTTAATAGCATTAACATGTTTGAACATAATTTGAATTCCACACCACAGATCCATATTCAAGTTTAGAACGTACAAAAGCAGCAACTAGCATCTTCAATGTATCAATATTGCTAAATTCACCCGAATTTCAAATAAGCCGATGTTACAACGATATTGACGTGCAGATTGAAGTAAAGGTCTTTAGATGACTCTGGCTTATTCAAATAAACTTGGTCTATAGTGTACTTATATTGCAGAGGATTTAATTTTCTTGTATAGGTGACCGCATTAGATTTGGAAGCATTATGAGGTAGGGAGTTTGAGGTGCACCCATTGCTTATTAAATCCAAATCAGCTTGTAGGAGTAGACCATTTACGATGTTTATAAACATAATGAAAACATATGAAAGGTGCTGGAAAAATTTTGAAGGAACTATATCGAAATATACTTCATTAACATGTTTAGCACATGGGCTTCATAGGATTGCTGAAACTTTTAGGGGGTGCTACCTTAATGTTGATAATATGATATCTAGTGTAATGAAAGTTTTTCTTAAAGCACCAAGTCTTGTACGGTTAGTTCACGAAATTGTACCAAATACTCCATTACTTCCAGAGCCTATTATAAAATGATGGGGAACTTGGCTAAAGGCAGCATCGTACTATTACTGTCATTTTGAAAATGTGAAATCTATAATACAGCAGTTAAATCGAAATGATGCGGTTGCTACATCACAACAGGCATTTATAGATCCACCTGTTCGAAAAAATCTGGATACCATACACGGATGTTTTTTACGAATTCCTCTAGCCATACGGGACTTTCAGCATCAGCCAATATCAGAATTTACCACAGTTGATATAATAAACGTTGTGTTTGATCTTCGACAATATATTTATTACAGGGAGAAATTTCTGCGAGAGTACAAGCAAAATTCCAAACTGTTTTAAAAAAAATCCCGCATTTGTTACGATGGCAGGTGTAATAGACCTTTTAAAGGGCAAAGAAGTAGACTTTGCTACACCGGGCATCAATGTGGTAACTTTGCAAAAGTTTAGATATTTTAAGTATGTCCCAGTTACATCTATCAACGTCAAGCAGTCCTCGCAATATAAATGGATTTTCAACGAAAGGCGCCGAAGTTTAACTCCAAGACATTTAGAACAGATATTAGTAATATATTTTTATTCTTGTAACCGGCAGTGAAAAATACTTGTGTGTGTTAGCTTAGTGTTAAGTACATCCCCCTATACCTCCAGTTCTCTTCGAGTGAGTGTTCATAGAAAATTGACTTTTATCGACTTTGGATAATATGGAATTCACTAAAAAAAATTCAAGGTAAGATATCGTTTCATACATGCATGCAAATCTTTTTGCGCTGACACATAGCTACCTAAAGCTAACCCTGGTTTTACGTCATATCCGATGGCTAATTCCGACCTCTGCTAATAAGGAAGAAGTAATTTTCTACCATTTCTTTTGCAGTGTTAAATTTTGTATACATTTTTTGGAAAATACTATACTTTATGGTTAGTTTATTTGTGCAAGAAGAGTTAATATTCCAGGCAATGTTAACTCGGAACCACATTTCTAAGCCGGTAAACAGGTCATGCAGATTGATTGTTGCGCATGTTTTTCACCCGTTTGAAGAGCATAAATGAGATAACTGATTAACTACAATTTAGTTGTGATACTGCATCATGCAATACTATATACGTAAAAGGAGGATAGTAATGCATGCAGTGAGAGTGTTATTGATAGAAAATCCAGAACACAAACCGAGAAAACTATCTCACACAGGACATGTAACAGAGTGGCGGTGATTTTATAAGCCTTTATAAACCTCAGAGATGGGTAAAGGAAACTTTCCAATGAAAGTTCCCAGGACATTTCGGAAGTTTCCGGAACGAAGTTTTGATAAAAATTAAATTTTCCAATGATGTATCTGAATATTTTGAAAGTTTTCAAAGGAAACTTTCCGGGAATTTTGGAAACTTTCAAATATTCAAATATTTTATTGGAAACTTTCATTTTTATCAAAATTTCGTTCCGGAAACTTTCCATTCGAAAGTTTCCAAATTCAAACTCCAATAGATTTTGTTACGCATGCTAATCACATGCGTTAATTACTAACCTCTTACGTATTTAATATATGCAAAAGTATCAGAATGGTGGGAAAAGGTAGTAAATGAAGGTTTGTAAAGAACTTGACTAGTGTTAAGTTTGGGTGCACCGTTTTTTCCAGGTTTATTATCGATATAATGTATTCTCTTTCAGAGGGCTTAATTAGTTAAACGAATAATGGTCAGCCATTTTCTAACATGTAAAATACTCTAAATATCGTTGATCAATGAAACAAGTCAGGAGCTGGCCGTGAGGGTGGCCTTTGGTGATAGTGGGGTGTTAAAGTAGACAAAAAGCAGTGAACTTACATGATAGTCGAGATTTTTTTTTAAATGTGACCGTAAAAATACTGCCGAACATCTCCTAAATGTGTTATGTAGTAATGCTAGCTCAAAATCTGAATGGGAATATTCTACTTTTTTTTTGCTTAATTGAGAGTACTTGTAAATCTAAGCTCACTACATATTTCTTTAATTTTTGGAGCGGAAAAAAAAAATGTTTAGTCCTGTAACAGCATCGGGTTAGTTTCTACTAAAACAACAGACCCTAATGAAAGCAATGTTGGTAATGCTTTGATGCAATGGATACATCTACCAGTCTAACCTAACTTCTCAGTTGATTTGTCCTCGAATATTATGTCGGTATGTGGTGGTGATAACTAATATTTTGAGTTCTGTATTTATTTGTAATGTGCTTTTGTTTTAATTGCTTAATATTTGTGTATTTTTTAGATTTCATATTTTCATAATAAAACTGTCGGATATGAATTTACCCTATAATAGTCTAAGCTTTGACTGCGTGAAATCATATGTGATGAGATAGAAATATGAATTTCATTTTGAACTGAAGCTCATTCGCAGCCATGCATGGAATCCCCTTGGTTGGCTAACATTTTTGCCCGAGTTTGTTTAACTACCGGTCCATTAAAAAAAATGGGGATCTACAATGGGCTGCTCATTTAGTGATATTTAATTTAGAATTTATTTTTTCATTTTCCGTAAGTATGTAACCCTTTAAGTATATAATGACAGAATTAGGCCGCTAGCATTAATATTAACTGCAATTTTTGATTTCTAATTCGTATAGCATATAAATGTCCGACGGCACGAATGACGTCACGGCACCAGCTCGACTGGTTTTATGAGTTATGCACATGCGGTTATAGCACGTCTGTTGTGCTTGCCATATGAAACTATATGGGAGTAGGTGAGCGCTCGACCGCTGGAGTGATTTAACGTCACACTACGTTTTCGCGCGCTCTATTTCCATTATTTATTTTGAGTGAAAATGAGTTGAAAAAAAATCTAATATTTTGCACATTTACTAACTACAAGGTGTACTTTCGAAATATGAATTGCTAAATGCTAAATGAGCCCATTGAATTAAAAGACTTTTTCGCGACCCGCTGCAGCAAAATCCTAGGAGCTGCAAATTCGGAGCCACAATAACCAATTTTGTCAAACCAAAAGATCCAACAAGTGTTTTCCAAAAATAACTAACACAGCATATAAGTATTCTGTATAAATATGCACACGGCAACTGGCAAAAGCCACTGAGTAATAGTAATGAATAAAATTACTTGTCTCCTTATTAGTCTCTTATCAGTGCTCTCGGCAAGAGTAAATATGAATATTAATTAAATAGAGGTATAATCAGTTTCAGCAACAAAAATACAAAATAGAATTTTTTCATACTGTGGATGTCTCTTGAAATTCATTAGAACAACAGTTTGTATAATTAAAGAAGCAAAGTGATCTCTTCAATTTTCTATATCATATTCATAAACTGCGCCCCTAGTTCAATTATTGGAATATTGCAAAAATTTAGAATGTGTTCTAATCTAATCAATAATGATTCATTTGGTATTAATGCTGCCGAGTTAGCTACGTTAGCGGAACTCAACCATTCACCTAGTGATGTGCTGAAACCAGTCATCGAAATGATTATTGCACCAAATGTTGTTGTGATACTTAGAATATTGTTAACATTGTCAATCACAGTTGCAATTGGTGAATGGAGTTTCTCAAAACTCAAGCTAACTAAAACGTACCTACGCTCATTTATGGCTCAAAAAAGATTGCGTGGGTTAGCAATCATTGCTATTGAGCATGAAATCAGTACAAAATTGAATATGGACAATTTAATAAGAGAATTGGCTGAAATAAAAGCTTAGGAAATAATTATTTCTCTAATATATTAATTTTATATAAATAATTTATTATTCGTTTTTTTGTAAATAAAGTATGTAAAATGTTCCGTTTCTTATGAAATTTTATTTGTTGTCTAATTTGTGTGGTGTGGTGTGTTTATTTTAAATTTTAACATGGTTAATTTTCATGATTTTTTATAATGGAACATTTCTCTCCTCGGTGTATGATGAATAAATAAATAAAATAAACAAACTATTTTTTCTTCCAATTTACTCTAACCCAAAAACGGAACAATGAATTGGTCTCAAATTTTGATCATATTTGTTAACAAAATGTGTTAATATGAATTTTAATAAAAAATGTAGAAATTATGAAGGCTATGTCGATAAAATGTGAAAATTTGCAGGGGTGCAAGTATAGCAAATGGGAAACTATTTTATCTTTCGAAATAGAATTAAAGTTTATTGAGAAGAAATAAAGACAAAGGACGATGGCAACTTTTTTCTAGTATGATTTACTGATGTAAAATCAAAATTGAAAAATATTCAGAGGACGAATTAAGTTTAGCAACACGTATATATGGCTCCAGTATTGCAGGTAGGTATAGTACAACAAGAGCTATTTGACCGTATAGAAAATTACAAAAACACATGTTTTAATACGGTAGGAGACATGGTACATTCAGAAATGTCATTATTATCTGTAGATAAATGCATTAATAGATGTTTTTATCATTCGTTATTCTTATCAAAAACCTGTAAGGGATGAAAATGGAAGAATGTCTTTTATGAATGACTATTTTATAAAATGGCTGTAACAGGTGTTCAAATAAATATCAACACTAATACCAACCATTTATCCATTTTATTTACAATGTTAGCTTATAGAAAAAATTCTCCTTCATCGCTACTATAACTACCTGTCTAAATATATTTTAAGTTTGTTTTTGTCTTTGCGAAAACGACACAATTCTAAATGATTATTATCTATTTTAATAACATACTGAGTTGTTTTTGCCACACCTCGGCCGTTTGTCACTAAACTTAGAGAAGGTCGTCATACTCTCTTTTTTAGTTGATCAGCCCTGTTGGGATAAATATGCAATAATAGGAGCACAACCTTTAAATCACCTGAAAGTTATTTTTACATCTAAAGATACAGCTCTTTATCAAAATTAACACATTTTTGTTTCTCTGTTAATATAAACATTTAGTTTTCAATAAATTATTAATATAAAAAACCGTTGCACAAGGAATCAGTACTTCCACATCCAGATTTTCTATGCAAGTCTCTCACAACGAAAAAAATGTTGATACTATATTTGTACTCCACTGGAAGTAATTACTTATGGAACCTTAATAATATAATATTTAAAATCGTCGACCCCAAAAACCCATAAAACGATATGCCACATCGGTTGTGGGGTGGTTGTTGAGGCCCTTGGTTCTTGTACACACACTAAATCACATTTATATTTTTTTCACCCTTTTTAATAATGGCATGGCTAATGCCAAAAATTATTTTGAGACCTTGCTTCTCTTATATATAGTAAATACCAATTTTATAGCCTCTTACTTGCTCGATTTATATTTACTCCCGTTTACCCCAACTCTTCAATGGAATAAGTTCAAAATATAATCTAGTTCCAGATCTCATTAAAGTACATATGTGTACCAAATTTCAAGTCATTATTGTGACGTGTTTCCACCCTTAGGAAACTACCCCTTGCAAATTCCGTGGGTTCCAAAAATTATAACAAGAGATGTCCACTAACACACTTTATTAAATATTTACTGGATACTTCACAATACTATTATTAATTTAAATACACTTTACCGACTAAAATCCACAATGTTTATCACTTTGTTTATCTTTGAAGTCTTAACCTCACTTTCTATACTTTCTGAACTTTCTGAACTACTCGCCGAGAATGCGGTCGGTCTTTTATACCTAAAAATGACAGATCTCGATTGTTCTGTGATGACGCCACCATTCTCTCGATAATTCCAGATGTCACTTTGGAATCTTCTGGTAGGTTCTTTTTCGAGTAGGTGCAAATACATCATTCTAGGGGTTGTAACACATTACACTGCCCCCTCCTTAAGCCTGAACGTCCCGGTCAGGCAGTTCAGCCTCTTTCACGTACTTCGCCAGTCTATCCAAGTGTACGATCTTCATCTTGGACTTTTTGTTTCGTTGAATCCGATAGACGACATCATTAATTCGGGTAATAACAGTATACGGTCCATCCCAAGGAGGTTGAAATTTCGGGGATCTCCATTCCTTCCGCTGTGGGTTGTACAGCCAAACCAGATCCCCTACCTTGAATCCCCCTGTACTGGCATTCTGATCATAACGAGCCTTCAAGCGGTTACTAGTTCTGTTCATCTGCTCCCGATCATTCTTCGGCTGTTCTCGACTTTCATTTCTGTAGTTGCTCATCGAAAATGGTTCTCCACGGGCAGCACAATTTTTACACTTGTGACACCAGGCCTCCACATCCTGGCGACTATTAACCCAATAGAACTGTTCCCGTGCTCTACTCAATGTCTTGTTTATGCCGAAGTGTCTGCTGGACGTTTCATTATGTGCTTCCTGGAGTACTTCTGGTACACGACACCTGGGAATCACTAGACTCATGGCAACCTGCTTCCCATCTGGGCTTTCCCATGCTCTCCTCAAAAGCCCATCTACGACCGTAAGTGAATCCCATTGTGACCATAAAGCCTTCAGCCCCACTATTTTGTCGGAAACATCCTTCCATGCTGGACGCGTTCCCTCTTCTTTTGCTCTCAACATGGGTCCGATTTCTACATCGCGCAATTGCTCTTGCCTCAGAATTTTCTTTGACCAACTGTCTGGAAGATCGACCTTGACAGTGTTCACTTCAACCATGTTCGGCAATTTTCTCACCTTGCAATCTTCCTTGTCTGTTTTTCTGTATAATGCAGGAGTTTTGACTGCCTGCGTTGTCAACAGCCTGGTTTTCTCGCATTGGTCGTTCACTTTTGACAAACTAAATTGTTCATTCCCAATCCTTAACATTCGCTTCCCTACGTCAACAATAAATCCATACTGTTCCATAATGTCCAGTCCCAAAATGAAGTCATCCGTAATGTCAGCCACGATGACCCTGTGGTCGAACCTCAAATGCCCAATCTGCAAACCCAGGTCTACTTCTCCATGAACCGTAGCCCTGTCCCCCGTAGCTGTCCGGACGATCACTTCTTCATTTTGCCTCTTGGTAATCTTTATGCCCGATATAAATCCTGGTCGTACTATTGATGACGTAGTACCTGTGTCGATGGTAAACAAACATTTTCTTCCGTTCACATATCCATGCAACAACAGACTGCTTGCGATTCTTCGAAGCTGGGAAATCTTAATTTCTCTGGGGGCACTGCATTCCCTAGCCAGAACAACGCCCCTGGTACTGTTTTCCTGCTTCTCTTCAACATTCACAGCATTTACTCAACTCTCCGAGTTCTGCTGTCGACAGTCTCGTTTCATATGTCCCACCTTGCCGCAGTTGAAACATTTAATACCTCCGCTCGGCTTTCCTTTATTTTGTTGTTTTTCCTGCTTTCCGAGGCCATCCAATTTTTCGCATAATTTGGTGAATATTTTCTGCATCTCAGTCAGCAAGGGGCTCTGGTTCATTTCTGGTTGCGATTCTTCGAGAGTCACAGCTCTCACTCTCGACCTTGGAGTATCCCTGTAAGCGGCTTCTATTTCGAGTGCACGCACCAAAGCTTCGCTACTACTTTGGTGTCTCGTCAGCCTCAGAACTCGCCTGACCTCTTCGTCCCTTATACCATCTAAAAAGGCCCCCACGGCTAATTGTTCCTGGAATTCTTTAGGTGCATTTGGATACGCCAGGTGTGCCAGTCTCTCTATCGCAGCTTCAAATTCTTGTAAACTTTCCCCAGCTTTTTGCATCTGGGATTTCAGCTGAGCCTGGTATAATTGGGCAAGGTGTTGATCGCCATACCTCAAGTCTAATGCAGCTTCCAAGACTTTGAAGTCCCTTTGTTTCTCAACTGGGATGGTTTGGAGTAACTCTGAGGCCTGGCCCCTTAACGCCAGAACTAATGCCATGGCCTTTTCCTCATTATCCCAGTTGTTCGCACACGCTGCCGCCTCAAACTGCCTCTTGTACGTCGTCCAGGAACCTTGGCCGTCAAAAGAAGGAGGTTTTAGTCGCTGACCTGATGATACCACCTGCTGGCTTCCTCTATCTCTCAACTGTCGTTTAAGCCGGTCTATTTCTCCTTTGACTTCTTCTTCGAACTTGTTTACTTTTTCTTTAACTTGACCGACTTCTGTCTCGACTTCACCTACTTTTTCTTCTACCTTGTTTATCTCTTCTTTGACTTCACTCTTTAATTCCTCGTTGGCAGAAATGATAGCGTCCTGCTGTATTTTCATTTGTTCATTCAGAATTTTCCTTAATTCTTCTTGGCGTCTTTCTTGTTCCTCTTTCTCCTCTTGACGTCGTCTTTCTTGTTCCTCTTTCTCCTCTTGACGTCGTCTTTCTTGCTCTTCTTTCTCCTCTTGCTGTCGTATCTTCAGGTCCTCCATCATTTTCTTCAATTCATCTTTTTCTTCTTGACGTCTTCTTTCTTGCTCTTCCTTTTCTTCCTGGCGTCTTCTCTCTTCATCCTGACGTCGTTTTTCTTGCTCTTCTTTTTCTTCTTGGCGTCTTCTCTCTTCATCCTGACGTCGTTTTTCTCGCTCTTCCTTTTCTTCTTGGCGTCTTATTTCCTGGTCTTCCATAATTTTCTTTAATTCATCTCGCTCTTCTTGACGTTTTCTCTCCTGTTCTTCTTTGTCTTCCTGCTGTTGCTGCGCCATCATTTTTTGGAATTGTTCGAATAAGTCCTGTATTTGTTTATCGGATGCCATACTTCTTGTTGTTACGGGCATACGACGAAATTAAAATAAAATAAATTTAACTGTCACGTCAATATCGGTAATGGAACTTTCTAGACAAATCTCGAAATAGCACGAAAAAGTCTTATCCAGAGTCTTTTGTCACTATCCAGTTCAGATAATTTAATAATCTCCACTAATGTCCAAATAGAAAAGTTCTAGAAATTTTCACGCACTAAATGAGTCTTTTTCAGTGTCTCTATCACTTCTCAGTTCAAAGGATTTAATTATCACACTAATGTCCTAATAAAATGTTCTACAATGTCTCAAAAATGCACTTAACACTATTTTCCTGTCCGAAAATAACCCTCGAACAATGTCCAGTAAATTAGTCCACTGTGTTAGCACTAAACCTCGAGAATACGTCTCGAACACTCCAGCACAACTTCAGAGTCCCTCTTGTCATAAAATTCCGCTTTCTGACACCAATTGTGACGTGTTTCCACCCTTAGGAAACTACCCCTTGCAAATTCCGTGGGTTCCAAAAATTATAACGAGATGTCCACTAACGCACTTTATTAAATATTTACTGGATACTTCACAATACTATTATTAATTTAAATACACTTTACTGACTAAAATCCACAATGTTTATCACTTTGTTTATCTTTGAAGTCTTAACCTCACTTTCTATACTTTCTGAACTACTCGCCGAGAATGCGGTCGGTCTTTTATACCTAAAAATGACAGATCTCGATTGTTCTGTGATGACGCCACCATTCTCTCGATAATTCCAGATGTCACTTTGGAATCTTCTGGTAGGTTCTTTTTCGAGTAGGTGCAAATACACATTCTAGGGGTTGTAACACATTACAATATCTTAGACGATTCCAGAGTAATCTTGCGCACAAAAAGAGTTGCGGACAGGCCGTCCGACAGACAGAATTTTTTTTCACTCAAATTCAAAATCTCGACATTCATGACATTCTAAGCCCATTTGAACAATTAAGATTTTGCGTGACTATACTTCCACTGGATGTGGAAAAAAGATCTATTTTAAGATTTCACAAAACTGAAATATTATATTCCTTAAAACAAAATATTTCTTTCATGAAATGAAATGTGCAGAAACGCAAAACGCGGGAGCGTAGTATTTAAACCTTTAAATACACAGTTAATAGTCCAAAATATTGGTGAAGAATGCAGCAAATGAGGTTTTATAACTGTGAAGTACTCTGCTTTCTTACTCGGGCCTGCCGAATCTCGATGGGATTTTGCCTCCCCAGTCTCTGCATAATTTATATCTATGTAAATATTTTATAATACACCCTCTCCATCAAGTCTCAAATGGCTGTTGTCGAGGTATTTTTAAGAGTGCTACACAAACTTGAAGAAGATTATGCAGCATAACAAATTGTGTTAGAATCTTCTGGAGGCCTAAAACCATGAAAAGTTAATGGCTAACATTTTATTTGGTGATGAGGCTACATTTCATCTCTATGGTCATGTAAACAGACATGAAAATGCCATATGGTCATAAACAGCCAAATCGAAACACAGAATTTTATAAGCTTTATTTTTTTTGAAAATTGAAAGCATAATTTTGATATCACTAATGGTTAGCAAGATATAAGTAAAAAACTTAATCGAATTACCATTTTTCCAAGATGACGGCTCGTGCGCAACAGATTGAGTTGGGGACTTAGTATATTTAACAGTAGGCCCTAATGAACATCTCTACAAGGGAATTATTATTTTTTAATATCTCAAAAAGTACTTTAGATATTATTTTCACTTTTAGTATGTGTTAGTAGGATATAAAACCACATGTTTTAATTAGAAAAGTTATTTTATCCCGCCAACAGTGGCATCCCTGCTAACATGTCCTGATATTTTTTAATTCAAATTGAAACTAATTGTTATTAACATTGATAATGATAAATTTTGTTTTATGAAAATTGTTGGAAATGGCCACCTTCACTTAATTAATAGGCATGCTTCTGTCCGTCTTCGCATTGAATTGCGCACTCATTCAAATATTCCCAACATATTTCATATTCTTTTACACTATTCGCTCTTTTAAATCTTCTATAATGTTAATGAGAGTTTTATACACCTAAGATGACCCCACAAAAAAATCCAAACTATTGAGATCGGGGATCTTGTTGCCATTGCTGAAGTCCTCCGCGACCTATCCAACGATTAGGATAAACCACATGTAAATAATTGAGAACAATTACACTGAAATGAACAGGAGCTCCATCGTGCATGTACCACGTTTAATTCCTTAACGCATTTGTACACAGGTAGTTTTTCTTGAAAAAATACAGGTAAGATCGTCCATTAAGGCATCTTGGCAGAAAAAAAGGCTTATAAGATTATTGCCAATAATTCCTACCCATACATTAACCGAAAATTGCTCTTGGAAATGAGCTTTGGTTATGGCATGGGGTTTTTCATCCGCCCACACATGATTATTATGGAAATTTTGAATTGCATTCCTAGAAAAATTGCTTCGTCTGCAAACATAATTTGTGACAAACTGCGGATTTAGTGTAACATTCTGAAGGTACCACTGGCAGAAGTTCACATGCTGCGGAAAATCAGGGAACTAATGCATGTACTCTTAGAATATTTATTTATTTATTTATTTATTTATTTATTTATTCAATACATTTGTCCAACAGTACAAAAGAACCAATTACAGGACAAGAAAGCGACAAAAAAAAAGAAAAATGCATAGCTACATACATACATATAAGTGACAAAACAATATAAAATTAATTTTAACATTAACATTATGGGACGCTGCAATTCTTAAGAGAAGTACAAATTGAATTGTAGTTAGTGCAAATAACGAATAGGAGACTTCAGCATTATATTGGTTCGTGCCGGTTGACAATAAAATGTGAGAGGGTTGCGACTGGCGGCTCTTGGAACCAAAAAGTTCAACTGGCTTAGTGCAGGAGGGCAGTCAACCCTGTTGTGTATGAGAAAATACAGGAATTTTACAGCATAAAATTGCCTTCTAAATTGTAATGAGTCGAAGTTGAACCTATTTAACAGATAAGTCTGGACTCGATTAATTTGACTTGATAATCGTAGATAGGGCTCCAAATAAGTGAGCAGTACTCAAGTTTAGACCGAATATAGCAATAAAATAGTTTGATTAAGACGCCATTGTCCCGGAAGACTTGACTTAGTTTTAAAATAAACCCCAAGGTTTTCATAGACGAGGAAACCGTTAACTCGAAATGCTTGGAAAATGATAATTTGTTATCGAAGAATACTCCTAGATCTTTGGTCGAGTCGGTACGGGACAAAGATTGGGTGCCGATATGATAGTCGTATTCAATGAGTTCATCTTTTCGTGAGTAAGTTACAACCTTGCATTTCGTTATATTTAGAGCAAAGGAGTTTAAATGACACCACTGTGCTACTTTATTAAGTTCCCTTTGTAGCATATGACAGTCGTCTATGGAGTTTTTTAACGCAAAGATTTTTAGGTCATCTGCGAAAAAAAGCTTTTTGCAGCAAAATGTGTCATTGAGATCATTGACAAGAAGAGCAAAAAATAGCGGACCTAAATTGGAACCCTGTGGTACCCCTGATGTTACGGTATATGAGTTGGAAGTAAAACCATTGTAAGCGACATAATTAAGGCAGTTTGTCAGGTACGAAGAGAAGAACTGAACAAGACTGGTAGAGCAGCCGTACAGTCGAAGTTTGGATAGTAATAGGCAATGATCAATGAGATCAAATGCCTTGGAGAAGTCCGTATATATCACATCCACCTGACCTGGTATGTCAATGATATCGGAGAGATATTGAGTAAAACATAATAGGTTAGTAGTAGTTGAGTGTTTTTCCATGAAGCCGTGTTGGTCCACAGAAATGACATTTTTAACAAGGGGGTAGATGCGATTATACAGGGATATCTCAAAGACCTTCGCAAAGTTGCACAATAATGTAATTTGTCTGTAATTATCAGAGGAATCTCCCTGTTTTAGGATGGGGCAAACCCTAGCTTTTTTCCATATATCTGGGAAGGTACCTAACTTAAGAGATAGGTACTATATTCTCAACGGTTGGCAGAGTACATAGGCACAATCTCTGATAAGGAAGCTAGGAATGCCGTCTGGTCCACTTGTCATTTTATTCTTCAACTTTTTTATAGAATCGGTTATTTCCTCCTCAGATAAATTGATTACATTTAAACTTGGCATGTTAACGTCATTATTGTGATCGATGTCAATGGTGTCATTAGGTTCAGAGTGAGGAAAAGCTTGCTCAAAGTGTCGACTAAAGGCTTCAACAATGTCTTGAGGGTTGTGAAGCTCCTCATTATTATAGCGCATATGGTACGGATACAACAAAGAATCAACCAAAATTCGCCAAACAATTTGATGACACATATTCAGAGCTCTAGCAATCTTCCATCAATTTCCTGTAGCACCACTTCCTCCATTTCTCTCACTTCGAGGTCTACTTTCCGAAGCACCTTTTTAGAAACTACCAGTTACACAAAGACGGCAATGAATAGTCGAAAAGAATCGGCTATGTAGCAAAAGGCACGATTAGGACATCTTTCCTGATACATACTTCTGGCTTTTGTTGCATTACCATCTGCGAGACCATAATATACATAATGCATTCGTATAATTCACCATATTTACTAAGATATTCGAATAAAATTGCGAAAAAACAAAGTAAATTTAATGAAACATTAAAAATCAAAGAAATAATACGATGAGATGGTTTTGAACACCAACAACTAACTTTATGTCAACAAATATTGTTTGTAAAAATGTCATTTATTGAAGGATAACTATAGATTTATGTGTTCAAAAATTTAGTCGATACTGCTAAATGAAGCAATTTGAATTAAATTAATTCAAATTAGGGTTAGAATAAAAAAGATATAAGTAACATTTTAAACATTTTAAGATAACTGAGTTTAAAGTTAACTGATTATTATAAAGTCTGCAAATTACCTACTTAAAATATTCCAATGTCTTTTTAGTGGTCAAAACTGGTAAGATTTCAGTAGCAACAACAGTATTATGCAAACCATTTATTTGACAAAAAAAATGTACTTGTACTTTTTTTTGTCCATTGTCCATTGGAGTATAGAAAGGATAAAGATGCACTGGCATCCTTCTACTAGGCTAGATATCACTATAAATATCATAGTATCACTTGAACTCTTTTTATGCCAACAAATATTTGTATAAATTGCAACAAAACGCACTTAGGTACCTCAAAATGTCAAAAAAGTGAACTTATACCCTTTTTTATTCTAACCCCTAATTATTTTAATCAAGAACTGTGCGTCTGACGAGAAAAATGCAAGAAACTGTTTTCATGTAGAATTGACCAGGCTAATGAGAAAAAATATCAGAGGAAATGTTTGCTGGGACGCCACTGGTGGAGCGATAAAATCCCTTTTCTAACTAAAATATGTGGTTTTACATCCTATTAATACATATACCAAAATTGAAAATAATATCTAGAGTAGGTACTTACTTTCTGAGGTATTAAAAAATAACGATGTAAAAAAATTCAACACCCTTGCACAGTGAAAATTTCAAAAAGTGGCCAAAAATCTAATTTTGTCATAGGCCAATTAACAATCACATATGTAATGGGGGAAAAATAATTTAAAAAATAAATAAATTTTAGGGGTCGTTCTTATGAGAAATTGTGTATTTCAGCTTTTTCGGTTGGACTTTATAGCAAGCCGTTTGAATAAGACCGAAAAACTAATTAAAAACATATTTACCATCGGGGGTTGCTTTTACGGGATGTTAGTACAGACATTGGCATATTAATTAATTTTTTCAGATTAACGTTATCGAAAACCGTTTAACTAACACATAAAAAAATATTTATCCCCAGGAGCGACTTTCAGGGGTTGTAAGAGTATATAGAATGAAACGAAATAAATAAATAAGTAAATAACTATAAAACTGAATTTTTTTTGAAACATTCCTTAACAGGTCAAATTTTATTGATAATAAATACTAATTATAACTTCAAAGGATATTATAAAGATAAAAGTTATTTAACAATTGATTCCGTATCCCCTTGCATCAAGTGAGCAATGCTGCCGGTGCTCGCGGAAAGCGTGTCGTACATTATAAAAAATCCAAAATTTCGAAAATTCGCTTGAGATTGCCTATGATTTTTTTTGTATATTATAAAGGAATATCTAAGGTATTTTTTACATATTTTTCCAAGGCATAACAACGTAAGACTTTTTGATGGCTCTACACAAATTTTAACCTACTCGTAAAAGTTTCGGATAAACACCCTATAATAAAACAACCTTCTATTTGTTTTTAAATTCAAAACTTTCTTTATGCAATATATTAAAGTACACACCTCAAAGAAGCTGCTGTAAAAATTTCACTTTGAACTATCACGTTTTAGGCACACACTATCTCTTCAAAAGTTTGTGATTAAATGAGGCGTAATACCAGTGAAACGGTGCTGTACAAAGGGTCGTGTTTGCAAACCCCTAGCAGATAGAGATATCGCCTAATGGCCTCTGTATTCTTGGAAAAGATGCATTGACCATTCCTACCCCCAAGATATCAAAGTGAAATTCGAAAGTTGAAAAAAACATTTTTGGCCACTTTTTATAAAATCTGGACCACTGGGTGCCTTGTAGCAAAAAATTTAAGCCATTGCGGACATATGTTCATATGAACTTTTCTTCATAAAATGACCTAAGGAATCACACCCTGAAATATTAGCACGCCATTAAGGAACACCCTGTATATCTGTAATAAGTTATTGAAGCTTCTAATTGAAACAAAACATCTTGCACTCACTGTTTATTAAAGAATAATAAAAATATGGTAGTAAAACCAATTTAATGTAATGTAATGCTGACTAAAAATATATTTTGAAGCACAAGCCATAAGATTACAAGAAGATTTCTCATAATTTTTTTCACTCTTAGATAGACCTAGATTAATTCATCGAAGAGAAGTACCTAGTTTCTTGTTGTATCTATAAGTAGCTGAAAACTTCTGTGGGATATATATCTATATTATACATTCATCATCAGTATCTATCTAAAGATATTGAATAAGTATAAAATTAAAGAGAAAAGTCTTAACTTCTTCAATTACCTGAATTAATTTGAATTTGATGTAACTTTTTTTTAATCTTTTTATTTTGACAATGACGTTTTTCCAATCGGTTTGCTAAAAAACATATTTGTTAAAGTACAATTTAAAATGTTATTGTTTAGTTCTCAATTTTGGATTTAATTTAATTTTTAATTTCCAAAAAGGGCTAGGGTAGAAAATATTTTTAAATTAATGTAAATAAAACTAGTAAAATATTACTAAATATATAAAATACCTGAATAAAAAATTCTATGCAGAAAACGTGATTTTTTTATATTTAAACAAAAACTTTAATATTACAGGAAACAATGTTTACCAAGGATACGTATTATATGTAAATAATTAATTATGTTTGTGTGTAATGTTAGATTTCAATAGCACAAGTTACCTTTTTTTAATTACAAGATCATTCGAATTTTCCCACCCCGTTTTGTACTTTTTTTATTTCCCGCGCATTAAATTTACCGTTCACGTGACCAACAGGGGCCCAGTATCGCCTTCCCATTGGATAGAATTTACGTGCCCTGGCGGAGTGTTTGCGTATTCAACCCCTACCCTTTTCTAAAATGGTTTCTATTTCCCCTCCTATCTTGGTTGGTATGTCATGTCTGTGTATTCCTATAGTAGTTGTTAATTAGGATAGTTCTTAACGTTAGATTTAAATTAATTTTAAGTTTAGAGTAAGAAGTCACAATTATTATGGAAGAGTACGAGTACGGGTACGTATTATTTTTTATCTAATCTTTATTAGAAGCGTGCAGCGGTGGCGCCTAAATCACTTTTACGCAAAATTGACGGAAGTTGTGGAGCTGCCATTGTAGTTTGGTAGCTTGTACGTGGTGAATGGTGAATGTAACCGGCTGTATAATAGCAAAGTGTTGTGAGTTCGGTTTTAAGGAATATTATGCGAATGTTGAGATTAAAGCAGGAAATTATGGACGATGACGAGAAGGGGTATTTATGCTTTTTCTGTGTTTTTATACAATTTTCATCAACTCATTATTAGGTCACATCGTGTACATGTATTTGTGTATTATGCGTGTTTTCTATATTTACATGAAACCTACATGTAACCTGATACGTGTGCAGATACTGTAAAGAATCGTTTTCCATTTGAGAAAACTGGAAAATCGTTTGCTGTATCAAGATTGTACTGTACCGGTTTGCTTTTCACCACCGTTCACCGACCCCAAGCGAGATCGTTGTGAACGGTCAAGGAACGGAACTCGTTGTTTCTTTGCATAAATGAAGACTTTTCAACTTCAAATTTCAGTAAAGAAAGCTAATAACCGGTGGCTAATGCCACTGAAACCGTCAATCTGAGTTAATGAATCATTATCTAATATCGTAGCGCGAATTAACAGGTTATCGTTAATTTTCCCCGAATTACGGCTCTTATCATTGTAAATACAACCTATTTTATATACCTGCATCTAAACTATGCATTTTCATTAGATTATAATTTCAACTTTAGTTGAAATTCGTAAAATGTGATAAATATTTTAAATAAACAAAGCCTACTTCATTTGAAAATTTGCTTTATCATGATTGAAGAAGTTATTTTCTAATGCTTTGTGCGGTGTGCCCGAATTTGTTCCGTTTTTCGAACCATTTGAAAGTAAAACACAAAGTTTCTACCTGTTTACTTCTATTTTTATGCCTAGAGATGGTGTTGGTACCTTGAGCATCATAATATCAACTCCCAAACACAATACTAAGAAAATTAATGGCCACATATTTTATTTTTATTGATTGTACTATAAAGTGAAAGTGTATATTGTGGTTGTTGTGGACGAAATACCTATTTACGAGCCAATTTACGTTATTTTTTCAGTTTAGGAAATTACCTCAAATTGTTTTGGTACAGATTATTAAATGTTTACATTTTTTAAAGATAGGAAACTTAAAATTCAATGAACCCTGGCAGCCTGTCTAACAAGTTTTCTATTTTTTATTTATTTTTATGTAATAAAGGACTGTATGATAATAGATAGTACATTTTGCATTTTGGAGGATTTATTTACATTTAAACAAATAAATTATGAAATCAGTGAAAGTTCTTCAGGCTATGTATTAGTTCTCATTAATTGTAAAATAAAATGTTACAAATATTAAAAATAATAATTCCATTTATTGCATCATTTGCAGACAGATTAATTTGATTTCATTGCGTAACGTAACATTTTTCTTGTGTAACGACTTGATGAATGACATTTGTTTACATTTTAAATTACTGTTTGTAATATTTTAGCAAGCTCTTCGTTGGGGGGCTCTCTTGGGAAACCACCCAGGACAACTTACAGAGATACTTCTCACGTTATGGAGAAGTAATAGATTGTGTGGTTATGAAAAATGCCGAGTCTGGACGGTCTAGAGGATTTGGTTTTGTCACTTTTGCTGAGCCTGCTAACGTAAATGTAGTTTTACAGAATGGCCCTCACACATTAGACGGAAGGTAAGGAAATGCGTTTTTGTATCTAAGTACAATAGTAAATTAAAATTAACAACAGTAGCTTTTCTGAGTTATATTACTATAATTATTTATTTGAGGCACCAGTAGCGTAACTGGAGATTGCCCCCCCCCTGTAATATTTTTGCCTCTCCAAAAAAAACACGAGATGAAATAAACATAGTATTTATTATTAATTATGCAGACATCCTGTATAATCAGGATGATCTGATCTAAATCATTTGATTCGTAATTTTTTTCTTTTCAATTTTAAATGTTATAAACAAAAAATACGAACTTTATTATAGTCCAATCAATGAATGGTTTCTAGAGGGAAATGCTGAGATCATAATTTTTGACTAGAGGGCTGTGTTTGGACTATTTAGGAGGTAAACATACCAAAAGTCCCCGAACGTAGGAGGTGGAGGGGGGGGGGGGGGCACGAAGAGGGTCCTGGTTTTTGGTTTTTCGCTCATATCTCGAAAACGGTTAGCCCTAATCAAAAAGTGGCTATATGCAAAATTAAAACTGACTAAATTTTCTACAATAATGTTTCTATTATTTCTTTTCGTATCTGCTATGGTTCAGTAATGAATTGTATATCTTTTGACTGTAGTCTAACTTTATTATAAATTGAAAATAAATTTTAATAATCATCGTAGAAAAAAATTTCTTGTACAGATATCCGTTTTACAACAGACTGAACTGAAATATCGAATAAAAAATGTCTGCGTCTGTGAGTGTGTCTGTGCGTGTATATCTATGTGTGCGTGTGTACCTCTTCTTGTAAACACGATAACTTCTGTTAGACTTAAAATATTTTATTACAATTTGGAACATATGTAAAACAGCATATTACCATAATCCCTACTGAAATTAGGCCATATCTGTAATACATGGTGATAACCAGAGTCCTACAATTCTCACTTCATAATAATGTTATTAAAAATACCATGTTCCATATTTTAGAATAACACTGATATATCATCTAATTTAAATAAAGTTGGTTTGCCTAACATACACCCGGTATAATGCGGTTTAGAAATCTTATACATCTCCTTATATTTGTATGCTTAGTAATATTTTGCTCTGAAATTAAAATAAAACGTATTTTACGTATGAGAGTTTGTAGGCTTCTGGTTATCACCATGTATTACATATATGGCCCAATTTCAATATGGATTATGGTAATGTGCTGTTTTACATATGTTCCAAATTGAAATCAAATATTTTAAGTCTAACAGAAATTATCGTTTTTACAAGAAACGGTATACACGCACACATAGATATATATACGCACACACACACTTACAGACGCAAAGACATTTTTTATTCGATATTTCAGTTTAGTCTGCTGTAAAACAGATATCTGTACAAGAAATTTTTATCGACGATGATTATTAAAATTTATTTTCAATTTATAATAAAGTTAGAATACAGTCAAAAGATATACAATTCATTACTGAACAATAACAGATAAGAAAAAAATTAATAGAAACATTGTTGTAAAAAATTTAGTCAGCTTTAATTTTGCATATAGCCACTTTTTGATTAGGGCTAACCGTTTTCAAGATATGAGCGAAAAACCAAAAATCGGGACCTTCTTCGTGCCCCCCTGCATCCCCCTCACTTCCTACGTTCGGGGACTTTTTAAATAGTCCAAACACAGCCCTCAAATCAAAAATTGTGATCTCGGCATTTCCCTCTAGACCCCCTTATTAAACGTTCATTGACCGGACTATTAGTAAAAATTCGTATATGCAAAAATAAAACTTTAAAAAGCCTTAATTTATAGGCTTAAAACATTAACTTAACAAACATATGAACATATAAAAATGTATATTTTTCAAAACGTTCAAAGAGAATTACTAATTTAGATGTTTTTTCATCGCACATTCTGTTCCTAATATCTGAATGAACAAATCCATATGAAGAAAACATTCTTTCCAAGTCTGTAGAAGAAGCAATGGCACACAGAAAGGGAATTACTAGATCCAGTACTTTGTTAATAATGTATGGAATATTTTTTTGAGATTTCCACCAGTGCACTACGTTAACATTTTGTAATATTTCTTCTGAAATCATTGTTTTTTGGAGTGGATCGAATTTCGCTTCCAACTTAATTATTAATGGTAGTAACCAGAGCTGGGCAAATTACTTTGAAAAAGTAATTAATTACAAATTACAAATTACTAATGTTAAAAAGTAATTTGATTACCAAGTAATTAAATTACTATTAAAAAAATGTAATTAAATTACTAATTATTTGGTAATGGTAATTGAATAAATAAATTACTTTTATAATTACTCTACAGCTTCTAGATTTGTTATAATGGAAATGGGAGATGTTTAGTAAATTATAATAATAATAATAAACGTCTTTTTTATTTTTCCAATAACAACAGTTACAAGAAAGTACAGATTTTAATTAAATATAATACAGGTATAAAAAAAAAAATAAGTATATAACATAAATATATTTTACGAGACAGTTAATGGATTATTGGAAAAATTCCCTGAGCGAAATTCAGAATTTCGACATAAGCAAGTTACGCCGAGCTCTGCTCTTCCATTTAACTCCGAAGAAAAAAAAAACAGACTAAGAGAAAACTGTAGAGAGTACATTTTCTCTGCACTAAATTCTACTCACAATTTTTTTATTTAAGGATAATATGTTTTTGTATGAGAAAAGGACAGAGTAAAGAAAGTTCTTTATAATATGCTTATAGCTAAGATATTTAAGATATTTGCTCATGATACAGCCACTGGCGAATAGATTTTTTAAAAGACGACACTTTCAGTTGTTTAAATTGATATGGTATCTTATTATATGCTTTATATATTGTAAAATTAAATGACCGTTCAAATAGAGCTGTTTTATGGACAGGTGCTGTTAAAGAATTGGGAAATCTTATATTGATATTATGTACGTCCGTTCGAAACCTAATTTTTTCGTAAAGATATTTCGGCTCTTTATACATAATAATGGTATGAAATAACGTAAGAGATTGCAGTAAAAATCTGTTTTTCATGTTCAACCACCTTAGGTTTAGTAATTTATGGGAAATATGTTCATATTTACGTATTCCAAATATATATCTTAAACAGGAGTTCTGTACTTTCTGAATTCAGCGTGAGTCTAGATTATCGAGGCAAGGTGAATAAACGGGTGCACAAAAACTAAACTGAGAGAGAAAGATCATTTGTTAGTGTACAAATAATTATAATTATCAGAGATGGGTCAAGGAAACTTTCCAAAGGAAAGTTTCCAGGAAATTTTCGGAAGTTTCCGGAACGGAGTTTTGATAAAAATGAAAGGTTCCTTTAAAAATATTTGAATATTCCGAAAGTTTCCAAAATTCCGGGAAAGTTTCCTAATTTTTCACGAATATTTACAGTTGTTCTCATAAATTTGAAATTGCCGCCACGATGATCTAACATAACCTCAAACACCAGAAATCCAGTTTTAATTTGTTGATATTCTTTCGAAATTATCAAAAATTAATCGGATGTTTGATAACGTAGAGTTTAATATGGTCACCGCTCGGATTATTACTATTGGCACAGAATTTCTCGAATTTCGTGCTATTGGCTATGATCAAGGATGAGTTGACAGACATATAAGTTACGTTTATTTGTTTACCAGCACTATTGCTTCTCGATGAATAATATGTTGTTATAGTGGATGGTTTAATTTATTTTGTACACAGATAGAAATAAAGTTTTGAATCAAGTATATTTGTTTCATATATTACGCAAATAAATACTTTCTTCATATAAAACAAATAGTTTTGAATCAAACCTATTATTTCTCGCTACAAAAGTATTTGTCTTATATGAAGAAAATCCTTTATTTGCGTATATATGAAACAAATATTCTTGATTTAAAACATTATTTCTATCTGTGTATTAGTATTAATAATATTGATTGATTATTTTCTTGTTATTATTTTTTTAAGTGTTAAAATTTAAAATTAAATAAACATTTATTTATTATTTTATTTATTTGTTTTACACTTTTAATTCAATGTAACTATATAATATGCAGTGGCGGCTGGTGAAATTTCAATATTTTTTTTCTCGTCTGAGACGCATGGGACCCATATGAAATTTGGGAAATAACATCTAGAGAAGCACTTCTCTAATGACCCCTAAAAAATTTTGAAAAAGCAGTTTGCGAAAAATTTTTTGAAAATTCTTTAGCCTCTCCTGGGTCTAGGGACTCCTGTTTATTTTTATTTTTTTTTGTCTTATGCATTTGACTTTTCATAAAAATACAACAATAGATTTTGAAGTTTGTGAAAATATTTTCATTACTAACTGAAATACAATGAACGGAAATTTTGTAATTTACAATTTAACAAATTACAATATTTCAATTCGTTGTATCTCAGTTAGTAATGAAAATATTTTCATAAACTCCAAAATATGTTGTATTTTTATGAAAAGTCAAATGCATATGACAAAAAAAAATAAAAATAAACAGGAGATCCTAGACCCAGGAGAGGCTAACGATTTTTCAAAAATTTTTTCGCAAACTGCTTTTTCAAAATTTTTTAAGGGTCATTAGAGAAGTGCTTCTCTAGATGTTATTTCCCAAATTTCGTATGGGTCCCATGCGCCACAGAAGAGAAAAAAAATATTGAAATTTCACCAGCCGCCGCTGATAATATGAGATTTAGATGTTATTTCTGTCTTGCCTTCTACATTTCCGTTTCTGCAGAAAATAGGAGTTGCATATGACATTTACATAAATTTTTAATTTTATAATCCACATATTTATCACATTATTTAAATTATTTTATTTATATTTAATTATTTAATAATTCAAACAAAACGAATTACTGGGTAACCACCCAATTTGCTCCATATTCTTCATATAGCACAGGGCACATATAGCGAGTGTCATATAATATCAGTTATTTGGTAAAAGTCTGTAAAAGTAATGTAAATAATATATTTATATGCACTTATTTGGTATCAAAATGAAGCTCAGATCATCACGAATCAGATTTCACCATAAAACAAACTCTGAATATTCCCAATGGAAAGTTTCCAGGAAAGCTTCCTGGAAACTTTCGGAGTAATCAAAACTCCGGGAGTTTACCCATCTCTGATAATTATATACAAATACTGAATAATACGAAAGGAAGATATATCTAAATTTTTTATTGATCAGTAAAGACAGTAATCACAAAAGAATGAAAATATATAACTAAAAACAAATATAAAAACCGCTGCCCAAGGAATCACTACTTCCACATACTGATTTTCTATCCAAGTCTCTCACAATGAAAAAAATTTTGTGTGTGGAAATAATTGTTTATGGACCTTTAGTAATATAATATTTGAAATCGCATACCTCAAAAATCCATAAAACAATATGCCATATTGGTAGTGAGGGTGGGGGTGGATGAAGTAAAAAAAAAATGAGGCCTTTAGTTCTTGTATACACACTAAATCACAATTTAATTTTTTCACCCCCTTTAATAATGAGGTGGGGGTGGTAATGGGCTAATGCTAAAAAAATTGGTGACCTGAGCTTCTCTTATATATACTAAATACCAATTTTATGGACTCTTACTTGCTTGATTTCCCTATTAACCCCAATTTATCCTCCAACCCTTCAACGGAATAAAATCAAAATATAATCTAATTCCAGATCTCATTAAAGGTGGCGGTGCCGTGCTTAAGAAAACGATTTCGTAACTCGACAATTTCTTCTATATCCCCGAACCGATTGAAAAAATTCTTTGATAGGCCTTTAGAGAACTTGATAGAATGATACCAGACTACCGAAATCAACAAACATTTTTTTGATTTTCGCATCAGAAAAAAAAATTCCCTCGTTAGTTTTCAATAGCCTAGTACCATTCTTTAAAGTTGTCTCTAAAGGCCCATCAAAAATTTTGTTAATCGGTTCAGGGATGTAGGAGAAATGGTCAAATTATATTCACCTCACCCGCACACATGCGTGTACCAAATTTCAAGTCAATATCTTAAACGAGATTGTGCTCACAAAAAAAAGTTACAGATATGAATAATATTACATGTTTATGTTTCCTTTTAATAGGAATGTAAAGTAATTTAAATACTCTAAAATAATTTAATTACGGTAAAACAATTCAACTCTACAGTATTCAAATTATTCTAGAAATTTGAAATTATTAGAGAAGTAATTTAAATTACATGAAGTAATTTCTATCGGTAATTAATTACTCTGAAACGATATTTTCAGAGTATCGCTTGAGGAATTAATAATTTTTAAGTACAATTACTGCTTTGAAAAATGTAATTCAAATACAATTACTTTTTTAAAAAAGTAATTAAATTAGTAATTTAATTACTTTAGTAATTAATTACTCCCAGCTCTGGTAGTAACCCTGTGCCAGAAAAATGTTGAGTAACTATATCTAAAGCAACATTTTTTCTTCTTTTGGTACAGGGTATTTGTTTTTATGTCTGATAGAATCCAGCAAATATACCAAAAAGTGAAATAGCATTTAAGCTCGATCATATCTCCTTTCAAATATCTGACATTTCTTTAAGTTTCTGTCCTTACCTACAAAAATCAATGGATCAATGTCATCTTTGTGTTCTTCACAGATTCGGGTCATTCTGTGACATAAACCTTAAGGCAGTCAGAAACTGTACTCCATCTAACATCTTGTGGTAATGTTAGTTTCTTGCCCCCTCTTTCTTTGTACCAAACATCTGGCAAGTGTGTATTACAAAAATATTTTACGATTTGAACTACGTGTGATTTTACTTTTGTAACTTCCAAATCTTTGGAAAGCACATTCAGTATAGGGGCAGAACATCTGTATGTGATAATGAGGTAATGCAGGGCCTCGGCAGTTTTTTCCCTCATATTCATGCTTGCCACATTATGTGACCAAACAGTAAATTTGCAGTTATACTCATTTTTGCACTTATTTATCAAATCAATGGCCAAGATAATCATCAGTGTATGGATGTCCTGATGTATCTATGCTTTTTGAAAGAAAACTTTACATTTTCTAGTACCAAAACATATTATGAGTTCATTATGAACATTTCACCAACCATCAAGAGATATTCAAACTGATTGACCTGATAAATTTTCAAAGCACTGTGATTTCTCCTCTTCAATATTTCATTTAAAAGAATTGATGATAACTGAAATCTACAAGGCAGGTCTTAAAATGTCAATCGCTTTCCGAACTTGTCTATGTTCAATGGACTTAAAAGAACAATTTTTTGCAAAAATGGCTCTGGCTACCTGTTTGCCTAATTCTTTCTTTTTATTTATTTACTTATTTTATTTATTTATCAAAATTCCACGCAGATCATTATACAATGTCGAGTTTGTCGATAAGTGAATTAATGTAGAAAGTAAAATAAGAACATATATAAAGCTTACAACTACACATATAAATACATAAGAAAGACTTAATAATAAGAGAAAGACACACAAGAGAAAAACCTGTACCGTGCCAGCACAGAACAACCTTGAGAATCACGAATAATGACAAGACTATAAGAGAATAAAAACCTCTGCCCAAGGAATCACTACTTCCACATCCAGATTCTCTGTCCAAGTCACTCCCAACGAAAAAACTTTGTATGTGAAAATAATTGTTTATGGAACTTTAATAATATAATATTTGAAATCCTCTACCCCAAAAACCCATAAAACGATACCCCATATCGGTAGTGGGGTGGGGGGTGGTAGTGGGGGTGGATGAAGTGAAAAAATATTTTGAGGTTTCTGGTTTTTGTACATACACTAAATCAATTTTTTTTCCATCCCCTTTAGTAAGGGGGTTGTAAAGGGGATGGCTAATGCCAAAAATTTTTTTGAGACCTTAGCTTCTGTTGTATATACTAAATACCAATTTTATGGACTCTTACCTGCTTTATGTACCCATTTACCCCAGATTTACTCCAATTTACCCCCCAACCCTTCGTCGGAACAACATGAAAATATAATCTAGTTCCAGATCTCGTTAAAGTACATATGTGTACCAAATTTCAAGTCAATGTCTTAAATCAATTTTTTTTTCCATCCCCTTTAGTAAGGGGGTGGGGGTGGTAAAGGGGGGTGGCTAATGACAAAAATTTTTTTGAGACCTTAGCTTCTCTTGTATATACTAAATACCAATTTTATGGACTCTTACCTGCTTTATGTACCCATTTACCCCAAATTTACTCCAATTTACCCCCCAACCCTTCGTCGGAACAACATGAAAATATAATCTAGTTCCAGATCTCGTTAAAGTACATATGTGTACCAAATTTTAAGTCGATATCTTAAATCAATTTTTTTTCCCCTTTAGTAAGGGGGTGGGGGTGGTAAAGGGGGGTGGCTAATGACAAAAATTTTTTTGAGACCTTAGCTTCTCTTGTATATACTAAAAATACCAATTTTATGGACTCTTACCTGCTTTATGTACCCATTTACCCCAAATTTACTCCAATTTACCCCCCAACCCTTCGTCGGAACAACATGAAAATATAATCTAGTTCCACATCTCGTTAAAGTACATATGTGTACCAAATTTCAAGTCAATATCTTAAACGGTTCTAGAGTAAATGTGCGCACAAAAAAAAGTTAGACAGACCGACAGACAGAAATTTTTTTTCACTCAAACTTAAAATCTCGACGTTTCATGACATTTTAAGCCTATTTGAACAATAAAAATTTTTAAAAATTTTTTTGTCGTTACTACACTTCCACTGGATGTGGAAGTAAAAGAAGTACAAGTAATTCAGATCACTGGTAAAATATTCATTCAAGCTGTAAAATCTATGTCTTAGAGTAGAGTTTTGATTTCTTTCTTAAAAGTAGTTATAGAAATAATAGACTTGAGGTTTTCAGGTAAATGATTGAAAATTTTTATCAGCATTATGTAGCTACTTTTAGCCGTCGAGGCAAGTCTACGTTGGGGTAATCTCAGGTTGTCACTAAAGCGTAGTGTATAGTTGTTAACTATACCTGCAGTTTGTATATTGACCAATGTTTTTTTTGACATAAATCGCATACTGCAAGATGTATATAGAGATAAGAGTAAGAATTTTTAAGTCTCTAAACAGTTCCCGACAGGAGTGTCTAGTGCCTTTAAAGGGTCTCGCCGGTTAAGTATATGGAATTGGGCCCAGCGGCTTATTGGGCTATTCATTCACATGAATGTTGCCTATGACTAGGAATGCTCAATAAAATATTTAATAAACCTCTAGCCCCTATATTAGCAGTTATGGGGGTAAAAACCCTCAACTTTAAAATTAATTTTTTTCAAAACTATTGAAGATAATTAATTGAAATTAATAGGAGACGTTGATGTAAAATAGCTTTATATTTTACATTTTTCTTACATTCCTATTACGTCATTTAGTATATAAAAAAAATAATTTAATTTTTGAGGGTGCTGTTTTTATTAATTTTTTTTTGTGTGCCTGTGTTCATTACCTAGATTTATATTTTTAAGCATCTTGTCCCAATTTGACCTTGAAGTAATTTTAACACACGATAATTATGTTAGTGTTAAATAATATATATTTTTTTGGTAGGTGTCACTCGAGGGGTTGATATAAAAACAGCACCCTCAAAAATTTAATTATTTTTTTTATATACTAAATGACGTAATAGGAATGTAAAAAAAATGTAAAATATAAAGCTATTTTATGTCAACGTCTCCTTTAATTTCAATTAATTATCTTCAATAGTTTTGAAAAAAATTAATTTTAAAGTTGAGGGTTGTTACCCCCATAACTCTGCTAATATAGGGGATAGGGGTTAATTATATATTTTATTGAGCATTCCTGGTCATAAGCAACATTCATGTGAATGAATGGCCCAATAAGCCGCTGGGCCCAATTCCATATACTTAACCGGCGAGACCTTTTCTTTGTACGAACTACTTTTTTTTTTGTCTTGGCATGTTCTTACAACAAAGGAGCATAAACTACTGCTACTGTAACTACTACCACTCAAATTCCCACTTGCCGTTCGTTGGGAATTTTCACTTCGGCTTGTACTGGCTTGCCAGTCATTAATTTTATTCACCTTCACTTGACTGATTTTTGCAGGTTTTCCAGTGGTTTTTAAGCATGTCGACGAGCCCCTGAATTTCCTTATTACGTTTTTTACATATTGCCCATAACTTTTTTTTTTTGACTAAATGTTGCGAAACGCTATTTTCTTTCCTGTCTCTAGACATTTATTTTTAGTATTACATCGAGCGTCAGCGTTCGGTCAGTACTATATATTGAAGTTGAAAACCGTCTCCTTTTCTTTTACTGAGTGTCCACGAAATCACTTTCCGACCTCCATTTTTATATATTTTTTAACAGGTCGAGATAAAAGTAGGCATGTTTAATTTCTAAATGGAACACCCTGTATATTTTATTTATTTGAAATTTTTCAGCCAATTTGAATTTTCAATCTAATGCCCTGTGGCCTACCAGAAATTGGCCCACCAGGATGTGTTGTGATTCATTGGTATTGAAAAATTACATTTAGCCGTAGTATGAAAGTGATATACTTTCGTATGAAAGTTTTGAGTAATTTCGAAAAATGATTTTATCAACTTTCGCCTGTGTGGCACAAATTAACAACAAAAAAATTCAGTACGTATTTTTCTTCAACTACTTATGAACAGTAAAACAATTTCTGATGGCACACTAGATTGAATATTAAAATTGGATGCAAAAATTAAAAAAAATTAAAAGTGGGAGTCACTTCCGGTAAAACCGGAAGTCGTAGAAACTTGACATAAAAAAAAACATTGTTTTGGTAACATGTAGTTTATCTCGATACATTAAGAGAGACGGTGGTTGGAAAGTGATTTTGCTGACACCCCGTATAGTCGGCCGGGATTTGTAAGTTTCAACGAGTTCCATCAAGCTTACAAACGTATTCTTGACTTGCAGAGCTGCGTCGAAAAGTTTTTAAGTCAATTTTCAGTTTTAACATAACTATCTATAGAGATTTTTTTAAATCATTTATTAAGTAAATTCAATACGTAAAGTTAGGAATTTAAGATTTTTATCAACACTTAGTAATAATAGGCCTCTTGCATGTGCCGTATATTTTAAATTAATTTATATATATTAATATAGTGTTACTAAACATTAGCAATTATATGTTTTGATAACTTCTAACTGGAAAATGTTTACATAACCGACTAATATCCGGGAGAAGGGGCATATCTGAAAACACGCTCATATTGGAGTTGATGTCATCTGTCATTAGGTATACCTCTGCACGTGCATGTGTGCAATGATTCGGACATATTTGCGGTTATTTCCTAAAATTATTTAGTTTTATTCGGTCTGTGAATTGTACCATATTTAAAAGGGTTAAAATTGTTTTAAACATGACTGAAAAAGGTTATTATTTCAAAGGTCAGTCGGATGTTCATGCCATATGCCTGCCTGCATCACAAAAATATTCATAAACAAAAAACTATTTCTTTTTTCAAAAAATTCTCCTATATCTTAGCTTCAATCGTCTCGCTGCATATGTATGAAAATTTTCAAAAATAAAAAAGTTTGTCTCTTGGTCAAAATTACGAGTACATTTTTAGCGAAGTATTAGTCGAATAATAAGTTCATTGTTGTTTAAAGAAAATAATAGACAATCGATAGAAACAAAAAGACCATTGGAAACGCTTATTTGTGTACTTAAAATTCAGATCGATAGCTCAATTAGATGTGAAAATATGGCGGTGTAGATGTTAAATAACACGATTTTTATAATCAATCAATTTCTGAAGTTTTTTCGAAATAAAAAATATCAGTACCACAAAAAGATATATTAAATAGCCATTTCTTATGTAGAACTTTTCACTTTATAAAAACTACACTTTCTGGGGCTACTCTGTTTTTTTTTCTCGAGTACGAACGGAGAGATTTTTATGGTCTATTTCACTCCACTATCAAGCTATTACAAGGGCAACGTCCATGAATGGAATTAATTTAAAATGTACGCTAGCGCTGTGACACATGACGTCACACGTTTGCACGCCTAACAGATTTATTCAAACTTTAATGTTGAATACCGTCTGTAAAAATAAGAAAAAATCCTTTACACAGTTTTGTATTACTTAAGTAAAGATTCTAAAAATGCTAAAATAATATTTTGGGCAAGAAGCCTATTAAATATCTCGAATACATTTTATCATTGTAGGCCATTGTATTCTAACACTAGCAATGTGTTTAGTAAGAAGTACAGGGCCCATATAAGCATACTTTTTTAGCATTATAACATTACTTTGAACTGCTACAAACCATTTTTCTTCTCAGGGCTATCGGAACAGTTTTAAAAAGGTTTTAGTGAATGTGTCAGTACATTTTGTCGTGCTGGCATGTTGCTTCTTGCAAGAACCGTCCAACTTTACCACGTAATCATAAATAAATATATATATATTAGACGTATATTTTATGTTAGCTAGCGAAGCGTGTACCTAGTAGCTGATGTCACACAGGTACGTTTTATAGTCTCGCGTCGATTGCCACTTTTTAAATCATATATAGTTCGGTAAACTCTAAGGTGGCGTATGTATGAGTTGGTAACACGACGTACGCTTTGATATGCGATGTGCATAAAGCTATCGCAGTGACATAGAGATGAACTAGTTGCGTATGTCTTATTCTCTTAGTTTATATGATGAAGTGACCTTTGGACGCGCCAGCTTAGAGTTTACTCGACTATAACATGACGTTATTTTTTTAAAATTTTATCTCAAATTTAACGCAGCTATTTTTCATTTTCAATGAAAACAAAAAAGGTCGAACCTACCTATTGTGAGGTCATAGGAAATGGAATAGGGATTATTTAAAAAAAGAAGAATAGAATAGAAAAAATGTTTATCGTGTACTTAATATACAGCATACAAATTATACATACACAAAGGTGGTGTTCGTAAACACGTTCTTCCACACCACCTGTCATAAAAACATACAAAATACCATAACTAATAAAAACCTTTATCAACTAATGTGCAAATCAATCTTAGCTACAGTTGTCGCAATCGCAATAGTGATAGATGTACCGCCTATTTAGGCGGTGTTGTTGAGAGGCAAGAGGTGCAGAACCCAGAGCCGAATTTAACTATATTGTTCGCTCATTTACTTTTTATAATATTACATTTACAATATCCTCCAAAGCACTGCTATGAATTGGTAACAAAACTTACTAAAATTATTTTCAAAAATACATTACCAAATAAAGAAATATAAAGTAATTATCGAATTATATCTTCATCCCGACAGTATAAGCTCGACTGTGTTGTCTCTAATTGCGGTTGTGGATTAAACAATACACTCACAAATTTATGCCAACACACCATGTCGGATAGTTGACATGGAATCACCGGTATCTTCTCTGTCACTTAATCTTAATGTAAAACCGCTGCCCAAGGAATCACTACTTCCACATCCAGATTTTCTATCCTAGTCACTCACAACGAAAAAATTTTGTATATGAAAATAATTGTTCATGGAACTTTAATAATATAATATTTAAAATCCTCTACCCCAAAATCCCATAAAACAATACACCACATCGGTAGTGGGGTGGGGGTGAATGAAGTAAAAAAATATTTTGAGGTTTCTGGTTTTTGTATACACACTAAATCACAATTTTTTTTCATCCCATTTAATAGTGAGGTGGGGGTGATAATGGGGGTGGCTAATGTCAAAATTTTTTTTGAGACCTTAGCTTCTCTTGTATATACTAAATACCAATTTTATAGACTCTTACCTGCTTGATTTACCTATTTACCCCAATTTACCCCCCAACCCTTCGACGGAACAAGATGAAAATCTAGTTCTAGGTCTCGTTAAAGTACATATCATCGCCCGTACCGCAAAGTGGCGTAACTCAGAAATTGCTAAAAATGAGTTAGGCCTGCCAAAGGAGTTAACTTGGAGTATTTTAAATTGTGGCAAATAGGCATTTCTGTATTCGCGATAGTTTTCGTTGAATTGATGTAGGATCCACAGACCTATCTCAAGTAACTTAAAAATATATTACGGCAAAGAGGCGAAACTTAAAATAGGTCTGTTTGCAACAACTATGATAAGATTTCTTTACTACGTAAGTCCATGCAAAGGGGCGTTATTTGTAATTCACTCGAATGTAGTATTATATAAGATAACCTCAATGTCTCTGTCATTTTAAATTGCTCTCTCAAAATTTGAAGATATTGACTGTACGTCAAGATGACTTGGGAAATGACTTAAATTTTACACAAATGGTCGAATTTCGAGTAATCAGAGAGCAGATGACAAAACTGTATTTTAAAACAAGCCATTTAGAAGCAAATTATCACTCCATGACGTTGAAGTGGCATATATTACGTTTTTTTGCAGGGGGCAGTGGCACCATTAAATTACAGTACAATCAAGCTCTAAAAAAAATATATACAGATTTCATGGCACTTTGTAGTGGAGATAAACCTCCAATAAAGCTACCGGAATACAAGCAGTATTGCCGTTCTCTGCCGCATTGATTTTCACTAAATTCGTGTTCATATTTTTCTTTTTGTATAAGTATAAATTAAGTTCTCTTAATTAATATTAATTTATTTTGTGTGAATACATTCAATAAATAAAAAAAATGTTGTAAAAGAAGGTTTAATTTAAATAAATTTTGTATTTTGTATGAATAAATAAATGTTTTAAGTACAATGAAAGATTTTTGTAAATCCCAAATGAAATATAACACTATAATTAATTAATTATATCTTTGTTCATCGGGGGAGTATTTCAAATGTTCTTAAAACAGGAATAAACTTTTGGTATGACATAGGGGCGTATCTCATTTTTTTTTGAAAAAAAAATTCCTACCACCGACTTTCAGATCATGGTATAAAATCTAAGACTTATTGATGCTCTGCTACAGTTTGCAGTTGAAATTGGAATAAATAGTTGCATTAGCTTTTTCCCACAATGCAAAACATATCCAACGAATCATTAAAATTGCTCTACTGTAAAATGTTGAAAAATGAGATAAGCCCGTTTGCGATATGGGCGACGATATGTATACCAAATTTCAAGTCAATATCTTAAACGGTTCCAGAGTAAACGTGCGCACAAAAAAAAGTTACAGACGGACCGACAGACAGAAATTTTTTTTCGCTCAAACTTAAAATCTCGACGTTTCATGAAATTCTAAGCCTATTTGAACAATAAAAATTTTTAAATTTTTTTTGTCGTTACTATACTTCCACTGGATGTGGAAGTAAAAGTGGAGTAAATAGTCCACTCAAATTAGGAAAAAAGCTGAGAAAAATTCTGAAGAGCAGTTTCTCTGCATAGGAACTAAGTAGTCAACTTCTAGAACAAAGTTTTGCTTATGCGCAGAAAAAAAAAGAAATGATTTTTGAGATATATACATATATATATACACGTTTTTTCGAGTTTTTTTTTCATTTAAACGTGTATATCTCGAAAAGTACGCGTTTTTAACGCTAAACGAACATAGGTAAACGTGCTCAGAATACGACTTCCTACATTTTTCCGATTATATCCCATTGGCTTTTCCGGAAAAGCGATTTGAAAAATACATATATATGTGTTTTTTTCGTGTATTTTCTATTTTGAATGCAAATATCTCGAAAAGTGCGCGATGGCCAAATGAACATAAGTAAACTGGTTCACAATGAGATTTCCTGCAAAAAAGCTCTTATACATTTTTCCGATTATCCCATTGGTTTTTCCGGAAAAGCTTCTTGAAAAATATATTTGCTTTTTCGTGTTTAATATAGAACCTTTTTTGTAGGAAATCACGTTCTGAACAAGTTTAGTAATGTTCATTTAGCCTTAAAAATGCGTACTTTCCGAAATATAATATGTCCAAATGAAAAAAAAAATTACGAAAAAGTAAGTATATATATTCTTCAAGAAGCTTTTCCGGAAAAACCAATGGGATAATCGAAAAATGTATAGGGGGTTTTTTGTAGAAAATCTCATTCTGAACAAGTTTATTTATGTTCATTTGGCCCTAAATTCGCGTGCTTTTCGAGATATTTGCATTCAAAATAAAAAAACAGATATATTTTTCTAGTCGCTTTTCCGGAAAAACCAATGGGATAATCGAGAAAATGTATGGAACCTTTTTTTTGTAAAAAATCGTATTCTGAACACGTTTACCTCTGTTCATTTGGCCTTAAAAATGCGTACTTTTCGAGATATGAAAGTCTAAATGAAAAAAAAAAAACACGAAAAAACGTATATATATATGTATATATCTCAAAAATCATGTCTTTTTTTTCTGCGCATAAGCAAAAAATTGTTCTAAAAGTTGAGTACTTACTATCCATACAAAGAAACTGCTGTTCAAAATCTTTCTTTAAAACGGCGTGTTTTTTTTTTCTTAATTTGAGTGGACTAAAAGACGGGAGATCTGTTTGCCGACCTATTCATTCTTCTTGCCCCTCATATTGTCATAACCCCGCACACTATTGAGACTGCTTCAACTATAACTTTTAGTGATTTGTATTACTTAATTGTTCGCCACGAAGTAGTCTTTTTGAATGTTTCTTAAAGCTTACAATAGATCTTTCTTAATGAGAGGACCCATATGCTGGATTATTTAAGAACTGTACTGCTACATATGTAAAACAACATTCAAATTTAGTGGTCCTATGCTATGGAATTTCATAATTCGTTTGGTTTCTAAGTTGCAAGTTGTGTATTTGATGCCTGCCTAGGCATCAAATACACAACTTGCAAATTATCTAATGCCTATTAGATAATTAACAAAATGGTTGGGTTCTCTCTATACTCCAAATAGTCATCTAAACCGCCACCCCACTTTTAAAATACCATTATTATTATAGAGATGCATGATATGCTCATAATTACTTCCACATCCAGTGGAAGTATAGTAACGACAAAAAAATATTTTTATAATTTTTATTGTTCAAATAGGCTTAAAGTGTCATGAAACGTCGAGATTTTAAGTTTGAGCGAAAAAAAAAATTCTGTCTGTCAGTCTAACTTTTTTTGTGCGCACGTTTACTCTGGAACTGTTTAAGATATTGACTTGAAATTTGGTACACACATGTACCTTAACGAGATCTGGAACTAGATTATATTTTCATCTTGTTCTGTCGAAGGGTTGGGGGGTAAATTGGGATAAATTTAGTGTAAATGGGTAAATCAAGCATGTAAGAGTCCATAAAATTGGTGTTTAGTATATAGTCGGGGAGCCCTCCCTAGCTGTACTTGCACCCCCTGCCCGATCCTTGGGGACAATGTTTTTCATAAAGATTGAAGCCTAAGGAACAATTTAAGTCATATTCTAAAAAAAAAACTGGCTGTACTTTCAAAATGGCGGCCATATATTAAAAAAAACTGTTGCCAATGTTTTTGTCATTTAACACAAAAACTAAAAAAGATGGACAAAAACTTTCTTCACAAAAAAGAACGTGCATAAAATTTTCTACAATTTTGTACCTATACAATATTTTGATAGGAGTTACCATTTTCCAGATAAATGAGTCCAAAATTAAGAAAACATGGAAATTCATATATCGGTAAATCACTTAGAGGAAATAACTGTGACAATTATTGTAAGGCGTATAATATAACTTTATATTATTAACATAAAAATTAAATAAAATAAACTGAAAAAAATTAATAATAATAATAATAATATTATAATTTGCAGACATTTATCTCGAAAACGGTAACAGTGGTATCTGGAAAACGGTAACTCCTATTCAAATATTGTATAGGAACAAAATTGTAGAAAATTTTATGCACTTTGTTTTTTGTACAGAAAGTTTTTCTCCATCCTTTTTAGTAACGGACGCCATTTTGAAAGTACAGCCAGCTTTTTTTTTCGGACATGTCTTAAATTGTTCCTTAGGCTTTAATCTTTATGAAAAACATTGTCCCCAAGGATCGGGGGGTGCACGGACAGTTAGGGTGGGCTTCCGTAGTGTTACGTTTTATATTGAATTTTATATTTTATTTTAAGAGATTAATCATTTATCTGGAAAATGGTAACTCCAATGCAAATATTGTATAGGAACAAAATTGTAGAAAATTTTATGTACTTTATTTTTTGTATAGAAAAGTTTTTCTCCATCTTTTTTAGTATTTGTGTTAAATGACAAAAACCATATTTGCAAATTTTGTTTTTTTTTAACGGACGCCATTTTGAAAGTGCAGCCAATTTTTTTTTTTTTTTAAGACATGTCTTAAATTGTTCCTTAGGCTTTAATTTTTATGAAAAACTTTGTCCTAAAGGATCGGGAGGGGGGGGGCACATAGTTATATACAAGAGAAGCTAAGGTCTCAAAAACTTTTGGCATTAGCCACCCCCATTGATTACCACCCCCACTCCATTATTTAAGGGGATGAAAAAAAATTGTGATTTAGTGTGTGTACAAGAACCAGAAACCTCAAAATATTTCTTTACTTCATCCACCCCCCACTACCACTCCCCTATCACCACCCCCACCCCAGTACCGATGTGGGTTATCGTTCTATGGGTTTTTGGGGGTAGAAGATTTCAAATATTATATTATTAAAGTTCCATAAACAATTATTTCCACGTACAAAGTTTTTTCGATTGTGTAACTCGGATAGAGAATCTGGATGTGGAAGTAGTGATTCCTTGGGCAGCGGTTTTTTCTATATTAAATGAGAAACGTAAACAAGCGTTTTGAGCCATCTGAAGCTTATTTTTATATTCTACTGTTAAGAAACTATAATATACACTTAGACAATAATCCATATGAGGGTACAACAGAGATTCAACTATCTTATATTTAGTTTTATCATAAAGTAAAAATTTAAACTTATATAAAGTGTCTTTTAACTTCATGTACAACAATTTTAATTTATTGCTTATGTGCAATTAAGCCTCAAAGGCTTAATTACGCTTTTGAAAATAACACAATATTTATTTTCCATAATATGTATAATTTACTATAAATTTTTTTAAATACTCATTTTTATAAGTCATTGTATTTGCTGTATTCTTATTTTTTCTTAGAAATGCTAAGTATATTTACGTTTTGTTATTGTATATTACACATAGTGGAATTTTCCAATTGAACACCGTACAATTCTGTCACTTTTTACTGAACAAGTAGTAATAGATTATTTCAAAATTATTAATAATTTGTTTACAGTTCCTACTGATCTGTGAGAGTCGGAATGTAAAGATTTCCCTTTGGTGGTTGTGATAAATGGTTGTTTATATTTACTCGAATATTTTGAATGATTGGAATTTGCATGATAGTAATGTTTAAATATTAGGAGATTTTAATTATTCTTGTCGTGTACTCTTTCCTTATCAGAATGAGGTAGCTGACCTTAAATTTTAATATTAATTGTTTTTTTTATTGTTTTCAAGTTTGAAGAAATCTGGTATTAAGTTGAATTAGATGATTTTTTACTCATACGTCGTTTATAAATTACTGACTTAAGGCTAGGATTTTGGAGAGTGATAGGGAAATATACGTTTATTTTCGGTTTATTATAAATATTTAAAAAATCAAATGGTATAATCTTTAAAATCATTTCAGATACTTCTCATTGCTCTAAAGAATACAACCATATATAGTTTTTATCACTAATTTTGTATATAGGCAAATGCCATACTTTAATAATGAAATTAGGCACTATTTTCATTGACAAACTACGATATTTAAATATAACAGAAATTTATAATAAAAAATATATATAGATGTATTCGCTAGATCAATAGCAAGTATCTAAAGCAGCTTTAAGATTATACTATGTGTAGTTTTTTAAATATTTACAATAAACCGAAAATAAACGCATATTTCCCTCTCACTCTGCAAAATCCTAGCCTTAACTGTTCAACATCACAACAATTTCTCACATCTCAGGTTATTGCTTCTCTCACGTGAGGTATTATTTCCTCTTTACATCTATCTACTCTAAGTTAAAGGTACTGATAAGTAATCAGTTTGGTTGGAAAGCTGGACCACTACTATCTATTTTAGTGTATAAAATTTGGATGACTAAGGACACAGTGTAGTTTAGGGATGTAAACAATAACAATAGTATATGGTGTACAGAGTGGACCAAATTAGATGGGATTTGAGGTTTTCTCTAATAGAGATGACAGATAGACAAAAACCAATATGGGAGCCCTGAGCTCGATTTTCGAGAAACAATCATTCAAACTGCGATCGTCTATTTTTTTTGACTACAGAGCTACAGAGCGCTTTTGGAAAATTGTCATCTCAATTACCAAGTGTCGAATCGAAAATCGAGTAACACATTCTTAACACGTTGATGGACAGTGTTCAGATAATGACACTTCATATTGTGACACATATGATAATTTCAAAATATGGGTAGATACGTTTGTGGGTTTTATTTAGTAGTAGGGTTTTTAGGAATAATTGCATTTTGTTGTACTTTTACAAGAAAAAATTAGGTGACGTCTATATACGTTCTGTCATATTAAACTTACTTTTATTAATGAAAAATGACAACGTGTATAGACGTTGGACGTTAATAAACGGTGTGTCACAGTAGGTCGTATCTACAAGATGTCATGTGACACAACGGGTATAAACGTCTACCAGAAATTCCAATTAAAATAAAACAACAATATTATCAAATAATTTTATTGAAAAGCACATTGAGTGTTTACAATTCAGAATTAGTTTTAGGGCTTGTGCCATTCTTCGAAGCAGTCTGGGCATAAGGGAGGATTTTCTGGGCAACTTTTGCACCTATAACTAGTTTCTCTTCGAATTTTATTTTTGGTGCACATTCTACATTTTAAAAATATTTTTTTTCGGGTACTATTAAGAGGTACGGGATTTCTTTCAGGCCAGTGTTCAAATGGAGTTGAGGATGAGCTAGATGCAGTAGCTGGGGTAGCGACTGACTGATGAGAGGCAGCACAATTTTTTCTATTATCATGAACATTTCTTGAAGGTAATACATCTTTACCTTTAGTGTTGGGATCCAATCCGATAAGTTTTTTAATTAGTTCTTCACGAAAATTTAGAAATCTATAGGATTTGTTATTGTTCTTACAGTATTTTCGGAATAAGAGAAAAGAGTTCCAAACTGCAACATCTAGAAGATGAAAAATAATTTTTTTGTACCACCTAATGGTCTTTCTCGGTGACGAATAATAAGAAGTCATCTGGTCTGCTCTGTCAATTCCTGACATATGTTCATTATAAATCGCAACTTCTCTGGGTTTCATTCTAATTTTTCCATAACGGTTTTTTACTTCAATTAGTTCAGGATGATTTTTTGTCGTTATAATCAGTACATCTCTTTTATCTTTCCACTTTGAAACATAGACTTTTCTAAGCCTTACCCAAAAATGCTCGCCCTTTTTTAATTTTTTGCTAATCAGCTGTTTCGGATTATTTTTCCGGTTACTTCTCAATGTTCCAACAGTGTGCGTCTTGTATGTGAGTAATTTTTCTGAAAGGGCTACACTATTATAATAGTTATCCATGTGTATGGTGTATCCCTTCATTAAATAAGGCTGCATTAGTCGCATTACTAATTGCTCAGTCTTTGATACAGGAGGATCATTTCTTCTATTATTGGTAGGAGCTTCACTTTTTCCTGAATATATTTCCATATTTAAGACGTACCCGTCTGATGTTGCCAGCTCATAAAATTTTATCCCATATTTCGCTTTTTTTCCTTTTATATACTGCCTAAAATGAAGTCGTCCTCTAAAAAGTAACAATGATTCATCCAGTGATAAGTCACGATTTGGTAAAAAGGCATTTTGAAAACTACTAATCAGTAGATCCATAAAATTTTTAACTTTTTCTAAGTTTTTTAATTCCATTGCCGACACGGATAAACATCGCAAGATTTGTTCAAACCTTCGGCCCGACATAACATGTGTAAAAATGGGATGAAAGTAGAGTGGATCAGAATATGTAAACATTTTTCTCATGCTTGGTGAAGATATTTGTCCGTTTAGGAGGCAAAGACCTAAAAATTTTGACATTTCTTCTCTATTAGTTTTTCGGAAAGTTTGCCTTCTGCTGTGTCTTGTCAAGGGTCGATTGGTTACACACAAGGCCTCGCCATAGTGATTTGTAGATGAAATTAAAAGATCTAGCAGTTCAAATGTGAACAAGTTATGGAACATATCAATTGGCAAAGTGTTTTGATCAACGGGTATTTTGATACCCACAGAATTTTCATCAAATGGAAAATCTGGGATATCTGCTATAGTCTCTTCCCATTCATCAGTTTCTTCCACCTCATTTTCCGGCTCATTTTCTGAGTTCAACGTATCTCTAACGTCAGCTTCATCTGAGAAATCTTGATCATCTGAATCATCTTGTGAATTCTCAGAGTCTGTTGACTCATTGGGATCGTAATCTTTATCGGATCCAAACTCCCCTTCAGTGTCGCTATAAGAATCTTGCAGATCTTCATCTGTCGACACGTCATCAAAGAGCCCGTGTAATCGTTTTTGTTCAATTTCGTAAGGATCTCCCATCTGAAAACAAAACATGAAAATAAAGAAACTTATACACTATTGAAACATATTGTTTTGGGTATTTAGCGTTTCATACAAATATCTAGTATTGAATATAGTGATCTATTCTGATCAAGCTAGTTAGTAAAAAAGCAATACATGACATCACTCTGCTAAATACCCAAACTAATAAGTATTCCTCAATAATTGTGAAAGCAGAAATAAGATTTAATATTGTTATATTATACACTATCTAATGTATATATTATATTATATAGATACTTATGTACCAAGCAATAAAATAAAAAATATTACTATCTACATAATACACAATAAAAAAATTGGACATACCTTTTACACTTCCAAATATCATTAGGATATTATGTAAAACCAACAGCGCGTGACACAACAGTCAGTTACTATGCACTTTCTAATACTAACACAACGTCTGTTAACGTTGCGTCACCATACCGTTCTACTCCCACCTATTGAGTCTCCCACTCCATTAAAATATTGTATTGTAATATGGAGTGACTGTACACAAGTTTTGGAGGTATGTGTTGTGACACAGAGTTGTAAATATATGGAACTAACATATAAAAGTCGACGTCTATCAACGTTTTGCCACAAATAATTAAACATCAAATGACATCTATAGACGTTGTGTCACTTTACATAATTTAAAAATGGACGTCTATTAACGTTGTGTCCGTCAATGTGTTAAGGCACTTTTTGAGTAGAATTCGTTGCTGATAAGATGAAAATTATGCATGCCTCAGTTTTCGAGATATAGACATAATTTGTGTTTTTTTTAATGGAACACCCTGTAAATTATTTCATTATTCGATCACAACTTAAATTATCCGACGATATATCATGTCATATTTATCTCAATAAATATTAGAAATGCAATAAATATGCATAGATGTCAATGGAAGACAATTCGAACATTTATTGTAGTTTAGTTTTTCCTATTTTTGACAAAATTATTTTATATTATAAAAAGTGTTGTTGTTAATGGTTTTCAATGACCTCCTCACAAATATATTAACCAACTTTTCAGAGATAAATATGACATGATATATCGTTGGATAGCTAATTTAAGTTATGATCGAATAATGAAATAATTTATAGGGTGTTCTATTTAAAAAAACACAAGTTATGTCTATATCTCGAAAACTGAGGCACGCATAATTTTCTTATCAGCAACGGATTCTACTCAAAAATGTGCCTTAAGAATGTGTTACTTGATTTTCGAATCGTCACTTGGTAACTGAGATATAGAGGTCATCAAAAATGCCAATTTTCCAAAAACGCTCTGTAGTCTAAAAAGACAGACGATCGCGGTTTGCGCCATTGTTTCTCGAAAATCGAGCTCAGGATACCTATATTGGTTTTTGTCTATCTGCCATAGTTTTAGAGAGGAATTTAGAGAAAACTCCAAATCCCATCTAATTTGGGCCACCTTGTATAGGCATGTGAGGTAGAATTTTGGGCTTTGTGGAAAATTTTTGAGGGAAGTTGTCACCCATGCTCTATCGATACTTTGTAACATGAGCTACTAAAAAGTGATGGTGCCCTTGTGAGTTGGGATGGGATTTAAATTGCAAATTTTCTGAACTTAAGTCGCTCTAAAAAAAACTATAAAGGCTATCAAGATGTTTTTTTTATTTTTTGTAGAGAAAATTAAACTGCTCCTAAGAGTAAGTTCACAATTTCATAAAACCAAACGGGTTTGTCAGAAATGTATTATAAATTTAAAAACCTCGAAAAAAGTGTAAGAAAAAGACTAAGCTTTATTGAAAGATAAAATTCCTCAAAACCAATTTGGATGCAACGAAAAAATCAGCTATTATATTTCTAGATGTTAGAAAAGCATTTGACACCGTGACCTCTTATATAAACTCAAACTTCTGAAATGCCCTGATTATCTACTCTTAATAATAAAAAGCTTATTAGAAAGCTGCTCCTTTTAAGTCAAAAGAAACTCTTCAATCTATTCTGTTACGATTTATACAGCTTTCATTTCAACAACCCTGGCTATTTTAACAAAAATTCATACATTTTTCAATTTGCTGATGACGTAACACTATCAGCTCACAATAATCTTAGAAATACAATGTCAAATCTATTAGATTATTTCCCTCATAAATTATAGACCAATGACATTTCGTGAAGTTTCAACCAATGACAACAGTTTTACACTGAATAAATGCAAGCTAGCTTTTTTAAAAATTACCAGCGAATAAATTACCTCTTGCTTTTAAATGCAATTGATTTAATTTACTTTCAGTTGAACTAAAAACATAATAAAAGATGTTACAAATTCAAGAATTATTATTTATGCAATTTTACAAAAATATTTTTAATATCAAACTGTCAGATTTACAATCACGATTGCGTAACAAAAGTCAAATAAGCATCTAGCGCGTCCGTTTCCATGGCTACGAAACAAAAGTCATGTATAGAACGCGTCGCCGTCAATTAATTAATAAGGAAGTGTTTTCCAAATCAAAAATGAATCGTTTTGGGAAGATAGAATTTGTTAAAATTAACAAAGAAAAAAGTACGTATGGAATTTGTTCATTTGGGAAATAATCTTGACATATACCCCTCGAGCTCTAAATCTTATCACACAAACATTTTTGTAAAATTTTGCCTTTAAGCAAATGTTCTCGACTTAATAATTTGCACAAGAAGCAAAGGTAAATTATTAAATCTTGAACATTTTCTAAGCAAAATTTTACAAAAAAAGCTGCCCGCAGTTTATCTGGTAAAATTCAGATCTCTCAGGATATAACCTGTGATTAAAAGGTCTCTTTTTACAAGATTTGCAAAGTCTGCTTTTCACTTCAACAGACTTACATGAGAGCCAGGCATACCAACAAAATATAAATTCCCAGAACAGATCACATGAAAATTTCTACAGGAAGTACGTAACGAAAACTAACTGTGTTTTCTTTCTCATTTTATATGTATTGTATACTTTCTCATTTTATATGTATTGTATACAGGGTGCTCAGTAAATTGATAGGAAGTTCATTTAGAACCTATATGGGCTTATATCCATTATACAAAGTGTTACGGATTTTGAGATATCAGCCTTTTCAGATATTTTTGTTTATTATTGTAATTTCAGTTAGTAAACGATGTCAAAGATTAAAAATATGATATAAATAAGTCACAATGCTTGAAAAGAAAACCTCGTTTCCTGAGAGAGAAAATTTCAATTCAACGATCTCATCGTTCTTTTACGCAAGATTTCATCGCCTTGTGTCATCTTGTCCATTTTTCCTTATACAATACGTAATAGACTAAGAGCCGGCAACGGATTTACTTACGTTATTTTAGTAGTCATAAGAATGAGTAGGCATACCCTTCTTAACACACTAAACACGAAATGGAAGGTGTGGCACCCCGGAAGGGCCGGGTTTATTAAACAATTCGAAATTTGTTTCCATTTTCAACCTAAAAATTATTAAGTGACGCAGGCTGTCAAATTTAAACCTTTTCGTTTCAAAGACCTTTTCCCCGACCGGTTTGGTTGAAACCGTTCGAGACCTCAAATTTTTTCCAAATTTTTATAAGACTATTAAAATATCACAGATATGTAATGGAACAATACCAATATGGATTGTCAAGAGTCGTAGGATATTTTTATACTGTTTTCATAATTACTTGCGTTTTTTGTTGATTTTTTAAAATTCTCTAAAGCAATAATTTTAACAATCGCAATTTCCAATTTTTTAGGTTTAATATTTTACTAATTTTGACCCCACAACTCATAGTTTTAATTATTTATCTGACAATCTATAGTTAGAGTATTCAACATACTCTAGACCAGGGATTCCCAACAGGTGGTCCGCGGAAGATGTCTTGGGGTCCGCGGAATGTCACTGAGATATTCAATTGTTTTGTATTTTACTTGACTTGCAGTGGTAGATTCTACATAATCGTAATTTTAAGAAGAATTTAAGCTTTTAAGGGGCTCTTGTCAGTATAGCGACCGATGAGAAAAAATCTTGTTGGGAACCACTGCTCTAGATGATGTCGAAGTATTCAACGTACATATTTTACAAGACTATCTCGACTTCAGTTGTATGCAACTTGCGTAAGAGCATATTTGTTTGCATTTGGTGTTCGACTTATGAATTGTTTAATTTCAGTTACTGGTTATTGAATATTGTTAAGGACGTGATAATTACGTGTTGTTATAATTACGTATTGTTATAATTGCATTGTGCTTGTGTATTGTTTTAAACTTATTTTTTCATGAATTACTATGTAAGTGTATTTTTAATAATTTTACACATGAATGGCTCGTGTGAACTAAGAAAGGTTTAAATTTGACAGACTGCTTCACTTAGTAATTTTTAGGTTGGAAATGGAAAAAATTTTGAATTTGAAGGGTATAATAAACCCGGCCGTCCCGGGGTGCCAGACCTTCCATTTCGTGTTTAGTGTGTTAAGCAGGGTATGCCTACTCATTCTTATGACTACTAAAATAACATAAGTAAATCCGTTGCTGGCTCTCCTGGTATAAAGTGTTATTCGTAATGAGGCCTCTAAAACTGAATATTTCTGCGGAAATCTTGAATCATCGGCATTATATCACATTTTTCACTTGTTTTTTTAATTTTGATCTGCTCGGAGCCCTGCGATTTTCTTCCCCATTTATGTTTTTTCAAATAACTTCATTTTAAAAAATAAAGAACCTTTGGAGCTCAATATTTTCGTAAAAATCTTGTTTCGTCAGCTTTATGTGCGTACTTTTTACTTGTTTTTTAATTTTGTAACAAATGAATCGATTTATATAAGGTTTCCACCATACAATTTGTTTATATGTTTAAATTTTTGAGTTTCGGCCGCCATCTTGGTCACGCAATATTGAAATGTCAAAAAATGATCACATCACGATGAAATGGAAAAATTGAAAACGTATTCGTACTCTGGCATCTTAAATACGAGACGAAGTTAAAATATCAAGACTGATTTTAGCACGTCTCCTATCACGTTACTTATGACCTATTCATGTTACATTTCGTAACATATTCATGAGCCCCTTTGTTAAATGCGCCAAGTGTTGATATCTACGAGAATTATGGGGTGACAAATAAATATAAAATAGGGACAAGTTGTTATTAACTATGTTGATATCTACGAGAATTATGGGGTGACAAATAAATATAAAATAGGGACAAGTTGTTATTAACTATGTTATTAACGAAAACTACCTGAAGAATTTACATTTTTTTGATTTGAGGGTAGATTTCGGGGCACTGTAGAAATGTGTTAGGGGCGACAAACCCATATGTATGTATATACATCACTTAAAACTTTCAATCGATATACCAAACACCCTGTATATATATAGTAATTGTTTCAAAATAATTTTATAATATACTCATTTATGGGCTGTAGGACTTCCGTCAGTGGTCTTTTACTATGTAATTGGCAATAAAATGCTTTATTATTATTATTTTTCATCGCAAGGGATTATGTTAAGTAGTTATGGTGAAACAAACAATGCAGGTAAGCCCATTATTACCTGAGGGCGGTAAATAATGCAGTATTTATTATATCTAAATGGTCATTAAGAAGGGTGGTTTTGGGTTATTCCATTGTTTGTAAATTTCAATTGTTTCTTATATAATTTTCCAAATTTTGCTGAATAATGTAAAATCTAGTTTATTTATTGGTTTCTAAGAAATGGTTTGCAATATTTGAATTATTTTTACTATTTTGAATGTTCAGTACCTTATATTTACTCTGGTGTAACAATGGGCCTACCTGCAAGTTGGACCTCTTATTTTAAATGAGGAATTTGTTTTATTATTGTAAATACATATTTTCAGTTAATATTAGTCTATTAGGCTTATAAATAATATAATGTGAAATTCAAACAGCACCATTAAAAAAATAGTTTATCTTAAGATCCTCTATAGTAACGAAGATAGAGCATGTTAAAAACTGCACCCTTTGTAGGGGTTGAACAATGACAGACACGAATGCGAATGTGACTTTTGATGTCATTTTTTTATCTTTCGATATAGCATAGGTGACAACTTCCCTTAAAAATTTCCCACCCATGACATAAATTTTCAAAATATCCATTCAAACATTGCAACCACCTAACCAGCTATTAGCTGTTATAAAATAAATTGCTTTGTAAATAAACTAAATGTTTTCTTCATAATATTCAATCGCTAAATAAAAAAGGTGGTGAACTGGAATGTTACCATTGTTACCTAAAGTGCTCAAATACATTTTTCCAAGTACTGTGTTTCTGTGAACATTTTTTAAACAAGAATCAAATTGACAATATAAAAATTGAAAACTACAATGTGGCTTCTGCCTATGCTATGTTAAATCATATTCATGGTGGCACAATGATATTTTGTGAAAATGGTCTACAATATAAAGAAAGATTTGACAACAGAATATCTAGTAAAATTAACTGAAATTTCTGCTATTGAACGTACTATACAGATCTCCCAATGATGTCCTGTCTGACACATTCTGTGATATTTTTTTCTCAAATTTTGGAACCTTTGTTTAATTCTGATCAAATTGTAATCATAAATGGTGATTTTAATCTAAACTTTAACACTGATGAAATTAGATTTGATAACTTCTTATGGTTACGACCAAACTCTTTTTCAAAATATCAGACTAGGCAACTGCACAGATAACGTATTTATAAGCTTCTCGGAATTTACTGACTATGAAAAAACGGATGTTTTCGATCCAAAAATGTCTGATCACAGAGCTTTGGCGATAGGAGTGGATGTGGGTGGCAGACCCATTCAAATCAACGTAATTAATCAAAACTGACACTTCATGGATAGTAACGATGACTGTGACAACATAGTTAATAAATTTATGGAGATTTTATTAAAATGCTTACATTGCTCATTTCCAATTATTAAGAAAACGAAACAAAAATAAAAATGTATCTTGGTGTACTGACAAATCAAGAAATATGCGAAATACCCTAAATATACTTATTGATTTAAATGAAAGGACCCCGCACACTAACCCTTGTAAAATGGCTTTCGGTCAAATTGCTTCAAATTCTAATATGTTGTATATTTCGAGGTCCTGATCAAAAGTCTCCAGGGACACGGCGCTTGAAATGCCTTACTTTTAGCTCCAGAGCCTTTAGATCGTTGAACATGGCGTTTCCAGCAGTATCAGTGAGACATATGTTGAAAACTATATATAAGACTAATGTAAGGACCATTTTGTGTGCATGTGTTTGTGTGTGTGGGTGAGTGCGTGTTGTCGCGCAAGCGTGTTTATTAACCTTCAATTATTCGTGGATTGTTGAGATCTATCTGCGGGGGTCGGTGTGCTGCATCCATAATTGTATTCAATAGAGAAACTGAAGGATAATGAACATTCTGCTCATACCTAACGTACCCAAGATACCACAGAACACTCGCAACATGAGCGCATGTGCCGAGAGTCCTGGCTCCAGTCTTGAGGTACAATAATATCCATTAACCAAAGTATTATCGAGATTTTCATCCATACCTTCTGCTACATTTTCATTGTATGAAATGTATATCTCGTACTTGGACCTGTTCCTGAATCTAGAGTAAACTCTTATTCTCAAAAATCCCCTTTCATTCATTAATTCATCGATCTGGAATTCTTCATTTTCTTCTCTTTGCAACTTTTCTTGAACATACGATGGTGCCAAAGATATTTGATATGTACCGAATGTGAGATTTCTCAGATAATCCAAGAAGAGTCGGGGAAAAGCAATATTATTATCTTCTAGTCTAGCCCATTGACCTCGTCTTCTCTGAAGGTTGTCGATTTCGACAACGTTCGGTTGACGGGAGCTATCCAGCATTCTCCACGCCATGTGCACATCGGCACCTGTCATCTGGATTGGGGGGATGAAACCTGTTTAATAATGCTGCCGCTATAAGGTAAAAATCTTTGAGGTTCTCGACATGTGGCATTTCAATAACATTATCAAAAAACTTTAACACGCTCTTTATATGACCATTCCTGGATTCGATTACCCACCTTGTTTTCGTGATCAAACGAGTCTCATTTGCTTCTTCAGTAATGAACTGAGTTGGTCCTCGGAGGAGTACGTGCGGCATTCTATGAGAAATGTCCAATGCCTCGAGGTAATCTCTTGCATCGCGATAACCGTGATCGACTAAAAGAATGTCTCCTTCCTGAAACCATGCTCGAATACCATTCACATCATTCTCTAATTCATTGATCAACATTTGAGCATCATTATTCCTGCTGTCATAAAAGTAAGGTCCTTGAACAGCAAGAATATATCCATCCGGAGCAACTATTAGTGCTGGCTTTACCAAATGACGACCTTTATGCAGGGAGAAAGATTGTCGTAATGTGCGAAAGTTTGAACTCTTGTTAATATAAGAATATATACCATCCACGCAAGCAATCGCTTTTGGAATTTCAGGATTAGGATTATATAATTCATTCGCAAGAGACGAATAGCGGAATATAACTTTGAGGAATTCATCTGATATTCCTTGGCGCATTTTACCATTTTCTGGGACTGGATCACGTTAACAATAGATTGAACTGATCCTTTCAGCGATGTTAAGCAGTTGAAATTAGCATCATTCAAGTTACTTTCATCCGAGAAATCAGGGATTTTACGTCCAGTGGAAGTATAGTAACGACAAAAAAATTTTTAAAAATTTTTATTGTCCAAATAGGCTTAAAATGTCATGAAACGTCGAGATTTTAAGTTTGAGCGAAAGCAAAATTTCTGTCGGTCTGTCTGTAACTTTTTTTTGTGCGCACGTTTACTCTGGAACCGTTTAAGATATTGACTTGAAATTTGGTACACATATGTACTTTAACGAGATCTAGAACTAGATTATATTTTCATCTTGTTCCGTCGAAGGGTTGGGGGGTAAATTGGGTAAATTTGGGGTAAATGGGTAAATCAAGCAGGTAAGAGTCCATGAAATTGGTATTTAGTATATATAAGAGAAGCTAAGGTCTCAAAAAAATTTTTGGCATTAGCCACCCCCATTACCACCCCCACTTCCTTATTAAAGGGGATGAAAAAAAATTGTGATTTAGTGTATGTACAGGAACCAGAAACCTCAAAATATTTTTTTTACATCATCCACCCCCCATTACCACCCCCGCCCCACTACCGATGTGGGGTATCGTTTTATGGGTTTTTGGGGTAGAGGATTTCAAATATTATATTATTAAAGTTCCATAAACAATTATTTTCACATACAAAATTTTTTCGTTGTGGGTGACTTGGATAGAGAATCTGGATGTGGAAGTAGTGATTCCTTGGGCAGCGGTTTTTTCTATTAAATACAGCACACCGACTCCCGCAAATAGATCTCAACAATCCACAAATAATTGAAGGTTAATAAACACGCTTGTGCGACAACACGCATTCACCCACACACACAAACACATCCACACAAAATAGTCCTTATTATTAGTCTTATATATAGTTTTCAACATATGTCTCATTGATACTGCTGGAAACGCCATGTTCAACAATCTCAAGGCTCTGGAGCATGTTTTAAAGTCTGAAAATCCAGTTAAGTTGATGTGGGACATAGTCAATGATAACAGAAAACTTAAAAAAAAGTGTCGTTATCAAACACCTCTAGATGCAGCCGTTCTTTGTAGAAAATGTTTTAATTTGCCTGTTAACAAAATTTTTCAACTTATGTATATCTAATAGAACAGTTTGTTTAAAGTCATTAAAGTTATTCCTGTATTTAAAAAAGGCTCTTTCAATTAACCAAATAATTATAGGCTTATATCATTAATTCCTATACTATCAAAAGTTTTCGAATACTTACTAAAAAACCAAATCACTGATTATTTTCAGTTAAATAGTTTGATAAATCCAAATCAGTTTGGATTTCAGCGAGAGAAGTTAACTACCCTAGCCATAAATAGTATAGTTGAGAATATATAATCAAGGGATTTGAATCAGGAATGTTTGTAGGCTCATCCTTCTGTGATTTAAGTGAGGTCTTTGTGTATCTCATGAAATATTGCTCATCAAATTAGAGTATTATGGATTTTTACCAAATGCCATTTACTTGATGACAAGTTATCTGTCTGAGCGCTATCAAAAAACTTTTTATAACAATAAATATTCAGAGCCTCGGAAAATTGAATACGGTGTACCTCAAGGTTCACTGCTTAGTCCAATATTGGTCTTAATCTATATAAACGATTTACCAACTGTTGGACCTGCCGGTGAATGTGACTATGTTGTTTACTGATGATGCTACAGTCATAAATGTCGATACAAATTATGAAACTCTTCCCCAAGCTTTGGCAAAATCAAAGTATGAAACAGAACAATGGTTCCTATGTAATTCCTTAAAACTAAATAATGATAAAACTGAGGGAATGACTTTGAGCTTAACCCATTACACTATCAATAATCTTAGTAAAATAAAATTTCTGGGCGTCATGTTGGAACCTACACTAAAATGGTACCAACATGTTGACGTTGACTATACATATAATAAATTATCTAAACATCTATATTGGCTAGAATCCTTAACCCAAATAACTACACCTGAGATAACTCTGATGACTAATCATGCTCTCATCCATTCCACCTTAAGCTACGCAATACTTATATGGGCCCACTCTGCCCGCAGTTAAAAGGTCCTAGTTATTCAAAGGAAAGCTATAAAGCTGGTACTAGAATTGGAATATGGGGCAGATGTGAAAGAACATTTTAAAAACCTTGGTGTATTAACTACACCAAGTCTATATAATTACCAAAGCCTAATGTACACTTCTGTGCAATAAAATCCCGTACACCTATATTTCGCTATATTAAATCATTCTTTATTTATTTGTCAGTGTCATATTTTCGAAATGCCGAAATTAACTGAACATGAAAAAATTCTAATTATCTCTAAAAATTATCACCTAAATAAAAGTACCGTTATGAGTGTGAAGAAAAGGTGGGAGGAGGAAGGTAAATCTCGCTCAAGATGAAGCACTCCTTGGCTATTTGAGGGAAAATCCGTTTCAAACAGCTGTAGACGCTGTGTCCATGACAAATTTTCCAGCATCGAGGTCAACAGCTAGCCGAAAGATAGGAAAATCGGAATTTAAAAACTGTGTAAGTGTCAAGAAGACCATATTAACAGAAGAACATAAGCAAGCCCGCATTCTGTTTTGTTTAAATTATGTCTTTCGTCCGTTGGAGTTTTGGAACAATGTTGTGTTTACCGATGAAAAAGTTTTTGAATCTTGTAATTTTTTTTTTTTTTGTCGTTAATATATTTCCACTCGATATGGAAGTAAAATTATCACAGACAGACACGGGCAGAACAGCCATGCAGAAAACCGCTTTTTAATGTTTTGAGCTTTCAGAATCTGGCCTTATCTCAGACACAATTTTTCAACTTCAATTTTTACATTTGTTATAAATCGAAATCATTAAATCATTAACATTTTTCCAAATACCTTACTTATGATATTTCACAATCAATGTCACTTTTTTATAACCTATATGATTCTAAAAAATCTAAATTCCAAAAAGACTGATTCACATCACTTAATATTAGTAAAAACTGGATTACTTGATTTTTCAAGTGTACGGGATTTTATTGCACAGAAGTGTACGTTAAAACAAACATCCATAAATATACTAATGTATCCGAAGTCCATAATCACAATACTCGTTCAAACTCCAACATATCCATTAAATATTTAAGGTTAAAAAATCAAGAAATAGTGTAGATTATGGTCCGTTATTTTATAATAAATTACCTCCTTACCTAAAAATGCTGTCATTAAATTTATTTAAAATAGAAGTTAAATCAACCATACCAGCTTCTGCATTTTATAGTTTGAATGATTTTTTAGAGAGTGATTTGTAGTCAAACTTTTCTCTATGCAGTTGTCAGTTCTGACATCTTATGTTGTCTTATTATGATTAATTAGACATGCGTAATAATATCGAAAATCGAAATAATATTATAGCATTATTAAGATGACTGGCATAATTCAAGAGATGTAATGGCCATCATTTATGCCACCCTTATACCCTTATTAGCCCCTTCCGGTGGTTGAAAATGGCTTTGACCGCTGACCAACTGTATTTCTTTCACAAAAATACTGTTGAATCAGTCGAAAAAAATATAGAAATGCATTCGCAAAGATATTTACACCCTCTGTAAGTGGTGAAAAAGGGTAGGTAGGTGGAAGGGAGTCAAAATATAAAACAAGTTCTTTAACTGAATTTTTCGTAACAATTGAAAGTATAAAATATTGTAGGGATATTATTTAGTCCAATGCTTTTTACCCCCCTTTAGAGGGGGGGTGAAAGTGGGTAGAAGAGTGTGTTTTTGGGACTCAGGCCCATGGAGACATTTGATCTACTCTGACAGTAGAGCAACATATCAAAATTGGGTGAATTTAACCGATGCCCGATTTCCACTTCTGGTGTGTGTGGTCCTTTTTGACTTGTGTAGGTAGTGATAATTTTTTCAAACACGCCAATAAGTTCTATTCTATTCAGACATGCCCCTATTAGTATACGAATAATATATTCGTGTATGTGATACTCTAATTTATGGAGAAACTTTACAAAACAATGCTGTCGTGAGAAAAATTAACTTATTAGATTTTATTCAGTTAGCTATACAGGGTGTTCCACTTAAAACTTCAGGAACCATTTTCTCGATAACTAAAACAGATTTGAATTATGTAAAAGGTTCACTAGAATTAGTCCAGTCAACGAATGGCCCAAAGGGTTGTGTAGATAGCCCAGTCGATGAAGGTATTTACCCACAAAAAGTTGCAAACTGTGTAAACTTTTTTTTTAAGGAGTTCATGAAAGTTTTAGAATAATATCCTGAAAAGTTTACATTTCGCTCGGATGCAGAACATAAAAAAAAAGTGAAAAAAAAATTTTTTTCATCCATTTTTTCAAAATTTTGAAATTAAGTCAAGCTAGGAAAAAACAAAAAATACAGATGGATAGATCACGTATTTATGAACAAAAAATGTGCTAACAAAATTTATCGCTAAAGCCACGGTTTTCCCGGAAAAAAATAGTCAAGTGTAACGGTATAACTCGGAGAGAGACTGTGACACCGACGCATTGAATTACATGTCACTAAATCAAAATTTGTTCAATCTATATGAGTGTTGGTTCATTTAAAAGATGGAAATTGTAGCTTTCTGATGCTTTTTTGTTTTAAACAAAACAAGCAAAGTAGGTATGGGAAAAATATACGGCGTGATAATATATATATATTATCACGCCTGAACTCAATCGTCGCAATAAAAAATAATTATTTTGACAATTTAAACATAATAGATTAAAAACCCGCTGCCCAAGGAATCACTACTTCCACATCCAGATTTTCTATCCAAGTCACTCACAACGAAAAAATTTTGTATGTGGAAATAATTGCTTATGGAACTTTAATAATATAATATTTGAAATCCTCTACCCCAAAAACCTATAAAACGATACCCCACATGGGTAGTGGGGTGGGGGTGGTGCTAGGGGGTTGTAGTGGGGGTGGATGAAGTAAAAAAATATTTTGAGGTTTCTGGTTCTTGTACACACACACACTAAATCACAATTTTTTTTCATCCCCTTTAATAATGGGGTGGGAGTGGCTAATGCCAAAAATTTTTTTGAGACCTTAGCTTCTCTTTAATATACTAAATACCAATTTTCTGGACTCTTACCTGCTTAATTTACCTATTTATCCCAAATTTACCCCAATTTACCCCCAACCCTTCGATGGAACAAGATGAAAATATAATCTAGTTCCAGATCACGTTAAAATACATACGTGTACCAAATTTCAAGTCAATATCTTAAACGGTTCCAGAGTAAATGTGCGCACAAAAAAAGTTACAGACCGACGGACAGAAATTTTTTTTTCGCTCAAACTTAAAATCTCGACGTTTCATGACATTCTAAGCCTATTTGAACAATAAAAATTTTTCGTTACTATACTTCCACTGGATGTGGAAGTAAAATGTATTGTGTTGTACTTATCCAGAACAACTTGATCCATATTTGATTTGATTAGTAATGCATTGTAAACAACACTTAAACACTGTAAAATTCACTCATAAAAAAATAACGTCCCATCAGCGGTAATCTGCTCAAGACCAAGAAGGGGCATTAACAAATATGTCCGCTTTTATGGGAGGGAGGGTTTACTGAGAATGTCACAAAATGAACGATGAAGGGAGGGAGGTTCATAAAATGTGAACATTCTGGCAGAAAAAAAAATGTTATATATATAAATATATATTATATTTAATCGTTATTGTTCTCTGATGGTAAACTAATGAATATAACATTTTTTTTTTAATATAACGAACGTTTGTTTCATGGGGTTTCACAAATGTTAAAAACAGCTCATTTTTGCAAACGTATTTGTTCAAGGGTCCAGGGTTGGAAAAAAAACAGTTTTTTCTGTTTTGAACAGTTTTTTTTTGTTTAAAACAGGTTTTTTTAAGTTTTAAATGGTATGTTTAAAACAGGTTTAAAACGTTTAAAACTATATTCAACTAAAATTAAATGATGCCAGGTACACTATGTCTGCTACTGCTACTTGATGTCAGATTTTACAGTACTCTACAAATGAAATGCTCAGTTTAGTACACATGACCACTGTATCGGAATGGACCATCATCGGCACTTTTCCTGCTTTTCCACAAACTCCAAAATAATACATTTATTTTAAACATCGCACTGTGTTTTAAACAGTTGTTTGAAACATCGCATTGTGTATTAAACATGTTTTAAACATTTGTTTAAAACACAGTGCGATGTTTTAAACATGTTTTAAACATGCCAACCCTGCAAGGGCCCCCAAGTCTGCTACTTATACGAGGCATATATGCCTAGCGGCTTCTAATAATTACCCTTTTTATTGTGGGATCTCTTTCATTGTGTATCATTTTTAAATCCCTTCTAATAAGCTGTAAATTTGCCATTTTGTTCGGGTAAAATTTAAATTATTGTTTACCCAGTGAGTGGTTCAGTCAAATATTTTAATTTACTTTTCATTACGTTTAATCTATCCCTAGTAGCACAAATATTGGACCAACGTACAATCCATATAGGACCAATATTCATATATTGGTCCTACATGGATTGTACGTTGGTCCAATATTTTGTACTACTAGGATAGGAATAAAGTTTTTAGAATATTCCTTCTATATAAATCGTTGTATGCTGAATATTTTTATTTTACCACTGCAAAAGCAGATATAATGTTAAAATATTCAATATATTAAACGCTCAACAACATTAATCTTGCCTGAAATTCTATTACCACGTTAAATTGTCTTTCAAAAATCATTATTGTCATATACGTTACATTGTTTTTTATATATATTTATTTAGTATTGTGTTATCCATTTCATTGGGTGTTACATCTATTTGGCTGTAAATAAATAATGTAAAAGATTATTTGTGTCTTATCATGATGTTTTCCTTAGCTGTTTTTCCAATTTTGAGATTCTCAAAATATTCGCCAATATAAGAGTCAACCTTCGTGAAAAGTTGTGTTACGCCATATTTTATTCTTCGTCATTGATTTTTTTTCTTTTTTCATAGGCACTCCTTTCACATGTATACCTGTTGTTCATAGGTCTTTATAAAATGTGTTAAAATTATCAAAAATTATCTAAATAAAGATTGGCTTGACTGTAGATAAAAATGTACATTATTGTTGATTGAGTAACTTCGGATAGTTAGACTATTATCGACTACACAGAAGTGCTCTGAAAATTCTCATCTGTCTAGTCAAACTAGTTTTCTGTCAGTGATATGTACGACTTACGCATAATTGTTAATTGTTATCTTGACAACTGTTAGACTTACTTTCACTTTTGTAAAAAATGTGTGATTATTTTGGACCGATTTGTATTTGATGTTTATATTGTCAATTTTTTTTTATTAAACTTTTGAACGCAGATGTGTATTAAAAAAAAATTAATGCTTGGTGTAAAATAGCCGCTTAATGCCCAAAATACTATAAGAAAATTGAGCAATATGACGACCAATACAAACTATTCTGACCTATTTTGGCAATTAAAACTGTGATTATGTGTATTTTTTCTTAGCCCTTATGGGGTAATTTACTCGCTTCTTCAAAAATATTAAAAAAATGAAAGAAACCTATATGCCAAATGAATCAGTCATTAGTTGGTTTTTGAATACTTCCGATTACTACAAAATGTCTCGCCTAAAAATATATAAACAAAAGCTGCTGGCGTTTTGGAAGAAATTTTTCGCTTTCTATTTTCAAAACTTTGAAGGCTTTTTAACACATCTAATAACACAGATTCCTTTCATTAAATTTTTAAATATTTTTTACGGACAAAGTAACATATCCAATAAAAAATAAGAAAATTAATGTGCTACAAATAAATAATTATAGAAAATGTGTGCTTATAATTTTAAACCTAAATTATATTGCTTTCATCAATATTGGTTCCATGAAAAGGCTATGTTGTATTGCTGTTATTCTCGTTATTTATCATTTTGATTAATATTGCAGACATTTGGTTCCTCAGTATTGGGTATATCTCAGAGATGGGTCGAGGAAACTTTCCAAATTTGATAAAAGTCTGTAAAAGTCATGTAAATAATATAATAGGCATGTCCACAAAATTTTAATTTCAATTGGAAGTGGTAGATTTATCGCTATTATAAACTAATGTAATAATAAAAAAATATAAACATTTTTATTTTGCCAATTATTTGTAATAGAAATGACCTCAATGTAGCAGGCTAAGAAACGTTCCCAGGCAGAGGCTAGTAATATGACGTAATTTACCTTGCAAATATGCAGGCCTGTATGTGTAATGCGGGCCCGTTGTTTTTTATTGAAAGTCTAATGTAATATTATTGATCCGCATATCTATATCCAAATTTTGAAGATATTTTGATTTATGATTTTTGAATTACGGCGCCTTAAAATTATCTTTTTCAAATATTAAATAATTAATAACTTTTAAGCGAATTGTATTTCGAAAAAAAGTCATTCTTCATTTTCTATTTAAATTCACTTTTTCTACAACCCAGCGTTATCTGTACTTTCAAATTTCATAGATTAAGAATTTTCATTGAAAAATTACCAAACATTTTAAACCAGCTGCCTTGTAAATTATTTGTGCGATTGTCGAATTTGAAAGGATGGATGACAGTGGGAGGTAGAAAAAGCGTTTTTAAATAGAAAGTGATGAGTTACTTTTTTCGAAAAAAAATTCATTTTCAAGTTATAAATTGTTTGATATTGTTTTTGGTAATTTTTCAGTAAAGATTCTTGGCCTATGAAATTTGAAAGTACAGATGACGCTGGGTTGTAGAATACAATTCGTTTAAAAGTTATTAATTATTTAATATTTGAAAAATATAATTTTAAGGGGCCGTAATTCGAAAATCATAAATCAAAATATCTTCAAAATTTGGATATAGGAGTTCTAAAGCATGCTGATCAATAATATTACATTAGTCTTTCAATAAAAACAACAGGCCCGCATTACACATACAGGCCTGCGTACCTGCAAGGTAGGTGACATCAAATTACTAACCTCTACCTTGGGAACGTTTTTTAGCCTCACTGCGTTCGGGTGTTTTCTATTACGAATAATTGACGAAATTGAAATATTTATTACTAAAAAAAAATCTGATTTTGGTACTAGGGGCTCTAATGTATGGTATTAAATAATATTAATGTATATTATTTTTTTTGTGGACATGCCTATTGATGCACTTATTTGGTATCAAAATGAAGCTTGCATCATTACGAATAAGATTTCACCATAAAATAGGGTATTAATATACCCAATGGAAAGTTAGAAGGAAAACTTTCTGACGGAAAGTTTCCAGGAAGTTTTCGCAAGCTTCATTTTTGATACCAAATAAATGCATACAATTATATTATTTACATGTCTTTTACAGACTTTTATCAAATTTGGAAAGTTTCCTCCACACCTCCACCCATCTCTGGTATATCTATCATCTATAGTGCCTTTTTTGGCATAAATCTGTTCAATTTTATTTTATTTCATTTTTTTTTGAGATTACTTTTTTCTTGCTAAATAAATGCTTTACAGGACGATAATTTAATGCCAAAATGTTATCAATGTCAATATTGTTTGTTGAAATGAACTAGTATTATGTAAAAAAAGAAACAATGAACACTTACTCATTTTTAAAATATTACATTTCTGAATTAAAAACCATTTGTCCAAATTATGCTCATACCTCCAATTAGTCCCATGAGACTGTTGAGACTACTATGAATAAAGTCTAATGTACAATAATTGGGAAAAATTAGTCCATGAAATTTTTTATCGGGAATATAGTTATTAACGATTATATCAATAAAACGCATAGGTAAGGCATAACATTGTCTCCAAAAACAACTGACAACTATGCCCTCAAGTGACTTTTTAGGCCTTAAATAAAAAGCACTTTCGACAATGTTCTTGGTAAATGAAACCCTCTTCAGCATCGGACATGTTTGCCATCACAAACGAGCCTTTTTTTCACATCAATAGAAACTTTTTAAACTACCAAAATACGTTTATATGACTACTCAAAAACGTCTTCCGCTTCATCCACAATATATCAGTTTCAGCTTCAAGCTTCAATAAAAAAAAAACATCTTTCGCATAACCATGTAACAATTTATTACAAACTTCACGAAAATATTCACATGCTTGAATCTGTCTTAAATGAGACTTTAAAACAGCAAAAAAATATGGCAACAAAAAAAGATTTTTTTTTACAAAATAAAAAAATGTATTATGAAAGTACTCTTTAAGGTTTAGCGACTCACTTGATGGAGAATGTTAAGACCATTTTTGTAGATAAATTTATGCTCTACCAAAAAGATATTTCCATACAGTTTTTTACCCTTGCTTAGTTTTCAAGATATTTAGGAAACATTAAAAATCTCGTTTTTTCTTGTTGAAAACATCGTTAATAACTTTTTATTTTTGTTCAAAGATGTGTGTGGTAGGCTACGTCTGGCTTAAATTTATTTTAGAAATTTATTTATCAGCGTTGCGTTAACTGTCTGAAACACATTGTCAAAACTGTAAGTAACTCATTTAATAATAGCCATAAAAAGTTTCTTTTTTTACCTCGAAACATATATAATCTTGAATGGAAGAAGACATTTGTTAAATTTTCCATCGTCCACTTTCCAAGATCTACTGACATTGAAATTTTACACAATTTCAAAAAATTAAAACTATGTTCTGCACTAGGTGTACTCCTACAAAAATTTAATTATTTCACAAAACAACATTCAAAAAGTTGTGAAAATGTGTGATTTAATACAATTTTTTTTACTTCTTTCCAGGACAATAGATCCTAAACCATGTAATCCACGAACGCTACAAAAACCCAAGAAAGGGGGAGGGTATCCTAAAGTATTCTTAGGAGGGTTACCTTCAAATGTTACAGAAACTGATCTCAGGAGTTTTTTTACTCGATTCGGAAAAGTTATGGAAGTAGTCATTATGTATGACCAAGAAAAGAAAAAATCAAGAGGTTAGCTTTTGCCATTATTTATGTTCTCAAAGTTTCACTCACTTTCATTTTTCAGGCTTCGGTTTTTTGTCTTTTGAGGACGATGAAGCTGTTGACAGATGTGTCTCAGAACACTTCGTGAATTTAAACGGCAAGCAGGCAAGTTATTTTTTATTATTACAAATGATGAGTAGGTATCTTGTACTTACTACGGAAGCTTCTATTTTGTTTTTCTGTGTTAGGTGGAAATAAAAAAGGCAGAACCCCGCGATGGTTCTGGTGGTAATAAAATGGGTGGTGCAGATCCCTCGTCAGCCTGGGGCCCGCCTCAAGCACCGATGGGGATGATGCAAGGTCCAAATGGACAGATGGGAGGACCTCCCATGAATTTGGGTGCTCCGATGGGACCTAATATGATGCAGAGCTATCAGGGTTGGGGAACATCGCCGCAGCAGCAAAGTTACGCTAGTTATGGTACACCATCGGGGCCTGGCTCTTATCAAGGATGGGGTGCTCCGCCAGCGCCGCAAGGTCCCCCACCACAGTGGGGCAACAACTATGGAGGACCACCACAACAGCAGGGTTATGGTTCTTATGGTAAGTTTTAAGGTGTTTGTTTAATCTCTTATTTTTCATTTGTTTGGATTCGGTAAAAGAAAAATTCAGTGTGCCTTTGGCAATAATTTATAATCCATTAAACTGTGCAATTCCTCTGTTAAAAAATGTAGTGATGCGATAGATAATATAATGTATAGTATAACTTGTAATTTATGACGGTATTAGATATTTTTACTGAGCTAGTGGAAGTAACGTGAAAAGTCTTGTTTTCAAAAGACAAAATTCATTCAGCAGTCCCGCATTCCAAAAACGATGGATTTTGATCTTGGATCAAGCTGACTGTCTGTTATTTATTGCGAGTTGTACGAAATAAGTTTAAGCCAAGTTCAGCTTGATCCAAGATCAAGATTATGATTGTTATGACAATGGTAACTATGGATTTTGATCTTGGATTAAGTTGAACTTGGCTTGAAACTTGCCCTTAGGGCAAGATGTGCCAACTAAGTTCAAATGAAGATCAGCTTGATCAAAAATCAAAAGCTAATATTACGGTTGTTACATCATTCATAACCATGAATTTTGATCTTGGATTACGCTGACTGTGTTATTTAGGGCGAATTGTACCGAGTTCAGACCAAGTTCAACATGATCCAGGATCAAAAGCCAAGGTTACGATTGTTACAATAATCGTAACCATGGATATCGATCTTGGATCAAGCTGACTTTGTGTTATCTAGGGCGAGTTGTACCAATTAAGTTCAAACCAAAAGTAGATTGATCAAAGATCAAAAGCCAAGGTTACGTGTGTTACAACAATTGTAACCATGGATTTTGATCTTCGATCAAGCTGATTTTTGTTTGATTGCGAAAGATATTTTCTGACCACATGATTACAGTTTAATAGAAAGGTTCTGTTGTATGCAAGAGTCGATAGATCATTTTCTACAATAACAAATGTTGTGACTCGTTGAAGAGTTATTGTTCAGGAAACTAATTATATCTTTTGCAAAAACTAAGAATAACAAGCCGTAGTACTGTTCCTTGCGGTACACCTTATTTGATGTTGCAACTGATGCTTGTGATGTTATTATTTATTGAGTTCTGCCTTTTGCCTTTTAAGTAAGAAGTTCACAGATCCAGTAGAATATCCTAATCCCTTATCTTGATAATTTTGTTAATAAATCTTCATCAATGCGAAAAGTCCATAAATAAATCTAAAACTTGTTTTATAGTATCTGAATCTTTCGCTCAATTATATTTTGAAATTCGCATTGTGCTGTTTCTATACTCTCATTTTTAATAAAGCTATGCTGCGATATTAAAATAATTAATTTTGATACAAGAATGTGGTTAATTGTTCTTTAATAATTAGTTGAAAAGGTTTTATATTATGCAATGATCTACTGCTTATTGTAAAAAAAAATAAGTAAATAAAATATGCAAAACAATTTTTTCTCTATCACATTCTTTTCAGGCTTACATGATTAAATATAAAGATGTGGGATGCTCATTGAAAGTTGTTATATTTGATGAGAACTGTATGACTTAAAATTCTGTGATAGCAGAAACAAAAATTAATTTTTACTATAAGTACAGTTTTTGTAGAAGCGTGTTTAAAAATTTTTTTTTACTAATTTTGTTTTATCTTACCCTTTTGAATCATGATACATTGCAAATATGACATCAAATTCGAACTCGGTAACCATCAAAACTCCCGAATATGAAGTCTTGAGCTATTTTATGAAAAAGCGTGTTTTTTGTCCATTTCATCCTATGGGTTGGGAAGTAAGTCATGATATTTCTCAAAATCATACTCAGCAACCTTCAATATCCCCGGATCTATTTTCATGAGAGATGATGATTTGCCCATTATAACCCGTGATTGGTGAGCAATATATTAAACCCAATATTAAAATCGAACTAGGCGACCATATAAACGTCCGGATAAAGGATATTGAGCTATTTTCATTTCATGAACAACACGAGATTTGTCCATTATGTCCAAGGGAGTTAAATAAGTGTGTGATAAAAAGTAAATAAAAAATGTAATAATTCCGTGAGAAAACAATACTGTGAGGGAACTATCTTAAGAATTATCGCAAATTACTTGCACGTCAACATGTGGCTTAGAACAGTCTTTTAATTTGCATGATGTAACTGATAGTTTATTACTTAATAAGTTACTGTTGGTTCGTAAATTAATTTGTGTTTCTATTTATTTACACATTACAGACCAACCACACTATCACCAATAGAGTAACTATTGAAAGATGAAGAAAATATTGGAAGAACTATTGGATAAAATTATTAGGAAAAGTTAATTGTCAAGAAAAAAGATAAAGTACCAGATACGTCGATATGGCTTCAAGGAAAATTGCTCAAACTTACTTACTTTCGTCATTTTAGTTCCTAACATCCAAACTGGTAAATTAGGTTACCTAAAATCGTCTGCCTTTGTCACTAAAGCGTCAAGAGTGTTTGACACAAAGGATTTTTATAAAACTTGAATTTGTGCAATGTTCTCAATCGTCGCCTCTGCTAGATAATATATTGTTTATATCTACCTGGAAAAAAGAAGATCTGAACAGAACCTACCTATCCTGAAATATACAGACAATACTGCAATGATCGTACACTAAGTATTGCAACACTTATTAAAGAATATCCAATTATGTCTAAGCACATGCCAACTACAAGCAAACTTTTAACAATCTCAACATTTTTTTTTTTTAATAGCCGTGAATACTATATCATTGGAGAATACTTATTAGTTACATCTGAACAATAAATTAAAAACCATCAAGTGTAAAATACGGCCGTGTAAATATAATGTGTAAATATAATTTGGAAACGATGATGCATTCAATCCCATGTAGAATCAATAGAAAGATGCATATGTTATGAAACCAATGTATATAAAATATTCCTACTGTAGTAAATCCATAAGAGGAGGATAGTAATGAATGCTCGTAATCAGCGAGTGCAATGAAACCTATTGGAGTTTGAATTTGAAGATTTACAAAGACGTCAAATCAATGTCGGACATATGCCGCCTGACAATATTGATAATTCATTTTGTCACAATCCGCTTACGGATTTAATGTAACCATAACTATATATAAATTGTAATAATTGGTGAAATAATTATGTATGAATATATATAAAGTATAGTTAAATATGTATGGGTTTGATTTCTTAGTTGCTCGGCTTCAAACTGTCTTTCCTGTCTCAAAAGTAAAGCTTCGATATTTTATATAAAGTTGTTCTGTAATTATTTTGTTGGGTAATAATTGCTTTATTTTTTTTATTATACTCTTCGCAAATACGAAAACGAAGAATATATTGCATTTGATCGGTAAATTTCTAAAACCGTAAATATCGTTCGTAGACAAAAAATTTTTTTATATCATTGTGTTGGTGAACGAATTCTGAACAACTTTCAAAATGCCCGTCCGTCACGTTCCTTGTAAGCACGATAACTTAAGAAGGAAAAGTTCAATTAAATTGAAAATTGGGCAGTAAGTTAGTGTTAGCTAGAGGAAGAACCCTATTGTTTTTGAACAAGATCGATCAGCAGAGGTGGATGGGGTCAGTCCAACCGGACCTGGCAATTTTAGGGAAACGGCCCAATCAGGCACGGAAGTGGAACCTCAAATTTGGGCGGCCATGGTAGAATTAATTAATTTTTTTCTTTGGCAGGCTAAGAGGAAAATTGCGCCGTAGGTGAAAATTTTGTATTTTTCAAGGTCAAACGCTCTAAAATGAAAAATTAGAAATTCAACTTGCAAAACCATTTTCTTCGAAAAATAGGTTTCGTCAAACGAATTTTCCTTTTTTCTGTGGAATTTTAAAATACGCGATTTGCACATAAATGTATAAAATAATGGAAGAAACCTTATTGTCAATATGATCTATTTTGCAGCATTTGGGACGAACACACAAAATTAGGATACTGATTTAATAACTTTATTATAAATGACATCTAGCATTTACGTTAGTGGACGAGTTTTTAAGAAAGCAGCCTGAAAATGACATCTCAGATTTTTTTCGTTCTAAGTGAGAACCAAGGAGGTAAAAGAGCTGCCGTTTAAATTTTTTTCGTCGGGTTTTTTATCTGCCGGAACTAATGCCTATTTACCTCGGCCCGGCCCTGGCCAGTCACAGACCCACTGGCCCAACGGGCATTTGCCCATTCGCCCCCCCCCCCCCCCGGTCCCATCCACCCCTGTCGATTAGTAAATAAAAAAGTTATTAATTATTTAAATTAAAAAAATATATATATATATATCTTTTTATGCTTTTGTAATTGAAAAGAAATCTGGTGAAATGATATTTTGAATGGTTTTAATATCTATTTATATATTTTACTAATATACATTTCATAATAGAATATACAGAGATGGCAATGGGTTTTTTCCCTCATCGAAAATTTTCCCAAAAATGGGTTTTTTCCTGGGAGGGTTAAAATGAAAAAAAAAAACTTTTTTCCCCATTTTTGAATTTGCCGCCAATTTTAACCTAAGTTTTAGACTAGAAGCTACCTACATTAGGTTAGAAATTTTCCCAAAAATATGTTTTTCCTGGGAGGGTTAAAATAAAAAATAATTTTTTCCCATTTTTGAATTTGCTGCCAATGTTAACCTAACTTTTAGACTAAAAGTTAGATTCCCAGTAAACACACACATGTTAAAAAAAAACGTTTGAAAATGACGATAACCGAATGTTACATAAAAGTAACTAATATTCGTTGAATGAACGCAAAAATGTTGTCGAGATCCACGGAGTTTTCCACTATTAAATAGACCACTGATCAACATTGGTTAATTAAGCTGTTTTAACGTTTTCATTATTGGTGAAAAAATACGTAATATCATTTACCTGTTTTATAGTAAACCAATATACGTTGTAAAAACATTTTCAAATCACTTTATATAAATGTGAATAATAATCGTCGAATAAACGCAAAAATGTCGCCGAGATCCACGGAGTTTTCCACTACCCAGTGGGCACACATACGTTTAAAAAACGTTAAAATAGGTTTGAAAACCACACGTTATAAAGTTTTTAGAAACGAGTTGATTCAAAGAAAAAATGTCACGCGAAGAAGCGGATGAGCCATCTATACAATCAATAGGTTAAAACACCCACTGGTTTTATCATAAAACCAGTGGGTGATTAAAACTTTATAAACAGATACCATAAAATGTTTATGCTGTCTCGGCCCAGCCACAGAATAATGATCTTTAACCTGATTGTTATAAGATCCATGCAAATAAATCGATGTTCCCTGAAAGAATTTGAACATTGCAATCTATGTTATTTATTTTCTATAAATTCATAAGAGTATAAGATAAAGCATGACTGATTATTGTTAGTGGTTTGTATGTGGCGCCATCTAGAAATAGTTTCTGCAACAAACTACGTGGTAAGCAAGCAAATTTTATGCATTAATGTAGATGAGTAGAAAAACATTAAAAAAACGTCATCTACCATTTATTTCACATGTAGATTTAGAATGTCTGCATTTTAATAAGTTGAAAGCATCAATTATTTTAACGTTGTATAAAAACGTTTTTTTCCCTTAAATAAAATGACTATATATTAATGCAATAAAACACGTTAAATTTAGCGAGTTGTTACAAGTTCTCATTATATGAACGTGTTTTATACGTTAATATATTAGTAAAATAAACGTTCTGATCAAAATGTTTTAGTTCAGTAATCCCTTCCACTACTGGCTGGGAATGTGTGTTGGAGTAACGTATATATTTTATTTAAATATAATATTTTACAACTGAATTTTATGCGTTGATATAGATTTGTAGAAAAACGTTTAAAAAACGTAAACTTCTACCATCTATTTCACCTATGGATTTAAAATTCCCTTGCAATTAGTAAGTTAGAAACAACAGTTATTTTAACGTTGTAAAAAATACGTTTATATTTTATTTAAATATAATATTTTACAACTGAATTTTATGCGTTGATATAGATTTGTAGAAAAACGTTTAAAAAACGTAAACTTCTACCATCTATTTCACCTATGGATTTAAAATTCCCTTGCAATTAGTAAGTTAGAAACAACAGTTATTTTAACGTTGTAAAAAATACGTTTTATTTTTCTTTAAATAAAACGTTTGAATCGCCGTATTAAATATATGTAATAAAAAACTTGTTCGTTTCGCAAATGTTACTTTTAGCGAGTAATTAAAACTCCTTACATTATAAACGTGTTTTATACCTTATTACATATTTGTGAAAAAACGAACTTACTAAAATATGTTTCATTCCAGTATTTTCTTCTACTAGTGGTTAAAATTGCGTGTAGTGGCAACGTATTTTAATCGTCTTATTTACGCGTTGAAATTTTCAACCAAATGTGACGTTGAAAATTCAACGGCTACGATGTTTTAAATCAAATCAAATAAGCTTTATTGTCTAAAAAATACAAAAGATTTTAAAAACGTTTATTAAACATACGTGTGCCCATTGGGTATTAAATGGACTACTAATCAACGTTAGTTATAAGTTATTTTCATGTTTTTATTATTAGTCATAATACTACGTTTATCGGATATAAAATAAACCACCTATGATCAATATATAGTTGATTTTCATTGTTTCTTCAACGTCAAATATTGTCCCCTTTTAACGTTGCAATATTATGTTTAATAAATGTTGAAAGCATCAATTATTTTAACGTTGTATAAAAACGTTTTTTTCCCTTAAATAAAATTACTATATATTAATGCAATAAAACACGTTAAATTTAGCGAGTTGTTACAAGTTCTCATTATATGAACGTGTATTATATGTTAATATATTAGTAAAATAAACGTTCTGATCAAAATGTTTTAGTTCAGTAATCCCTTCCACTACAGGCTGGGAATGTGTGTTGGAGTAACGTATATATTTTATTTAAATATAATATTTTACAACCGAATTTTATGCGTTGATATAGATTTGTAGAAAAACGTTTAAAAAACGTAAACTTCTACCATCTATTTCACCTATGGATTTAAAATTCCCTTGCAATTAGTAAGTTAGAAACAACAGTTATTTTAACGTTGTAAAAAATACGTTTTATTTTTCTTTAAATAAAACGTTTGAATTGCCGTATTAAATATATGTAATAAAAAACTTGTTCGTTTCGCAAATGTTACTTTTAGCGAGTAATTAAAACTCCTTACATTATAAACGTGTTTTATACCTTATTACATATTTGTGAAAAAAACGAACTTACTAAAATATGTTTCATTCCAGTATTTTCTTCTACTAGTGGTTAAAATTGCGTGTAGTGGCAACGTATTTTAATCATCTTATTTACGTGTTGAAATTTTCAACCAAATGTGACCGTTGATTGAAGAGTCTATAAGATACGCAACTATACGGCCAAAACCGTTCTCGCTCATCACGCTTCCCCCACACGTCCCTATCCACATATTGTTCGTTGACTTGTGGTGCCACCGCGCGGTGTTATTTTGCGCGAACCGCGAATAGAAATACTGGACGTTGATTTCCAGCGAACGAGGGTACATAATATATTTATTAAGTTATAATTCTCCACGCAGGTTGTAGACCGGCGCAGTCAGTGCCGGCGTCAGGGCATTTGGCACCTGTAGCAAACAGTTATTGCTTGCCGCCCTGATAAAAAACATTTACAAGTTACTACTGTTAGGACAAATTTATTAATAAAAACTTACAAACAAAAATCTCAGATAAATAATTCTTTCACTAGTTTCACTTAAAATTCAAAAACAAGAGAAACCTTCAACTATCAATTATTGTCGCATTTCATCTTTTTGTTCGAAATTGCAATTGTTCCTTGTCCTCGAGACCCATTTGGGGTTCAAAAAATGTTTTTTTGAGATTTTTGTTCAATTTTGAATTTCTGAAATTTATAAAAATGTGATAAATTAAAAATATTTTATTTTGCTATTCGGTTCAGCTTCATGGAATAGTATTTATGAGTACGTTTAAGACCTCCCAATTTTTTAAAATAATTAGAAAAAAGAGTATGCAAATGTCGAGGATGGTGTTTTTGATCTTTCAGCGCTTGCGTAGCGAGAACGGTAATAAATACGAAAATGCACCGCACTTTTTTTTGTACAACATGGAATTTTCTACAAACAAGTCCGCGAGGGCATATTCTTATCTACTATAGTTTTCGAGCTACAGGTGCTCACGTGTAAACATAAAAATGACTGTTTTTTACGCTACTCTGCAAGTGGCACTGGCGACTTAATTAACAAACAAAAAATTAAGAAAACGACGATGCTAATAGTCAAATTTAAATTACACAAAACATAATGAGTAACTTCTGTTTAAAACTGTTTTTTATTCGATGCATAATATTAATAATGGAGTTACAAGTATTAAAAAAATGTTGAAATAAAATAAAAAAATAGTTAAATATTCTTTGTGTTATTGAAATGTATGTACAATTGTACAGAAAAAAACACTAATTAATAAAAATATGCGGCAAGTTCCAGTTATATAGAAATCGATGAAAATGAAAAATTACACTTTTCGGCCGTAATATTAATTGTTTATATGTGATAAATAAAAACAAAATGATATGTCAATAATAGATACATTTTTTTAATAAAGAAAATTACTTCCTACAAGGTGGAAAAGTTCAAATGTACGATTTTTTTAATGTTTTTTGCATTAAAAACGCATATTTAAGAAAAATGAAGGACGCCATCGTGCAGAGCGATCAGAAATTCATAAATAAAAAAATCGACCACAAATTCTCATTGGACAAATAATATTTAACTGCTTTAACGGGCTGCTTGGAGAACAGCGCGAAAAACAGTTACTTTGAGGTTTGCGCGCGGGCGCCTTTGGCATGTGAGCCATAATAGATAAAAATATGCTCTCAGGGACTTTTTTGTACAAAATTCGATGCTTTATAAAAAGTGCATCGTGTACCATTTGTGCGATACTTTATCGCCTCGAAAACTATGCTCTCGAAAAAGTAATACCTACTTGTAATAAAAAAAAAAATTAACCAGTCTTTCCGCAGATATTCAAATTAAGTTAATTACTTCCACATCCAGTGGAAGTATAGTAACGACAAAAAAGTTTTAAAAAATTTTTATTGTTCAAATAGGCTTAGAATGTCGTGAAACGTCGAGATTTTAAGTTTGAGCGAAAAAAAAATTCTGTCTGTCGGTCTGTAACTTTTTCTTGTGCGCACGTTTACTCTGGAACCGTTTGAGATATTGACTTGAAATTTGGTACACGTATGTACTTTAACGAGATCTGGAACTAGATTATATTTTGATCTAGTTCTGTCGAAGGGTTGGGGGTAAATTGGGGTAAATTTGGGGTAAATAGGTCAATCAAGCAGGTAAGAGTCCATAAAATTGGTATTTAGTATATACAAGAGAAGCTAATGTCTCAAAAAAATGTTTGGCATTAGCCACCCCCATTACCACCTTAACCCCCTTATTAAAGGGGATGAAAAAAAAATGTGATTTAGTGTTTGTACGGGAACCAGAAACCTCAAAATATTTTTTTACTTCATCCACCCCCCACTATCACCCCCCTATTCCCACCCCCCACCCCACTACCGATGTGGGGTATCGTTTTATGGGTTTTTGAGGTAGAGGATTTCAAATATTATATTATTAAAGTTCCATAAACAATTATTTTCACATACAAAGTTTTTTCGTTGTGAGTGACTTGGATAGAGAATCTGGATGTGGAAGTAGTGATTCCTTGGGCAGCGGTTTTTTTATTATGTTTACTAATTATTACTCTTTTTCCCAATAAAATCGCTTTTTCGTTTTAATTATTAAAAAAAGCAATTACAGAGAAAAGCCTATAAACAAATAAATAACTTTAAATGAACCCATCGCTGCAGTAGCAGTATATTTGGGAGAGGATAAAAAATATTTTTGTACAAATTGGTTATTACAGTTCAGCAGAATTAAAGAAGGGAATGGTGTAAACCCGAAAAATATTGCAACATGTAATATTTTTGCGGCAGTAGTAAAGGAAAATGTCATCTAAAACATATTCAAAATTTACTAGGGTGAAGACGGTTAAGAAAGGTGCAAAATGGATAATTTTGTGATATCTTAAAAATAACAGTTTCATCATAAAATGTCAATATGCCTTTTACTTCCACATCCAGTGGAAGTACAACAACGACAAAAAATGGCATTTAGTAAATACAAGAGAAGTCAAGGTCTCAAAAAATTTAACCATGGGGGGGGGGAATAAAATTGTGAGTTAGTGTGTGTACAAGAACCAAAGGCTTCACAAATTTTTTTTTACTTCATCCACCCCCACCCCCACTACCGATGTGGTATATCGCTTTATGAGTTTTTGGGGTAGGCGATTTCAAATATTATATAATTAAAGTTCTATAAACAATTATTCCCACATAGTAGAGTGCAAATATAGTATCAAAATATTTTTCGTTTTGAGCGACTTGGATAGAACATCAGGATGTGGAAGTAGTGATTCCTTGGGCAGCGGTTTTAACATTTTAAAATGAAAACCGCAGCCCAAGGAATCACTACTTCCACATCCAGATTTCCTATCCAAGCCTCTCAAAATGAAAACACTATATTTGCACTCCACCATGTGGAAATAATTGTTTATGAAATTTTCTAAATGAAAACCAAAAAACGATATGCCACATCGATAGTGGGGGTTGGGGTGGTGGTAGGAGGTGATACGCGGGTGGATGAAGTGGAAAATTTTTTGAGGCCTTTGGTTCCTGTACACACTAAATCACAATTTTTTTTTCACCCCCTTTAATAATCGCGTGGGGGGTGATAATGGGGGTAGTTAATGCCAAAAACTTTTCTAAGAATTTAACTTCTTTTATATAATAATAAACTAAATACCAAATTTTATGGACTCTTACTTGCTTAATTTACCTATTTACCCCCATTTATCCCAATTTACCACTCAACCCTTTAACAGAATAAGAACAAAATATAACCTAATTCCAGATCTCGTTAAAATACATATGTGTACCAATTTTCAAGTCAATATCTTAAACGGTTCCAGAGTAATCGTGCACCCAAAACGTCAGAGACCGACGCGATAGAAATTATTTTTTGCTTCAACTTAAAATCTCGACATGTCATAACATTCTAAGCCTATTTAAATAAATGTTTTCAAAATTACTACACTTATACTGGAAGTGGGAGCAATACGTAGAAAATGGCATGACAAAAATATAAACAATTATAATGTGCCGTAGAGTACACGGTGGAAGTAATCTACTTCAAGCACTTTCTTTGAGGAAACGCATCTATACTGCTCGAGGTAACCCACTGCGCATCCGTTTTACTCGAGGAAGCCCACTGCGTATCCGTATACTGCGCATCAACAGTACCTACTCAAGGAAAGCATATGCGCATCCATTATACTCGAGGAAACCTACTACGCATCCATACCACCCGAGATAACCAACTTCGCATCCAAACTACTCGAGGTAACCCACTGCGCATCCATGTTACTCGAGGAAACCCAATGCGCATCCATACTACTTGAGGTAACCTATTGCGCATCTATGTTACACGTGAAAACCCACTGCGCATCCATACTACTCAAGGTAATCCATTGCGCATCCATTTTATTCGAGGAAATCTACTGCGCATCCATATTACTTGGAGTAACGTACTGCGCATCTATAGTACTCGAGGAAAGCCACCGCGCATCCATAGTACTCGAGGAAATCCACTGCGCATCTATATACTACTCGAGATAACCCACTTATTAAAGAATAAAGAAAATAATAGAAACACCGAACAGGTTGCATGGTATTTTAATTGAAAATCGTAGAAGCTAGATACACACGGAAGGACGCGTTGCTATATCCTCATCTATCCTTGAACCATTGGTATCAATTTAGCAACATGTTTATAAACCTTAAAATTCCACATCCACGTTTTCTATCCAAGTCTCTCACAAAGAAGAAAAAAATTGCACTCCACTATGTGAAAATTATTTATGAAACGTTAATAACATAATATTTGAAATCGCCTACTCCAAAAACCTATAAAACGATATGTCACATCGGTAGTGAGGGGTGGTGGAAGGGGGTGGTAGAGGGGGCAAATGAAGTAAAAAATATGTTGACGCTTTTCCACCCCCCTTTAATAGTGAGGTGGGAGTGGTAATGGGAGTAATTTTTTGAGCCCTTATCTTTTCTTATATATACTAAATACCAATTTTATGGACTCTTACATGCTCGATTTACTTATTTACCCCCCCTTTATCCCAATTTACCCTTCAACGGAATAAAATGAAAATATAATCTAGTTCCAGTTCTCGTTAAAATACATACGTGTATCAAATTTCAAGTCAATATCTTTAACGGTTCCAGAGTAAACATGCGCACAAAAAAGTTACGGGCAAACAGAAATTTTTTTTGCTCAAATTTAAAATCTCGACGTCTCATGACATTCTAAGCCTATTTGAACAATGACAGTTTTTTTTAATTTTTTTGCCGTTACTATACTTCCACTGGATGTGATTGATGTGAAAGTAATAAAATTCACTTTATCACGTTGTGCGCATTTGTGATGCACATGGTACATGGAACTTTTACTTAATTTTCTTTGTTATGTATTATTTAATATTATATCAAAATGGTTTATTTTACTGGGAAAAAAAATGTTTTATGTTGCCAGCAGCTCATTGGGTTTTTATATTTAATTGTTATGAAAATAAACAGACAGGCAGGCAGGCAGAATTTTTTTTTTCGCTCAAACTTAAAATCTCGATGTTTCGTGATATTCTAAGCCTATTTGAACAATAAAAATTTTAAAAAATTTTTTTGTTACTATACTTCCACTGGATGTGAAAAATTATACTATGTTTGGTTTCTCAAATATTTGCGATAAATCGAAAATAAACGCTACTCCCCTCTCATTCTCCAAAATCCCATTATTAACAATAAAAATGTCGCGTCGGCCCCTTGTCAACAATGTATCGACTAGACTGATAATAAGGTGGCAAAGAAATATAAAGATAAATCACGTCTACAGAGAATTATCGTATACCATATTACGCCTTTCTTTCTCGATGTATTACATATTAAACACATTGTCCGAATATTAAATTTATTGCATCTTACCGAAGACGAACATACATTTTCAATTTCACTGAATTGGGAAAGATTTTTAAGATTTTACAAACTAATATAGGTTTGTTTGCAGGCTATATGAAATTTCACTTTGACTTTTCCACTTAAAATATTTTCCTCTTGTTGCAAAATCTTTTCGACACAAATGTCTCGCCTTTTTACCGTGGCATATATAATTGTTTTTACTCCTTGCAATCTAGGATTTTGTCTCACTAATTTGTCATTATCTTTCAAAGTTTGTCCACAGAATAAACATTCCATTGTTAAGCACTAAATAATATGTTAATAACTCAATAAAAATAACTAATACTCATTTGCATTCACATTATATAAAGAAAAGTTTGTTTCTAACTGGCATAATATAAGATTACTTGTATTAAATAGTCCACACTTGCCGGACATCTAGGCCTCTAGGATCGAAAAACTCAGCTTTAAATAACAAAATTTCGAAAACTATAAGTCGTAGAGACCTGATTTTTGTTTTAAAAACTTCCTTGAGGTGTAGACTTTATTTCATACGCAGATGGTATGTCAAAATTCCTTAAAATAAAAAAGTTTTTCGCTTACTGAAAAAAGCGCTGCAAGGGAAGTAAATGTTCAAGTTTTACCTCGTTTTACAGAAAAATTAGATTTTCCATAAAAACAAAATTTAAGCAGTGACCTTCGCCCACATTTACTCCATCAATTAAAAAAAAAATACGTATAATTATCTCAATTGGTTCCGGAGATATCACGAGGGATGTGTGAAAATGTAAGAAAAATTAATTTTGACAGATTTATAACATTTTTCGTCATAAAAATAGTTTGACCTCCCAAAAAATATTGTAATTGGACATTACAGATGGCCAAGGACCTAATCTATCATGCTGTGAAGGTCCCATGTGGTTGTACCTTCAAAAATTTTTTTTCAAGAAGGAAGCTACTTTTTCGTCGTTTTACGGTGCACTAATACAACAAATGACACGGACCATGCGAGTGCTATCAGCCGACTGAGGGACTGAGATTGACGAGATTGCTAGACCTCAATGTCGGTGGCGCCTAACTATCCCACAGACCCTGCCCGCACTACGATATTAAGTACACGGCTGCATCTCTATAAGGACTCTTCACTCAACGATGTGACGTTGAAAATTTCATCGTAAAACGTTTCATCAACGGCTACGATGTTTTAAATCAAATCAAATAAGCTTTATTGTCTAAAAAGTACAAAAGATTTTAAAAACGTTTATTAAACATACGTGTGCCCATTGGGTATTAAATGGACTACTAATCAACGTTAGTTACAAGTTATTTTCATGTTTTTATTATTAGTCATAATACTACGTTTATCGGATATAAAATAAACCACCTATGATCAATATATGGTTGATTTTCATTGTTTCTTCAACGTCAAATATTGTCCCCTTTTAACGTTGCATTATTATGTTTAATAAATGTTTATTAAATAATATCTAATAGCGGATAGTTGTAAAACGGGTCTAGAACATGTTAAAGCCCTTGTGTTATGAATACAATCAAATATACCTAACATTTGTTATCAAAACGATGGTATTTTAATGACCAATTTCCGGGGGGGAAAATAGTTTTTTCCCGGGTAAAAGCCCCAAAAAATAAAAACTCTGTTTTTATCCATCTCTGAATAATATCCAACAATGGAAATACATGCAATTTCAATTCATCGCTTCCAATATAAAAATTTCCATTTTTTCACATGTCAAGTGGTGGTGTAGTTCTTAAGTTTTTACTCGGAACCCACGTAGCTTTTGGATGTAGTTCTTTTTCCTTCACTTTATTTTATACCGAGTGTTTCACCAACTAAGTTCGTATGATAGAATTAAAAATGTCTAAAACTAACATTATTTACAAAAAACTGCAAAGAATATCCTATAGACTGTGTAAAAATTATATTTAAGGTCCAGTAAATCGACGAAGAGTATAACGCTTCCTTTTCCTAGTTTACAGTTTCATGCTGCTAGACAATCCTCATATTGTCTGTCAGTACATCTTGGCGAAAGATTTGATGACAAACTTCCAACACTAATTTTCTTAGATTTAAGTAAATCTTTTGATTATATACTAGACAAACTAGCTTTCATGATAGAAGTTAATGTCATTGTAATTTTCAAATAGGATAATTCTCACTCGGTGGAATTTGATAACATCGTAAGGTTTTATCATCTTTAAATTTGGTAGTACCTCATAAGTAGGTAAAGAAAACGGTTAGTATAAGCCAAAAAAAGTGGATAAATATGTTGACTTCTTGGCATTGTATTAATCATATCAACATCAAAACTGTGAATTTGGGAGGTTATGTTCCATTGTGTGTATAACACACTTTGATTTTGGAGAAATATATTGGTTTCAAGACTAGTTCGGTTTCACTTTAAAAAACAAGAACACATTAGTGGTATATAAGGCTCAATCAATCTACTAAACACCATATTCGAATAGTAAATAAACAAACGCGGTATTCATATGGAGTATAAATAAATAATGACAGACAAAAGTCTCGAAAAAGGTTATGTTCTGTTCATTATTTGACATTTGTTTGGTATCCCAAGCTGACTTCACATGTGTTGCTTCTGTGTTTACTCGTACTTCACAACTTATGATTAGCTATTGATCGTTGACAACGTAAACCGAGCAATCAAAAGTCAGTGTGAGGATCGCGATATCTTGCATGTCAACAGTAGCATGGGATTGAGGGGAATATATCACGGTACTCAAAGTGCTGGTGTTGTCCAATCAATTGGTGTAGATAAGTCAGTACATCATCATATTAAAAATTGCATTTGTTTTAATTTTCTGCAAGCTTCTACTGCTTCTGAAAAATAAAAGGCATATTATCACGTCCCTTCTTTCTTTTCTTTTTTTTCATTAAGTATCCAAATATGATATTGGCTAAATTTGTAAGAATACCCTATTGAGAAAAATATACTAGTTGCAAAAATAATCTGAGCAACTTTTAGATCCATTGGTATTCCTCATTTTTCAATGTTTTATTCACAGATACAATCTTTCCAAAACAAATAAAGACAGACTCTTTTGAAAAAAGAATAGAGACCACAGCCAATATCGTTAATTATTACAAAACCAACTACCACAGAATCAGTATCATTTCTGAGTCTAACACTAGTCACTAGATAGGTAATAGCTTAACCTGCGATAACCACATTGAAAAATATATACCACATGTAACAGTTTTAAAGATGATAATGATTGAAATTTGGAACATACTTAATAAACGTCACTTTTTGACATAAATGATTTTTTTCCACTTCCAGTTTCATAAGTGACACTAACTTGATTTTCAAATGGAAAACCCTGTATATTATTGCATTTTTAAATTCTGCATAATTTTCTGAATCCAATGAAACCACATAAGTGACAATATGTCAAACGTCAATATTTATTATACTCTTCGCAAAAAACGAAGAGTATATTGCATTTGATCGGCAAATTTCTAAAACCGTAAATATCACTCGCAGAGAAAAAAATTTCATATCATTGTGTTAGTGAACGAATTCTGAACAACTTTCAAAATGTCCGTCTGTCTGTCTGTCTGTCTGTCCGTCTGTCTGTCTGTCTGTCTGTCTGTCCGTCCGTCCGTCATGTTTCTTTAAAGCACGATAACTTAAGAAAGAAAAGTCCGATTGTTGAAATTTGGAAAGTAAGTTAATGTTAACTATTGTTTTTGAAGAAAATCAATCAGTAAATAAGAAAGTTATTAATCATTTAATTTAAAAAAAATATATTTTCTTCATTTTTGTCGCTTGTGGTTAAATAGAAATCTTGCGAAATTTTATCTCTATAATATATTTTTTCTTTGTTTATACATTTTACTAATATATATTTCATAATATACCTAATGCGTTGAAATATGATTCTCGAAAGATATATACTACAGACGTTCAGTTTATCTAGCAAGGTGTGATGGCGCAGTGGCTAAAGTTTTGGCTTGCAATCAAAAGATCGTGTGTTCGAATCCCAGAAAGGTTGGATGTTTTTTTTTCAATTTTTTTTCATATATTTGTTTTCACAATAAAGTTGGTATCACAAAATTTAGGATGTCCAAAAACTAACATTATTTACAAGAAATCTGCGAAGAGTATCCTATAGAATTTGTAACAATTATATAAAAAGCTCAGTAAATTGGCGAAGAGTACCTACGTTTTTAGCTTGTTTCAATTAACTTTTTACTTTTCCATTTAAGTGTGCTCTGACAGTTCCGATTTATTCTAATTGACCCGTGTAATGCTAGAAAAATCGAAATACCGTCCAAAATACTAAATTATATGATTTATAAACAAATAAAGATCTTCAAAATATTTTTTGGGACAAAACACAACTTTTTCCAATGGAACTATATTGGTACCGTGGTACCATGTACTATATTAATAAGGTATCTCATTTATTAAGTATATAGGTTCCAAATTTCAATCGTTTATCTTTGAAACTAATGGAAAATGTGAGGTGTACCATATGATCTGTTACACGCAGTATATTTAATATTTTGAAGTAATGGTTGGAACATTTGTTTAAGTGATTTAAATTAAATGAGAAATTACTGGAAATTATTCAGAAAAATGGCAGATATAACTAGATTGGTCACCATGATAAAACCGTTATGTGGAAAATATGTCATTGTCTCATTTTTAGCAAATAGATATATTGATAGCAAATTATTTCTTTCAAGCATAATCTTATTAAGGACAGCCTCTGCTTTTTAATTGGCGGATTTTCTGTTACGAGTCTGAATTAAGATGGCTAAATCATTATTCAAATTCTAAATGGAAGAATTGGTTATTTAACCTAACAGACTGCCTTTTGTTTACCATATATATGTAGTAATTAAAAAGTATTTATGTTTGTAAACATTTGGTGAATAATAAATGTATTATTATTATAGGGATAAAAAATAAAAATAAACTTTTTAAGGTGAACTGAAACATTGATTTTCAGATTTGGATAATTTATCAACTGTATTGCAGGTTTTCTTATCGAGCCACCTATTTGGAGTGTTGCACAGTTTTTGGATTAGTTCATCTAGAAATAAATAACTTTTTTTGGTTTAAAAATTCCATTCAAATAAAAAATTCAATGAAATATACTGAAACAACATTATGACTGATCAGTACCCAACATGTTTGATGTAGTTTATTCTGACGCAGGTCCAAATGCAGGCAGTGGCGCAGCCAGCTGGAACAGTTGGAACATGCCACAAAATAGCGGCTCGACAGGTCCTTCTGGTAAGCAAGTAGCAATTTACATATTAAGGGCGTAATACTAAGTCATTCAACTGTTGCTGACAGGTTATATTGCAGGGGATATGTATTCTAGGGGGCAGTCTGGTCCAGGTGGCCCTGCCACCCCCAGCGCCCCCCCAAACATGTCCGCTACCGGCAGCAATTCCAAACCAGGCTCGGACTACTCCAGCTACCCCAGCTATGGATCGTACTCGGCGGCTGATGCTGGCTACGGCGCCCCACCCCGTTCCTATGGCAGCGACGCAGGCTCACAAGTCGGAGGCTATTCATCGCAACCCCCGAACGCAGGTGCTAAACATTTCAATGATTTTAAAGAGTGGCCCAGTTCTTGACAACCTTTTGATAATATTTGTACCACCAATGTGACTCCCACTCAGATCCCGTTGAACAACTGTGCTCCCAAAAATATCCGCGTCTACTTCAATGCAGTCAAAACGACGTTTTACCCTTCCGATGGCGCCGTCAAGCACCCCGTGCTCGCGGAGGCCGACGAGGAGCACAGTTGGGCGGCGGAGGGGCCAGCGGGTGTCACATTGAAGCATGTCAACAACTTAAATAATATGGGTATGTGTTGTAACAGTTGGAAACGTGTTGGCTTGATAAACATGAAGAGAGCAGCCGGACTGGTCACTCCCCTCAAACACAATTATCTTGATTAGACAGACATATGACTCGTCGGCATCCGCACCATCTGTTAGCTATCCTGACTGTTGTAGTTGGTCCGCACCTGCATGGACGGACACACTGTTGGTTTTTGTTTTATTAGTTAGTTCAGGATTATTAGATCTAAATTTATTTGATCCGGGGAAACCTCGACGTCGGATTTCTGGCCCTGAAATAACTTCACTTAACAGCTGACGATGACTTACCGAATTTCAAAAGGGTCGTTAAAATTGGATGTGCCCTAAAAAGACACTATAAAACTTTCCGAAATGTGAAAGTTGCAATATATGAATATCTGTTAGCGTGTTCTAAAAGTTTTAAAAAATATTGTTTTTCCACATCGCAAGTACTTTTGTATGGAAATTTTCAATTTTTTGTACTAGCTATTAATGAAACAAAAATTATTCCTCAAATTTGCCTTTTGTGTTTTGTTTTTGTTTTTCGAACTACATGCTTTTGCCTTTTCTTTTACCTTACATGAACGACTCGTTTTGACAGGACAACATAAACGAATAAAACGTAAAATAATGTCAAGCTATACAGGGTATTTTAGTTAAAAGTCCCCAGGCCAATATCTTGGAAAATAATAAAGATATTTAATATTTGTGAATGGCGTATGAGTTATATTAAAAAGTTAGAACTTTTTCTTTCCAGATCAGAGAGATGGTGCTGCGGTGCTAAATTATTTTTCAGTGGCTGGAACCTTTAAACGTGATTCATATGATTTAAGACGTAAAATATTAGTGATTTTTATTATTCAGAAAATTTTGTAAAAACCAGCCGTTTTAGAACTTCATGACTTTTTTAATTTTTTTTGCCTACATACATTTTGAGAACTCCTGTAACTTTTTTGTGAATCATTTTAGAACATTGGTTATTTAGAACTTTTACCTTAAGTACAATACTCCCTATATTATTACATATTTTGAAAATTCTTACTAATATCAAGTTTTAGGGATATAATTGCATTTGAAGAATTTTCAAAATATGTAATAATATAGCAAATATATTTAATAAGATAAAAGTTCTAAATTAACGATGTTCCAAAATTATTAACAAAAAAGTTACAGGAATTTTGAAAATATAAGTAGACAAAAAATTGTAGAAATAGAATGATGTAGCACCAAAACGGCTGGTTTAACAAAATTTCCTATATAATCAGAATTATTCATAGTTTACTCCTTAATCATATGAATCATGTTTAAAGGCTCCAGCCATCGAAAAATAATTTAGCACCGAAGAAAAAATTCTAACTGCACTTATTCACTGTCTTTTTTATATCAGTCATATGCCATTCACAAATTTCAAATGGCTTCATTAGTTTTCGAGATAATGGCCTGGGGACTATTAACTGAAACACCCTGTATACAGGTATACATAAATATATATATCGTATATTAGATTCATAAGGTTCTAAATGTATTTACCATCGTTTTGAGTAAATATTGTAATCAGATGTCTTGCATGTAGAACCTTTTTCAATTTTCGTTTAATTTATTTGCTGCCAGAAGGCAACAAAAGTTAGATTTTATCAATAGAATATTTTTATGAAAAAACTACAAGCGCAATTAGAACCTTGTGAATCCAATGTAACAAAATGCCTTCTTTCCAGATGATAGAAACTAAAAGAAATAAGTTGTGTTAGGGCACGTGCACCAGTAGAGGATTTGTCAGTAATTGGGGGGCACAGGTTATGTGCCGTCCAAACTGTTTACTCTAAAAGGTAAAACATAAAAAACAAAAAAACTTTACAAAAAGTTAATAGAAAGGTGGAAGCTGTATGTACTCCTTAAGGGTACAAAACAATTAGATTCACTCAAAACCCAAGAATATTAAATTAACTTGATGTAGGTATATCCTGGGTTATCGGTCTTTTTAATAAAATAACTTTTTTCTTACGTTTCGGTTTATTCAACCATCGTCAGAGAACTACAATTAAGTGAATTTATTTTTTATAAAGGTTATTTTTTTAATACATATGGTTTTAAATTACTTACATTACTTAATATTATTGTTGAATTGCACACTATAAATGATTACATTTTAGGTCTATTGTATATGAGTGTTTAAAAGCAACTAGAAACTGAAAATTAAGTATTGCCTGTCTGTGTTAAATGTAGTGGTTTGTTTATGTTAGTAGATAAGATTTAATTTGTGTGTATTACATTTGAAGGTTTTGTTTAAGGGTGGTGTGAGATTTTACGGTTTAAAATTACTATATTTAGCAAACTTGGTGGAAAGATGTAAAAATATTTAAGTTATATGATTATATTATCTTTTTATATTTAATTTAATAGATTGAAATATGTTTCGCTTAAATTCTCTATATCAGTGCGGTGGTTTATTGCGTTAGTATGTCTTTTAATTTGTAACATTTCGTGTATTGTTCTTCGGTGAAGGTTTGGTTCTTTTTCTAAAATTTTTATATTATTAAAATTAAAGGTATGAAAATTTTCTAAGGCGTGTTTTGAGAGTGCTGTTGAATTTTGATGCGTTTTAATATTATATTTATGAGTATATATTCTTTTGTGTAGGTATTGTTTTGTTTGGCCGATATATGTACTATTACAGTTGTTGCAGTTTATTTTATATATGGTGTTTGTTTGATCTTTTGGTTGCAATTTAGGTTTCAGTTTTGTAAATAAATTTTTTGTCGTGGTATATGGTTTATGTGCTATTGTTATATTATGTTTTTTAAAAACGTTTGAAATATTTTCTGATATTTTTGGTATGTAGGGCATAGATATATATTTATTATTGTTTTTTTGTGTTTCATTCCTTGTTTTATTATATATTTTGTGTATTCTCTTTTTTATTATAGGTTCATAAAAATGTTTTGGGTAGGAATTTGTTTCGAGGACTGTTTTAATTTTTTTCAGATTATTTGGTCTGTATTTTGCATGGGAGAGTTGAATGGCACGATCTGTTAGACTATTGACAACGCTTTTTTTGTAGCTGTTAGGTGTATGTGAATTAAAATTTAAATATCTTTGCGACCAAACTTCTTTTGTGTACCAGTTAGTATCAATAATACCAGACTCATTGTATTTAATGGTTATGTCTAAAAAGTTTATGCTATTTTCTTTTTCTATTTCTGTGGTAAATTGCAATCGTGGGTGGACATTGTTGAAGATATTAACTGTATATTCTATTTTATTTTTTGGTAAACAAATAATACAGTCATCAACATATCTCTTGTAAAATTTGGGTTTATAATTTAGTGATTTCATTACATCGTATTCTAAGTCTTCCATTACTAAATTTGCGATAGTGGCAGCTATAGGAGAACCCATGGCAGTTCCGAAAATCTGAGAGAAAAATTGATTATTATATGTAAAATATGTAGAGTTTAGGCATAAAGTAATAGCATTGACAAATTCGTCTTTTGTGATAGAGGTGTATTTACTAATTTCGGTCCATTTCTTTTTTATGCATTTTATTGCAAGTTCTGTTGGTATATTAGTATATAGTGAGACAACGTCTAGTGAAATAATAATATGATCTTTAGGTACTGTTTGATTTTTTATAAATTCGCAGAATTGCCAGGAGTCTTTTACGTGATATTCAGTTTTTCCTAAAACATTACTTAATATATTTGATAAAAATTGTGATAGATTATATGTGGGACTGTCTATATTGCTAACTATTGGTCTCAAAGGAATATTATCTTTATGAAGTTTTGGCAGACCATACAAGAATGGGGCGTGGCCATTATGGCAGATCAGTTTATCTTTTTGTTGCTCAGTTATTAAGTTCTTTTTAAACCATGATTTTACCAGGTTGTTGATGCTATTTTGAATTTTATTTGTTGGGTTCTGGGTTTCTCTTTTGTATGTGTTGTTATCGTTAAGCATGTTGCTGATTTTTCTTTCATAATCTGATTTATACATAATTACTGTTTTATTACATTTGTCTGCTGTTAGTATAAAAATATTCGGGTTTTCGATGAGAAATTTTTTAGTTTCATTAACGTAATGATTTAGTTGAGTTTTGGTTTTCATACTTGTATTTTTAAGTTTATTTTTATAGTTTGTTAGTATATTACATACCTTCGTTCTGATTTCTATTTTATTTTCGTTATTAAAAAAAGTTATTTTATTAAAAAGACCGATAACCCAGGATATACCTACATCAAGTTAATTTGATATCAACGGTCAAGAAAATATAAACATCTATATATATATACAAGAATATTAAGGTATTCTCCGTCAAATCCCCTAGTGGTGCACGCGCCCTGGACGTGTGTGTGTGTGTGTGTGTGTGTGTGTGTGTGTGTGTGTGTGTGTGTGTGTGTGTGTGTGTGTGTGTGTGTGTGTGTGTGTGTGTGTGTGTGTGTGTGTGTGTGTGTGTGTGTGTGTGTGTGTGTGTGTGTGTGTGTGTGTGTGTGTGTGTGTGTGTGTGTGTGTGTGTGTGTGTGTGTGTGTGTGTGTGTGTGTGTGTGTGTGTGTGTGTGTGTGTGTGTGTGTGTGTGTGTGTGTGTGTGTGTGTGTGTGTGTGTGTGTGTGTGTGTGTGTGTGTGTGTGTGTGTGTGTGTGTGTGTGTGTGTGTGTGTGTGTGTGTGTGTGTGTGTGTGTGTGTGTGTGTGTGTGTGTGTGTGTGTGTGTGTGTGTGTGTGTGTGTGTGTGTGTGTGTGTGTGTGTGTGTGTGTGTGTGTGTGTGTGTGTGTGTGTGTGTGTGTGTGTGTGTGTGTGTGTGTGTGTGTGTGTGTGTGTGTGTGTGTGTGTGTGTGTGTGTGTGTGTGTGTGTGTGTGTGTGTGTGTGTGTGTGTGTGTGTGTGTGTGTGTGTGTGTGTGTGTGTGTGTGTGTGTGTGTGTGTGTGTGTGTGTGTGTGTGTGTGTGTGTGTGTGTGTGTGTGTGTGTGTGTGTGTGTGTGTGTGTGTGTGTGTGTGTGTGTGTGTGTGTGTGTGTGTGTGTGTGTGTGTGTGTGTGTGTGTGTGTGTGTGTGTGTGTGTGTGTGTGTGTGTGTGTGTGTGTGTGTGTGTGTGTGTGTGTGTGTGTGGCATGTCAAACTTTCTGTTTTTGTAAGTTTAATGAAAGTTTTATTGTTTACCTTTGTTTTGGATATTGGTGCCATTATTATAGAATAGAAACAGAAATTTATTTACCAAAAAAAAAAAAATGTTTTCATATAGATATAAGTAAGACAAATATATAAAATATAAGTTAAATAAAAATTACAATACAGTGTATCAATGTCCCTATAAGGACAATGTCAATTTAAAAAGAAAAACAACATTAAAATAATAAGACGGATAAATATAAAGATAGGTTTAATATACAAAATCAGTCTTAATAAATATCTACATATCTCAATAAAGATGAGGGAAAGTCAGTAAGACCATTTAATAAAAACGTCGAACTCTGCAATAAGAGCAATACATTAAATGTTTCAATATAAGGTCCCCATTAGACTATAAAAGTTTTTTGAAAAAGATCTTTTATAAAATATATTTTATGAGAAATATGTATATTTTATAGAATTTTGCCCATTACATTGTCTAATTTCTCATAAAATATCTTTTATGAAGATCTTTGTCAAAGAAATTTTATAGTCTAATGTAGGCCTTAGTTACTAAAATAATACTGTTTTTTTTTGTGTGTGTGGAAAACCTAACCTGTAACTAGCAGATTTTTTCAGTGACTAACAATATTGAGATATATTGCTTTTATTGGAGTTTTAACTCTGGTGTCAGTCTCAAAAATGAATATAAACAATAAAACTTTCATTCATTTTGCAAAAACCGAAAATTTTAGGTAATGTATCGTCCGAATTTAATTTTTGCAGGTCAAGAATTTAGGATCTGATATAAACTTATTTCTTCTAGTTCTATTGCCCCCTGAGAAGAAGGTATTTTGGGATACCCTGTACTTTCGCATTATCGTTAATTGTTACAGGGTAAAAGGGAACAAAAATGTTTAATGCCGGAAGTAAACCTATGCTAATGATCTCTGAAGTAGAGGGTGATAAAACTAGTTCAGTATATTTACGACTCCAAATTGAAAATTTCCATACTTTGCAAGAATAAATTAGTTATATTTCGCAACACTAATTCTAATTTCAACTTTTGCGCTATTAAGACCTCCTTTGATTTTTTGGGTTATTGCGTGTGTTTTGCGGGATTTATCTCAGGGTATTGGACCCGGCGTTAGTTCTTTCCCCAACAACTTTATTATTACTGACGTGTATTCCAGTTGATTGTTTTCTTTATATAAATCTGTATTCTAATAAGTAATCTAATATCTTGATATACTACAGACAGACAGAAGTGTTGACTAATTTTAAGCACCTGCTCAAGTTGTTATTATGAACGTAATATATATTAAAATAGTGTATAAATTCAATTTTTACCTCATATCTATTTTTGGTAGTTAGAGTGTCTGCATGGTAGCTATTACTTTTTAATTAATTTTATTAGTAATTTTACACTTAACATTGTGATTCCTACATTAGCAAGTAAGTATTCTTATGATAAACTTAAGTGAAAAATGCATTTACAATAGTGATAAATAATTTTTCGTATAATTAATTTATTGTATTTTTACAGATAGTTTGATATCAACTGATTTATTTTATGTAAGTTCATCGTTCTCTAGTCCCATGTTTTCATGTTAAACAAATTGTAGATGGTGTAATTGTATATACTATATAAATGTATTTTATCTAAGTTATAAATTCAGCCCGACCAGCAGACAATCTAATTCTTTTAAGAAATAATAAGGATATGTAAGTTAAGACAACTATTTAATAATTATTGATAAAAGTTAATTTGTAAGTAATACAATTTACTTAATAGTGCACAACCACATAGGTAGTAGGAATACGTTAAGATCTGGCTGTACTGTAGTATGCTTAATATAGGGTTTTTATCTTTTTTATCACTTTTTATTTAGTTTTATTCGTAGCCCGGTCATTTTGCAACACTACTAATTATCACAAGGCTCCCCCATCGAAAAGCATTTCCACGAATCAACACTAATACTGTGCTATTTTACAAGTGTTTGCTGCTGATGTGGCAGCACTTCCAGAAGCAAACACTCGTGACGCAACACAGCAATACCAGAAACATGACAATTAGGACATTGTTATTTGAGGCCATGCAAATAATTTTGTATAAATTTGGCAACATGTCAAAGCTTATATTTCAGAAAAGAAAAAATATTTGTCGACGGCTCTCTCCAAGTTGAGTAACTAGACCTTTTTTTCTTTTCAAAATTAGTATGCATAAACAGGTCATAGGAACTTTTCGGATTATAATACCCAATCTTACTTATAATTCATCATTATATCATTGGCAGCTAAAATTTATTTTGGTCGGTTAAATGATGATTATTAGATGGATGAGATATGTGCATTCTTTTAGTAAATTAAACGATAAAGATGTATGGTACTGTAAATTGATATTTATGTGAATAGAATTTACTGAACCTTCGTTTAAAATTGGCAGTGTTTGTGTGCCGTTCAGCATGGTCCCGCGTTGTGGAATGATCAGTTTTTGTAGTCTCACTTTAAAAACTTTGTAAAAGTGGTTTAATATGGCGTTTGAGGCTCAGATGAATTTCAAAAAAGAACGTATTTTTCTTAATTTTAAAAGCAGCAACCATTTTGGATGTGTTTCTATTTAAACATGGTACTTTATTTAAAACTAGTTTATACCCCAGGTTACGCTCATGTTGACTCCCACCTTCCCTCCACTATTTTCCTACGTTCCCATTATCTTTCCAGAATTTTCACCCTTACCTGGCAAATGTTGATGATACGTCTGCTTATTGATTTCAAAGTACAAATCTTGTATATAAATATTCCATCTTTTACAGTCCACATTTAGATATGGTGTGTAAATGTCCAGTAGTTTGTCGGAAATGACTTGATCATTCAACCAAAAAATCCGTGTGTGTGATAGATATTCAGTAGAGTTGGCAATTTTCCCAAAAATGGTTTTTGAATTTGCCGCCAATTCTAACATGTTTTTTAGTCTGTCCTTAAAATTTCATCATACCTGCTAGTGCTAATAAAGCTAATTCTAATGAATAGTAAATAAAAAATATGAAAGGAATTGTTGTTAGTTTGGTTAGAATTGGCGGCAAATTCAAAAATGGATTTTAACCCTCCCAGGAAAAAAAACCATTTTTGGAAAAATTGCCAACTCTAATATTCAGTATAAAATAGAACAGAGTTGCCTCTTTTAGGAAACGATATGCAAACTATTGTTTGCGACCATGGTTACAGCCAATGTGTTCTGTGTCATTTCGATAGAGGTGATAATTGTGCATGTAATGTTTTCTTACTAAAAGTAAACTACTGTGATTAGTTCTGCTGCCTCAATTCATGCTTGAAAAACATATTTTCATATTATAAACAACCAAAGTAGTCCCATCTATTCCCCATTAACATGCCGCAAAATTTTATTTCCATGCATAGAATTATCGTTTGAAAGGCTATTCCAGTCGGTAGTGGTTGCCATTAGACTTGAATTGAGGTGTTTTCAGTGTTTTCTTTCTCTGTCTCTCATTCCAGTTCTGCTACACGCAAAGAAATAAAATTTCGCAATGTGTATAACTGTTATATGTTGCCAGTTAGTTATTCAATCAGTGTTATGACACATTAGAAATTCAAAATTCTAACTATCGTGCAAAACATCAACTGCCAACAGGCCACCTATTAAGTAAAAATAGAAAGGAAATTGAACTTCTGCTACATGAAATCTATGACAATTTACGTGTAACAAAAATATAAAATCTTATTATGTTGACATACATTGCCCTATGCAGTTGATTTCTGAACAAATACGAGAATAATGTTTTAAAAGTCAGTGTACCATTTCTAAACACAAAAATATCAACTGATCCACAAAACAAAATGGAAAAGTAATGTAGACTAATGTCACTTTAACCAGCTTTTTAATTCAAGAAGCTAGCAAACCCTTTACAGTTTGTTAAAGTTCATCAGTCTGCTTAGAAATGATGCTGTGCTCGATCATAAAAGGATGTAGTTATAGAATTTTTTTATGGAATGATATATAAGTAATTATTTAGTTATACATCCTTGTTATATTAAGCAAATCAGCATGCACACTTTAAAAAATTGGTAGTAGGTCAAATGTACCGACACAATTTTGACTTTAAGATTTATTCCAACACAGCACCGAACCAGTTTGGTAATCGTTGAGTACATGTGCAAAGTGAATGTAGTGTCCCTAAAATCACTTGTATTTGACAATTACCAAACTGGTTCGGTGTTGTGTTGGAACAAACCTTCACTAAAGTCTTCCTTTCTTAGTGTGCACTGAGCGTCGTAATGAATATGATGAGTAGTTCAAATGTACCGGCACATTTTGTTGAAAATAATTAACAAAATATCTGTTCAATCGTCATGGCATTCTGGTAAGATGGAATTTGAGTCTGTGTTACTTATTTGGTGTTGTAAAGGCATGACCTGGCTATAACACATGCTGTGTTTTCAATATTGACTTCCATTTTATACGATTATCAGGGAAGTAAAATTCGTAATATCTCGAATTCAATTATTTTACTTGTGTATATAAATATATGCATATATATTGTGTACATTTTTTAATTTTACATTTTTACTTACTTTTATATAAATTTAACTATCTATACATATTTATTGATATATTTTTAGTTGCGATTCTAAAAGACTAAACCGTAATTTTTGTCATTAATTAGATTAAGGAATACATTAAGTTGAGTGGTTGTGATCTATAAAATGATGGAATTTTTTAATATATATTAGATTTGGATTTCGTGATCTAGCTGTTAATTTTTTCTGCCCTAAGCTCTGCGAAGGTTCAGCCCCTCCAAGAGGGATCGCATTTTTTCGATAATATACTATAAATAGACTAGCAAATAATATTACGAAGGTGAATTACATTTAGTAGATAAAGATTCTGTCTGTCTGGGCCTCATGTGTCTATCTAATCAAATAGTAATTGATGTTTTTCATATATTCTTTTTTTTTTTACTTGAGTGTGACAATCTATATTAAGCAATGTTTCATAGTAATTTAGACATAAAAAGATGTTGTTTTCTAGTTTTAATTATAAATATCCTTGGTTGACACAGACCAATACTAGGAGTTACATAAATCGGTTTTAAAGTAGATTATAGTGGGTAAATCTAATATAATACATATATAATTAATTACAAGTTCAAGCAGAACATACTAAAGCTAATTAGCGATCAATTAGAAAAACATTTAAATAGCTGTTCTTTCTTTAATTATTTTCTTGATATTGTATTTATTGTATTAACAGATTCTCTAATTTCATAAATTATTTAACGATGCACGACACATTAATGTGATGTAACTAAACTTGTGAAAGAGGTGCTGGCACATTTTCATCATTCGGAAACTAAAAACGTAATTTCTCGACACCATCTTTTGAACTGCATTTTATTTCGTATCTTGCCCCATTATTCTGAAAAATGGCCAAGAATCAGACGTAAATTCATTGACTTCGCTTATGTTATTTTAAAATAATTAATCTGCTTTTGACACAGTATGATATAAATAAAACGTTAATGTAATGTTTGTGTAATGTTTTGTTCTCATTATATGTTTTGTAATTTGTTATAATAACTAAATATTGATTTTGCTGTAATTCGCAAAAAAAAACTAACAAATACCTTATTCTGTTAATGTAATGTTTGTGGAACATATATATTCTTAATTATTAGAGTTAAAACTATTATAAATATGAGCAATTTATGTTATATTAACATAATTTTTAAATAAACATGTTTAATAAACATTACAAAACAGTAAAAGAATTTTATTTTTCCATGCGATATTTTCAGTAGTCATGATTTTGCTGGTAAATCACAGAAAAAATTAAAATTTCCAAAATTCAATTATTTATTTGGTACCAGAAACATAGTTTGGTATAATATATTCAATAATCAATATTATCAATAAAATCTGAATCGTAATCTAACTTTTTTTAGTAATTTTAAAAAAGTTCCCAGGTGACTACCATTTTAGTAGCGAAGTACGGTATATTACTACCACGTATTTTATTGATGTCCATTTTCATGATTATTTGACCGTTATCCACTTGCAACATTTCATACATGTTACATTAACGTTGCAACAATATATTTATATGATTCATAAATATTCTGGCAATTTTTCAAGTGTCAAATAGCATAATCTTAATGTACATGGCTATGGGAATGTTGACTCTAATTGCGTGGTTCGTTAGATTTACAAGGTTCTGTTTAATCCCTTTCTTACGTGGTGGGGGAGTTGCTGTACATACACATGTGACACATATATTAATCTAAATCTGAATCGTCTACACAAATCGCACAGGATTTAATTGACACGGTGTTGTTTGCCTTTTTATCTGATAAAGCGGACTCTGCTACCGTAATTTCTCATAAGAATTGCCTTTTTGGTTATATACTACAAAGTGGTGTGATTATGGGGAAATACAATGGTACAAACATTTTCGTAGATTACTTGATGATTTTTTACCAGTTTATTTCCAAGACTGAACTTGATCGAGGAGCAATCAAGGGTGAAAATAAATTTATTCTCGTTTGTATTGTAGTTGTTTAATGTCGCCTAAAACTTTTTAGATATTTCGGTAATAGACAATTGTGGTCCAAATATGCTGTATTTTAGATAAGCCTAAAGTTATAAGTTACGGGAGTATTGCTGTGGTCTTTATATCAGGTATTTTAGATGTTATAAGGACGTTACTGTATTGTAATTGCTTACTGCTGGGTTGGGTGCAAAATGATTGAGTGGATTTTAAGAAATATTTTATTAATAGTCTTTTGTAACATGTTCATGCACAGCAACGACAATTACATTAATGTCTAGATTATAATTCAGTATTTAAATATATCTTAAAAGTTATATATAAGGATATACATTATTAAGATGTTATATTAACGTTGTTGTAATTTGAGTATTAACTGATTGCAGAGGTTATTGTTAGTAACGTTACATTTTGTCACTGCTTTATATCGACTTTACAGCAACTTTCACAGCTGTCGTAATGGAGATGTGAAGTTTAGTGGATGAGGTGTACTTTCTAGAAATCGCAAACAATTAAAGCAATCGTTACATGAACGTTGTTGTACTAGAGTTGGATAATTTTTTGAGAACTGACCAAATCGAAAAATTTAGTTTTAAACACAAAAATGCATATCTTCTATATGTTTATCAACATGGTGATTTCAGGGAAATATTACAATGACGTTACTGTAACATTAGCTGCACTTGTTATAGTAAGTTCAGAATAAGGAATTGCATTGCTTCTCGATTAGGTGATTAGTTTGGGAATGGCTGGTAGAAATGGTTACTTCCGAATTATTCTTGGTTTTTGAGTAGTTAGAAGTTGGGGCGTGTTATACTAATTTTCTCGGTGTATATGTAGATGATTCTATTTCCATATATAACAAGAGTATTTGACGTTCACTGTACACACGAATATATTAATATACATTTATGCCGAATGAAATAGGTATTATTTAAAATACATGTAGTTCTTAGAGATTAATACACTAATACAAAATAAATCTACAAATTAAATATAGATTATTTATAAATTGTATTTTATATTACAATATTACTGATATAGTTAATTGAATTGTTAGTGTAATTATAAATTTAAATAGAGGAGTAAAATTTAGAACAATTTGACTGATGTACAGAGATACTGAATAAGTTTTTAAATTTAAAATATACAATAAAACATACCTTAGGGCCTTTAATATAGTGCAATTCCTCGAGTGGTTTTTATCTAGTGAAATAGTACATTATGTAAGATATTCTCAATAATTTCTAGCATAATTTAAATTAAATTACTTAGGGTTATGTGTTTCTCCAGAACACAGGACGATTTTTATAAAATATTTGTTGCTCAAAAGATATTATTTTGTATTACGTTTAACTATAAGAAATCCTATGTCTACCGACAATGCTCTAATTAAAGAAAAATTGTATATTTAATATATGAGTGTGACCTGTAAGTGTGTAAAATTGTTTTCTAATTCTTAAGTCTGATAGTTAATTGACAAACGTGTTATTTAATAGTTAAGTCAACGTTATAATCACATAACTTGTCCCTCCTTTAACTTCCTCATCCCTTTACGTCGACTAATGTTATCCTCTACCACTGTACCCAGCGGGTCTGAAAAACACTCCTGCCGACGAGAACAAACCGAAAAGTGATTTCTTTCTGGCCAATTTTTCTAAAAACACCATCACGACGCAACTCAGAATCGTTCCTTTTGAATGCTTAGAGAAGCACTTTGAGCATTACCACCGGCTTGGGCGCATTATTTATAAGAAATGACGTTGTTCACTAATTTTATTTATCAAATCCACTACGAGGCAGGGTAACTGTAAAAATAGCAAATCCTAAAATCTTGTTTCATATAAATCGTTTTTGCTTCCCAAGGTTATTTTCTTCGTACGTTCATATGGGACATGAATTAAAAATGCTCGCGCATCGTCAAGGAGATTTGGCTAAAAAGTTAACGTTTTGTGGTTTTTTGTTGTTGGTTTGGTTTTTCAAACCCACTGAGTACATTTAGCTTCATAGATTTGTATGTATTTTCACCTATTGCAAGCAATCTTCATGATCAAATAAGCCTGTTAAAAGTATTGTAAAGGTTGTCGAGGTCGTCTATTTAGTAGTAATTGTTAATATATACAGAGACCTGTTTTAAGAATTATATAATATATATATGAGTATATATATATATATATATATAGTAGTGCATTTGTAACGGGGTAGTTGATATTTGAATATATTTAGCCTGATATAAGATGTCTATTAGTTTATCAAAATACTTACAAAACAATGTACCTATCACATTATCTCTGAATTATGATAATGGAAATATAAAACATGTGAAAAATTGCTTGTCTCTTTTCCCTCTACCGATTTTCTCGGGCTTGTTTTGTGATAGTACAGAAATTTTTCCCGTTGTCTAAATTTTCGATTGTCGCGCAGCTTTTTCGGGTAACCCATCTTCTAAAGTCCAAATTTGAGGTTTATTATCAAAATACATTATTGTCACATTGAATTTTGTTTTCACACATTCATAGTATTTTGTGGCCAAATTCAATTTAAAAATTAATTTTATCACTAAATTTAAATATGGAAGTTGGTGATTTTGAGATGGAAATTTGAAAGAATCCCATACCATTTTTATGGAAAATTGGCCTTGGAATTGTCTAAATTTTTTGTACGTTGTAGATTGTGACCTGATTAAAAGTCTCAATGGACAGTTTCTAGCTTGTAAAAATTAGACGATTTTCATTATTTTAGACATTTAAAATTGTTTACTCTTGAACCACTAACTTATTTATTTAAATCTAATAAAGCTCGTAGAATTTTTTACCAACTTTTAGTTTTCAGTGAAAATACATATATTAATAGAAGTTGCTAAAAATTCATATATCATTATTACTTAAATGAGTACTGAATATTTTTAACTCTTGCAAACTTTCTCTAAAGTTAACGGTTTAAGAGTAAAAAATACTTGAGAATGTCAAATGATAGAAATTGTATAATTTTAACAAGCCCTATCTCAAATAGAGTTGAATTTGAGGTCATGCATTGAGATGTCGTGATTTAAAGACAATTCCATTTCCCATAACAATAGCATGGGGTTCTTTGGAGAAGTGATTTAAATGGACTATTTACAATTTTTTGACCTGCCGGCATCGGAAGTAACTTTAATTTTCTTATTTTAAATAGTACCCTGATGTACTAAATAGGTAATTTTTCAGACAAATATTTAATTTTTTTCTACAAAGTTCTTTCGAATTTAAAATCAATTCATAAATAACCTAGAAAACAACATTTGAATGTTTTTAAAGTCCAAGAATCCAATAAACGGAATACAAAACTAGCAAAAAAATTGCCAATACTTGTTCGTACACCTGACTTTCGCAAGTTACTTTTATGACTTTGTAATTATTTCTTAAATTGTTCATTTATTTCCGTTTATTTAAACTTTTTCACATTTAGTACTATTATAACTCGCTTATTTTAAATAACACCTTGCATTTTTTCCGGTATTTTCGTTATTAAATTATCTTCCTCGATATGTGTATAATCAAGTCGTTTTTGAATGGCGAAGTGGGCAATAAAACAGAGTAAGACACGTAGCTTTTTACCCACTCCCATTTACAAGAGAGAACGTTAATCCGCTTATACCACATGTATAATAGGGGTGTACTCAATGGCTGATGCTTTTGAGTTGAAATTAATAAGGAGATATTTCCTATTTTACAGATTATTGCCCAGTTTGCAATCCAAAAACGACTGAACTTTATAATGTCATTAATGAACGCACTTTACAAATTACCAATATCTTCAGGGATTTTGTACTTTTTACAATATTCTGTTGATTAATGTCGATATGTTGTAACAAATGCATGCATTGTCAGAAAGGATAATTTAATAAGAACAAAAATACCGAAGAAAATATACAAGGTGCTATTCAAAATAAGTTAGCAGTACGAAGTATGAAAAAATTTTTGTATTCTGTTTAAATTGAGGGCCTTAAAAAATCTTCATTTTTCTAGATTATTTATGAACCGATTTTAAGTCTACGATGGTTTGTCAGGACTTAAAAATGTCTCAGAAAAATGCCTTAAATATATCAAGTGCTATTTAAAATAAGAAAGTTGATGCCACTTCCAATTAAACCACAAATGATAGTAATGCCATGAGTGGGTAAAATAATTGCAATTTGTCCCTTCAACTGCTCTTCCAATTTTCTATCTTAATGGGAAAAATATTGTCTAATCCTTGTATAATCCAGAAAATATGTCAAAATCTCCATATTATTCCTTTATCTTACATAGGGAATGCCAGTTTTTAATAATTTATTTATAGTTTTTAATACTCGCAGTTGATTTTTTTGATAAAATACAAAAAAAGTTTGATAAAAACAAAACTGGATGATATTTTCAACTATAATTTTTTCTTGCCTTAATTAAATCAACTGGTCAGAAATTCGGTTTTAGAATTTTGGTCTGAAAATGTTTGGTTAAGATAGTGTCCAGTTAATCGATCTACTACAAACTCTTCAAGTACTGATAATAAGACCTCAAATTTGGGATATCTAAAAATAAAGAAAGTGAGGTGTTAAATTTTTATTTTTTCGTTCAACATAAATCTAATTTCTTTGTCAAATTTTAAACAAACTCTTAATATGACTTAGACAGTCTGTGTATAAAAAACAAACGTAAAATACTCAGTATATTAATATATATGGCGTCCTTTGTAACTGGGCCACCTAAAATCTCTGTTGTTACTCAAAATTACCAAAAGTGTATCAACAAAAAAACTGTTACATTTTGTTACGTTAACGAGAATTGATTAGACTGTATTTTGTGAATACACGTTTGGTATTATGAATAATAGTGGATATAAATCAAATTGACGATTATCATTGACACACAAACACACAGTATAGCAGCAATTGTCAATTATGGTAAAAAAGTACTGTGTAATTTGCCAAGGGTGTCTAAAAGAATTTGAATTATCTTTTTTCGTTTCAGAAATATACACGTAGAAAATTCGAAAGGCAACGTTTCAGAAAAATATAAGTAATTGTCTTTTAAATATAGAGTGTCTCACTTGAAACCCACATCGTTTGTTATTTTCCCTAAAAAAATTCCACGTTTCCAAATCTGTGTTTAAATAGTTCTTCAAACGAAAAATGCTAGAAAATTTCGCTGGTGAAGTAGCTGCTACCCTTCCCTTGAGAATTGCAGTACCTAAATCTATGAAATTGAGTATACAATTTTACTTCTACATCTGCCTACCTGCCTCATTCTAATGCAACTGCTCTAATTTCTTCAGTATAATTGCAAGAACGTATTTCACGCTTCTTTGGGGAAGGAGATGCAGCGATATCTCTGCCAAAGAAATTTTTCAGCAGAACTTCCCAACACATAAAACAGAAAGTTCGTATTCGTGTTAAAAAAATATGCAAAAACACAGTTCTGACAGTTGAATTAAAAATCAGTGCCACGGTAAATAAGTGCAGTGAATGTGAGTATAAAAAAGAGAAGTAAAGAAAAAATAGTTCTAGCTTTACAAACATACCCACTAACTTTAAGAGTGATTAGTTGTTGATTATTGTTTTCTGTTGGTTTCAAATTATTTCACTAATAAGTTTTGCAGGTTTAAAATAAAACTTTGTAATTCATTATCTAACTTCAAAAAATCGCTTATTTGTGAAATGGGCGACATTTTAAGATATTAATTACAATACAAAATAACTACTGGGTTTTTGTTTTGTCAGTGGCATCTCGTCACACGTGAGAGGGTATAAAACAAAAATAAATAGACAGATACAGTTTAGTAAAACATCAAATTCTGCATTGAGTAATTGTGGATTTTTTTTAGTGCACATATTCAAAATTGACTAGTTTCTTTACAGCATTTGAGTTATTTTTTTTTTTTTTTTTTTTTTTAGGTATAAAAATGTTTAAATTTATGTTTTAAAGTTGTTTTTCGTTATTTTATTGTTAATAATCGTTTCTAAAACGTTGAAAATATATGTGCATTTTCATTTTGTTTGCAGAAATATTATTAATCGATTCTAATATATGACAATGGAGGTGTTCACTTGAACTTTTTTTATGAACAGAATTCAACATTATATATGTAACCATTATCTATGATTAGTTGATTTTTTTAAATTCCAAAATCATAAAAAAACATATTTATTTTCAACATACTTTAAATTTACCGCCAATTAAACCACCAATGAAATAGTCCATGCTATTCGACACGACACACTTTGCAACCTGGAATATTAAGTGCTAATGCTAGCAGGATGGTATAAATGCTGAAATTATTGAAGTTAATTTTTTGCTAATAAATAAAGCTGTAATTATGTAATCGATTTTTTCAGTTGAGGTTGCAGTTGTCATCTGATGAAGCTTAAATTACCTTTATAGGTATTAATCTGTCTCAGGCTGCATTTAAAGTTAATGCGTTGTGATTGTTGCAATGGCGCAAAATCCTAGAGGGATGTGCGTTACTTTAGATGACAATTCATTTTAATTAGGTATTGTGAAAGTCGCTGATGACATAGCCATTTTTTTCTGATTAACTCCTTGCGGAAGAGGTCAATATACCTCCGAAAGCTCGATTTTCCAAAGTTATTTTATTGCGCGATGATTACAAATACCGCAGTGGGTTACATGTGTTATTTTTTTTTTTTTTAGTTCCCTTGTATTAATAGCTTGTTGCAGAGGCGTACTAGGGGGAGCGGTCATGGCTCCCCTTATACTCAGATATGGTAAGACATAATTGCAAGTTTTCGAAATCTGGTCATACGCAGCCAAAGCCGCGCATGTGTCACGTCTGTTTTGAATTCATCTTTAATAAAATATTAAATGCATATTTTAATAATTTTTCCTTTCACCGTTCCGTTAAATATTGCCTAGATTCGGCTCTGTCTTCTTACGCCTTGGTCTCAGGCGTGATATCATGCGCCTCCTTTAAACACACTTTTATTTTCTGCTTGTATGGAACAAACCAAGAATTTGAAACGACCCAAATATATAAATTTTTTTTTCTTCAAGCGTATTAAAATGTTTAAATTATGTCACCAAAAACAGAAGTAGAAGTAGGACATTGTTTTACTAGTAACAAAATGTTAGTACCGAACGCCACCGTAGTGGACATTGTGTTACTAGTAACATAATGTTAGTTCCGAAAGCGCCACCGCAGTGGGTATTGTTTTACTAGTAACATAATGTTAATACCGAAAGCCACCGGTGGCGCGCTATCCACTAGCCACTTGTCATATTGTGTCAACATGTAAGACTGTAGTTTGAATATTTGTACGTTTATGATAAATAAATGAATTTTTGCATTTTAATACGCTTGAAGAAAAAATAGTATATATTACACGGAGTAGAACGCCTTTTTTTGTGTTTCGCCCAGTTTGCGGCTTCGGCTTCGCCTCAGCCGCAAATCCTGGGCTCAACACAAAAAAGCAGTGCGTTCTACTCCTAGTAATATAATATACTATTTATTTACTAAAAATGCTCTATGTAATTATATAGGTACTAATCATTCAGCAATATTGATTTAATGTTTATTGGTATATTTGGAAGTTTTAAGTGTCATAATACGATTGCAATAATTTCCAATAGTTTTGAATTTTTCATTTTCATGCTAATATTTGTAGCAGTGTTTCTTTGCGTCAATGGCAGTCGTTACATACCTCAGTTGAAATATACAATGGTTTTAAAGTCGTCTAGCGATTTTGTCAGATCTAGGAATTTATTTTCATTAAACTCGAGGAAAACATAAATCCCTAAACAACACAATTCTAATCTTAATTTATTTAATTTAATCGCAAAATTTGTCTATTATCTTTTTATTTTGAAATCTGCAAAATTTATTTAGTTCTCCTGCACTCATTGACAAATCTCGACATTGAGGATGTACTTTTGACAGTGTGCCAAAAATCAACCGTCAAAATTGAGAATGTAAATGAGCGGCAGTTTATAATCACCTAATAACTCCCACCTCTTATTACCTCTTTAGTTCTTGCCGATCCTAACCCAGATCCCAGTACCTCGCTAATTTCTTGCCGAACCTCAACAAAATCCAAGCCAAACTGTACAATAGTGAATAATTCTGCTCCCGCAGGTGATTACTCAGCCGCCGCCGGGGATACCTATGTAGGGGGGCCGCAAAGGGGAAGTGGATACACCGCGCCAACCCAATCCTACCATCCGTATAGACGATGACTGATAAAAATAGTCGGTCAAATTACCTATCATGCAGGGTAATTCTTAAAAATCTGCATTTTTAAGGATTTAAAGAGTTGGATATATATACAAATATATTTAGTTCCTCCATTGTTGTTGATCAATTATGACCTTTTTTTATATATATCAATAACTATTAAGTTGACGATAAGATTTAACTTTTGTATTGTAGTGGATAGTAACACACAACCAAATAAATTGTTTTTTTAATGAAATTTATTTTCAATGTATTACTATGAGGGATGGGTATCACACAAATATGGCCCACCAAGGGAAAAATCTAAGAGATGCGCTTCATGAGAGACAACTTCACCCTAAATATATTTGCCCTAAGTAGTAATAAAGTGTAGCAGGCAACTCCATAGCTCATTTTCTATTTGCAACCCAACATTGAAAAAGAAAAACTGCTGAAAGATTTGTCTTGAGATTTTTCTTACGGTACCCATAGTTACTACCTAATGGGTTATATGATAAGAACCAAAGATTTTTTTGCTGTGGCGTCACTAGGGGATTGGAGCGCACCAGAGAGGGTTACGCCAAAATGACTAGTTACAGTCTTTCAGCAGAAATTTACCATCTTTTGTAAAAGGCTAACACTACCTAATGTACTTTGGTCAAAGCCGCCAACGGTCTCTCACTATTACCGTTTATTTTTATGGTATTATTTCACTTAAGACGAGTATATTTTCCATATGCATGTCTACGACTTCTACATGATTTGAGCTGTTGTTGCAAAACTAATCCATTAATGTATCTCATATGACGGTACAGTACGGTAAGGTTAATGTTAAGATGAGCATATTTAGATGTAGTTCTTAAATGGTTTTGCTTGAAACTGTTGTGTTACTAAGCACTCGGCATAAGGGGGGACCCCCATTAAGATTGGTGACGCCACTGGATTGCTTGCACTTATTGATAATAGGTTTGTTCAAAACGCCTGCACTATCTGCACCAATGCTTGTACGGTCTCGCTCTATCTCCTACTACCTGCACTGGTGCAAATTTTGCAGGGCTTTTGAACAAACTTAACTGTTTATTTACTCAAATGATAGACAATTGTTTTGTGAACTTTTATAAGATCCAAACTAAAATCGGACTAATATATTTCAGGATATTTACGAATTTTAATTGTTATTCACCCTTTGCACTAAACAACTTGTATATCTTTGAGACTATTGTAATATGATAAAACATAGTTATAAACATTTTTGTATTAGCTCATTTTAAAGATAAGAAGATCGATGATAGTGAAATTACTATACAGGGTGCTATTAAAAAGTATGTCAATCACTTAACCACAGATTCAGCACCTTAAAAAAGTTGATTAAACCTAATTTACCTCTATCCAAAATCGAACCCCTATGAAGATACAGCCCTCAAAATTTGAAAATAAAAAAACATGTTCTTTAAAATAAATATTGTAGCAGATATTTTTTTCAATACTGGTATGCTGTAACATATATGTCAGAGGGTAATAGTTTAAAGTAAAAATATTTTAAAATAAAGTTTTAGAAATGGCTGATTTAGGGTTGAACAACTCTTCCATCCTACCCCGTTTTTAAGTGGTACGCCCATGACTTTTTTGGTATATTGTATTTTATAGAAAATTTTAGCTCAAATAGCAATCCTATTAAATTCGCCCATTTCTAATCACGTGCGTTGAAACCAATCAGAACAAAATTACACTGAAAATTTTTAGCACAATTAGCAATCCTATTAAATTCGTCCATTTCTAATGACGTGTGCTGAAACAACCAATCAGAACAGAATTACACTGGGATCTTTGACTTATGTCATCCAGTTTGACAGTAATGACAGTTCAATAATTTAAAGTTTATTTTTTGACAATGTCGATTTAGAACTGCAAATAATGATTTAATGAATATAATAATGGAGGAAAACACACCAAATAATACATAATACATAATCTACATTTAATTTTACAAATTGCTCTCTTAATAATTATGTTTTTAACAAATAGTTTTGAACAAATAAATAAAATAGATTGCAAAAAATTTTCTATGTGAATACCCCTCAAATGTTGATAAATAGCTCATAATTTTATCACAACTTCCTCAAGCACGTTGCTTTTAGGTAATATCCCTCCGCCTACGGCGTCGGGATATTACCAAGCAAGTGCTTTCGGAAACTGTGATGAAATTATTTCGTATTATCAACGTCCTTGGGATATTATAGCTGATAAGATCCCTTAGAGATCTTTTCACTTATATCATCCAGTTTGACAGTTCAATAATTTAAATTTTATTTTTTGACAATGTCGATTTGAAACTGCAAATAACGATTTAATGAATATAATAATAGAGGAAAACACACCAAATAATACATTATCTACATTTAATTTTACAAATTGGTCTTTTAATAATTGTGTTTATAATAAATAATTTTGAACAAATAAACGAAACAATTTGCAAAAAATTTTCTATGCGAATACCCCTCGAGCGTTGATAAATAGCTCATAATTTTACCACAACTTCCTCAAGCACGTTGCTTTTAGGTAATATCCCTCCGCCTACGGCGTCGTGATATTACCAAGCAAGTGCTTTGGGAAACTGATAAAATTATTTCGTATTATCATCGTCCTTGGAATATTATAGCTGAAAATTCAATTCTACAACTTTTTTCCATCTTGAATTTTTTTCGTTTAAGTGATCATTTTTAAAATGAAACTTAGAATACTCAAAACATTGTCATGTGTTTGAAAGGGTAAAATTCTGAAAACTGGAAAAAAATGAGTTTTTTTTTGTTTTTAATTTTATTTTGGTTTTTTACTCATACTAGGTTGTACCGTAATTTTTGGAAAAGTTAGGTAACACCGTAAACGCTAACGGTTACTCAGTTTTTACGGGAGCCTTTAGGTCGCGGATTACTTTTTTTTTTTTTTTATTTTTTTTTTATGTTGTTATGCTGATGTTCTTTTTTAACTATCGATACTTACTTATAGAGGGCGCCAATTAGTTGCAACCAACAGTGTTTAAAAAAATTAATTTATAGCTAACCAACCAATAAATTTAACTATAAGGTTAATAGATGGTTATATTTGTTAAAATGAGACAGACAAAAAAATATTTTTGTTTGAGACTTATATTACTAAATAGACAAACACACACATATAGACAAAAAAGAGTATTTTCATGATATACCTAGATAGCATTAATTCCTTAGGGGAATCTAATAAGCAGGATTATAATATGTCTGATTAAACTTTAAAAATAGTATAAAAATGTATAGAAAATATTATTTTGATTAATGATATATTAATTAATTATTATAAAGTATATGATTAGCAATGGCATACGTATGTTTTTGCTTTACAGAAATTTTACTGTTTAAAAAAAATTATGTAAATGAAATGTAATATCATATGAATATTTTTCAAAATTGTTTTTATATAAATATGTAATGGTAAATTTAGCATGTAATTTTAATCAAATAAAGTGTAATGAAATAATTGCTTAACTGAGATATCCTTTGGTGGAATAAGAAATTTGCTCCTAGGAATGTTCTGGATTACAGCTGGACATTACTCGTGAATAGCAACAATTTTCCAGGGGATGTTACCATGATCCATATATCCAACGACTATTTCATGAATTTTTACCAACAGTGAAAAAGACATATATACTATAGTTTTTTCTTAAACAGGAACAGGCACAGGAACAAAAAAATCGTAGTAACGGGACAAAAACCATATAACAAATCCTTACATATATTTTACTATAGACGTAAAATTAAATGAATAAAGGGGAACAAAAAGAAAGGCATAAAAGAGAAGGAGAAAAATCGAAATTAAAATTGGCAAACACTTACAAAAGTGGAAAAAACTTACCCAAGATGTTGCGTGGGCCTTATTAAAGAAGGTTGCTCATTTACTATTTTAAATTTGAGAATTGCACTAGACAAAAATGCCCTGTGGTTTTATTTGCAAAGCTGATAAGACATCATAATATTTAACCACAAGTACAAACTATTTTTGTGTGCTCTCATATTAACACTCACAGAATAGCACCTTACCACATATCAGTTCTTTCGCCTAATGTTCGTTTTTCTCAATTTCAAATTCTTAGTCCTTCAAGATTATGGCAGAGGGCAGCTCAATGCAGAGACATTGGGAGCATTGAAAACACCGCGTACTATACCGTATGGACTCCGAACTCAACATGTTTTACAAATAATTCCTTGATAATTCTGATCACTCTAGATATTCGGTGAACTTTAGATGTAATAAATAATGTGGCATTTTTAAATGCTACACCACCCCCTTCCAAAAATGAAAAATTAGGCTTACGAAGTGGGTCTAATTTTAACATAACTACTTATGTAACTACAAAACTCATAAAACAAATAAAACTAAACCTATCACAAACATTTATGGTCTCTAATTATTATCAAAATTATTGAGATGGAGGGTTTTTATTATTTCTAGACGGAAATATGTTATGTATGGGGTATCTACGTGTACCAAGCGCCAAATAGAACAATTTGGAGACAAAATCGGTAAAGTCGTAAATTAGGAAATGCTCATAATCAGGTAGAGTCACAATTAGTAGTTCATTTCATAACGTAAACATAACTGATAATAATTTATTGCAAATGTCATAAATGTTGTTCACTAACGACTAAGAACTATTTTATGCCTAATATTATTCAATACTACAATTACCTGTACAAACATTTTTAGGTCGACCTTGGCTTGATTTGCTTTTATCAAGCAATATGACGTGATACTATATCACATCAAAAAAGAAAATAAACTATCAGTATTAATCACTGAATTATATTAAATCACAACTTCAATGCACTTTATTTCATTTCAGACATTTCAGACATTATCATGAAATAGCAACAAAATAAATAATACGTATACGTCTATACGATTAACTACAACACAAAAATACTGTATCATATACACGTGATTATATGATAACTACAAAATCAACTCTTTTAGTTATATAAAGCATTACTTAAAATACTAATCTGTAGTAGTGTCATAAAACACTATTTAGTTACTCAGAACCAACAGATACATCGGAATTTGAACCATAATAAGGCTTAAGGTCTTTAACGTGCCATTCGCCTACATCAGATCCATCCATAGTTTTTAAACTATATATTAAACGAGAAATTTTTTTCACCACTTTGCATAATACATACTTTGGCGCTAGCTTTGCTGAAAAGTGATTTTCTGCGTCGGACAAAACTTTATTACGATGCCACACTCTATCGCCAACGCGGTATGAGACATCACGTCTTCTTAGATTATAACTTCGGGAATTTCTTTCATGTGCCTTATGAAGATTTGCACAAACTTTTTCATAAATTTCCGACATATCTTTGAGATCATCCGAAAACAGTTTGCGATCGCCAGGTAACAAAAGTATGTCTTTCGTACTTTCAGTTTCACCGTAATAGTTTCCACTTATCGGAACATTTCTACCAAAAACAAGAAACCCATGTGAAAACCCTGTGACTTCGTGAACAGCAGAATTAATTGCATAACGAATTTCAGGAATATGCTTATCCCAATCTCTATGATCTTTCACGTAACTTCGAATAGCTGTACCAACAGTTTTATTTGATCTCTCAACGAAATTACATTGGGGATGATACTTTGCATTTAGCCAAATTTTTTGCACATGATATTTGTCCACTAATTTTTTAAAAACTTTTCCAACAAATTGGCTACCATTATCACATATTATGATCTGGGGTACACCAAAAATTAGGAAAACATCGTTTTCCATGAATTTCACGATGTTATGAGCCGTCGCTTTTCGCAAAGGAAAAAGTAACGTATATTTTGAAAACCAATCCCCCACGACGAGCAAATGGGTAAATCCTTTAGAACTTCTAGGAAACGGACCCATGAGATCTACAGCAAGAATTTGGAAAGGAAAATTCACCTTTTTCTGTGAACCCATTAAACCCATTTTACCATCAGAAGAAATTTTCTGAGACCCGCACATCTTACAAAATATCACATAGTGTAAAACGTCGTAGCGCATTTTTGGCCAATAATATTTTTCCTGTATCCTGGAAAGGGTTTTATAGAAACCGAAGTGTCCGGCAGCTGGGGGATCGTGAAATTTACTCATAATTTCTGTTCTTTGAGAATTTGGTACTAAAAGCTTCCATTCATGAATATTTGACTTAACAGAAATCCGCGAAGGAATGTGTTTATAAACATAATTGTCCTTTACTAACCACTGGGGATATTTTGATGCATTTTTTAAGACGTTTTGTCTCATGCGGACGTAATAAGAATCTATATCATCTAGAGATACGTCTAACAACACAAGTTCAGGTTTAGATAAGTTACAAGAGGGGATTCTGGACAAAGCATCTGGAACTACATTCAGAGTACCTTTTCTATGTACCAAATCATAAGAAAATTGCTGCAATTTAACAGCCCAACGAGCAAGTTTGCCGGTTGGCTCCTTCATATTATTAAGCCAAAGAAGAGAATAATGATCCGTTATGATGGTAAAGTGTGTGCCTTCGATGAACGCTCTAAATTTATCTATACTAAAGACCACAGCAAGACATTCTCTTTCTGTAACTGAATAGTTACGTTCAGTTTTAGACAGTGACCTGCTAGCAAATGCTATAACAAATTCCTCATTATCAATGGACTGAATTAAAACGCTTCCTACGCCTGTATCTGACGCATCGCACTGTATAACGAAGGGCTTTGAGAAATCTGGACTTCGAAGAATAGGAGTAGAAACTAGAGCTTGTTTAAGTAGAACAAAGGATTTTTCGGCTTCTGGAGTCCACTTTATTGTTTGACCTTTTTTGCGACCCTTAAGTAGGTCATTTAGAGGAGAAACTAAACTAGAAAAATGGTTGATAAATCTCCTATACCACGAGGTCATACCTATAAATCGTTTGACTTCAGTCGTTGTGGTGGGTCTAGGGTAATTAACCATAGCCGACACCTTGTCTGGATCAGTTTTGAGTCCTTCAGAATCAACTATAAAACCTAAATATTTCAAAGATGATTTAAAAAATTCACACTTGTCGAGATTTACTGTTAAGTTGGCATCCTTCAACCTATGTAAAACTTCTAAGAGAATTTGGAGATGTTCTTCAAATGAGGAAGAAGTAATAATAATGTCATCGAGATAACAGAAAACATGAGGTTCTAGTTTTGGACCGAAGACAGCATCCATTAATCTTTGTTGACATTGTGCAGAATTAATAAGACCAAAAGGAACAACATTAAAATGATATAAGCCTCTTCCGAGAATAGAGAAGGCAGTTTTCTCTTTACTATTTTCATGTAAAGGAATTTGCCAGAAAGCTTTCCTCAAGTCAATACTTGAAATGAAACGTGCATCACGAAGCATGCTAAGGATACGATCTACACGAGGAAGTGGATAGGCATCAGGTTTCGTAACCGAATTCAAGCGTCTTCCATCAAAACAAAATCTATATTCACCTGATTTTTTCTTAACTAAAAGAACAGGAGAGTTCCAAGAAGAATGAGATGGTTCTACGACACCTAATTGAAGCATTTCATCTAACTCACTATTCAAAATTTTCATCATGTATGGTGATAAAGGATATTGCCTGACCTTGAAAGGTTTTGCGTCACCAGTGTCAATTTCAAGAAAAAGTTTATCGGTACGTCCCAATTTATCATTAAGACTAATCTCACTAAAAGCATTAATTACTTTCTGTACACCAAGTTTTTGTTCATTATTTAAATTGTCAATACTATTCAACGTAGGAAAAACTAAGCTATTCGTTTCCTTGGATACTTTTATGTCACAATCACTTAACTTACTGTTAACGTTCCAAGAATTATCTTTAAAATTAATTTCTATTAAGAATTCCTTACAGAAATCACTTCCTAAAATAATTGAGTGTTCCAACGATGGTACAATTAAAATTTTTAAAACATTGCAAACATTACCAGCACGAATAGGCAAGTAAACACAACCCGATACCACTTGTGCAGTACCATCAGCAGTATAAATGGCTTTTTCACAATTTTTATCTAAAGCTAATTTGAGTTTATCTAAAATGAATACAGCTTTATTGCCAAGTACTGACTTTGTAGCACCAGAATCTAATAAACAAGTGACAGTTTGTCCAAAAATATCTATGTCTACATATGGTCTATTATCAAAAGGTTGTTTAATGAAAAGTGGTACAATTTGTGAATTATTTATTTTATTGTTCTTTAAAAAGTTAGAAACATACTCTTTCCATTCTTCCCATTTATTTTCTTTTTCAAAATCAAAATTATTTTTGGAAAAGTTTACTATACCTTTAGATTCTATTTGTTGGAACTGGTTTATGTAAAAAGATTTACGACAGGCCTTAAACTGCATTGACACACGACGGCCGTATACCCGTGTCGCATTATTTAGTTTTTTGCACAATTACATGTACGGATAGTTTCATTTTTCTTGCCACAATTATAACAAAATTTATTTCTATTGGCTGTGCAATACTGGTAACTATGATTAGGTTCACCACATTTCCAGCAAATAACAGGTTGTTTATTATTACTAGTATTGGGATGTAAATTATTAGAAGTATTAACAGACTTTTTAAATGATTGAGTTTTCTTTGCATTAAATTTTTTCTTATGATGTTCTTTCTGTGCATTGTGAGAAATAGTATTTATCGAAACATTTGAACTAGAAGTAGAAGGTTCACTTCTGCTTAAATAATTTAATTCAGGGAAAAAGTTAGATGCTTTTGTAGGAGAATGGTATTCATCTGCAAATGTTTGACCTTCGTCGATTTTTTTACACCAATTTAAGAGATCTTCTATCGTTTTAATAGGAGTTGTTACTACAGACAGACGTTCATTGTAATATGGTAAAATACCTTTTCTGATATATCTTAATCTAGTACCTTCATGAACTGGTTTTTGTAAAAGGTTAAAATAAGTTTGCATTACGGAAATATAAATATGAACAGGTTCTTTCTTACCCTGTGTTCTGTCGCGAATATCGTCCCAGATACGATCATCAAAATTAGGAGGTAAGAAATTTTTCTTTAATAATGTAACTAAGTGATCCCAATCTTTAACAGATTGTTCTATTGACTTAAACCAAACATACGCTTTATCAGAAAATAAATCAGGAGCTGAAGCAAGAAGTTCAGGCTTTGTAACGTTCCTAGCTTTAGCAAGTTCATCAACTTTACTCAAAAATGACATTAAAGTTGTAGTATCGCCATTAAATTTCTTAATATTCCACTTATAAACCGGAATAGATTTTTGTACTGGGTTTATAATTGACATTCCCACACAACAAAATATGTGTTCAATGTGTTTTTGAAATGCATCCATATATTTTAATATGTGAGACCTTGCATAATGTGAAGACCATAATTACTGCAGTCAACTAAGGATGAAACCTCGGAATGAAAGTTTCAAAGCTGAATGTGCAGAGAGCTTTGCTTTGACATTCTAAAGATGAGGTGAAAAATCTCATAAGATTTCGTGTCCGCTACTCAAGATATCGAAAGTCAAAGGTCACGAAAATAGTTTTTTTTTTGTAAATATCTCGCCTCCTATGCGTCGCATGTCGTTAGAGGTTATTACAAGAGCATAAAATTCTCTACAAGTTTGGTTCTTTTCGTATGATTAACCGTTTTCGAGATATACTGGGTGGGGCAATAGTGCATCGGACTTCGATATCTTGGGTTCTACGATAGCTAGAAATTAAAAAAAAATACAAGTAAACTAGATAAAAAAGTCTAAAATCAGAAATTATTTTCGAATATACAGGACGAGCCAAGATGAAATTACAGGTTCGAGTGCCTTTTTTTTTAATAGAATGCTATATGTATATCAGTACATTTTTTGAAGCCTCTTTCTAGACTCTTTATTCCTATATTAATATTGACTATCTCCCAACCACTTGGGTGTAATGAATTTTTTTGTTGAAATAAATGCCATATGCAGATGCATATTGAAAAAATCACCAAAGTCACAATTATGAGCTTTAAGAGAAATTTATATGAATGCTAGTTACGAGACATCTAATTAATGTTTTTGAGTCATTGTTACTTCCTAAAAATGTACAGGGTGGTCAAAAATTATGTTTTAATTAAGAACATTTTAAATGGATTTTCTCAATTTTTTCGACGATGTGTTGAAGAAATGAAAAACGAACATTTTTTGTAAATATTTCCCTATGGCTAATTGCAACCGTTTTCGTTTTATTGCGCAATAACAACATCCGAGAATAAACTTTAAGAAAGTTTATAATTTTGAAGGAAACAGTTTTCTTCAAATAATTAATTAGAAAAATTATAATAAATGCTTATTTTGCCCATTTTGATCGACACAAATCTCTATGCGCCTTTGAAACGAGATTTCTACTGTTCCTAATATTGCCGGTGTGATAGATCTAAAAGGAGTTAGGTATTATCCTTTCCTTCATATTTTGTACTATTGTTGGTGTGTCTGCCACGAGCCTTTTGGTCAATAGCCAAAATTAACAAAATAGCACAGGAAAAAAAAAGAAATAATATGTTAATAAATTTAGCAAGGTGATAGTGTTTGAGCCGCAGAGGCTCGCAACATGTATGCCGAGAGCTAGCTCAGCTCTAGTCGGTGAGAGGGGTAGGTTTAAGGTTGACACTACCAAAAAAAAAAAAAAAAGAAAAATATAACATAGGTATCAGATCTACGAATATATGCATATAGAGCGCCACTAGCAAAACAAAACCGCAACCGCAACCTAGCTAGAAGGCTCCCAAAATTGTCAAGGGTATCCAAACACTATCTTTAATTCTAAAATGAGGCATTAATTAAAAGGGTAAGTTTTATCATGGGGTGAATTAAAAAGGAAACACACGTCAATCAAATTATGGGCAATGAGTTTATTCAGTTAGGATAAATATGTATTCAGGTGATAAAAAATTAAGTATTAAGTAGACAGCCGTAAGGTTACCTATCGAAGTAATATTATCAAAATGTTAAGTGCTTAAATAATGTGGTGGAGCACCATCTTGCTGAAACCACATCCCATTTCGAATCCTTTCAGGAAGATTCACCAATAATTGTGGCAGATAGTTTTCAAGAAAATGAAGATAAATAGCTCCAGTCAATGTACCATAAAAAATGTGACCCTATTACATGTTCTCTAATAATTTCTCCTCAAACGTTTATAGACCATCTGTGCTGGTTATCAACTTGCCTAAAAAAGTGAGGATTTTCCAAAACATAATAATGAAAATTGTGTCTATTAACAAATCCATTTTTATGAAAAGTTGCGTCATCAGTGAATAAAACATGAAAGAAGGTGATATCTTGCCTTTTTTTTTGTGGCCCCATTACAAAATTGTAGACGCCTTTGAAAATCGTCATCAAACAATTCCTGGTGCATTTGAATATGATATTCCTATTAACGAGCACACTTCTCTCTGATTAATGAGGATTCTCAACCGTTGCTGGCACCACAGAAAACGCATTTTCTTCATTCACAACACGTTTTATTCTTTCACTTTTTTTATATTCGACATTTCCTGTTTCCACAAATCTATCGAAAAGGTTTTGGAAGCTGCTAACATCAGGAATCCTTCTTTTAGGACACCTTTGCTTATAAATTTTACTGACAAGCAAACAATTTCTGTCCTACTCGCCCAAAACAAAAGTCATGTCTACAAGTTCCGCTTTATTAAAATTCATATTGTAAACCCAAGTAACAATTTAAATGCTATGTGGACTTGAATAAGTTTTGTAATAGCTTTATTAAGGATGTAAGTGTGCTAAATGGCTTTATAGCGGTAGTATAGCAGGCCAACAACTCTTTCAGCCTAAGTAGTTTTATTAAGAGTTGTAACAACCTCCTGGAGGCTGAGTTTCAATACCATTTAGCATTTGTTTTAAACCGAGTCTATTGGCACTTGTAAAGGTTTTATGGTGGTGATCAGCACTACCATGATAAAATCATTTGGCCTAGGAAACCAATTTACCTCAGAGACAACGTTCATAAAACCAGTATGCCTAAAAGTTTTAAAGGGGCACCTGAATATTCTAATCATAAAACTGCTATAAAGCTGTATTGACTTGTATAATGCCAAATGTAACATAAGAACCATTTAGTGTGGACAAATTCCTTCATAAAACCGCAAAAGTTGTAGTTTGACAGGTGGATAAATAGATTTTACTTATTTTAGGTTAATTACTTCCACGTCCAGTGGAAGTATAGGCGTCTGAATTTAAGATGCCAGCGCCAAAGTGGAGAACTCGTGAACTAATTATAGGCTTTTTGTTTGTTTGTGAGGCGAATACTTATATTGATTTTTTTTTGTTTACTGTTATTTTTGGCGTTAAAAATAATAACATTAATAATATATGACCTAAAGGTTTGCAAGATTTTGTTGTAAGTGATTTGCAAGATGTTAATGGCATTATTCAGCAAAATTCATATTTTTTTAGGTTATCTAGTTTTTCCCTTGAAAAGTACAGTTTCTTCGACATAAACGGTGTCTAGCTAATTAAATATTAATAAACTTAAACATTTCTTCAAATTTATGTACAGTTGTAGTTTAAATCACTTTTTTTTTCAGGAAACATGAGTGGCATTTAGGTTAAGCATATTGCAATGTATGAAACATTTGTGAAGCATTAAAAATGTAAAAATTCTAAGTGTGTGTATGAAGGGGAATATGTTTTAAATGCAGGACATATTATTTTGTGTGGTACAACCCATATTCAACACAAAACTTAGGAAATGTGTATGCTCTATGTTTACAAACAAGTGTCTCAGATTCAAATGCCCATGAAATTAGTGGTACATTGAATATAACTATTTATTAATTCTTTAAGTAAAATAAATGAAACAGTATTTTGTAAAATATGAAATAGAAACATTCAGGGGTAAAACATAATAGTGCATGGTGCAATAGTATATATTACTTTTAAATATACTGGAATTACATATATTTACTTATTTCAAAAATTTCACTTACAAGGTGTGATTTTCTAAGACACTATTATTTTTACTCGGGCCACGGTTATTTGCACCAGCTTTTTCCCTCTCAATGCCTGGTTAAAGGTGTCTATATCAAAGAGGGTATGCTTTGAACATTGCCGTGCCAACTCAACTTTCACGAGTTGTCCCTGCAATCTACAAAGGATACCGAGTAGGTTGGCTCCAGCAAATTGTAGCCCCTTTAAACGCTATCATATTTTTAATAACTCAGCATCTCAGTTTTATCATTTACTTATTGTTGATATCATCGTACACTAATGATGCAATGACAGAAAAGCCCATAATTAGTTTGACTATAGACCACCAGGTGGCGTACTCCTTATTTTCAGACGCCTATAGTAACGACAAAAAAATTTTTAAAAATTTTTATTGTCCAAATAGGCTTAAAATGTCATAAAACGTCGAGATTTTAAGTTTGAGCGAAAAAAAAATTTCAATTTCTGTCTGTAACTTTTTTTGTGCGCACGTTTACTCTGGAACCGTTTAAGATATTGACTTTTGGTACACATATGTACTTTAACGAGATCTAGAACTAGATTATATTTTCATCTTGTTCCGTCGAAGGGTTGGGGGGTAAATTGGGGTAAATTTGGGGTAAATAGGTCAATCAAGCAGGTAAGAGTCCATAAAATTGGTATTTAGTATATACAAGAGAAGCTAAGGTCTCAAAAAAAATGTTTGGCATTAGCCACCCCCATTACCACCCCTACCTCTTATTAAAGGGGATGAAAAAAAAATTGTGATTTAGTGTATGTACAGTAACCAGAAACCTAAAAATATTCTTTTACTTCATCCACCCCCCCACTATCACCACCCTCCACCCCACTACCGATGTGGGGTATCGTTTTATGGGTTTTTGGGGTAGAGGATTTCAAATATTATATTATTAAAGTTCCATAAACAATTATTGTCACATACAAAGTTTTTTCGTTGTGAGTGACTTGGATAGAGAATCTGGATGTGGAAGTAGTGATTCCTTGGGCAGCGGTTTTTTTAATTACTTTTGTGTGAAGTATTTCAAATATTTTATTATGGAATAATTTTGTTGCCTTTGACCGAGAGTTGTTTATAAGTAATCGCGCGATTTAGATAGGATATTGATGACACTGGTTTTTTGTCAACATCAAGTGTCTATTTTTGCCTTCTAACAAGGATTTTTGTGTTAACTGTATTCTGAATACCATATTTTTAACTTGATACTTACTTTAAACAATTAGAGCCCCACCACACATTTGACTAATCAAAATAATCAAATAAATGTGAGAGATTATCTTCTTCTTATTTATATCTTTTTGCTCTTTTATTTACATTCCATCTGAGTACAAGGGCATATAGCCGACCATTTCAGAGCAACCACAGCACAGCTAAGGTAAGGAAAAAGTAATTAACAAGTGTGAGGTTATATGTAATTAAACACCAAAAAAGTCAAATATCTTTGGGCAATAGGTTTTATGGTGGTTGTGAATAAATCCAACAAATCTTAATATAGGTCAAATGGTGTAAGACAAGATCAATTGGTATTAGACAATACCAAATGGACTTACATAAATGTAAGAAGACTTAAATTGGTTGTAATTAGTAGTAAATGCTCTTGTACGAGAGCATTGTGACAATCTTAGAATCAAATACTCTTATTGTGGTATTGCCGCAACCAACAGGTTTTAATAAAAAGTCGCCATTTTTCTACAAAAACATCTTTGTAAACAAAAGCTGCCATGTTGGAATTATTCAAATGAACAATTACTAGTTGTAATTTTTGCAATAATTTATGGGTAATAAGGACTAAAATCATGATTATTATTACTAACGTGCGATATAAGTTGATGTTAACAAAAAATAAACCTTTTTTTAAAAAATGAATTTTAAAATATTTTTTTAAATTTCCAAAGTTTTCAATATTTTTCAAGGGCTTCCGTATTTTTCGACCTACTATATGTGATACCATCAGTACAATTTAATGCGCAGCTAAATTTTCACTCATGGTGAGTACCTACTGAACTTGGTAATTTTAACCAGTATAGATGAGAGACCAGTTGAAAGCTGAACAACAGCAAATGCTTATTATAATATCCATTACCAACACGCGACTAATTTGCCAACATTACCAACTTAGTTTTAATATGATGGCAAGCATAAAACCTTTTTATTATGAAATAACCATACTAACAGAGCAAATAGCTTTTTAAAGTGCAGTTCTAAAGCATTTTAGTTTTATGATGACTTTACGAAGTGGTTTTATAATAGTTTAAACAACGGTTTGTAGATAGTCGCTTAAGGCCAAAATTATGCTTTTAGGATTTATAGTTGGTTTTATGAATAGTTTTATCAAGGTCTTCAGAAAGTTGTAAAGGCTGTTTAGAATAAAACCAATTGGTTTTAATATGACTTTTAAAAAAGGCCCTCAGAACTCTTTTAAGAATGGTCCCTCTTAGCTTTATACAAGCTTTATAAAGGTTTAATAGCGTTTGTCAAAGATATCTAGTTTTATCAGAGGTTTTATTAAATAGACTTCAAGAGGTTCTGAAGATCACGATAAAATTTAAATTGTTACTTGGGAAACTCAGGCGCGCAGCCAGAGGGGGGGCCATGGGGCCCGGGCCCCCCCAAGCCGTCTTCCGTGAACCAAAAAATAAAAAAGCATAATCACTATTAGTACAAATAGTCCCTTTAAATTAGGAAATATTTAAGAAAATTTTCCCACAGTTATGAGACCTGTAAAAAGTTAAGTATTTGGGTTGTGTAAATATTATTTTTACCTCCCGCAATTCTAAAAAGGGGCGGTTTTTGAGAAATATATACATATATATGAATTTTAGTCTTTCGTCTTTTTCTCTATATTGAGGAAAAACTATGGATTTTGGTGAAAAATATCAAGAGAGCAAAGCAGTAGAGAATAAAATTTTTGTCTACTTTTTTTTCGAATTCCGCTTAGTTTCGCCGCTAGAGGGCGCAAAAGAAAAAATATACATATAGACTTTTGCGCCTTTTTTTAGATTTTGAGCCAAAATTATGCATTTTTATGAAAAATTACATGAGATCAAAGTTGTAGAATATAAAATGCATCATCTTTAGTTCTAGTTTTTTTTTTTTTTTTCATAAAAGTATATATATTTTCTGTTCTACAACTTTGATCTCACGTAATTTTTCATAAAAATGTATAATTTTGGCTCAAAATCTTAAAAAGGGCGCAAAAGTCCGTATGTATATTTATTTCTTTCGTGCCCTCTAGCGGCGAAACTAAGCGGAATTCGAAAAAAAAAATGGTAGAGGCAGAACTTATAGCAAATTTTATGCTCTACAACTTTGCTCTCTTGATATTTTTCCTGAAAATAGAGAAAATGACGAAAAAAACGCTAAAATTCATACGTATGTATATATTTCTCAAAAACCACCCTTTTTAAGAACTGCGCGGGGGGGGGGGGGGGTGTAAATCATGATTAGACAATTCAAATACTTCACTTCTTACAGGTCTTATAACTGTGAGATTTTCCTAAAACACGGCAATTTTTTGACTAATTTGAAGGGACTAAAAGCGGCATCCAAATATCTCTTGAAATTAATATTTTGTAATTAATGCCAATATTATCTAGTAGAGGAATCTACACACATCCGTTTTCAACCATTTTCTGAAAAGTTTTCCTCAACCTCTCGGGAGGCCGGTTCTATTGCCCCCCCCCCCAGATGAATTTTCTGGGTGCGCCACTGGTAAAACTCGAAATATTTTAAATGTAATATAAGTGATAGCTGACGACTAATAAGTGCGATAAATGTTCATTTGTACAAGACAATTTATACCAAACTCAGCAAAAAAACTATTGCAGTAAGGGACCAGTGAAATACTATTTACCCACTTCAGTGCGTTGGAAGAAATGGTCTCACTAAATGCCCTCATTTCAGAATTGCATAAAGACGTGTGTCAATCAAAATGTGGAGCACTTATCATAATTTTTTCTAATGAATTATTTGAAAAAATCTCTATTTTCTGTTTATTCTTGGATTTTGCACTTATTGCTCAATAAGACGAAAATGGTTGCAATTAGCCATAGGGAAGTACTTACAAAAAATGTTCGTTTTTCAATTCTACTTCACATCGAAAAATATACAGGGTTGTTCCATTTGAAAAAATTGAGAAAATAGGCTTCTTGCACAAAATATAATTTAAGCATTTTTAGAATCTTTACTTAATACAAAACACAGTGTGTAAAGGATTTTTCTTATTCTTTCTTTTGCAGGCGGTATTCAACATTAAAGTTTGAATAAATCTGTTAGGCCCGCAAACAACGCGGGCTAGCGTACATTTTAAATTAAAAATGCCGGCGTGTTTGATCTTTACCACAACGTCAAAGATGCCGACATTTTTAACACGCCTTAGAATTGTGTAGTCAACTTTACCTAATATCAGATGACGTCAACTTCAATATGAGTGTTTTCAGATATGCCCCTTCTCCCGGATATTAGTCAGTTATTTAAATACTTTCCAGTTAGAAATTATGAAAACAGATTTGATAATTCCTGATGTTTAGTAACACTATATTAATATATATAAATTTATTTAAAATATACGGCACATGCAAGAGGCCTATTCAATTTAAAAAGTTCTTAATTTTTTGACCACCCTGTCCATTTTTAGGAAGTAAAAATAATTCAGAAACATTAATTAAATGTCTCGTAACTAGCATTCACATAAGTTTCTCTTAAAACCCATAATTGTGACTTTGGTGATTTTTTCAATATGCATCTGCAGATGGCATTATTTAAACAAAAAAATTCATTACATCCAAGTGGTTGGGAGATAGTTAATAATAATATAGGAATGAATAGAGTCTAGAAAGGGGCTTCAAAAAATGTAGTGATATTCATAGCAGTCCATTTAAAAAAAGGCACTTGATCCTGTAATTTCGTCTTGGCTCGGCTTCAAAAAATGTAGTGATATTCATAGCAGTCCATTTAAAAAAAAGGCACTTGATCCTGTAATTTCGTCTTGGCTCGCCCTGTATATTCGAAAATAATTTCTGTTTTCTTAGACTTCTTTATCTAGTTTACTAGTATTTTTTTTTTAATTTCTAACTATCATAGAACCCGAGATATCGAAGTCCGACGCACTATGGGCCTTTATGGCGCAGTGGGAAGCGCGCATCCGTTTATAGGATAACACGCCATGTAAACTGCGGAGCCAGATGCACACTTTACAATGTTGATTATAAAATAAAAATATTATTAATAAAATTTAAAAAAAAATTATAAAAAATATTTACAAATATTATTCCCACTCTCCGCGCTATATCTAGAAAACGGTTAATCATACGAAAAACCGCTGCCCAAGGAATCACTACTTCCACATCCAGATTCTCTATCCAAGTCACTCACAACGAAAAAACTTTGTATGTGAAAATAATTTATGGAACTTAAATAATATAATATTTGAAATCCTCTACCCCAAAAACCCATAAAACGATACCCCACATCGGTAGTGGGGTGGGGGTGGTGGATGAAGTAAAAAAATATTTTGAGGTTTCTGGTTCCTGTACATGCACTAAATCACATTTTTTTTTTCATCCCCTTTAATAAGGAGGTGGGGGTGGTAATGGGGGTGGCTAATGCCAAAAATTTTTTTCAGACCTCAGCTTCTCTTGTATATACTAAATACCAATTTCATGGACTCTTACCTGCTTGATTTACCCATTTACCCCAAATTTACCCCAATTTACCCCCCAACCCTTCGACGGAACAAGATGAAAATATAATCTAGTTCTAGATCTCGTTAAAGTACATGTGTACCAAATTTCAAGTCAATATCTTAAACGGTTCCAGAGTAAACGTACGCACAAAAAAAAGTTACAGACCGACAGACAGACAGAAAATTTTTTTTCGCTCAAACTTAAAATCTCGACGTTTCATGACATTTTAAGCCTATTTGGACAATAAAAATTTTTAAAAATTTTTTTGTCGTTACTATACTTCCACTGGACGTGGAAGTAAAAATACATATAACCAAATAGACCAGGCAACGAATGATTATAAAGGTAAATTTTAGGGACAGAAAATTTGACTTCGGAACTTTGTTTGGACTAGTCTATAGATGAACATATCAAAAGTCCCAACTCCTAAGTGGTGAGCGGGGGGGAGGGGGGCACTTTAAAGGTCCCAGTTTTTTGTTTTTCGCTTATATCTCGGAAACTATAGCGGTTTGACCATTCTATACAAAATTGAAGCTGACAAAATTTGCTACAAGAATCACTACTTACATTTGTCTGTTCTGTTTTCGAGATATCGGCCCTCGAAATTCGGAAATTGCGGAAAACAATTTTTTTGCTCTATTTGTTAAGATAACTCTTCAAATGTTGTTCCCACGAAAAAGTCGTGAGAAAAGAAGTTGTAGAGCATTAAATTTCCTTCAAGAATATATATTATTTTGATTTTTGCCATCAAGAGCACTAGTAGGTCGACGTCCTCACCAATAACATCTACAGTGGTTGTTTCAGATAATTCCACAGCCGTGTCTACAATGAGTATATCTGCATCGTTCTGGGCTGAAGCACTCCGATTCCCTTTGCCTGTAACTTCAATTTCAGCATGTCGATGAGTCGGCTTTTGTTGAAGACGTTTGAAAGAAAATCTTCCTGTTTCACATTTATCTGTGTATCCTCACCCAAATTAATGTTGGCAGATTTGCTGAGGCAGTACCTCCTTTGCTGTTCAGCGACCTTGGTACTTGATGATGAAGCATTGTATCTATCAAAGAAAAAATTATTTTCCGTAATTTCCGAATTTCGAGGGCGGATATCTCGAGAACAGAACGACATATCGATAAATGTAAGTAGTGATTCTTGTAGCAAATCGAACGCCAAGCGCCCAGTGTACTCGCTCTAAGAGCGAGTTCACACTGGGCGTTTCGGCGTTCGGTACGCATCGGTAGCGTACACACAGCGCGCTTAGCAAGGCGTTCAATGAGCTTTTGTAATAGAGGGTGTGCGTTCACTCGATACGAAAGCGCGCGATCAAATGTACAACACAATAGCGTATGCATCTGGAAGCGCGCGGCTACCGCGCGTACAAACCATAATCTGACAACGCGCGCTTGAATGTGTACACCTTCGCAGGCCACCTTGGTTCTTAAAACGCGCGTTGCTAAAGCGCGCGCTCCAAAACGCCCAGTGTGTACTCGCTGTAAAACGGTCTAGAAATCCGCGCTTGACTAAAAGTCCAGGACAGGCTTTAGGCATACTTATAAATTTAGCTATTAAATGCATATTAAGGTAAGGTTTCGTAAACTAAAAATTGTTAACAAAAATATAAATTAGTACAATTTAGCACTAAGAGAGCACAAGTATTGTGCCATTGGGCGAAAAATGACCACTTTGATAACAAATTGCTCAAAAATTGACATAGAAATGTCTGCAACTATAGTACAGTACTGTACACGCCAAAACAAACATTTTGCTCCAAATTTTGTACGATAACTGAAAATTTGTTTTCAATTCCCAGTTACTGCGTGCGTTGACCGGAAGTGTCGTCTGCCAGCGTAATTGGGGTACGTGAAGTGCATATACTAACTACCTGTGCGGACAGATATCGATAATCATTCGATTAAAAAAAGTTCCCCCCTCCCTATCCCCCCCACCATACCAAAAATTTCCAGAGAGAAAAAACTTTTGTGCTTATATGGTCTCTTCGATTACCAACTGGCAGATGGTAACCTTTCATCGTCGGATTTGCACGCTATTTCCTAGAATACTTTGACGTATGAAGTTTACGATGCGGGCAAAATGCCTTTCTTGCTCTTTCGATATATATTATCGTACGGCCTTCCCACTCATGTATTAACAAAGATCTGACCGTTTAAAAAATTCTTGTTTTGCTTTCTCTGCCATAATGGGCTTGTTACTGATAATTTCTTTTCTTTGCTATTTTTTTATGGTATTCAATAGAATTAGGTCATCTAGATAAGCTGTTAAAATTTCAGCTTCATAAGTATATCCAATCATTAGATATTCAATGTTAAAGGTTGGGTTTCAGTTCAAAGCGCTTCGCCGATTCGTGATGTCATTTTGCTTAAAGAAAAATTGAAAAAGTACATTGTTTCTGTCATAACTTCTTTGTTTTTTATGCTATAGAAATAGAAAAAAAAAACATTTGAAAGCATGATTAATAGTCTTTCGTTTTTGATCCTACCGCTTTTGACGTAAGTGCCATAGTTTCAGAGATATTTAACATTTAAACTAAACACTTCGTCTTATAGACGTTCGGACGCCACCTTTATACTTCCAGATCTCCTTATTTAACTCTGCAGAAACTAGAACAAAATTCATCCCCAATTTAGTAGCTTTCTTGTCTCTAGCATATTTTCGCTCAATGTACTACTTTTCAAGTTATTTGACGAATATTGTTTTGAAATACCTTTTTCTTAAGCTAAAATCCCAATTTTCAAGTCGTTATACCTTAAGGACTATCAATTTTTATGAAAAGTTGCATAGAACCATTTCTTTTTAAAATTCTATTTTATTTCACCTCCAATGTTTTTAATTATTAAATCTCAACTGTCGCCTGATCAGCATCTACAAAGTGACGTCAGGCGCAGCTCCGCCCCATTTTCGCGCTGTCCAACTTTGGTAATTTATTTAAGGGCTTAAACGTCCGAATAAAAACCTGAAAATTTGGGAATTGCCTTAAAAAGTGTTCTTCTTTCGATTTCTAAAGCAAAAGAAAATGTTGAACGGGTCTATTCATTGAATCCGAAAATGTTTCACGACCCAGGGTCGGTTTAGATATTTTTGCAGTGTAAGCGTAAGATATTTTGGCGCCCCCCATCTCAGTGATAATAAAACTGTAGGAACTTGTAATGGAGAAAAATTCTGCAAATAATTATTACAATTGCAAGGGCGGATCGGGGGGGAGGGGGGCACCAGGGGCAATTGCCCCTCCGAGAGCCCCGAGAAGAATAGGATCTAATATTTATTTTTGAATATTGAAAATGTCGATATAATTATTGATCGTTCGGCAGTTTTATCTTATCCTTATTGATTGATAGCCAAAATAAATAACTGAATTTAAAAACTGAAATACATCTGCCAATTCTCTACATTACAAAAAAATTGTTGGTTTTACATAAAATGTTAGTGCCCCCCCCCAGTAAACTTTCTGGATCCGCTCTTGTACAATTGCAATTTTCTTCAATATCCACAGTTTCCCAGAATCTATTTTATTTAGTGGGGAAAGGGTGTTCGTTCAGTGTTTGGCGCCTATCCCTTTCCCTGTTTGGCGCCTTTCCCTTTCTCTGTTTGGCGCCTCTTTCAGTTGGCGCCTTCTGCGACCGCATAGTTCGCAGGATTCAAGATCCGGCTCTGTCACGACCATAGCCTATAAGTAGTTAAAGTAAGGATTCCCGTGCGGAAATTCGCGGTTCAAATCCTGAACATATATGTTTTCTTTCATGTTATTCTACGTTTTAGCTTATAGCCAAGCTTCTAATTAATGTGTAGATGAGTCTATTACTTCCACATCCAGTGGGACTATAGTAACGACAAAAAAATTTTTGAAAATTTTTATTCAAATAGGCTTAGAATGTCATAAAACGTCAAGATTTTAAATGTAGTAAAAAAATATGTTGAGGCTTTTGATTCTTGTACACACACTAAATCACATTTTTTTTTCATCCCCTTTAATAATGGGGTGGGGTGGTAATGGGGGTGGCTAATGCCAAAATTTTTTTTGAAATTTTAGCTTCTCTTGTATACACTAAATACCAATTTTATGGACTCTTACCTGCTTGATTTACCTATTTACCCCCCCATTTACCCCATTTTACCTCCCAACCCTTTGACGGAATAAGATGAAAATATAATTTAGTTCCAGATCCCGTTAAAGTACATACGTGTACCAAATTTCAAGTCAATATCTTAAACGGTTCCAGAGTAAACGTGCGCACAAAAAAAGTTACAGACCGACAGACAGACAGAATTTTTTTTTCGCTCAAATTTAAAATCTCGACGTTGTAAAGATTTTCAAAAATTTTTTTGTCGTTACTATACTTCCACTGGATGCGGAAGTAATTGGAAGCCTCAAAATATTTTTTTACTTCATCCACCCCCATTACCACCCCCACCCCAGAAATGAGATGAGATATCGTTTTATGGGTTTTTGGGGTAGACGATTTCAAATATTAAAGTTCTATAAACAATTATTTCCACATACAAAATTTTTTCGTCATGAGAGACTTGATAGAAAATATGGATGTGGAAGTAGTGATTCCTTGGGCAGCGGTTTTTTTGAAGTAGGTACTTTTGATAAAGACATAATAAAAGTATTTGGTTGTATAATTTTTTTCGATAAAAAAATGTATTTTGCGAAAATGAACGAAATGTTAGTTTAAAATAATATAAATAATTGATTTTTATCGCCATTGTAAAGCACGTTTAAAAAGCTACAATTTAAGAAGAAAAAGTCTTAGTGTGACAAAGAAAATGGCTAATTTTTATGAAACCCCAAAACTTTAATAAAAATTTCGTTTTTAGGAAAAATAAAAGTAGGTACCTACCTATTTTATTTGTAATTTTCCATAATAGTTTATATCCACAAGACCTATAATTTGATCAAGTTTCATTAAAAAAGATTTTCTATTTTTTTTAGTAATTTCGGTTTATGTGAAATTAGAAATTTGAGTGGTTTTTGATTTCTTGCAGTACGAAACAAAATGGCAGATCGGATATGGAACTATGCAGATTTATTTTTCAAAACTAAAACTTAATTTCCAAAAAAACGTTCACTTCCCAGATTGGACAAAATTTAACGGTAACTTTCCCATAATGTATACATTGCATTTCCACAAAAAAATTCCCCTTCCCCTTCAAACAGCCGTTGCCATCTAATTTTGTATGTTTATAGAACGAGAGCCCACTGACAAAAATGGACATAAGCTGGAGAGTCAAAAATTGGTGGGGATGCTTATCAAGTCGTTCTCTGAACGTGTGTAGTCCGTCATAGCAATCCGAGTTGCAGCGGTGCAGGAGCAGCCATTTTTGTGAATGGGTCAAATAATTTTTGAATGTGACCCGTTCCCATGACGTCCAATCAAAAAAAGTTTAACACAAAAGTTTTTCAGTTTTGTGGACTCTACATAATGGCACTATGGGGTTTTACTTTTAATGGGTTTTTTACGGGATAACATGTTTTTTTATAAAATCAACCTCTTTTACTTCCACATCCAGTGGAAGTATAGTAACGACGAAAATTTTTTTTAAAAATTCTTGTTGTTCAAATAAGCTTAGAATGTCATGAAACGTCGAGATTTTAAGTTTGAGCGAAAAAAAAATTTCTGTCTGTCTGTCTCTCTGTCGGTCTGTCTGTAACTTTTTTGTGCGCACGTTTACTCTGGAACCGTTTAAGATATTGACTTGAAATTTGGTACACTTATGTACTTTAACGAGATCTAGAACTAGATTATATTTTCATCTTGTTCCGTTGAAGGGTTGGGGGGTAAATTGGGATAAATAGGTAAATCAAGCAGATAAGAGTCCATAAAATTGGTATTTAGTATATACAAGAGAAGCTAAGGTCTCAAAATACTTTTTGGCATTCGCCACCCCCACCCCCTTATTAAAGGGGATAAAACAAAATTGAAACCTCAAAATAATTTTTTACTTCATCCACCCTCTTATCACCACCCCCACCCCACTACCGATGTGGGGTATCGTTTTATGGGTTTTTGGGAAAGGGAAAGGGGTGGGAGGGCGGCAAGTTTTTGGGGTAGAGGATTTCAAATATATTATTAAAGTTCCATAAACAATTATTTCCACATACAAAGTTTTTTTGTTGTGAGTGACTTGGATAGAGAATCTGGATGTGGAAGTAGTGATTCCTTGGGCAGTGTTTTTTTTATGTAGAATATACTTTTTTTTCGGATTTCTTATTCTGTTATTTTAAAAATTATTTAAGCCAGATCAGAAAAACGGATGCCGCTGCAACCCGGGTTACTATGACCAACTGCACACGTTCAGAGAATGACTTGATAAGCATCCCCACCCATTTTTGACTCTCCAGCTTACCTATTCCATTTTTGTCGGTGGGCTCTCGTACTATTAGTTTTATTCGACAAGGTAGATATACAGAGTGCGCCACTTAAAACTCCCCAGGCTTGTAACTTTCTTATTTCTTAAGCGACGACCATGTTGGGCACATCAAATTGTAGGCATTTAAACATGTGTAGAGACTGATTGAAAAAAATTTTTTTGAAAAAATTGTTAAGAAAGAAAACTTGAATATGAATAAAAACCTGGAATATTTTTTTACCTCACCCTGTACATGAACTGCGTTAATGTTTTCTTACAAAAATTTTAATTAGCAATTTATGAGATTACGTCATGTTCGAAATTCTTTCTGGTTTTAGAGAAAGAAATTAAAAACACTTTCCGATTCCAAACTGATTTTTTTAAAAATAACTTTGAAGAGTGTAAATAATAATTTTATGTTTTATTTGTAAAAGACATATCACAAACAATATTCAACGTAACAAAACAGCAACAAGAAACAAAATGAATAAATATTTTTAAAAACAAACTTATATTAAAATGTACAAAATAGGAGATTGCAAAATTTTTATTTTTTAAAATTTTTATTTTAATAACATAAATTGAAGCGAATTAAAACCTTTATAAGAAAACATTCACACAGTTCATGTACAGAGTGAGGTAACAAAATATTCAAAGAAATTAAGTTTCTTTTCTTAACAATTTTTTCAAAAATTTTTTATTTAAATCACTGTATGCATGTTTAAAGGCTTTAAAAATGTCTACAATTTGATGTGCCCAACATGGTCATCGCTTCAAATATAAAAGTTACAAGTCTGGGGAGTTTTAAGTGGCGCACCCTGTATAGAGGTAGGTATAAAGTAAATTTTGTTACTTATACCTACTAGTAGATATTCCAATAAAAAGTGACCAATGAAGAAATCTCAGTGGGCAATAACAAGAACAAATATTACTAGTTCGATGTAGTTCGCATCTTTTTTCAGCAAAACCGAGCAAATAAAAAATATATATTCTTGCTTTTAACATTTAAAAACATTGCGTAGGTACTTATTTACCTTTCAAACCTGTATTCTGATTGTACATCGCTAGCAGAAATCTTCACGTCCTTTTCTACCAACAGTACCAACGTTCAACTAGCAAATCCAGTCCTTGGCAATATCGAAAACAATTACAAATTAATTCGTTGCGTTTTGGGTGCGAGTTTCGCGACTGGCAGTCGTGATCCTATTCCGTTTCGTGCTCGTAATGTCAAACAGGTGTAAACGCCAGGCCGTGTGTATGTGCGGGAGTAGAGAGTGCTGTGGAAAATATTAAGACAATATGGACAAGTTGTTTGTGTTGAATTATGTGCAGAAATATTTAAAGTGATGTGACCCACATTTTACTAAGGTAAGGTCGTGTTATTTATTTATTACCTATGTAAATTTTATCTCATTTATCGCAGGTTGTATAGGTTAGGTTCGTTGTATTTGTTTGAAAGTGAAATGAAACACCTCGGCATATTTTGTTAATTCTTTTATTGGCTGGAACTTAATGAGAACTAAATCGAATAATTATAGGTTTTACAAACCTATAATATGTATCAAGATCGTGTTTAATTACTAGACGAGCGGAATATTTCCTTTTGTTTACATTGATTTTGATTGTAGAAAGTGGGTTTAAAAATATATACTTAGACATAGCTAGTCATAAAAACTAGTAATTTATAAATACCTCAAAATAACTAAAGCTGCCGTTTAATGTACATACATATCAGGTTATTTGATTTTACTAGTGGAAAAAAATAATAAATACCTATCGTTTTACCACGGAAAGCGGAAAAGGAAGTGTACCTATTGGAATAAAAACGTTTAATTTTACCTTCACACTATCATAAGTAAATAATAAATAAATAAAATGAAAATGTATTATTGTTAGCCTGTTTTTACCAAAAGATTTAGTCAAGGCGCCGCGCCAGTGGCGGAACAAGGACGGTTGTGTACCTATAATCTATAATACAAAAATAAAATACTTATGGCCCTTAGAAATCATTTGTTCTCTTAGCGGAACAACCAGTGGCGGATTTATACTTCTGCCGCCTAGGGGCTATCGGAAACTTGCCACCCTCCCACCCCCTTCTTTATCATGAGAACGAGAACAAAATAAAATTTGAAATAAACTTTGGTAAAGTAGTATTACTATGAGAAGATGCCAGCAAAAAATATGCGCAGAAACGAGTTTGTGCACTCCATCATTCTAAGCCAATGAGAAAGAATTACGTGACATTCAATGTCAACACCAGTGGCGGCGGTGCCCTGCAGTAGAGCGGCGCCGACGGTAATAATAATAATAAAGCAACTTTATTAGGCAAAGTTTAGTAGAACTTACTATTCTTACACTTCTCCTGAACAAAGGTTACTCGTAACAGTTGGCAAGTTTTAATCTACTCCATTTTCACAGTTCCTTGACCACGAAACTTTTATTGCAATTACACATCCCTATACCCCAGATAAACCTATGCCACTGGTAAAAATATTCGCACATTTTGGCTCCGCCCTGGCATCTTCTCATAGTAATACTAGTCTATGCATTTAAAATGTTATTCATTTAGACATACGCCTAGGCAGGCCCCCCACATCAAATCATGGCCCCCAGTATCAAATTCACTAGCGGGCCCCCGCGCCTAATAATTGATGAGCGGGAAAAAAAATCTGTTAAAATCTGTGGCGGGGGCCTCCGCGCTTAATAATTGATGAGCGGGGGGTGAAATTTGAAATAGTATTCAATAAACACCTCCATACGGGAAGCCTGAGCCTAGGCCAGATAGGCTTATCAGCAATCAGCAAAACAAAACTCCTACTAATTTAAGTTCTATAACAGATATTGAGAAAATTCTATATACAGGGTGGTCGCGCGAACTTTACAACCTACCTCATTTAACTTCGTTATAAAAAAGTACAAAAATAAAAGTTATAAAAAAAAAATCACATGTATAACCCAAAAATTATTTCAGAATAGCAATTACTTATTGAAAGTCGCATTTCGGAGATATGAACTTTACTTTGTTTTTTTTAATGGAACACTCCATATAGGTATATTCACACCGTTTGAAAGGCCATAAAAAAGGCTTTTTAATTATATACCTATAACACATGGTATTTATCTTAATGTGTCAAATTTGCAATTTATCAAATTAGCCATGGAAAATAAAAGTACTTATGTAAATTAAAATAAACAATATGTTAGTTCTGTCAAAATACCTGTTAGTATCTAATAATTTCACTTTATTTTAAATAAAATGGAGAATATCAATAATTGATATATATTTTTCGGACTACCATGACCTAATGTAAGAAAATATAAAACTTAATATCTATAGTTGCCCACAATGTTATGAGTCCAGTGGCGGCGTTAGGGGGGTGCTGGGGTGGGCAGGAGCCCACCCTGCAAATCCAAGCGCCGGTCGCTGCCCACCCTGCTCCGTCGCCAGTACAGTATACAGTGTGACCCATTTCAAGTTGGAACACCTTCGTAACTCAGTTATTGGTCATCCAATTTCAACCAAATTTGGATCGGTATCAAAGATCTTTAATATTCCTTTTTTAAGTAAAACAGAACTTATTTCAGTCAGTGGCGTGCATTTTTATTAAGAAAGAAAGGCTCAATTTTTCGAGAAATCATATTAGGCATTTTTTTGTTGAAAAACTAATGCAATATTATTGATCAGCATGCTATAAAACCCTTATATTCAGAATTTAATAACATTTTGATTTTTGGTTTTCGAAGTAGGCCCACTTAAAATTGCCTATTTTGAACATTAAATAATCAATAATCTTTTTTCGAAAGAAAGTCATTCTTTATTTTCTCTTTAAATTCATTTTTTCTACCACCCCATCATCGATACTTTCAAATTAGGTAATCCGTAATGCCCGAATAATTTACAGGTCTGATGACCCGTTATTTTTCAATGAAAATTCTTGGCCTTCGAAATTTGAAGGTTTAGATGATATGGGATAGTAGAAAAAGTGAATTTAAAGAGAAAATGAAGAATTACTTTTTTTCGAAAAAAAATTCGTTACCAATTTATTGATTATTTAATGTTTAAAATAGGTAATTTTAAGGGGACCGTAATTCGAAAACCAAAAATCAAAATGTTGTTAAATTCTGATCAATAATATTGCGTTAGTTTTTCAACAAAAAAATGCCTAATATATGTTTTCTCGAAAAATCGACTCTTTTTTCTTAATAGAAATGCACGCCACTGACTGAAATAAATTTTGTTTTACTCAAAAAAGAAATATTAAAAATCTTTGATACCGATCCAAATTAGGTTGAAATTGAATGACCAACGTAGTGTTTCCACTTGAAATGAGTATATATTTGACAACCAGGGCCGGCCTTAGTTTCTCAAACGCCCTCGTGCGAAATTTTAAAAGCCGCCCCTTTTACTGGTCAAGTTATAAAAAGCATCCTCATCTCAAAATTAATGAGCGTGGGAGTAAAATCCAAAACAATGTTACAAAAAAAAATATATATATATTAAGCACGTGGCGTGCGGGACACAGTCAACCGCCCCAAGCCGGCCTTATAGACAACCAAGGACACGGAAGTTCCGAAGGGGGTGCGGTTAAATGTTTGAAAATGTGAAATCTTAAAACAACCCCTTTTTAAAAATAATGTCATAAAATCTTATAGAAAATATCATAAAATGTCATGTAAGTACTAAAAGCATAAATTTGACAAATTTTCTAAGAATTTCCACAATTATAATAACTCAAAATGTTCGTTAACTTTAATTAAAAATAAGAAATCATTTTGTTTGAGAATTAACACGATGTGAGTAAAATGACGATTTGGAAGGAGGGCACGTGCCTCCCTCAGAACCCCCCTGAACGCCGTCCCTGTGAGAGGGAGGTAAAAGTAGTAAAATGATGTTCCGGTAAGTCACTGCTAACTATAGAGTAAGGACCCTATTAATTTTGAAAAAATCGATCAGTAAATATAAAAGTTGAAATATTTTACGAAAAAAAGTGCACTTAAAATATGTTGTAACATTTGATAAAATACTACAAACACAAAAAGACCGATAGTATGAAGGCCCCTGTACACGTTTGGCCAACTAGTTGGGCCAAAAATAAGGACACTGTTTACACGTTGGCGTTGCTCATTCTGCATTGGCCATTTGACGGGGATGGATGTAGAAGCTATCGCAGCCGCGGCCATTTACTTGTGCAGCACTTTCAATTATTATATAAATGTGCACCAAAGAAGAGTGATTAAAAAAAATGGCGCAAAAGAAGATGGTGGATGCTGAGTATTCATAGGAACAGAACAAGGTGAATTAAAAAAATACATCCAGTTTCTATATTTACTTAAATGAACTTATGAGAGTGAATGAAGCGAAAGATGGTCAGGATCGTAGCGTGTAAATATGTGGTCTCTGCCTACTCATACGGAAAAGAGGCCAACGTGTGAACTCTGTTGGCGGATTGCGCCAAGATCTTTTGATGTGTGCACGAAAAAACGACAACATTCGGCTGGCCGGCCAACGCAGGCCGCCAACGACCAAGTTAGAGTGAAATTAAATAGAAAAGATAACATCGTCATAGAATGCGCAGAAACCGAAATCGTTACCACGTGCTCGTTACCTAGGTAACGATCCTATTTTTACGGCCGCATGGGCGTCGCACTGCCTATTATCTTTAATATTTAAATAAAAAATGGATGGCACGGCACTGATATTATGCCAACTGTTGTACGCTGTGCGCGAACCCGTGACGTATGTTATCTTTTCTATTTAATTTCACTCTACGCCAAGTGGTCTAGTACACGTTGGCCCCAACTAGTTGGCAAACGTGTACAGGGGCCTTAACGAACATTTCCAATCAAGAAGACAACATCGGAGCATGACTAAATTGACAAATATAGCAATTTTTTTTTTTAAATATTGAACCACTTTCAAAATAAGTCTAAAAGTTATGAAATAAAATTTCACCGTCACGGCACACTAGATAGAAAATTAAAATGGGCTGCAAATATTTGAAAATGGCGGAAGGAGTTCCAAATATGGAAAAATATACATACGGTGTTCCATTTAAAAATAAAAAGTCATTTCCGGTGAAACCGGAAGTCGCAGAAACTTGACGGATAAAAAAATGTCGTTTTGATAACATGTAATACATGCCTAGTTTCATCTCGATCCGTTAAAAAAAAGAAATGGCCGGAAACTCGGCCGGAAGTGATCTCGTTGACACCCGGTACAGAAAATTTAATAATATGACGAAGAGTATAATGTTTACGTCTAGTTTGATTTGATTCTTGTTTGATTTGATTCTTGTTTGATTTGTTTAATATTTATTTTTAAACTAGCTCCGTAAATCAAAAAGAGACAAGGAAAAAAAAGAGTATTTGAATTAGTTTCAAAAATGTCATTGGCGTACCTGTAAAAAATATGAAGTTATCGGTAAACATTTGTTTTAGTGTGTACTGCATTAGAAATAAATATTTATAAAAAATATGTTTTTTATTTTCAACATTGAAGGGCCTAGCTATATATAGGTACGTATCTCTTTTAGAGTGCGTTTTTGGATAGAGGTAAATTGAGTCGAATTAAGTTTACCTATATATGACGTCAGGAATTTGTGATTAAGTAATTGATGTACATACTTTTTAAACACACTCTGTAAATAATACGAAGAAAATCTTAGAAATTATAATTAATAAAAATAATAATAACACATATCTACAAAAAAAAGGTTTTCTCCTAAGGTTATCATGTAAATTTTCTGAAGTACGGTCGAACTTCCATAACTTGAACTTCCATAACTCAAAATCTTCTTTATCTCGAAGCCATTCAAAGCAATAAATATCTATTATCTTTATTAAAAAGTTCCCATAAGTCAAATTTTTTATCTTATCAGCTTCCCTCTAGCACCTCTTTTATCTCCTAAAAAAGTGACACGATAGAAATTTTTTTTTTGTCCAAAATTGGCTTCAGCCTGTTAAAATACTTCAGAAAAGTGATATGAGCACCTTAGGACAAGGCCTTTTCTTGTAGACCTGTGTAATTGATCTTAATTACTTTAATTACTTCGTAACATGCAAATGTTTAAAGAATTTTAATATACTTTTAAAATGTAGGTTATGTTATAAACATTATTAACAATCCGGCACTGCCTTAGTCAGATAGTTTTAATACTTTAGAGAACTTTTCAATGTTGCCGATGTTCAACGTGACGTAACTATTTTTATGTTCTATTATATTCAATTATTTTGAATACATTTTAATAAGGTATATCGAGCAGGACTAATCTCTTTAATTTTGAAAAAATCACGTCGTGATTGCTTACGTAATAGATATTGTCAAATTATTTTGCGTAACTGGTGAAGTATTACTAATAAGCGAATTACAATAATCTAATAATAATAGGAGAGTAAAAATATATTAGACAGAGATTAGTATTATTATATCATAATTGTTAATACTAATTATTATAATATGAAGGTTAGCACCTATAAAATATTTGGAGTATAATATATGGTAATATATGGATTAGTTCTTACGTCATGCCATTTTGACGGAGAGTATATTTTTTTAAACTAAAAGCGATTCTCCTTTCCTAACTGAGTACCTATATTGTATTGTAATATGTTGCAACCCCTTAAAAGTTAAGGTTATGTTGGTTACATGATGCACTAAAAAGTAGGCCCAAATTCAATTAGTTCGGATATCTGAATGTGGATTTGCACCTACTAGAGAAAGAACCTACTAGAAGCTCTAGAAATAGTAAAGAACTTGCTAGATATATCTGGATAATGGTGATGTCATCACAGAAGCATCGAGATCTGTCATCTTTAGGTATATAAGGCATGGAGTAAACTAGAGCGGACAGTTAAGTTAGAACAGTTCTAATGGACAGTTGAATGAGTAGTTCAGACAGAACAGTTTGAGTTTAGTTGGTCAGAAAGTGAACAGATCAAAGAGACAAAAGTCGTGAAATAGTACACAGTGTAATACTAGTAAAGTACTTAATTAATTGTTGTATTTAGTAAGTTAATAAATTAGTGTTTAGTGTTACACTGCTGTTATAATTTCCGAACCCACGATACAAGGTGTTTACAAAAAGGGTGTAAGCACGTAACAGTATTTTAATAAATAGGTAAGTACAAAAATGTTGTAAAAAGTTTAATGTTAAAAGAAGTGAGTGATGTGAAGCAATGTGCAGCGCGGTTAGTATTTGAATGGGTGAAATCCATCTTGGGAAACATAGCGGAAGCTATGTAATATCAAGACGAGGGTTAAGTAGTGGATATACCATCCTTCGGAAGGGATGTAAAGCAGGCGGTCCCTTATCTATTAAATGTTAGGCAAGTAGAAGATCCCTACTCTTCTTACGAGAAGAAGTTCGGCAAAATTTCCAGGTTGGGGGTAGCTCGTCTCCCGGCGTCGCACAGTGGCGAGAAATGCCAGTGTTCCACCCAAATTACTCTAGAGGTCGTACATTTTACGTTATTGAGACATTCTTTTTTTTTTAATGTTCGTCTTGAATTTACCTATCGATCTCTCTAGCCGGATTTTGAAATTTCATTTTTCATTTCTTTTAATTTTTAATAGAAAATCATATTTTTACAAAAAAATACTGTTTTTTCTATTAAATTTATTCTAACGGGCCGTAAATTTGAGTTTTAGTAACAAATTTTTTTTTAATTCTTCGTGCTTTAATCAGCTATTGATCTGTCTAGATGAATTTTTGATTTAGTTGTTGACAACTGTCAAAATTACTGTCAAATATAAAAAAATACGATTTTTAGATAAATAATTCATACAATAATAGGTTGGTGTTCAGAAAAATATATATAGTGTTTTCAATGTACCTGGTTCCGAAGTTGACAGGAAAATATGTATTTCTAAATTTGGCAGCTGCCATAATTGTTGTCAAATTTCCAAAGATAGATGGAAGGGCTTATTAATTTTAAAAATACCTTGTAAATGTATAGAAAAATAGATATATATTGTTTTTGATCTGTTTGGTTTAGTAATTGACAGGAAAATATGAGTTTTAAATTTGGCAGCTGTCATATTTGCTGTCAATTTTCAAAATATGGGGGTAACACTTTATTAATTTTAAAAATGCACTATAAATGTATAGAAAAATAGATATATATTTGTTTTTAAACTGCCAGATTTAGTAGTTAACAGGGAAATATGGTTTTTGAATTTGGCAGCTGCCATAATTGCTGTCAAATTTCAAAAAATAGAAGTTAGAGCTTATTAACTTTAAAAATACCCTGTGAATATATAGCAAGACGGATACAAATTGTTTTTAATGTACCTGGTTCCGCAGTTGATAGGAAAATGTGATATCTAAATTTGGCAGCTGCCAAATTTAAAAATAACATTTTCCTGTCCGTTCATAAATCAGGAAGATAAAAAATAATATATATCTATTTGTCTATACATTCAAAGGGTATTTTTGAAAATAATAACTTCTAATCTGCACACCTTAAAACTTGACAGCAATTATGGCAGCTGCCAAATTTAAAAATTATATCTTCCTTCCTATTACTTACGAAACCAGATAGATCAAAAATAATATACATCAATTTTACTATACATTTATAAGGTATTTTTAAAGTTAATAAGCTCTTACCTCCATGTTTTGAAATTTGACAGCAATTATGTCAGCTGCCAAATTTAAAAATGGTATCTTCCATCAGTTACGAAATCAAACAGATCAAAAATAATATATATCTATTTTTTTATACATTTATAGGGTGTTTTTAAAATTTATAAGCTCTTACTATATTTTGAAATGAGACAGCAATTATGACAGCTGCCAAATTTAGAAATCATATTTTCCTGTCAACTTCGGAACCAGGTACATTAATAACAATTTGTATCCGTTTTGCTATATATTCACAGGATATTTTTAAAGTTAATAAGCTCTAACATCTATTTTTTGAAATTTGACAGAAATTATGGTAGCTGCCAAATTTAAAAACCATATTTCCCTGTCAACTACTAAATCTGGCAGTTTAAAAATAATATATATCTATTTTTCTATACATTTATAGTGCATTTTTAAAATTAATAAGGTGTTACCTCCATATTTTGAAAATTGACAGCAATTATGACAGCTGCCAAATTTAAAACTCATATTTTCCTGTCAATTACTAAATCAAACAGATCAAAAACAATATATATATCTATTTTTCTATACATTTACAGGGTATTTTTAAAATTAATAAGCTCTTCCATCTATCTTTGGAAATTTGACAACAATTATGGCAGCTGCCAAATTTAAAAATACATATTTTCCTGTCAACTTCGGAACCAGGTACATTGAAAACACTATATATATTTTTCTGAACACCAACCTGTTATTGTATGAATTATTTATCTAAAAATCGTATTTTTTTATATTTGACAGTAATTTTGACAGTTGTCAACAACTAAATCAAAAATTCATCTAGACAGATCAATAGCTGATTAAAAGACGAAGATTTGAAAAAAAAAATTGTTACGAAAACTCAAATTTACGGCCCGTTAGAATAAATTTAATAGAAAAAACAGTATTTTTTTGTAAAAATATGATTTTCTATTAAAAATTAAAAAAAATGAAAAATGAAATTTCAAAATCCGGCTAGAGGGATCGATAGGTGAATTCAAGACGAACATTTAAAAAAAAAGAATGTCTCAAGAACTTAAAGTTTACGACCTCTAGAGTAATTTGGGTGGAACACTGGCATTTCTCGCCACTGTGCGTCGGTGATAGGCCCTGGTATCGGAAATAGGCCGACGTTAAATAAAAAGATTAAAAAAAGTACTTACAATATCTGTCGAACAAAATTAATGCCTGTATGAACTTCTCGCACGCAATATAAGCTTTTAAGGCAATTAATTCAACATAACTAATTTTTTTCGTTTTAGTACACCTAAATAATAATAAAAGCTTATTTTTAAAAAGTTTTTTTACATTTAATTACACTTCCACATCCAGTGGAAGTATAATAACGTAAAAAAAAATTGGAATTTTTGTAATATTCAGATAGGCTTAGAATGTCATGAAACGTCTAGATTTTAAGTTTGAAAAAAAAATTATCTCTGTCGTTCTGTCGGTCTGTAACTTTTTAGTGCGTGCGATAACTCTGGAACCGTTTGAGATATCGACTTAAAATTTGGTACACTTATGTATTTTAACGAGATTTGGAACTAGATTATATTTTGATCTTATTCCGTTGAAGGGTTGGGGGTTAAATTGGGGCAAATGGTGGTAAATAAGTAAATCAAGCAAGAGTGCATAAAATTGGTATTGTTACGTGTTTACACCCTTTTGTATCGTGGATTCGGAAATTATAACACCAGGGTAACACTAAACACTAATTTATTAACTTACGTACTAATTACAACAATTAATTACTTTACTAATATACCACTAGATACTATAATTCACTACTTCAGTCACCTTATTTACTCCTTGATCTGTTCTCACTAACTATTTGTACTAAACTGTCTGACCATCTGAACGGTATTCAACTTCCAGACTCTGACACCGCGCGCCATCTCTGGGCCGATTGCCAAACTAGCCAATAACTAACTTACCTGTTTATTTATCCATATTACTTGTAGGAAACTCACATACATGTCTCTGGGGGTAGGACATGTCACAGTATTTAGTATATATACGAGAAGCTAAAGTCTTAAAACATTTCTTAGCATTAGCCACCCCCACCCCATTATTAAAGGGGGGGGAATAAATAAAATTGGGATTTAGTGTGTGTACAAGAACCACGGGCCTCAACAATTCTTTTTTACTTCCCACCCTCGTCACGACTACCTACCCTACCACCACCCCCATTACCGATGTGGCAATCGTTTTATGAATTCTTGGGGTTGTCGATTTCAAATATTATGTTATTAATGTTTAATGAACAATTATTTCCACATATAAGTGCAGTGCAAATATAGTATCAAAATTTTTTTCGTTGTGAGAGACTTGGATTGAAAATCTGGATGAGGAAGCAGTGATTCCGTGGACATCGGTTTTATTGAGTTTTAGTATAATAAATGTTTTGTGGAAAAAACCACTGCTGATTTTGACCAGTCCACAAAAGACCTGTTAAAACCACCTGTTTTTTTTCTAATGTGTTTTTTCCAGCCAACCCTGGCGGCGTGTGTGGCCATCATCTATATACATATAATTTTAATAAACTAAAATTGAATTTTTTCATTGTTTTTATTTCGTCAAATTTATTCAGACTTTGTAATTGTTAAGGTAAATTAATTGTTATGATTAAATTCAAATTCTATTTTTAGAATATTTGTATTTTTTATATTTATATCAGGCATATTGCTCGGTAATTGTTAATAGGGTTAAGTGAAAGAGCGAGGTGTGCCGCTTTAATTACAAACAAAATTCATTCTTTCATCACTGAATCTGTTATAGGAACATTACTAGCAAAATTCGATTTTAGGTAAAACTAAAATTACCTAAGCGAAACTAGGGTCACTGATCGTTTGTTGGCGAACTAGTAGAACATAAGGGTACCCGTTAGCTCGAACTAGATTTTCGCATTTTAATGTAGTAGATATCAGTTTTGAAAGAGAAAAAAATCGATATGATAATATATGTAGAGAACACAGCACGGTACTATTTATTATAGACCAGGGAAATTAGATAAAAATAACTAAATTTTGAAGTACAGCTCGGATCGAGTTGGGGTTTTCGGCATCGTTTTCGGAAAAATATTAGGAAAAAAGTCTACATAGTGCCCAAAAATCACTGGGAAATCGCTTCCCGGGGGCTTTCGCCGAGTCGAAGTCTGACATCGAAACTTACCAGGGATACTCGGAGGTGGCTCTACGGGGTGTGGGGGTGTGGGGGTGAATTTGAGTGAAAAATTTAAAGTGACAAAAATATATATTTTTTAATACTTTCCCAGCAAACACTCATAATTGGCACATAAATGGTCACACGCACCGTCGCCAGCATTATCATAACTGGCACTTTTATGGGGAGTAGGGATTGCAATTTACCGGAAGTTTTAATAACCGGTAAATCGGTAAATAAAAATGTAAATAACCGGTTAACCGGTATTTACCGGTAATTTTTAGAATGGATGATTAGGGTGGCGAAAACGGCAATTGTCTTGTTCCATGTATAAAATTATCTAAATTTAACAAAAAACATTTTTATATACGTATATTTAATATAATGAACAAATAAAAGGTTTTTTATCAACAGTAAAATCACAAGAGCTTTTTTTTTATCGGATAAATTTCTTTTTGTAACGAAATAATTTAGCCAATCAGTGATTTTATAAGAAAAACTGACATGAAAAAATTGCGAGACCGGAAGTCGAACGATTTTGTCAAATATCAGTTTTTCGAGCAAAATTACTGATTGGAAAAATTTTGAGTTAAAAAGAAATTTATCCATAAAAGAAAAGCTCGAGTGTTTTTTGGCAAGATAAATTAACGACAGAATATGTGAACGAACAACAACAATAATTTATTAAAAATAATTATAATTTTCCCAAAACTCATGTTGTACAGTATAGTTTCCACAATACTTAAAAATTATAGCTGACAGTACAGATTTTAAAGTGACGTGCGACTACTAGATGTACTCTGCTTTTGAGGAACAGGCATTTTCATCGGTGATAAAAAACGATTTATCGCTGTCAGTGATAAAAATGTGACTGTCAAATAGATTTTTTTTATATAGGAGTTAATTTATCAAAAGGAAAAAATATAAATGAAATACATTTAAATAAATAATTATTCTGTAAATAACAAACATATCCACTTAAATAACAAAGATTATAAACATAAACTCAAATAGGGCATTTACTGAATACCTAATCTAAAAATACAATATTTTTTAAAAAAAGACTGTTAAAGGCTTTTTTTTTTCAAAGTTACATCTGTTAGTCGACTGATATTTGTGCATAGAATACCACCAGTTGAAGATGCCCTTCCTCAATCGATTGGTGGGTCGATAAGTTAATAAAAATTGATAATAACATACTTCTAAATGTATTCCACAGATATTTGCGGCAGTGAAATATTCAATTTTCTATCGTAAGATATTGTCAATTTCTCTCTTGTATTTCTTAGGACTTGGTGTTTGGAGTTTACTTTTTATAATATTATTTATTTATTGTTAAAAGTGCTCGGTGTTGGGACAGTCACTCTGTATTTAGTGAATACTAGTCAGTGACATAAATAGAAACGTTGAATACGTGACATATACAATATGTTCAGAATTTACCGAAATAACCGGTAAAATATTAAAATAACCGGTAATTATAATCATGTGTTTTTTGTCCTGATAACCGGTTAACCGGTTAACCGGTTAACCGGTAATGCAATCCCTAATGGGGAGCCACAAGAGGACCATTGGCGAAATGTTCCACCGGCCAGCAACTGGCCATCCTTCAATTTGCCAACAGTGTACAATATTATTTATACATCCATAAAGTACGACATATGGACATCCTACTTTTTTATATAAATATATTATTCAGGACGCTTTTTACGAAAAAGTACAACTTTGACATGTAAGTACTTTACTTGATAAAAATGAAGTAATTAATGCATAAACATTGTACTATGAATTTGTTTGTTATCATCCGTATATTTTATTTACATATTTAATATTGTTTACCATAGCTCCAATTTATTCTCACAGAGGTTGCCTGCAAATTGTAATGTTTATTAAGTTATTAAATACATTTTTACTTACCTTTAATAATTGCGGTTGGTGGGGTTCGAACCTGCATGTCTTCGTTGTCCGTATTACAGTACTGACTCAAAAATTCAAATTCAAAACAAATTTATTAGCAATTTTTGTTTACAATAATGCGCCTCAGCCGAGGTCCAATTTAGAGCCGACCACACCACCACGGCGCGAAACGTCGTGGTAGATGAGTGGTCGGGTGAAGAGGCTATAACGATGATTGACATGGGTTGGTTAGGCCTCCTGTTTAACGGTGAAAACTTACGCCTAACAATTTGAGTAAAGTAACTAAAGATAGTTTAAAAACACTTACAGCTACTTAAAACTAGATTTAGAAACTTGTGTTAAGGGCGCGCGCACAACACACGCGCACTTGTTTTTTATGCAGTTTTGGTTGGTGACACAGGGAAAAACTCAATGAAAAAACCCGTTCGAACAAGTCACAGTCTTCATCCGGTGGTCTGCCCGCCTCCGGAAAGGTAGGGTGAAGGGGAGAGTGTGATTTTAAAAGTTGGGATTTGCTAGAGGTTATTGGTCTAAAGGGGATTTGGAAAGACAAAAAGGGACAAAAAGAACAAAATTTAACAAAACAACAAAAATGGATAAAGGGAATAGAGAGGGGTTTGAGGTAAAAGGTGATGAAATTGGAGTAAAGGGTGGTGAAAGGGAAATTGTGGTATAGAAAAGGTTTGGCTAGGGAAGTTGCCAAAGATAGGCGCCGCGTATGTGATGGCCGGCCTGATCACCATCGTGTACAACAGCTTTTTGTTCGTCCTGTTTAGTCCGCTACCCCGCGCCAGGAGCGGGTACAGACTTCTGGACATGGAGTAGACCTTGCGTACCGTCTCGTTGATGTGTGTATTGAAAGTCAGCCGTCTGTCTAAGTTGACCCCCAAATATTTCACGCACCGCTTAATTGGAATTTGGCGGCCCCCTATCGAAAGTGGTGTGAGAATTCGGTTCTCAGTGAAGCGGCGCGTGAAAAGAATCGACTCCGATTTCTCGACGTTGATCCGAATCTTCCACTTGTCGTAATACGCCGTGGCGCGTGCCATGTGCGCCTTCAGCAGCATGTTCGCTGCTTGTGCGTTGTGTGAATGCGCGTACATGGCCGTGTCGTCGGCGTACAGTACTGACTCTCTGACCAACTGAGCTATCTTAGTGACTGTTATTTCGGATGCTAAAAGCAGTATTTATGGTGATGTGTATGAAGTCTTTATTACGTGAAATGCGCATGCGCGTAATCATCTAAAATATTAGCCTGCATATTACCATAAAAGTACCATCAACGTATAAACTGAAGGAGCATTTTTATGGTTGCTCAATAATTGACTATTTCTGGTTAATATGTGGCAATTCATAATAACATGAAGCTGTTACGCCTGCATATAATTTATTATGGGCCACAAAAGGTTAGCCTATGCCATAAGAAAGCCATTGATCGCTACAATGGCCCATTTAAGGGCCGCAATTTTTGTGTTTGCTGGGTTACATATTACTATTACAGGTAATGCTTTGTTATTCACAAACAAATTATTTTATATGATATTCTCAAACATAATTTAATTTAATTTAATGTTCTTGTTTAAACAAATAACTCGAATTTTAGATAGAAAAAATTTGATGACAACCTATTTTGCATTAGTGCAATCACTGATTTTATATGGAATTGTAGGGTGGGGAGGGACTTATTCTACGACTATAAGACCACTAGAAGTAGCACAAAAAAGAATCCTTAAAATAATATTTAAACTAGATTCACGCCATCCTTCTGAATTAATATACCAACAGTATCGAATACTAAGTATAAAAAAATTATTCTATAAATCTGCTCTCACTTACTTAGCAAAATACAACCATTTAGTTAATACTAGTACACATAACCATACCACACGATTTAGAGTTACAGAACAACTAATTTTACCTAAAACACAACGTTCTATAGGACAAAGAAATTATTATTACATTGGACAAAAAGTTTTTAATGCGCTTCCCCAAGAACTTAGAACCAAAGCTAGATTAAAAAGTTTCAAAAAATTTATTTCAGATTGGCTTATCGATGTTAACTTAGAATTTTAGTTATTATTGTTGAATATGAAGTATTTTTGTTTTTTTTTTTGTTTTTTTTTCTTTTCTCTTTTAACAATAGATATAAAAATTAAATTCTAGTATTATGTTTTGGGAATATAGGTAAATAGAAATAATCTCTTTTAGTTTTTACGATGTATGATTCACTGAGTGGATACGACAATATTCATGAATAGCTGACAAGTTTTAACTTAGTAATTCTTGAATATTTTCTTTGATTCATAAATGTATGTTTTATTCTTATTTGTGTTACATTCTTTCCTTATGGAACCCTAATATTTATTTATTTAATGTTAATTCAAAGTTTGTATGTATATGTAAATATTTTGATACATAAATAAATATTATTATTATTATATTATTATTATATTATTATTATTATAATACATCATTGTCAGAGAGTATTCATGATATAACAGTCAGTCGATCATAAAATCATCTAAATGATAACGGATGGACCTAAAAAGCTTATTAATTATTTGGAAAACAATATCGAATAAATGAAAAAATTTGCTTGAACAGTACATGCATGATTATTCCTGCCTCCTGCGTCATTGGAACTGGTGTTAGCTCTCCATCCTCGAGTTCCTAGCCCCACTCCAATGGATCCATCTTCTCTCCGTACCAAGTCTGCACTTGCAAATATACGCGTTTGATGTGTTGGATTAAACCATCGACAGTTGGAATAATCTTTGCAAGGTCCAATTTCTTGGATTTCATTGCAGCTAGTGTGTATATTCTTAGTCGGTATCTCTCTTATCTGATAACGAGGCACTACTTACAAATGTTCACTACACAATTGATACTTTTCAAAAAATCAAAATAAAATGGATACTTGTCCACTGGTCACAACCAACAATTTAGTATGGAAAAATAAAAACAATTTTTAACTGAATGTTCCAAGGCAAGATTTTTTCGAAAAAAATCCAAGAACGAGTCAATACACATCCAACGTGGTCGACAACGTGACTAACGCACTGCTGGAGACGCTTTCTTTAAGTATAGAAATACGTTACACAGCTGCTCTCACTTACACTGCGCAGCTGCCGCTACCTGAATATATAGTAATACTATTTATATATTGAGCCTGATCGATATCGAGGCTCTCTGATTTGTCGACGATAATCTTCGCGCCCTTTCCGAAATGAAACGAATTTTTCAATGTATGTCTATACTAGTGCACGGGTACATGATGGTCGAAAACGTGCCAGACTATTTTCTTTGCGACGACCCCCGAGCATCCCTGGTAAGTTTCGATGTCAGATTTGGACTCGGCGATCTCGAAAGCCTCCGGAAAGCGATTTCCCAGTGATTTTTGGACACTTTCAATTTTTCACTTGATTTCACCGCCTCCCACCCCCGAAGAGCCACCCCCGAGCATCTCTGGTAAGTTTCGATGTCAGATTTGGAATCAGCAATCTCGAAAGCCCCCGGAAAGCGATTTCCCAGTGATTTTTGGGCACTTTGAATTTTTCACTCGATTTCACCGCCTCCCACCCCCGAAGAGCCACCGCCGAACATCCCTGGTAAGTTTCGATGTCAGATTTTTTTCTTCGAACGGCTTATTCACTATATGTAGACTTTTTTCCTAATATTTTTCCGAAAACGATGCCGAAAACCGCATTTCGATCCGAGCTGTACTTCAAAATTTAGTTATTCCGGGCAAATTTGATCTAATTTCCCTGGTCTATTAGCAAAAATTATTAGTTATATTTTTAGTAAAACTACATAGAAGAACTGTTTGACAATATTATTCGAAAAATAATGTATTTATTATACTTGGCGTAATTAATATTTACTTTTGTTTCAATGGTATTTCAATTTAAATGCTATTTAATGTATTATCAATATACCTACCCATAATGATATGGAAGCGTACTAATTGGGCACGGTACTATGTCTTATCTAAACCGATATTTAATGACGTTTTACTTTCGTACCGACATAATTGGTGTCATACTCACATTCAAATTCCATGTATTATCGAAATATAATATGGAAATAGTCAATTTATGGGAAACGCCGTCTCCGTGCCTATCTATCTTAGTACGATCTAAAGATGCTATTTTTACGTGTTTACACCCCTTTTGTAAACACCCTGTATCGTGGATCCGAAAATTATAACACCAGGCTAACATTAAACACTACTTTATTATTAACTTACGTACTAATTACAATAAATAATTACTTTACTAATATTACACTGAGTACTATAATTCAATTATTCAGTCACTTGATCACTTTGCTTACTTCTCCTTTTATCCTTCTGCACTTACTATCTGAACTGGACTGCGCGGCCAGCTCATTTTATAGTCTTAGGTAACTCGTTCTACAACATTTCAGCACATTCTACAATGTTCCACTTTTCTCTCGACGTTTCCAGATTATGACACCGCGCGCGCCATCTCTGGGACGATTGCCGAACTTACTAACTAATTTAATTGTTTTCTGTTACTTATACATGGAACTTAGAGGGAATATTTACAGATGTCTCTGGGGGTTAAAATATGTAACACTTCCTCCTCCTTAAGACTGAACGTCCCGGTCAGGCAATTCAGTCTCTCCAACGTACTTAGCCAGTCTGTTTAAGTGTACGATTTGCATCTTCGACTTTTTATTTTTTTGAATTCGATAGGCAACGTCATTGTTTGGGCGATGACAGAGTACGGTCCTTCCCAAGGCGATTGAAGCTTTGGGGACCTTCCCTTCTTTTGCTGAGCTACAGCCAGACCAGATCTTCCGCTTTGAATCCTCCTGAACTGGACTTATGGTCATAGCGAGCTTTCATTCGGGCACTGCCTATGGTGATTTGGCCTCAATCAATTCATGGACATTTCTTAACTGCTCTCCAATCTCATCTGCATAATTGTTCACTGAGAGGGGTTCCGTGCCTGGTGTTCCAAACATTAAGTCACACGGCAGTCTGATTTCATGTCCAAATGCCACACAAGCCGGTGTGTGTTTCGTAGTCTCATGGATGGCAGCCCTGTATGCCACGAGGAAAAAACGGCGAGTGACGATCCCAATCTCGCTGATTTTTATGAACCACCTTAAAAAGATATTCCTTCATAGTTTCGTTATGCCGCCTTTCTATCTGTGTCTTGTGGATTCCCAATAATTTGCAGATTTCCTGGAACACCTTGATCTGAATGTAATTACCAGGTTATCCACCAACACCTTAGCTACTCCTGATTTGTAATGGCATAGGCTTCCGGCCACTTACTGAAATAATCCATGGCGACCAGGATGTATTTATTGCCATCAGTGGTCACTGGGAACGGGCCTGCAATATCGATCGCCATTCTCTCAAAAGGAGCTCCGACGTTATATTGCTGCAATTGACCCTTACTCCTAGTCTGTGATACCTTACTTGCCACACAAATCTTACATTTGTGACACCAAGCCTCCACATTCTGTCGGCTATTGATCCAGTAAAATCGTTCCCGTCCTTTTTTTTTTATAAGAGGGAAAAACCTGCAAAAGGTTCTCTGCACTGTTGTTCCAGTGTGCAGGAATATGTGGGATTTGACCGTACTAAAAAACCCCCTTCTTCTTACTCCGGAACCGTATCAAAACATTGCACCGTACCTTATTCAGAGTCTTATTAACATACATCATGCGTCTCCTGAAGTACTTTTGGTACTCAACACCTGAGAACCACTAGACGCATAACAACTTCTTTGCCATCCGGGCTTTCCCACTCTCTTCAATAGCCCGTCTATGACTTTAAGAGAACCCCATTGCACCTATAAAGCCTTCAGACCCACTGCTTTGTCTGAAACATCCTTCCACTCTGGACGCCCCCCCCCCTCTTTTTCTCTTAACATAGGCCCAATTTCTGCATCGTTCAATTGCTCTTGCCTTAGAGCTTCCTTAGTCCAATCGTCTGGAAAATCTATTTTGACAGTGTTGACTACTGCCATGTCTTGAAGTTTCTCTACACATTGGCAGTGTTTGCAATCTTATTTGCACGGTCTTCTGGATAGGGCATCTGCTTTTTTATGAGATCTCCCAACTCGATGTTCGATTTTGAAATCATACTATCCAGCGAGCCAGTTGACCTTCTGGGGTTTTTATTTCCAACAACCTTTTTAACGCAGCATGGTCGGTCCGAATCTTGAAATGTTGTCCATACAGGTGTTTATGAAAATGGTCCACGGATTTGACAATAGCTACTAACTTTTTCCTTGTTACACAATAATTTCTTTTCGGTTTAGTCAGCACCTTGCTGAAGTACTCGATTACCTTTTTCTGTCCATTTTGGATTAGGGACAGTACATATCCAACCGAAGAATTGCTAGCATCAGTGTCTAGGATATAAAGGCTATTCTGTTGTTGGGTATGTTAGCACAGGACTGGTGCATAATGCTGCCTTTAACATTCTGGTATCTACTACTGATACTTCACTTTTTTCTCTGTTAATCCGTGTAGTGGCTTCGCAATATCCGCGAACCTCTCCACAAAGCGCCTATAATAGGTGCACAAGCCAGAAAAGCTTCGTACCTCATGAACGTTGGACGGTCTCGGCCAATCGTGTACTGCAGAAATTTTGTCCGGGTCCGTTTATATTCCCTCCGATGACACAATATGTTCAAGGAATTTGACCCCTTTCTGGAACAATAGGCACTTTCTTTGGATTCAGTTTCAGGTGTGCGTTTCTAATTCTCCCAAATATTTCTTGAAGGTTTTTCAAATGTTAACCAATACGTCATCAAGGTAAACCAGGCATGTCTTCCAGATCAGGCCTCGAAGTACGAATTCCATCAATCTTTCAAAAGTAGAAGCACCACTGTAAACTAGTAAAGACCACTGTCTGTTGAGAAAGCCGTCTTTTTTTGTCATCAGTGTGAAGTGTCCACTTTCCAGTACCCGCTCCTAAGATCTAGGGTTGAAAACCACCGTGAACCTAACGCCCCGGCCAACAATTTACATCGTCGTCCGGGAATATATTGCTTTTACTACTAGACACACAATGTGCTATTATCTACGATCGACATATAAAGTAGGCTTTTTTACTCACATTTTGAAAGCGCAAAGTTGACGTTTGTCGAACAGCTGTGATCAGACACTTTGCCGCCCGTCTCTCATAGCAACGTGCAGCAAAGTACTTTTAGGCACGCTTCAGTGCATCTGTACTTAAACAAGCTTGATCGGAACATTGACAATGTATTTTTATAATAATGCCCCAAATCTGTTGTTACTATAATGAGAGTCGATATAAGAGTAACAATTAATTACCTAATTTATTTATACGAAGAATACGAGCTTTATAATAATTAATAAAACTTAAATAAATTGACAACGATTGTGTTTTGTTCTATTTATTTTGATCACATATGCAAGGCATCTTCATAATATGTTGATGAATCGCCGTTTCCAGCCAAAATTATTTTGATATTTTCAAACGATCGTATATAAAATCATGTGTGTAATTCGAGCGCAAAGTGTCATTGCCCTCTCAAGTGTTTGATGCGCTCCGCTTCGCGTCGCGCGTCAACTTACACTATTGTGCGGTAATGTGGCACTTTGTGCTCTTAATACATAAATAGCTATTGAAGAACTTTAAAAAAGACAATATAATAATTCGGGTATCAACTTTAATATAAAGTATGTTTAGGTAAGTAGCTATAAAAAAAGTTGTTTCAATATATCAAGCACTGAGCGTCACGTCTAACATGTGACGCCAGTTTTACTACGTTTACATGGTTTCAAAATTATTTCATAAAAACTTTAATTAAATTAATCACAATAATATTAGTACGGAAAAACACCTACACTTTACCTAATTATAGTACTATGAGTTGTTACACCAACAAACTAAATTACAACAAAATGACAATATGAAGCCAAGACTGAAGTCGAAGAATCGTGTGGTAATATGTCATGTAAAGTTGTACGAGCATGTGGCGCAGTTAGTACAGTAACTAGAGGTTTTAACTTCGGAATAATTTCATATGAAACGGATTTCGTCCATTTTTGGCAACTCAATAGTAAATGTATTAAAGAGAAGTTTCTATATTATGCGGAGGCTTGCTAATTTTCAGGAGGTGACAACTAAAGAAAAACAAAGACATTGGAGCTGAAAGAGAACCATATTGTTCTATGCAACTTTTCATATAAAATGATAGTTTTAAGTTATAACGACTAGAACATTGGGATTTTAGCTTGAAAAAAAAGGTATTTCAAATAGAATTTCATCAAATAACTCGAAAGGTATTACATTGTTTTTTTTTATAATTTCTGTAGAGTGAATGGTTTCCGGGATCTGGAAATATAAAAGTGACGTCCGAACGTTTATAAGACGAAATATTTAGTTTAAATGTTAAATATCTCAGAAACTATGGCACTTAGACCAAAAACGCTACCAACCTAAATGAAATACTGTTAATTGGGCTTTCAAATGATTTTTCGTGTCATTAAAAAAAAACTGGTAATGGGGACCGACTAGACAAACAAAAAACCTTTATGACTTTTTCCTCCAGGGGCACTTTGAAAGAACTGACCTAGGTCAAAAATTTGAATGTTAAGTAGGGTTTGCAATACCGGTTAGCTGGTTAACCGGGCAAAAACACATAATGATAATTACCGGTTATTTTAATTTTTTATCGGTTATTTCGGTAAATTCTGAACTTACGATGTGTCACGTATTCTATTTATGTCAGTGACTAGTATTTACTAAATACAGAGTGACTGTCCCAACACTGAGCACATTTAACAATAAATAATATTACAAAAAGTAAAATCCAAACACCAAGCCCTAAGAAATACAAGTAAGAGAGACATTGACAATATATTGCGACAATAAATTGAATATTTCACTGCCGCAAATATCCGTGGAAAACATGTAAAAGCATGTTACTGTTATTACCAATTCTTGTTAACCTATCGACCTACCAGTATCGATTGAGGAAGGGCATCTTTAGCTGGTGGTATTCTATGCACAAATATCAGACGACTAACAGATGCAGCTTTGAAAAACTAACCCTTTTAACGGGCTATTTTTTTTAATTATTGTATTTTTAGATTAGGTATTCAGTAAATGCCCAATTTGAGTTTATGTTTATAATTTTTTTATATTTATCGTTGACAAAAGACACAAAAAGCAACGGCCCCAAGTTACTTCCTTGATACACACCAGATTTTGTCAAATAGGGTTCTGACAGAGTGGCCATTTGTTTTATTTGTTGATATCTAGCTGTCAAATATGATTTAAAAAATAGTAGCGAATTATTAGAAATTTTATAACCCTTTAACTTTTTGAACAGAATATCGTGATCCATCCACTCTGTCAAAAGCTTTTGCAAAATCTAAATATATAATATCTCTCTGGCCACAATTATCTATTGTAGAACTTAAATTATTGGTAAGTATTGTTAGGTTAGTAACTATTGATTTTTTTTTTCTACAAAACCATGCTGACATTCGGTAATTTCATTTCGCATATGCTTCCCTAACTTATTATAAATGATTTGCTCAAATACCTTTGCAATTGCTGATAGTACTGATTAGGTCTATAATTTTCTATATTTTCTCTTGAACCATTTTTATGTATTTGTTACTAAACATTTTTTCCATATAGCAGGAAATGTATTTTTTTGCTACGGCTAAATTAAAACTAATATTAAAAGGCTGTTCAAGTAATTCACTGCACCCTTTGATGATTTACGGTGAAATACCATCAGAACCGGAAAACTTTTTTTGTTTTAGCTTTTTTAGAGATAATCGAATTTCTTCTAAAGTAATATTATTTAGATTTAATTTTTCGGTGGTGCCATTATTGTTCGTTTGTGCTAGATCTAAGTCATATGTAGCTCATCACCAAAAACTGACTGAAAATGTTCTGAAAAAATTTCGACTATCTCTTCTTTGCTAATCAATCTTATTCCATCTTTTTCATAATATATATTGCTACTATATCGAGACTTTTTGTTATTTACGTAATTCCAAAATTCATTACTGTTTCCTCTAATACTTTCTTCTGCATTTTTTATATAATTTATGTGTTCTGTCTTAATTAATATTTTTATTTTTTTCCGCAGTTCTTTAAATTTACTCATGATGATTTTTATATTTTTGGTGCAAGTTTTTTTGCTTTATGGTCGTTACGGCCAATACAATGTGCGTTTTGACATTTTTTTTAACATTGTAATTGCTCAGTAATTAATTTTTTTTTGTCCGTTTGAAATACTTGTTTTAGAATAAAATTTCCATCCGCCAAATTAGAGACGCGATTTTGAATTTTTCAATTTTGACTTCAGATTCATAATCAGCGATCCCAAAAACATAACTATCTTACATTTCAAAAATAAATTAGTAATACTTTTTCAAATATTGAATATTTTTTGGGGGTGGTTTTTACCCACCCCTTCCGGGTAAAAGCAAGTATCCGGACCATATAGAAACTGAAGACGATACCTTTTACTACAATAATAACCCATAAAGAAAAACCGCTGCCCAAGGAATCACTACTTCCACATCCAGATTCTCTATCCAAGTCACTCACAACGAAAAAACTTTGTATGTGAAAATAATTGTTTATGGAACTTTAATAATATAATATTTGAAATCCTCTACCCCTAAAACCCATAAAACGATACCCCACATCGGTAGTGGGGTGGGGGTGGTGATAGGGGGGTAGTAGTGGGGGTGGTGATAGGGGGGTGGTAGTAGTGGGGGTGGATGAAGTAAAAAAATATTTTGAGGTTTCTGGTTCCTGTACATACACTAAATCACATTTTTTTTTTCATCCCCTTTAATAAGGAGGTGGGGGTGGTAATGGGGGTGGCTAATGCCAAAAATTTTTTCGAGACCTTAGCTTCTCTTGTATATACTATATACCAATTTCATGGACTCTTACCTGTTTAATTTACCCATTTAACCCAAATTTACCCCAATTTACCTCCCCAACCCTTTGACGGAACAAAATGAAAATATAATCTAGTTCTAGAACTCGTTAAAGTACATATGTGTACCAAATTTCAAGTCAATATCTTAAACGGTTCCGGAGTAAACGTGCGCACAAAAAAAAGTTACAGACAGACCGACAGACAGACAGACAGAAATTTTTTTTTTTTCGCTCAAACTTAAAATCTCGACGTTTCATGACATTTTAAGCCTATTTGGACAATAAAAATTTTTAAAAATTTTTTTGTCGTTACTATACTTCCACTGGACGTGGAAGTAAAATTATGATTACATATAGTAGAAGACCAGACCCTCTGAATTCGACACCCTCTATACAACTCGCGAACACCCAACTAAAAAATAGGTACTCTGATATAAAATAACCTGCTAAATTTGATTTTTGAATTCGCCCATTGATTTGAGATTGCCAAAATGACCAAATTGGCAATTTTCTAAAAAAAATAAAAATTATGTGTTATTTTTTGTTTTTCATATAACACGTCATATATTTTTTATTTTACTTCAGAATTTTTTAATTTTTTTACATAATATTCTCTAACTATTCTTTGATATGTTGAAAGTAAAAAACTTTACCTAAAAAATAATTAGTTGGCAAAAAAAATAACAACTTTTCTTTGACCCAAAATCTTTAAAATTTGCAGAGTAAAATGTCCGATCGAGGTATCTTTTTTATTTTTAAAGTTAGGTGCCTACTATAACCGAAGAAAATGTTCAAAATGAACTAAATAAAATCTTTTATAAGAAGTTTTTTTTTTTTAATTTTGCTCCCTTGTCGAATTATTCATTGTTTGTTTCAGCGTCCGAACGAATGCGCGCTACTATGAATCGACCGCAGTCGCATCTAGAGCCAAACGCAGACACGTGTCGGGTGATTATTATTTTCTAGTGTTCATTTATGTTAAGTTGAAAGTGCTTTTTGTCTCAGTCCTTATATTTAGTGCGTTATAAACACGTAGTTTGACATAATAAATTATAATTACTCGGATAGGAAATCAAAGGAAACAAGCTAAAAACGTACTCTTCGCCTGTTAACTGGATTTTTATATAATTGTTATACATTAATAGGATACTTTTCGCAGTTTTTTGTAAATAATGTTACTTTTAGACATTTTTAATTTTATAGATCTTAGTTGGTAAAAGACTTGGTAAAAAAACTATACCAAACCCCATTTGGGTTTCGATTCCGAGTCAAAAGAACTACACCACCACCTTACACGTAAAAATGTAAATTTTTACATTATAAGACACGAGCTAAAATCATATTTTCACGGTTGTATATTACATTATGAAATGTATATTTGTAAAATATATAAATAATTAGATATTAAAATGAAATATCATTTCACCAGATTTCTTTCTATTCAATTACAAAAACATAAAAATTAATTTTTTTTTTCCAAATTTAAATCATTAAGTAATAACATTTTTATTTACCGATCGATTTTGTTCAAATAGGGTTCTTCCTCTAGCTAACACTAATTTACTGTCCAAATTTCAGTATAATCGGAATTTTCTTTCTTCAGTTATCGTGCTTACAAGAAACGTGACGAACGGACGGACAGACGGACATTTTGAAAGTCGTTCAGAATTCGTTTACTAACACAATGGTATGAAAATTTTTTGTCTGCGACCGATATTTACGGTTTTAGAAATGTACCGATCAAATGCAAAATCCGATGACATTTCTGTGGCTCTAAAACAATATTTAGAACAGAAAAATTTATTTTTATCACTAAATCCAGTTTACCATGCACAATGTAGAAGATCGTATACCCGAACTGCTTATAAAAGAAAATCAGAAATTGTAAATCCTAGTACAGAGAATACAAATAAAAAGGGCATTTCTGCAATGTGCTATTTATAAGACAGCCTACCAAATTAAGCCCAGAATTCCAAATGTTTTAGATTTTGGATGGTACCTAAAGGAGGAAATCTTATTTCCAAAGATGATTTCAAAAAGCCCAAAACCCAATTTTATTGAGTTAACTCCATTTTGTAAATGTAAATTATATAACTGTACTACAAGCTGCAAGTGTAGCAAAGCAAACGTGCAATGTAACATAAGTTGTTTATGTGAAGGAAAATGTAATCTTTACTACCCACTTGCTGTTATAATTAATGAAAATATATTTTTTAATGTGTATGTTTCGAAATTATCTACATAATTTTATAACATTTAATTGCAAATAGAAACTAAATAATCCGTAGACTCACTTGATCGCTTAAACGACACCACAGATGGGCGACGTTAACAGAAGTTATGCTTTAAATTAATGCGGACGAGTTGCGCGGCCGCATTCAACAGCGTCATCTCGTTACATGAGCCGAATTTCAAAAAAATCTCTTCATAAAAAAGTTTGTTTAAAGTATATGGAACATTTTTCTCGTTTATACTATAACTCTCTCTTTAAAAATAAAAAAGTTACCTCGATCGGGTATTTTTCAATGCAAATTTTAAAAAACCGCGACAATAGAGGGTAATTGTATTTTTTTTAGGCACTATATTATTGGTTACACTATATTCTTTGCCGTCAGCTTGTCCAAGAATATTGGAAGGATAATGTGTAAAATATTGATCCAAATCGGAATTAAAATAAAAAAGATATGATGTGTTATGTGCAAAACAAAAATTAACACATAATTTTAAAATTTTTCAAAAAATTTACGAATTGACCGATTTGGCAATCTCAAATTAACGAGCGAACTCAAAAATCAAATCCAGAAGGTCATTTTACATAATATCATCTGTTTTTTAGGTGGGTGTTCGCGAGTTGTATAGACTACTTTTAAAATGCTTCCTACAGATTGGCTGCTCTCCGACTAATATGAAATTATTCCGAAATTTTACATGTTTTACCTCTAGTCACAGAAGAAGAAACAATCAGAAGGGAATGTCGGCAAAAAATCCTTCGATCTCGTGTTGTAAATTTCCGCCATTCTTTTGTTGGGCGAGTTCAGGACAGTACTCAATATTTTTTACCCCTTTTAGGAACGGCCCGGTAGAGATTCAGAAAACCTGTGAAACATTAGATGAAGACAAATAATATATGATTTAGATTTACAATATTTCTTAACTAGTTAGGCGTCATCATGATATATAAACTGTATCACGAGGCGAGATCACGCCACTCGCCATTTGTCGCAGACGATCCGGTTACAGAAGAAATCCGTGATCCGGGCCTGGCACAATATTTTACAATTCCGTCCGAGATTGACAGTGCGCGATGTAGATGCGCGAACTTTTCGCGCCAATGAGAGATTCTATTCTGATTGTTTCTTTTTCTGTGCTCTAGTACTGTACTAAATACCAATTAAACGTTTTCTTAGGCCTAGCGCACACTACGGTTTTTCACAGCGCGATTATTTTATCGCAAAAATGTGATACATAGAAATGTACTGCACCACGCGCACATACCCAAGCAGAGTGTAGCATCTACAATAACGATAGATCCATACAGAGACCGACTTGACGAAGCGGTCAAACAAGACATTAGGGAAAAGAATAGATTAAGACGACGATGGCAGCAAAATCGTGATGTCGACGCTAAGATCGAAATGACCAGATTGCAACGGCGGATTCGAGATTCCATAACCGCCTGGAGAAACAGGAAATGGAGTGAGAAGCTAGAAGCTTTAAATCCTCAGGATAACTCGCTGTGGAAACTGACCAGGGCCCTAAAGACCACACGGCAAGTCATGCCTGCGCTGACCAAAATTAACGGACAGACAGCCTTAACAGACTTGCAGAAGGCGAATGAACTAGCTGACAACTATGAAAGAGTACATAACGAAAACACACCAAACAATCCTGAACACGACCGCATTGAAAGAGACGTAAACAATGTTATTGGCCATGACATCCAATTAACGAGACCTGAGTTTATAAAAGTCATGGTCAAACCCTTTGAATTAGCGAAGCTAATAAAGGCACTTCCAAGTAATAAGGCGCCGGGGAAAGACGGCATCGAATATAAATTACTAAAATATCTGCCTAAAAAAGGCATTGTACAGCTCATGTACATCATTAATGCGATTCTACGATTACAACACTGGCCTGACATGTGGAAATGCGCTGTGGTCGTCCCCATTCTGAAATCGAATAAGAACCCAAAGATCGCGGGCAGTTATCGGCCAATCTCGTTGCTGTCTGCGGTCTCCAAGTTAGTGGAGAAGGTCATCCTAGACAGACTAAGTGCTGCGCAGGATGGACTTCACATTGATGATGAACAGCAATTCGGCTTTAGGAAGGGAAGGAGCACAGTACAACAAATCGTGGGAATCGTTAATGATGTGGCTATACAATGCAACCTGGGAAAAAGTACCACAATGGTACTTTTGGATGTCGAAAAAGCCTTTGATACCGTCTGGATCCCGGGCCTAATATCAAAAATGATAGGATATCGCTTTCCGCGACACCTCGTCAAACTTATACACTCGTACCTGACTGGCAGAACGCTGCAGGTTCGAGTGAGTAACAAACTATCTACACAGCGGGACATTCGAGCGGGCGTCCCGCAAGGGTCGGTCCTTGCACCCAAATTGTATAATTTGTATGTTTCAGACTTCCCCACATTCCCAAATACCAAACTTGCGAAGTACGCTGATGACACGGCCATGTACGCTCATAGCCATAGTGCACAAGCAGCCAACATGCTTCTCAAGGCATATATGGCTCGTGCCATGGCGTATTATAGCAAGTGGAAGATTCGAGTAAATGTGGAGAAGTCGGAAGCAATGGACTTCACGCACAACTTTACTAAAAATAAAATTATTACACCTATTTCGATCAGGGGAAATCAAATTCCAACCAGGGAGTGCGTGAAGTACTTAGGGGTTCACCTTGACAAAAGACTGACATTCTCCAAACACATTAACGAAACTGTACGAACAGTCTATTTTATGTCCAGGAGTCTGTACCCGCTCCTGGCCAAGAATAGCAGACTAAGCAGACAGAACAAAAAATTAATTTACACCGTTATAGTGAGGCCGGCCCTTACATATGCAGCACCAGTATGGTGCAGCGCATCGATGACGACAATTAAAAAACTAAGAGTCTTGGAACACAAATTTATGCGCCTCATATCAAATTCATCTAGATACACCTCCCTCAGAGATCTCTATGAACGTTGCAATGATATAACACCACTAGCAGACTACATCAAGATTACATCTGAGAAATTTTATCAATTCAAACTTGGTGATAGCCCGCTAACAAACAACATCACGCGCATCAGAGAGCATAATGCACCATTTAGGATAAAACACAAATTACCATATCAGGCGTTGCCCATCTTCCGGCAACTTAACTAGCCAATAATCTCTCTTCCATACTCACACAACTTTCAACTTTAACTTTTTCCTGCTCTTTTTTTATTTTTGTCATTTTTTGTTATTCACTGTTTTTGTCCTTTTAAATTCCTTTTCACTGCAACAATTTTAAATTATTAATAACAATTATTTAATAAACAGAATATTTTTAATAGAAAATTATGTGGCAAAATTTAACCGCACGTTTTTTCGCATTACAAAAAAGGGTTTTTTGACTAATGATTTTTCCCTTGCCGTCAATTATGCTTTTATACATATTTTACAATAGCGTCTTTTGCATACATTAATTATCTTAAGTAGTTTTTCTTTATACCTAATTAATCTTATACACATTTTAATTCGTTTTACTGCGAAAGGAGTTTGTGTTCAATTTTCAGTTGTTTATAATCTGAACTGGCCTCGTCCCGTCCAGCCTTTCAAGGAAATTTCGAGGAAATTTTTATTTATTATTTAATTTGAAATAAAGTTTATTTGATTTGATTTGATTTGACGCGCACATATGAGAAAATAATCGCAGCGATTTTAAAATTGTGAATTGTTGCATTTTGCTTGCGACGCGAATATCGCTACTCATTTGCAACACATGATTGTTTATGAAGACTCGCGCACAACGATAAAAAAATCGTCTGCACGAGTCATGAGCACAGATTAAATCAAATAATATGTTTCACTTATGACGTGTACCATGGTTTAGATAACACAGCCCCACAAAAAAAAAAGTTCAGACCAGCGAACCAGACCCATGTATCCCTATGTATTTTCGGTCGCTGAATCCGAATCCGAGGTCAAAAAAATCTTTAGCTAGATCCAAAAAACACCCCTGGACTGGGGTAAAAAGAATATTAAGCTACGAGAATAGTTGTTACATCCTAATCAATCGAATTATACAAATTAAGGTTGAACAGCAGCGTACATACAATAGATATGAAACACACTTCTAGTGAGGGACGAAAACTAGCCCCCATTTATAAAAAAATCGATCCAAAACAGTAATGACTGCTGAAAAAGCTCGAAATGTCTAAGTTTTGTTAAAATGATAAGAAACTGCATCAGATCCGACGTAATCTTCATAAACTGCCCCTATAGGATTGAGAACAACCACTCCCCAAGTTTAAAGGACACAAAACAAGAGAAAACGTAAAATACAACAGGATTTCTATTTTGCGTAGTACTCTAAAATAGAACTAGAAACTTACCTACCATCAACGTCCTACGGTGTCAACCCTCAGATGGTGTGAAAACTACCCCCTATGTAAGATTTATCTATAAAAAGTTACAGTGACTTCTATAAAAATTCGAAACACCTGCGTTGTGTGGAAGTGAGAAGAAACTAGACTATGTTCGACGTTGTGCTTGAAAACTACCCCCACGGGGTTGCGAGATGCTACCTCTATATCCATAGGACGCTAGAAGTGTGCATCACGATTTCTGCTAATCATACTATCCATCAAAATGTAAATCCGGTTAGTTTCTCTCTGTTTTTCTAGCATCCTACGGATATGGGGATGGCATCTCGCAACCCCGTGGGGGTAGTTTTCAAGCACAGCGTCGAACATAGTCTCACTTCCACACAACGCAGGTGGCAGTTGTTTCGAATTTTTATAGACGTCACTGTAACTTTTTATGGATAAATATTACATAGGGGGTAGTTTTTACACCATCTGAGGGTTGACACTGTAGGACGTTGATGGTACGTAAGTTTCTAGTTCTATTTTAGAGTACTAGCGCAAAATAGAAATACTGTTTTATTTTACGTTTTCTTTTGTTTTGTGTCCTTTAAACCTGGGGGTGGTTGTTCTCAACCCTATAGGGGCAGTTTATGAAGATTACGTCGGATCTGATGCAGTTTCTTATCACTTTAACAAAACTTAGACATTTCGAGCTTTTTCAGCAGTCATTAGGTACTGTTTTGGGTCGATTTTTTTATAAATGGGGGCTAGTTTTCGCCCCTTACTAAAGGTGTGTTTCATATCTATTGTATGTACGCTGCTGTTTAACCTTAATTTGTATAATTCGATCGATTAGGATGTGACAACTATTCTCGTAGCTTAATATTCTTTTTATCCCAGTCCAGGGGTGTTTTCTAGCTCTAGCTAAAGATTTTGGGGGTTTACGAATTTTTTTGACCTCGGTTTCGGATTCAGCGACCGAAAATACATGGGGATACATGGGTCTGGTTCGCTGGTCTGAACTTTTTTTTTTGTACGGCTGTGTAATAAATCAACTCCAGGCAGTACCAATCTATCAAAGATTGCAACTTTCATTCTGTAATAGCCCCAGAATTTTTCGGGATACAGACGAAGTTCATTGTGTTTCTGATAGAAGTACCCTTTAATGAATCTTTGTGATGTTAAAGGGTAAATCCAGTATCGACAAGTCTTCTTTTTCCTTCTTCGCAACAGTAAATACACACAAGCAATCGTTGTGAAATCCATGTTGAAATGAATTTTTTCGCGATTTATTAATCATAGTGCGCGTACAAAACAACTTGCGATTTTTTACAGCACGATTTTAAAATCGTGCTGTAAAAAATCGAATCGTAGAGCGCGCTAGGCCGTATATGTATACGGAATTAGCACGTTGATTTAATTTTGAGTTGGTACTTTCTGGCGTCAGCATATTTGCAGTGATGACGAACAACGCTTGATATATTGGAACCATATGGATTTACATAATCTGTACAATACAGGAAGGAACATAAATCTTGTCCGTTAAAGAAGCTACAGCCTCCTAAGATTAACGTTTAAGTCAGCGGTTTTCAACCTTTTTCGAACCACGACCCCCTTATAAAAAGAAAAACCAAGTTTACCCACTCGCGACCCCCAACCTCGATCTCTATTAATAACATCTAAAATCAATCAAATTTTAAAATTTCTTGTTATAGTTTTTTGTATGATTTCTCATTAAAAATTGGTTTCATTAAAATTGTATGTGTGTAATATATATTTAGATTTTAGAATGAAGGATTTAACTTTATTAGTTTTTTTCTCAATAGCTCGGGACCCCCTTGGAATTGCTTCGCGACCCTCCAGGGGGTCGCGACCCACAGGTTGAAAACCGCTGGTCTAAGTAATGGATTGTACTGATTATTTCGGAAACAATCATGTCGAGATACTCCTTCCACTTGTATACTGAACCAAAAATGTTCATAAATGGAATTAGAAACTACATTAATACGATGAATTTGTTCATTAAAATTGAGCCGATGCATGAATGATTTTATTGAATCAACGTACATCTGTACATAAGTTGATACAAAAGTTTATCAATCTATAAACGGTACGTTATAATTAACGAAAATGTGTAAATTGAAAACAATGATCAAGTTAGTTGATTTGATAAACATTCGTTATTGTATTCAGCGTCGGATTGTATCTCCGGGAAACCGGGAAATTTCCCGGTGGGCTCTCGACTTACCAGTTTTGAGGTCTCTGGCGTCGAGAGACCGTAATTTTGTTATTATTCTTAATAAAAATAATATTAAAGTTGAAAGAAAATATATAAAACTTGGGCCCATTTTCCCATATAAAACGTATTTTTGAAAGCACGCGCAACAAGGCAGTAAGCTCTGTTATCGCTGTCGCTTGACGGGACTTCAGTTCACACTTGTATTTGCTTGGTAATGTATACCTGTTCCTAAATGACAATGCGTGAATAGGTGAGCGTAATCAATTTTCGTTTTCGGAAAAAAAATGTTTTTCATTTGCTTCTCTCTGCTTATCAATTTTGGTTAAGAAATCTTTCTTTAGATTTCTTTCACCTGCTCATCAATTTTGAAACACGGACGAACATTTTTTTTCACATCTGTCCAGTAAAATAATAATTACAAGTTTAAATGCAACTAGTGACGAGTATTTGGAATATCGTAATTTTTAGATCAACCTGTTTTCATTCCTTCGAAGGATCGATAGGATGCGAGTAAGATTAAAGATGATATCAGCATCAAAAAACTCCGAAGAACAACTTTTGATCACTTAAACTTTATTTCACTTGAATCTCGAATTTTCACCACCTTAAACCTTCAACTCCTATTTTAACCTCTCAAAAGGGTTTATACGTTAAAAACGATTCAAGAAACTTAAACAATTAACTCATGTACCTGAAGTTTCGAACGTTCACTTAAACGAATTTCATATGAAAAGGAATAATTAATAAAAACTACAAATTGACTTAGGCGTACCATTTTTCTGGTAATATTTGCTGACAACAGTGCTATCGTTGCCAGCAAATATTACCAAAAAAATTATACTCCCCTAAGTCGATGAATTGGAAATTTTCATATGAAATTCGTTCAAGTGAACGTTCGAAACTTCAGGTACATATTAACTCATGATCCCATAAAAATGAATTTGGTATCCAATCTACATGAATACTACTTCGTTTGTTCCTGACTCTCGACCAAGAAGGTAAACGCGGAATAAAGAGAAATATCTGTGAGTTTTAGGTTAGGTTAACCCAAAGCTACTTTGTCGCAGCACTACTCTAAAATACAATGTATTTTCCATTTTTTTTTTTAATTTAAATTGATTGACATATCTACTGTCGGCAGATTTTTGTCCAAAAAGGGCACATTTTTACACCTCCAGATTTTCCACATCTCTCTTTGGACTGGGGCCCTCCTACATATTTTCCCGGTGGGCCCTTGCGCCCACGATCCGACGCTGATTGTATTCGTATATAAATCACTGTCTATGATAAGGATATTCATGCCATCAGCATAAACATAGTGTGGACGTTTGCTATTCTACTTAGCAATGTTATCAAATCATTGGTATATATTAAGTAACAGAAGACCTTAAACAGATCCTCGAGGAACGCCATATTTATTTAATATTTATTTAATTTAACAATTTGTGTTGTTTTATTGAGGCACGAAGAAAGGGGCTTAATAGAATCTGTCCAACTTCATACATATCGAGTTTATCCAAGACGTTTCGCTGATTTCGAAACGTGGACCGGAAATGTGTTATATGTCAAAATGGTTTCCATGGTAACGGTCGTCATAGTTACCACTACCCAATGGTACTACTCCCATGGCAGGCACTCGCTTAGTTGTGAAGCTAGGTACTCCAGATTAGTGGAAATGATATAAGAAAAAGCAGTTTCAATTTGGTAACGTGCGACCGGTCGCCGTTTCAAAATACATAACCATACGGCTAGAATATAGAGATTTCCGTTCAAAAATTTAATGTAACTTGTATTTTTGTTTTAATTTTATTATAATCAATAAAAAAAGTTGGGTTTTATTACTAATACTGCTAATCATTTCGTAACTAAGCGAGTGCCCACCATGGGAGAGGTACCCTAAGGTACTGGTACCGTGGTAAGCATTACCACAGCAACTGCTTCTTCGTAGATTATTTCCACTAATCTGGAGTACATAACTTCACAACTAAGCGAGTGCCCACCATGGGAGTAGTACCATTGCGTAGTGGTAACTATGATGACCGTTACCATGGAAACCATTTTGACATAACGCATTTCCGGTAAGTCAAACTTCACCCAAACTGCAAAGTAAACTAAAGGGGGTCACCTTGTATAACGATTAGATAATAACTATTTTAATTACTTATGTCGGGAAATGTCAAAGTGTAAATTTATTAAAAAACGCTGGTGGCTGACAGATGCTTGTTTTGCAGAGTTATTTGATACGCTGCCATATCTACATGAATTGGAAGATTTTAACCTACTTAGTAATTAAATTACATCAGACGCTAATACTGGAGTTAAAGAAGTTGATTGCATTTATTAGCTGCAGTGTCGTGATATTTTTTGTCCATTTTTAATTATATGGTTATGAAATTTGTTCTTATTGCCTTTTAATGTATGTATCGTATTCGAAATTGCTATTGATTTATTAGAAAATTCTTGAATTTGTTTGTGTATCCCGATATTCTATTCTGACTGTTACAAGTGCTTTACAATATTCTTTCTGCTGATGTCTTTATATGCCGGGTTTATTTTAGCCAGATTACTAAAAACTCTAACCCTATACTTTAACTGCCTTAACTCATCTGTTAAGGCAGTTAAAGTATATTCATTCCCTGTGTTGCGTTGGACAATCTTAACCATAACTTTTATGCCAATTTTCTCTCTCCTAAATAATTACAAAATTTTCTGTAAAGAAATTTCTGCGCTGTGTAGACCCCATGTCCTGTAAATTACAGCTGTCTGTTAACTTCTGTTTTTGAACAGTAACGTTTTGAACATAATAATACCGATGAAAAACCCTTATTTAGTACTTTTTTTTTATTCGATTGTCGTAAAGATCTTCAATTCTAAGACCCTGTGCAAAAAACTAGAATTTTGTGAGACCTGTAAATCGTCTAAAAAATATATATAAACATGGACCGCACGCCTTGTCGAATCTAGGCCGCGACGTCACTTAATAGCAACCCACTAGTCGCACAGAGAAAGACTCGACGATCTCAAGCGGAATGCACGAGCTTTGATATGTTCCGCGACCGTTTCCTTTCCTATCCTCTGACGTCACGATGTTGGTCGCACCGCGCCCTTTAGAAGCATATATTTCGAGAACAACATATCGGATTCATCTGAAATTTTCAACATTGCCTGATTTTAAATAATACTTTATCCACAAGAAGTAACAATTACTAAATAAAATTCATTAAATGAGCCCATTAATATTGCAACGACTGACCAATTCATGATATCATTCAAATAGTCCAATAATTATAAAAATTTCCATCACAAAAAATGTTATCTGAGATTTTCCTTCAGTAACTGTTAGTGGAGGGGTTATACATCACAAAACCACAAAAATCCGTTCTGGGAGGGTGCCCCCCCAAAAAAACACCCCTTCGGTGAAAAAAGCCTTATTTTACTGATAACCCGTTAACCGTTGAAGATATAAAAAAATTGCCCATCATAAAAAAGAAAGCTTGACTAATTTCCTAAAAAAAAGTCCTATTGTAATTTTGTTGTATATGCCATGGTTTTCGAGAAAATTGATATTGAAAGAAATTCCAAAATTTCAAATAAACGAAAATTCGCGCGCATTAAAAATACAAATTTTTTAAAATATTTATAGTAAACCGAAAATAAACGCATATTTCCCTCTCATTCTGCAAATTCCTATCCTTAATATAAAATTGCGTTTGGGAGAGTGGTGGTTTATTATTATTTCCATACTTGAAAGCTACTCTGTTTCATCAGAGGAATTTTTCATTATTTTTTCGCTGATTTAGAGGTCGAATTCTATGTGAATCTGAAATTTTAAGATTTCAGTCTGGTTATTTCGATGTCCACCCCCTGAAACTATCATCAAAAGAGACTTTATTCACTAATGTTTTGTTAATTCGGTAGTCGAATTCTGTACTAATTCAAGAGTTCAGAATTTTGCTTGGTTATTTTTATTTCCACCCCAACTTAATGGAATTTTGTAAATTATTTTTCTTATGATCTCAAGCTTATTCCGGATCAGTTTAATAAGTTTCAGAATCTGGACCCAGTGTGCGGCAGTGTCTGTGCAAAATAATGACACCACAAAATAAAAAAAGTGGTCTTTTTCTGGTACTCCATTGGGTAACCCATATGTATTTCCATGACCTGACGACGAATTAGGTGTCCGTTTAGCTCACCATTTTTTTGTAAATCGGGAAAATAACCTTGAAAAAACTCATAATTCAGGTTATTTTCACGATTTACTAAGAATTGGTGGGTAACGGAGCTAAACGCTCAACATGTCGTAATGGTTGTCCAATGGAAACAGACTTTTTTTGTGTATGTGTCTGTATTATATGTATATCACCGGATCCTCCACCATTTTCTAGAAAATCGCGTATGCAAATATATCACAGACACAAAAAGAGTGAAAAGTTATTTGTTTCTGGGACTCCATTGGGTAACCCATGGATTTCGACATGCTGAATACGAATCAGGTATCCGTTTAGTTTTTTTTGGCTCTTTTCGCGATTTACAAAAAAATGGTGACCAATGGAGCTAAACGGACACGGAGTACCAGAAAAAGAGCACTTTTTTTATTTTGTGTACCTGTGTGATTAAAATCTAATCGCTTTCGGGTTATGAACCCGAGACACACAGACAAGTCAAACGTATAACATTTATCTTTTTTGTCAATGCACAGATTAGTAAGTATAGATGTTAGATCACGGTTCACATGAATGACTTTTTAAAAACTTTTATTTAGTTACATGGAGCCAACGTTGGCTCTTGGAGAAGGAATATAATAATAAATTAGAAGTGTTGCATTCTAACTGAGTTTAATAACTGATTCAACAAAGCGTGTTTAGTCATATTTATAACATACAGAACCTGAGTAAGCAAAATATATAACAAAGGAATTGCAGTTCTGCAGTCTGCACAAGTTATGAGAAACAAAGGTGTAATATGATATCTTGAAGATAAGCAATTAATAAGAGAAGCTGTTATCGTGAAATACGATATACCTGTGAAGGTTTATTATGGCTAAGTCGCAATAAGATAGCGTGTAATATTATATAACAACTTCCCCCTCAATAAAAAAGTTGATGTTATGCAGCAACTTTTGAAAATTGTTAAAATGTTAAATGAATATAATGCAAAAATAAATTGAAACAATGTTGAATGAATACAAAGCAAAATAATAAAATAATGTAAAAGTTAAAATTGGTAAGCGATAATAAAACATTACATAACGTAATAAGGATAAAATACAATAGTCTAAATTAATAGACAAGGGTAAAACTCCACATGAAAGTCTATGTTAACTCGATGTCCTCTTCTTCTTGAGGTCTAATACCGGGTCGCTTTCTTGGAGGGATCAGTCTAGGAAATTTGGTAAATACTCTGCTTCGCTCTGAAGGAGGTGAAGGAGGGTTATCCGTTGAGGGTTGGATTCGCAATGCTCCACATCTTCTTCTTCTGCATTTACAAGTTATGTAAAGTAGAACTAATAGGATGATGAGAGTGATTATGAAATATGTGAACCAAGATATGTGTTTGGTCACAAAAGGTTCATTTATGAGGTCATCCAAGTCTTTGGAATATTGGTCCAATTTGTTTTTAGCAATATCTAGGTCTTCTACGTCGAGATTGTTTAATTTGAGAGGTTTTAATTTTGGAATTTCGATTTTGTCGGGCATGTGATTACAGCATTCAAAAGGAATTTGGATAGGATGTGAATTGTCCTTAATTTCGGAAAAGTCTTTGGCACTGGCTTGTATTCTAGTAATGCCTGCATAGGCGTAACATCCTGGTTGTAGTTTGATGATGGAATTTTTGTTGATTAACTCTGTTGTGGATTCTCTCTTTGGACAGTTGATGGTAATGTGAAGTGGTTCGGAATTGATTACTAGCCATGTGTTGTCTTCAAGTTCTTGGACGTTGTATCCCTGACTAATAATGAAGGAAGTTTGACAGTTCTCTGGAAGTTTTGGCAATGGTTTTAGTATTCTGGCTTCACATATGGCATTTTGGTCGATAGGATAGGCAAACAGGTTCGAACATAGTTTGGTTCCAAAATAAAGTGGTTTGCATTCTTTCAAATTTTGTATAGGTATGTACATCAAAGAATCATCATCTCTCGCGATATATTTTTGTGAAATAGATAAAATGTGATGTAGACCAGTTCTGTTATCAAGTATCGGGATAGGATATAGGCGATAGGTGTTATAATTTTGGGGTTCAACAAGTGGTATTGTTAAAACAAATACTAAGTTAGAATCCATTTGAAACGCTTGTAATTCAATAATATCCAAATACTTAGCAACTGCCGATAATTTAATGGGGAGAGGCAAATTGTTCCTTCGTAAGCTCTGTGAAATTTCTTGTAATGCTGTTACCAAATGATTAGGGGTTATGATTGACGTGTGAATGATTCCTAGTCTGGCAAATGTTATTGAATTTAGAATGTCGTTTAAATTATCTTCGATATACAAATAGCTTGCCATTAATTGTTCGGAAATGTATAAAAATTTTAGTTTTATGTGAGCAGCCTCGATAGCTTGAGTCATTGTTTGAATTGTGTGTTCTATTTCTTCGAGATCTTTGTTAAAGGTTTCCTCGTCAATTTGTAATTTTTGTATAGTCGAGTTGAAGTTTTTAATAACAGAAGTTGTAACTGAAATTTGATTTTTGATTAAGTTTTCCAATTGATGTTCGTCATTATTTAGTTTATTTATACAATTAGTATAGTACTGGCCATCTTCAGCATCTAGGTTACCAGTTATGGATTTGAATATTGTACCGATACCGTTAAGTATTCCTCGTTTATATCTTTTTGTATCTGAAAAGATTTCGTCAAATTTCATTTTTATAGAGTTGGATATTTGTGTTAAAAGGTTAAAGTCTGTTTTAATTTCACTTGTAAAAATAATTGACTTATGATCACCATTATGGAGAGTGTACAGGATTCTGTCTAAGATATTTTGATTTTTGTCAAAAGCTAGTTTGAGGGATGAAATGTTTTTATGCACTAGTAGAGTCCATTTGTCATTTGTCACCACGATGTCCGTGTCTTGGTGGTAGTATACACCAACGGTGTTATTGATTGGGATAATTTTGTATTGACAGAGTGCTGATCCGAACAGCAGGAGAAACCTGAAAATAAATTTAATTTTCAGTATATGGTTTCATTCTATCAAAATTTACTTTGGTTTCTTGTTTCGTTTCGAGGTTTAATAAGGTAGCAGAATTTTGAAAAATTTCTTTTATTTTAAAAGGACCGTTAAATTTGTTTTGCAATTTGTTTTTGATTTGTGATTCTTTTACGTAAACTAAGTCACCTATTTTGTATTCGGGTCGTTTTTGGGGAACATTTCTATCAAAGCGAACTTTCGCTTTCTCCTTTTGAGCTTGCGTTCGACTACGGGCTATTTTATAGTAGTGAGATATTCTGTTGTTTAAATCCCTAACGTATTTGGTTATTAACTCTTTTTGGTTATACAAAGTTTCAGGTGGTCTGTTGGACGTATGTCCAAATACAAGTTCGTATGGGGTGAAACCGTGTGTTTTATTTACTGAATTGTTATAGCATATTACTGCATATGGTAAAATTGTGAAAGGATGTTCGTTCGGATTTTCAGTTTTATGAATTCTTATCATTTCAGCTAGAGTAGCATGAAATCTTTCTATGGATCCGTTCGATTGGGGATGTCCTACGCTTGAATACGTCAGTTTTATGTCGTAGAGGGTGCAGAGATCTTTGAGCAAACGGTTGTCAAATTCGCCACCGTAATCGCAATGGATTCTTAGCGGGGTGCCGTAATGTTGAAAGTATAACAACAAGGTATTTACGACGGATTTTGCGGATTTGTCCGGGACTGCATAGGCTTGTGTAAATTTAGTTAACTCGTCGCGAATAGTTAAAGCGTAGTTTCGAGTTGGGAATTCAAATAAATCGATATTAATTCTTTCGAATGGTGTTCTTGGGGTTTCTGTGACTACTAGAGGGTTATTAAGGTTTTTCCGGCATACTTTAGTCTTTTGGCAAGTTTCGCAATTTTTTATAAAATTTTCAACGTCTTTAGTTAGACCTTGCCAAGTGTATTTTTCTCTGATTCTTCTAATCGTTTCATTTATTCCGCGATGTAGATTATTTTTACCAAAATGATTTTGCTCCAATATAATTGGAATTTCATCTTCGTCGGCAGTTCTGACGATATCTTGACAAATTACTACTTTTAAGTCTTTTTCTGCAAAAATGAATGATAGGATTTCAAGTATGGGGAGGTCTAAATTATTTTCGACAAAGTATGTCTTAGAGAGGTCTAGGACATCTTGATTTTTAAATAATACCAAAAATAGATGTTCAATTACAGATTCGATATCAAAAGGTAGAGGGATGATAAAATATCTCCTATGTCTGACTGTTTTGCTCGATACAATATTGATTTTATCGTTATGAAATTCGGGGTTTTCTTCGAATATGTCCTCGATAATTTTGTGATGTAAGCCTTGTAAGTTATTTTGTTGGAAGAAGGTTATAATATCTTTATGTTCTCGGTATAAGAGTTGTTTGTTTGAGGCTTTGATTTTTGAATAGTCTATTAAAGATGTTGTTTTATATAGGTTGGTGAAAGTTTCAAATTCTCGAGAAATTTGTTCGTTAGTGATTTCGTTGTTATCGTCTGGGTTTTCGTCGTCGTCTGACTCTTCGTCATTCGCGGCTAGAACTTTTGAATAGAATTTGGAACATTCGGAAAAATGATTAATTTTGATTCTGGAAAGTGCGTCCGCGTTCTTATTGATTTTACCGGGTTTATAAATTATTTCATAGTCGTACTCTTCTAATTTGAGTCGCCAACGGGCAAGTCTACTTCCTGGATCTTTTATAGAGAATAGCCAGGTGAGTGGTCTATGGTCGGTGACAAGCTTGAACTTTCTACCATACAGATATGGTCTAAAGTGCTTTACACTCCATACTATCGATAAAAGCTCGCGTTCAATCGTTGAATATTTAGTTTCTGCACTGCACAAGGTTCTAGAAGCATAGGCAATGGGTAAATCTTTGCCAATAGGCCCCTGGCTCAGCACTGAGCCGACGGCAAATGCGCTCGCATCAGTGGTTAGAACGAAAGGTTCATCAAAGTTAGGGTAGATTAATATCGGAGTTGTCGTTAATGTTTGTTTCAAATTTTGAAAAGAATTTATACAATCATTGTTGAAGAGAAATGGTACGTCTTTTTGTAGTAGTTTTGTTAAGGGCTTGGTTATCTTGGAGAAATTAGGGATAAAGCGCCTATAATATCCGGCTAAGCCTAGAAATGATTTAATTTCTTTTTGATTTTTTGGTTGAGGGAAATTTAGAATAGCGTCAACTTTCGAAGGATTTGGTTTTACGCCGTCTTTTGTAATGAGATGTCCTAAATAAGCGACTTCTTTGCGGAGAAACTCGCATTTGTCGGGTTGAATTTTGAGATTGGCTTTCTGTAATCTTTTGAAAACTTCTGTTAATCGAGAAATATGCTCGTGAATAGTAGGGGAGTAAACAATAATATCGTCCATGTAGACGAGACATCGTTCATTTTGGATACCTAATAAAATGTTATCCATCACTCTTTGAAATGTTGATGGAGCATTTTTAAGTCCAAAAGGCATTCTTACGAATTCAAAATGACCATTTTCAACTGTGAAAGCAGTTTTCTGAATATCTTTCGCATCAATCTCGATTTGGTGAAAACCGGAGGCTAAGTCCAAAGTTGTAAAATATTGACATTTGCCTAATTGATCGAGGAGGTCGGAAATATTGGGTAGCGGGTATTTATCGTCAATAGTCAGTTCGTTAAGTTTTCTGTAGTCCACTACAACTCGCCATTTTTGTTTACCGGAGGCGTCGAGTTTTTTAGGTACAACCCAAACTGGAGAGGACCAGGGAGAAATCGAAGGTCTAATGATGCCTTGATCAAGCATATTAGAGACTTGTGTTTTGACTTCCTCTTTATGAATATGAGGGTAGCGATATGATTTTGTAAAAACCGGTTTTGAATCGTTCGTATCAATGGAATGCTTAATTTCGTTAGTAAAAGTTAAATTGTCTCCTTCCAAATAGAATATATCTTGAAAGTCTAAACAAAGCTGCGTTACTATTTCGGCTTCTTCTTCGTTTAGATGATCCAAGCGCAATTCGTTCCTAATTTCGAAGGATCTGTCCGTCTGTAGGTGTGAGTCAGAATTTTGAGTGTTTAAATTGAAAATTGATTTGAATTTTTGTACTGGCTCTAGTTTTATGTTAGAAAAATTTACCGTTTTTGGTATTGCATTCGCGTTTATAATTGAGGTTAAAAATTCTCCATTGCTATCGATTTTGACAATAGCATTTGGTAAGCGTACTTTCTCGTTTTCCTGGGCTAACAGTATAGCCTCGGTATTTCGCAGGTTACATTTTAGTTTACAAATTTTTTCCATGCGAGGTTCGATAGAAATTAAATTTTTGATATTGCCTAAATTTGGATTTTGGTTTTTGATGTTAGAGTTACTAGTTGGTTGTACAGGTAAATTTACTGTAGTTTCTTCAGTGACTTTAAATAATGGTACGGTTTTAAAATTTGTGACTAGTTGTTTATTTTTAAAGTCTACTTGGCATTCGTAATGTTCTAAAAAGTCTGCGCCTAATAATCCATCGAAATCTATATCTAGATTATAGATATAAACTTTGTGTGACTCATTTGAAAAGGGGATGAGAACAGATTCGTTGATATAGATTTTTTGATCAGTGATACCCTGTATGATTACATTTTCAGGAGATCTACGTCTGTAATTTTCAGCTGTTTTAGGTTTAAAAATTGATATGCCTGCACCTGTGTCAATTAAGATTTTAAATTTACCAGTTGCGTCTTTCATATAATAGAGATTTTTTGAGTTTACGGTTAATAGGGTATGAGAAAGTGTATTTACATGAACGTCTGTTCTGGGAAATTCAGCATTGGGTCGAAACTGTCGTTTAGGTTCATAGTTTGTATTTGGGTTTCTAGTTCCGTAATCGGTTCGAATTGGTCTGTTTGTTGCGTTGGAGTATCCGTGGGGTACTCCGGATCTAAGCGAAAATCCTGAGGATTAGCAGTATAATCCTCGTATTGCTCGTTCTGAGAATTAGCGGTATAATTCTCCTGGATATTTTGATTGGTTTCAAAATTATAATTTTCATATGATTCATTTTGACTTTGGCAATTTTGATAATTGTCGAAAGAGTAGTCATCGTATTGGTTATAATCACATTGGTTTTCGTAAGGTTCATAATTTAGATGATGAGCCTTTTGTTGATTGAAATGGTTGAAATTCGGGTTAGGCTGAATAGCGGATGGTCGTTGTTGTGTGAAGTTAGGGTTCGGTCTTATGGCTGAGGGCCTGTTTTGCTGTGGTTGATTTGGTTGGCCGTTTTGAGGGAATGTCCTCTGGATAAATTGATTGTTTTGTGAAAAGTTTTGGAAACTTGAATTTCCTGGGTAATTTGGTCGTTGGAAATTTTGCGAAGTTGACGGCATTGTTTGCGATTGTTGCCTTGTGCGGCATTCGCTTATGACATGTCCATTGCGTTTGCAAAATGAACAGAATTTTTGTTGGAAATTTGAAATGGGTCGTTTTTGTTGTAAAGTGGGATTTTTGACCGGACTATTTTTCGGAAATTTCTGTTGTTCGAAATAGGAGAGTTGTAGCTCTCTACGAATTCTGCTTACGGCTTTCAGTATGCTAGGAGGATTGCTAGCACGTATGATGCGGCCTAAATTCGGTTCTAAGCCTGTTAATAAATTGTTTAAGGTCATCGTTTCGATGAGATCTGATTGTGCAGCTCTTTGCGTTGTGGTTAAATTTTGCTTTTGCACTGCGGCGTGCATTTTAGCATTGTGCGTTTGTAAACGCGAAATAAATGTTAGAGCGGATTCACCTGGCAATTGGTGAATGCGCTGCAGGTCCTGAATCAGGGCCGTTAGATCTCTGGAATCTCCAAAATGAGTTTCTAAAAGTGCTTTTATTTCTGGCCATGTGCCAGGGTTACGCGAATTTATTAATTCGGCAGCTTTGCCTTTTAATTTATTTTTTATGTGGACGGTCAAAAGAATTTTTTGATCTCCAATTGCCATGCTTTGGGCGCAATGACAGGAATTTAAGAATGTTTGTAAATTTATGGCATTGCCATCGAATTCAGGTATTAGAGAAAATATCTCAGAGAGCTTGTAAGGCTCAATTTGCTCTGGTTGAGGTTGTTGTTGTTGTTGTTGTAGTTGTTGCTGTTGTAGTTGTTGTTCGGTTGGTGCCGGTGGCACTGGTTGAACTGGCTCTGGTTGAGCTCTATCTGGCATTTTGCTTTTTGTATTTAAATATTATTTGGACAGAAATTGGTTGCGTATCAGCAGTATGATACGATCTTAAATTAAATTAAAATTAGCTTGTTACGTTGCGTGCGTAAATGGATTGTATATTAGCTGTATAATACACAATGTTTCGTATTAGCAGTATAATACGAAAATGAATAAACTTAAAATTAAATGAACTTGTTTCGTTGCGTTTGTAAAGGAATGGATTTCACTTTGACAATAGAACTGGCTTTGTGCGCCGAGTGTATTAGCAGTATAATACACTTTTAATAAAATAAGTTGCGAAAAATAATAAAATAATAAAATGGTACGAGATGATTCTTAAAATGACTTACGTTAGTTTCGTTTCCATGGGTAGGTTCTTCGTCCGTCAAGGGATTGGGATCCGCCACCACCAGTGAGGAAGGTCTCCTTGTTCTCGTAGATGTACACGTACTAGTTAGGCACCTTCTGAAGATGTTCTCCTTGTTCTCTTACGCTTCACTACCAGTTAGGCTTCTTGTTCTGATGATGTTTACGGATCCTACCGACTGCGCCAATGTTAGATCACGGTTCACATGAATGACTTTTTAAAAACTTTTATTTAGTTACATGGAGCCAACGTTGGCTCTTGGAGAAGGAATATAATAATAAATTAGAAGTGTTGCATTCTAACTGAGTTTAATAACTGATTCAACAAAGCGTGTTTAGTCATATTTATAACATACAGAACCTGAGTAAGCAAAATATATAACAAAGGAATTGCAGTTCTGCAGTCTGCACAAGTTATGAGAAACAAAGGTGTAATATGATATCTTGAAGATAAGCAATTAATAAGAGAAGCTGTTATCGTGAAATACGATATACCTGTGAAGGTTTATTATGGCTAAGTCGCAATAAGATAGCGTGTAATATTATATAACATAGATACGACACTTGAAAAGAGAAAAGAATTTAGAGGCAGAGATATAGCAGGTTACCCATTTAAAGGTCTAGCAGGGCAAATTGGGTTTGTTTTTCTTAGAAAATTAGAAGTATTAGGTCTTGCTTTTGTGTAGATGTGTAACAGTGCAATTCTTTGAAGGTTGTTTTATCATTTTCTTAAAATGGGTAAAAGTGGTGATGTATATGTATTGCTCCTACGAAGGTTGTAAAAGCTGTTTTATAGTGATAGGGATGTTGAAATTTTTTAAGTTTTCCAAAGATGCAGATGTTCTTTTCTTATTATTTTTATAGCTGTTTTTACTCTCTTAAATATTGCTTAAATAATGGTAATACTTTGTTTGGTGCTTTAAATTATCTATATAGTAAATGTATGGAGGCTATTATAGTCCAGCCGGGTGGTAAATAATCGTTCACTTCAAGCAAAAAAAATGAAACTTGGCACACTTGTAGATAACAGCGTATACTTCAATTTTAAAATTAGAGCCCACTCAAAAATCCAAAATGGCGGCCGTGGCGGCGGTTTTTCAAAATGGCCGCCATAATTGCATTGATATCTTCGTCAGTTTTAGTTATGTTCATGCAGGATTTTCACAGAATTCTACTAAATTAACATGAAGAACGCCGACTTTGCAATAAAAAGTGGAATTTTCTTTAAGGAAATATCACTTAATCAGTATGTTGACTATTTATGGGGATAACTGCATTTTTTTTAAATCATCATAATTCACTTGTAAAATCAAGCTATATTTCAAATACTGCATTGCAGTTTTATACTTAGTCTAATTAATTTATGAACTGTTCGGCTCGCATCCACCACAAAAGCAAAATTCACTGCATGACAAATTACTTTTCTACATCTGCAGCTTCTTGATGAGCAGCCTTTCTTGCACCCGCACTTCAACACTTCTCTGCATGTCTCTGATGCTGGAGGTAGTGTCATCCATTTGATCTGACAAAAGACGAGACATATAAGGTAAATTAAATGTCAAGGGAATAAATTTTAAAATTACAATGTACATTAAAATGAAATTGGATGGAATAACGCATACTCACTTCCCAGGTTCCGTCCGATGACTTTTCCCATCCAAAGTCCGTAGGTGAGGTTAAACTGGACTTGCTTCCCCCATATATTCCCAGTCTGATATGCCACACGTAGGGTATGTTGGCGCAATGCGTCCTGAGTAGGTGGTATGTTTTCAATCTGCCGGTTTTTGCGCACGAACATGGTGTGCCGTGCGACGTTCACTAAATCTTCTGAACTTGTTCTGTCGTACATGAGTACCACAAATCATTCTATAGTTGACAAACAGGAACTTACTGTTGTCGGTACTGGGGTCTAGGAAAGTGCCTTCAAAGCCGTTGTTACTGCGGGAAAGCTAGACACGTCATCCAGACTGTTTGTTTTCCTTTGTCTAGAAAAGAGGACGTTGTGTCACAGTCTTATAGCGCATGAAATACCATCAGAGCTTCACATTTCTCAACTCCTAAATTATCAGCAATAACTGTTGCATTAAGATACCTGGAAAATAAAAGTACCAAAATTATAAAGACATATTATTACTTCACAAGAAATAAAAACGACCGCACTCACATCTGAGTCTACGGATCTGATCAGCAAATTGCGGGCTCCGAGACTCCATGATGAGCGTGCAGGAAGATGCGCGTGTCAGCTTCCTCTTGGTTGCATGGGGATAGTCCTGAAATGTCTATTTCGTTGCAGTGGCTTGTGATGCCTTGTCCATTTGTGACTATTACTATTCCGGGAAATCTAATTTTTGGGAGATGTGCAGCCAAGAGTTGAAACAGTTCTTCTTTGTTTTGATTCACCCTAAGAAAATCTTTCCAATGCTTCGGGACGCGTTTGTTGAGTTCCACACGCCAACGAGTTCCGTCCTTCCTCTTCTTCCGTGTACCTGCCTCTAAACTGTCCGTGTAATATGAATCAAAAACGACATCAACTCATCGGACTGTAGGGCGGAACTGCTTCAGGACGTATTCTGAATTTTTTTTTACGTAATTTTGGAATGTGTCGTCTCCGGTAGGGCTGATTATGTTCACAATGGCCGCTCCATCTAGCAAAACAAAATCGTAGCCATGGACAAAATCATCATCATTTTGCATTTCCTCCTCTTCTGTGGTGCGTTGTAATTTTGCAAAGCAATCCACAGTATATCTGATTTTTGGCCTAATCTCATTCGACCGTAATCCGAACGTGACACTGGATATGAATGATTCTCATGCCTAAATAAGTCTTCAAGATCGCCTCCACGGACTGTACATCAAATGTACAGTCGTAAGAAAAGACTTCTGTCTTCTTTAAGAGAATCGATTTCAAGTTTTTCCCGTTTCTTTGGTTTGTTTTCTAAATTTACCATCTTACCGTACTTATACCGTGTATTTAGGACATTTTTACCTAAACTACCGCACAAGCATCATTGCTTAAAACGCAATAAAAATTTCTCTCACCTGCCACTTCTTTTCTCAATTTAATTGAAATAAATAGGCAAGATGCTAAGTACGGGTTTTGAACGATTAAAAATGTATTTTTATTGCAAAAATCGGCAATCTTCATGTCAATTTAATTAGATTATGTGAAAATCCTACATTAATACGCCGAAAACTACCAGAGACATAGTATTTTTTTGCATTTTCGGCGGCCATTTTGAAAAATCGCCACCACGGTCGCCATTTTGGATTTTCGAGTAGGCTCTAATCTTAAAATTGAAGTATACACTATTATTCACAAATGTACCAAGTTTCATGATTTTTGCTTCAAGTGCACGATTACCTCTGATCTTGCAATAATTGGCCGGACTACTAATCATTGAAATTCATTGCCACTAAATATTTTCTGTTTACCAAATAGTATTTGGCCTTTGTGTTGTAAAACCGTGATTTGCCAATTTTGTACAATCACAGTAGCTACGCAAAAACTATATTCCTCCAACATTATTTTTTGAGGTTAAGAAGCAGTTGTTCGCAGTTTAATTTTCTGTAAAGATGCAAAAAAGAGATTGAAACTGCTGGACGTGACGATTTGCTGGAGAAAACAGATATATCAATTTTTTTTTCTGCATATCGCGTATGCAGTCGAAATTTTGATGTGCAATTGTACGTAAATCTATTTAAGATAATAAGTCTTTTTAGGTTATTCGTACCGCTCAGAATTTATTATATATTAAAGATTTCAAATGTTAATTTAAAGGAAGCACAGAAAAAGAATAGACAAAATTATGTAAGTGTATTAACGAATTTGTAATTTTGTGTTGCGTAATATATATATTTACATAAAATTAAAATGTTTAAGAAAATGTTTCATTTAATTATCACCTACCTACCCAATTAACGAAATGATCTATTTAAGTACCACCTATTTTCTTGCATTTAAGTTGCAATTACACAATTATCTTTATATAACATGCAGATTTAATAAAATTTAAATAATCAAATTTAATATTGTGGTGCAATTGTTAATTATAATTAGAATATTCCAAATAAATAATAAATAAATATTTTGTCTGGCAGAATATCAAAAGTAATGGACTAACATTCATCAAAGTCCAGAAGTATTAGTATCTACTGAAACATAAAAAAGCCGAATTCAGTGTATATTAAAACACTGATATCTACACATTTTTAAATTGTTTGTGAGGTTACCCGATTTTTACTTTATACTGGCATTGGTGGTGTACCAGTTTTGTAATTATTTTACTAAATAATATAACGGGTTCCATTTTAAATTGAGTTGTTTTTATTAATGTCTAAATTTTTATTAAAAAATTGAACACAAGGTTCTCGAGGAAACACGGAAATTTTATTTTTTAAATATTACATCAGTCAAATGACCTCCTCCTCGCTGCTGACACTCTTGAAGCCTAGCACGAATGTTATTCATCATCCGCTCCAACATTTCAATTGGGATTGCGTTAATCCGAATATTATATTTTTGTTGTTCCAAAGTTTGCGGTCGATTAGAAAACACTTCTAACTTTAAGAAGCCCCATAAAAAGAGATCACAAGCTGGGAGATCCGGTAACCGTGCCGGCCAGTTGATGTCCCCATATTTCGAAATGACATGGACCAGGAAACATTCTTCGCAAAATTGCCATAGAATTCCTAGCAGTGTAGAAAGTGGCTCCGTCCTGCTGAATATCCACACCAATATTACGAAGTTATTGTTCAAAGTTACGCAATACATGTTTATAACGTTATGATCTAACAGTAACCGTCAAGTCATTTACCTCAAGAAGAACGGCCCAAAAATTCTAAAGGCGGATACTACACACCACACAGTAAACTTTTTGGTGTGAAGCGGTACTTCGTGCAATTGCAGAGGATTTTCCGTCGCCCAGTGGCGAAAGTTCTGTTTGTTAACAAATCCAGAAAGATGAAAATGAGCTTCATCTGACATCAGCAAGCAATCAACGATATTCGGATTTTCAGCAAATAGCCCTTCTAAACGTTCGCAAAAATCAACGCGTGTTCCAAAATCTCGAGGCATAAGTTTTTGTACGACTTGAATTTTGTAGAGATGGACTGCTAATGCTTGCCGTATTGCAGATCGTTTAGGACTTCGTAGCACAGCTGCTCGTACCCTTTCAGCATTTTCAAGTGTGCGTACAGAACGAGCTCTTCCTTTTGGTTTTTCTCTGGCACAGGAAGCAGTACTGCGAAACTTGTGTACCCACCTTTTAATTGTTATTCGACTAAGAACTAGATCTCGTGGATTTAAATGAAAGTCACGACGAAATAAACGCTGGGTGATTACAACAGATTAGTTATACTTTAAATAAGCTTCAACTGCCAAAGAACGTTGAATATTTGACCAACACTCCATATTCACAGCTAAACTGAGATTTCTCGCAAACGCTTTGACAACTTTGACAACTCTTAAAAGACCCCGCACCTGTTTCGGTGAAGTTTTTTTAAATTCAGGGAAAATATAGGTCGTCATGCTGATCAAAAGTTTCAATGGGTACAACTCTCAGAAATGCGATTTTAATGGTGTAATTGACGTCCAAAGGTGACTATTTGCGACTAAAGTATGTATCTCATAAAAGTCGAAAAAATGTTTTTGCAGTTACGAACGAAACCGCGGTATTATGAAAGTACATCAACTCCACATCCCCCACCAAAATTTCAGACGAAAAGTTTTTTGGCGGGAATTTTTTAAAATTTTCAAAAAAAAAATTTGAAGTTACGGACGAAAATTTGGGTACTTGTTCTATTCAACGTCAATAATGTCGGAAAAATAATTTCAAACGTTTTCCATGGGCCGATTTTGAGATGTAAAGGTCGAATGTTGCAAAATTTTGAAAAAAAAAATTTGTGTTTTAAATGTTGGTAAAATGGAGTTGAAATTGATGAAAAGTCTGAATAGCTCATTATAAGTTCTTGAGGGGTTCAAAAATGATATATTTCGCTTTCAGACGTTTTCATGGATAAAGCATTTTTATTAGCTTCGAAACATTTTTAAACGCGTAATAGAGTCAAAAACTGATGACCAATTTAAAGGTTGCAAAAAAGGGGTGAAAATCAATGGAAACGTCTGAAAGCGAAATATATCATTTTTGAACCCCTTAAGAACTCATAATGAGCTATTCAGACGTTTTCATCAATTTCAACCCCATTTTACCAACATTTGAAAAACAATTTTTTTTTTAATTCTGCAACTTTCAACCCTTACATCTTAAAATCGGCCCATGGAAAACGTCTGAAATTATTTTTCTAACATTATTGACGTTGAATAGAACAAGTACCCAAAGTTTCGTCCTTAACTACAATTTTTTTTTTTAATTTTAAAAAATTCCCACCAAAAAAACGTCCCGTAGTTTTCGTCTGAAATTTTAGTGGGGGGATGTGGAGTTGATGTACTTTCATAATACCGCGGTTTCGTTCGTAACTGCAAAATTTTTTTTTTAACTTTTACCCCCCCCTCCGTATCTCCGCTCGGATCCATTTACCAGACTTTTTGTAAAGGAAAAAGAGTTTCGAAATCAACTCAGTAAGCCAAATACCAAATTTTAGATATAATTACAATCGATGATCCCACTACGTGCCATTGCTCTAAATATAAGGAATCACACCCTGAAATATAGCACGTCATTATGGAACACCCTGTATAAATTAAATCCACGACGTAAAAATATCTGTGTAGAAAAATTTTTGAGACTTGAATAATTCTATAAAGTCCAGTTTTTATAAGAGCATTAAAAATTCCACCATGAGTAACTATGACCAAATGTAATCAAAGTATATTGAACGTATAGTGTAATTTTCCGATGACAAACCAACTAATAAGCTTATTATTAGTTTGTGGTGCACTAAATACTAATTACTATTACATAGAATTTTCAAGGTTTACTACCGAATTCCAAGGTTCCAGTCTACGTTGTGAAATGCAAAACACAAATCATTGATCAGACATTGTTCATAATGACCCTGAAAGTTACTCCTTCTGTTTATACTTTAGTATGATGTAACAGTTTTCTTTCAGATTGTATTATTGCGTCTAGAAGATATGTAAATTAGGTTAAAAATTACCTAATAGTATGCCCTCGAACAACAACGTGTATAGAATGTTAAAAAAATGTATACTTACCATCGAGTGGTTCAGCCAAACGTATACTCATCGACAAAATAGTTTATTATTTGAAAATTTACTTTGTTGGACTTTATGCTGAAGTAAAGTTGTGTACAAGAATTTACTACCCCTTATATGTAAGAAAGAAACTAAATTCGTATTTAATGTTTTACTTCTTTTTTAATTTATTTATTTCACTACAGACGCCCAACAGAAAAAAATCCAAATATAGGGCAGGGGCAGGGCATACTACGATATATCTATAGCATAACTAGAGAGAGGGTGCGGCAATGAGTACTGATATATTTTTAAGTGTTCTCACTATTAATTAAAACAAATACAACAAATGAACAAATATAATAACTTATGATATATGTAATGCAGTTTCTGTGAGTATATTACAAACTTCAGGCATTTTTTTCATAAAATTAAACCTAAAATCATGAAATTTTATAGAGCAAAATGTACTAAAATTCGTTGGTGAGATAGAACATGTTAACGTTAGGACCATATTTCTTATTATTACATTTCTTATTTATTAATGCTATTAGTGCAAGTGAAGAAGCTCAACTTAGTACTGAACTTTGATTCCAGAGTAACGTCTTAATCTTAAATGTAAATAAAATTCAAAGATGGTTTTCTCAGTGAATTTTCAAATTACAGTAAAGAGGTCTACTTTTTGGACGTAAACCTGGATCCAATCCTTACATTGGACAAACATTGCTCGAAAGTGGCAAAAAAGTAAGCAGTAATAATATATATCTCCTATGCTTACTCAGTGAATCTGTTTCTTCTTCTTCTATTAAAAACTGCATATTTTGCTCTGTCGGTCGGTTATGACATACGCATTGTTAGTCTGGGGATATCCAGCATGTTGGTCCAGAATCTAGTTTACAAAGAAGAGGAGATCGAATTTTAGTTAATATAAACTCTAGAGGTGTGTCGTGATTCTTTTATTAAGGATATGAATTTTGGAGAGTGAGAGGGAAATATGGTTTATTTTCGATTTATTATATTTAAAAACCAAACATAGTATAATCTTAAAACTGTTTTACATACTTAGGTACTATTCTAACGAATAGAACTATGTATATTTTATTGTAAATTTCTGTTGTATTTGAATATTATAGTTTGCCAATGAAAATAGTCCCTACTTTCATTATTAGAGCATGGTATTTAACTGTATACAAAATTTATGATAAAATCTGTATATGGTCGTATTCTTTATAGACCAGGAGCCCGCCGACCACTAATTGGGTGTCATAGGTTTACTCCCAAAATGTGTAAATTGTTGTTAATTTGGGGCAGTAGAGCAAAGAAATGTCCATGCCAGCCCTCTTTTTTTTTGGTACAGGGGCGTACGGCAGGCCCCCAAATGTGTAAGAAATATGACTTGTAAAAGAAAAAGAATTCATAAATAAGTCATAGATTTACGCATGGGGGGACTTCTTAATTTACCCCCAAAAATCATGAATCCAGACTCGTGTAAGTATGAACCCCCTGAGTGCGAAAGTACATTCGCCATCTTTGAAAAGTGGTGCGAAGGTCTTGCCTTTCACGATAATTGACGGCGTATCGGCTCTTCCTACCGCATGTACTGGTTACCCTTGTAATTCGATTATCATAAATTTTCGACTGGCAATCAGATACTTTGTAAGTATGAACCTCTTGATTGCGAAAATACGTACGTCATCTTTAACAAGTGGTACAAGGGCCAGCTAGAGAGGTTGAAACGTCTGAGCGCCTGGTTCCACTATAATTTTTTTTTTCATTCTAATAAAGTTTGTTTTTTTCTGATTAGTTTCTCTTCTAGTTTTAATTATTTTCTCTTTAATTACCCTCTCGTATATGTGACACACACAGACACTCACGCGCGCACGCACACATATATATACAGGGTGTCCCGAAACTCCCGCCTTCCCCTTTAGGTGCTAATTCTCCATGCAAAAATAGTAAGAAAAGTTCCTATAAACATGTGTCCGGAAATGCTTCCTAAGGGAGCTACGGCCCTCTAAAGATGGCCCAAAAAAATGTGTTTTTACTAATTATCTCGGAAATGATTTGGGACAACTTTATGAAACTTGGTTAATTTTTTTCGATTAATAAAGGTTATTGTTTTACAGTATTAACCAAAATTAATTTTATCCAGGGGCGGAGAAACGAGGGGTCGGTGTTCTTTGTTTCTACATATTAATTTTTCCATTTGACATTTTTAGTATTTTAATCCCTTATTATAATTCCCTGGTTAGTTCTGCATAAAAAAGGGCCTCTTTACAATTAGCCATATGGCAAGCCGTTTTCGAGTAAAAGCAGTCTAAACGAAATATTGCGTATTCGTTTGCTAAATGCGCATTATTTATTTTTCAAAGTAGGCGTAAAATAATAACCTTTATTAATCGAAAAAAGTTAACCAAGTTTCATAAAGTTGTCCCAAATCATTTCCGAGATAATTAGTAAAAACACCTATTTTTGCGCCATCCTTAGAGGGCCGTAGCTCCCTTAGGAAGCATTTTCGGACACATGTTTATAGGAACTTTTCTTACTATTTTTGCATGGAGAATTAGCACCTAAAGGGGAAGGCGGGAGTTTCGGGACACCCTGTATACATGTAAATCGGAACACAGTTTCCTCTAAGGCGGACAAGAATTAAGGGGGAAATCAGTTTATGCGGTAGGAAACTCCGATACGCCGTCAATTTCACAGCCACACACACACACACACACACACAAAAGGTCTGTGCAGCGGACCAAATTATATGGATATGGTGTATTTTTCGACTCCTCTTTTCTTACGATTTTTCTCTCTTATCTTCAAAATATCTTTTCCTATTTCCTATAGATAAAGAATGTTATCTCTTCAGTGACCATTTTTTTCTATCTATGCAAGCTGTATACCTAAATTAACTAAGTTTCCGTCTATCTATTTCCGTCCGTATGTGGGGGTAGTTTTTACCTCCCACCTTAACAGGGGTGATTTTCAACCTTATTAAAATGATTGGGTGGTAGTCGTACCAGATTTATATATTTGGCACAATAAGCTACAAGTATTTGACCCTTTCCGAATTTTAATATAACATTTAAGCATTTACCACCCTTTAAGGGTAGTCTCTAGTCATGTATTGGTGGTTGGAATGAATTTACTCCACATTTGTTCACCCTGCTTGAATTTTTTTTCCCGTTTTGAAACCTATGAGGGGTGGGAGTAGTTTTAACTCTCCATAGGATTAAGTCTCTGCCCTTTGAGAGTAATGGCTGGTTGTCGCACCAGAGTCAAATA